>MSJK01000189.1:224611-824611 GCA_001931985.1 Trichoderma sp. IMV 00454 | reverse complement strand
CATTCACACGAGTACACTTGTCCTCGATTTAGTTTCCCCATAAACTACTTTCAACATTGAGCTGACAAGCTTTGACAGATTTATACCGACTGGTTGTACCTCTGGTGGGTTGGCTACGTCAACCGAGCTTCGGCGCACGGCCACATCTACATCATTCTGAAGCAGTCACTGCAGTATATTCCCATCATCGGCTGGGGCATGACGTTTTACAGCTTCATCTTCATGTCTCGCAAAATGGCAACAGATCAGCCCCGGATGGCCTATCGATTGAAGAAGCTGAAGCAGACCAGGACCGATCCCAGTGGGAAAGAGTATCGCACACCCATGTGGCTGCTGCTGTTCCCCGAAGGCACCAACATTTCTGGAAACGGTCGACGAAAGTCTGCTGCTTGGGCAGAAAAGAAAGGGTGGAAAGATCCTGAGCACGTGTTACTACCTCGTAGCACTGGCAGCTTCTTTTGTCTCAACGAACTCAGAACAACAGTAGAATATGTTTACGACTGCACAGTGGCGTATGAGGGTGTTGGGTGAGTGTCCTGAGACGCCTTGATCCAATCACTAAAAACCGTGATATGTCAAACTTGACTAACCAGTAACATCTAGACGGGGCAAATATGGTGAGAACATCTTTACACTCTCTAGTACCTACCTCCAGGGTCGGCCACCCAAGTCCGTCAACTTCTACTGGCGACGGTTCAAGCTTTCAGACATACCGCTCGATAACGCAGACGAATTCGATGCCTGGCTGCGTGCAGAGTGGTACAAGAAGGACGCATTGATGGAGCAGTACCTGACCACAGGACGATTCCCTGCCATAGCCGGATCCAAACTCGACTTTATCGAGACCAAAGTCCAAACCAAGACTCCATTGGAGATTCTGCAGGTCTTCTCCGTTGTTGGCATTGCTGGTCTCGTCTGGCACAATTTGCAGCGATTTGGAGGGGCGGTCGGCAGAAGGTTTGGCTTCTTTGTGTAGAGTGGAGGTTTGTCGGTTTGACGTTGTCGAATGGAGAATAGTCTTTTCCATTGGCACCTCACCTTTAAACCCTTTCCTAAGAGCGTTTGGCGATGTTTGTCTTTTTCATTAGCGTTAGTATGGTATGCTTTCTGGCACGGATTTATCTTTTCTTTCTTGGATAACCAATGGGGCAGGATAATCAAGACAGAAGATTAACTGCAGACTTTTGGGCGTCTTCTGATGGTGCGGAGTTTTGAGGAGGGCCTTTGCCTTGGTTGAACTATGGATTGCCGAGGCATCGCGTATCATGGTGAACGGAAGGAGTCGGGTTTGACTGGGCTTGGCTTGTTTGGCTTGGGTTGATTGGATTCTATTGGATTTAGCACCACTTTCCAAGTGGCAATAGTAGATAATGAAGCGTTCTTCATTGGACAGTTTGCTGCTCGATCTGTTGATGCCCAAGGAAGTTGAAGCCAGGATGAGGGGACAAAGGAGATGGACCGAGCAAGTTGAGCGATGAGGCGCCGCGTCACCAAGCCTCGAAACGCCAGCTCGACCGAATCGCAGGTGAAATTCGTGTAAGAGAGACTGGTGACTGGATGCCAAGAATAAATAGTCGCAGCCCGGCCTAGCCGGAAAGACAAGAACCTTGCGAAGAAGGAACACCAACAGGTGAGCAGCGAATCGGGGATTTTCTCGTATGTCTCTTGCTGATGTCGGCGTTGGCTACCCATCTCATATACGAAAGTCTGGAGTACGCCGTGCTTGGAGCTGAATACCAAGAGCTTGTCGTTGTTGAAATTAGCTTAGCTCTGGGGAAAGGGCGGGTAGATGGGACCGGGGGGGAAGATGGCGAGCCTCGGCATCTTCGAGGCCAGAAACGCGTATAATTGGTCGAAAAGAGAAGAATGAGGAGAAGCATGGGAGGGGGAAGGAGAATGTGGCGTTTTTTGCGAACCTGGGGAAGAAGTGGATAGAGTGTCGGGAGTTTGTTTACGCGTGGAATGAAGGGTTATGAGATTGTGGGTGTGTGTACTGACTCTTGGAGTTTCTCATAGGATGGTGATCAAGATGATGGTTGGGGGAATCTGGTGTTGCAGCACAGATGCCAAATGCAACACGTCCAGTACAACACGGCATCTCAAATCTGGATGATGCATCAACCGACTCCTTCGCTTCTTCGGTGCTACATACACACAAGATACCCCCATCTTCATGCACCCCAGCATGAAGCGTTACGCATGAATCGCCAAATCCGACCTAGGAGAGCAAAACCCCCAAGGCCCAAGATGGAGAGCAGCATCGCCACTTTTGCTGTTGTGATATACACGCGGCTAGCCATTTAAGCTACGCAGCTAGGGTCTTTAGAGTCTTGTCTAGCCTGTCTTCTTCCCCGCGGATGGGCCAACTTCCAAATATGGGGATGATGGCCGGGGTTGGTTGTGACACACGAGATTGCGTTTGCTTGATGGCATAACCTTGTCATGATGGAGTGTAATTCATGAGGGACTGCTTACTGTGTTTCTTGGGGGATTATCTTGCGGTGAAATCTATTTGGATGCGAGATGTTGTATCTGTTTCTGAGAACCGGTGTCTCACACTGCAAAAGACGTGGGCTTCATCATCCCCTGTATCCCCCGCTGTGTGAAGCAACCCCCGTTATCCATACCTATCTGCTATCCAGCCAACATCGCATATCTCAGCCAAGACATCGCTCGGTCCGCATAATGTCCAAGCGTTGCCCGACTTCCTCCAGCGGCAAACATGGATGTACGAGTAGTAGTATATCCCCCTCCCCCAGAAGCCTGGTCCAACACCCTGGTATAAGCATAAAATAGGCTACTATTAAGTAGGGCCCAGAATCTGGACCCTCACAGTTGGGAGCTTAAAAAAAGGGCGGACCCCACTTGGAAAAGTCTGGGGGAAGAAAGGGCCCGGCTCTTTTTTTATTTTTCTTGGCGAGAGGCCGGGATGAGGGATGGCTTGCGAGGGATTCGATGTTTTCTAACTGTGTGTTGTTATGTACTTACTGTACTGGAGGGAATGAGGGGAATTGGGGACGTTAGTTTGCTCGCCACATGGATAGACATGGATGGGATAGGATAGGCTGGATAATTGTCTTGGTATTGGGGGAACTAGTAGTATGGATTGAGCTTTGATGTGGATGGTTTTGTCCGCGTGGGAGTTCATTCCTGGGTAGCGAGATGGCGGAAGAGACCGCCAAGTTTGCTGGGGGGGGGGAAGATCTTGGCGACGCATCTGCTTTTTGTGTATATATAGGCCGATATGCGTGTACATGATTCTCCCTGCCGATCCCTTTTTCGCGTGTCTCTCCATGTCTCTCGGGCGCGGGAACACAAGCACCTTTCAACCACCTACCTCTTTATTTTTCTCATTAGTTTTCTCATCTCTCAGGACTTGACTACCTTCATTTCATACTCATAAGTGAGGAGAAACAGACGCAATGGCTGAGTCTGAGAAGCGCGACCTCGAGAAGCGCGAGCTCGAGGACGTCGGCGTTGATCCGATCCGCGACTCGGAGAGCAATGCCAAGCCCATGACGCTTCAAGACAGTGAAGAGGACTTTGGCTTCACACCTGAGGAGCAGCGCAAGATTCTGTGGAAGGTCGACAGACGCTTGGTCGTCACCGTCGGGGCGATGTATTGGTAAGATTCATCCCAATCGATCATAAAGACTTTATTTTAACACGTTTAAGTGTATCATTGATGGATCGCACCAATCTTTCCGCCGCAAATATAGCAGGTATTTTCACTGTTTCGAAGTAGAAAATCTTAAGCTGATTCCCTTAGGTATGGGCGTTGAGCTGAAGCTTATCAACAACCGCTATGTAAGTCCCTTCTCAACACCACACCTCTTAGAACAGACCACTCACAAACGCTCTAGAATATTGCCAATCTCGTCTTTTTCACCACATACATCGTTTTCCAACCTCCTTCCACCATCCTCATCCGCAAAATCGGGCCTCGTCTACACCTCGCCTTCATCACACTGCTCTGGGGCGCCGTCATGATCGGCATGGGCTTCGTCAAAAACTTTCCGCAATTAGCAGCGATGAGAACAGTTTTAGGCGTCCTCGAGGCAGGTTTCTTCCCTTCCTGTGTCTACCTTCTTTCTACTTGGTACACTAGGTACGAGGTTGGAAAGCGATATTCCATGTTCTATCTCTTAGGCTGCGTTGCCTCAGCCTTTGCCGGCATTCTTGCCTACGGTGTAAGTCATATTCATTATAAGCATGCGCAAACTACTAACAAAGTGCACAGCTTATGCAACTTAATGGTCGAGAAGGACTCACCGGCTGGCGCTGGATCTTCATCATCGAAGGCACCCTCACCTGCGCCCTGGGTATCGCCGGCTACTGGCTCCTCGTCGACTTTCCCGATTCCAAGCGTCTGACGTGGAATTT
The DNA here is from genome assembly GCA_001931985.1 of Trichoderma sp. IMV 00454. NCBI lineage: Eukaryota > Fungi > Ascomycota > Sordariomycetes > Hypocreales > Hypocreaceae > Trichoderma > Trichoderma sp. IMV 00454. The sequence continues at coordinate 820,228 of MSJK01000189.1, read as the reverse complement.
CCTTGGCCAGCGTGAACTCGATTGGATCGTCCATCGCATCCAGCGCGATCGTGGCGACTCAAAGGTCCCAAAGTTCAATCTACGAAAGTTTCTTGGCGCTGGAACTGATTGGAAGATTTGGGCATATGCTCTAATTTTTGGGCTTTCGACTACGATAACCTATTCTTTGGCATTCACACTTCCTTTGATCTTGAGACAAAGCCTCCATTTCTCCATCGGAGCGTCTCAGTGCCTCGTTGCTCCCCCGTATGTGTTGGCAGGTATCGTCATGTTCTCGGGTGCCTGGGTGGGTGACAAGCTGCGAGTCCGCGGCCCCATTGTCATCTTCAACATGGTACTCTGCCTCATCGGACTGCCCATCATGGGCTGGGCACCAAGTCCTGGCGTTCGTTATTTCGGCGTCTTTCTCGTCACGGCTGGTGCTAATGCCAATATCCCGGCTGCCATGTCGCTGCAGGCGAATAACGTTCGCGGACAGTGGAAGCGTGCCTTTTGCAGTGCGACCCTCGTTGGGTTCGGCGGCCTCGGAGGCATTGCTGGCAGTTTAGTTTTCAGAGAGCAAGATGCCGCTACTGGATATAAGCCAGGCCTATATGCCTCTATTGCTTGTGCTTTATTGAACATCATCCTTGTTCTGCTACTGGATCTTGGGTTCTGGAGGGCAAACGGCAAAGCAGACAAGGAAGGTCTTCTGCTTGAAGCTCACGATGTAAGTGGCACACCCCGCTTTTGATATGTGACAGTAACTAATCTGTGACGATACACAGGAGGATGCTACGCCTGGTTTCAGATACACGTATTGATGGATCTGGAGAAATGTTGGTGAATCGAGGGTTACGTGTATATGACCAATGATAGCAACAAATGAGCTGTGATGCTACGTATAATAATTCTTTCTTTTAAAACGACAGTAATGATGATATAAATTATGAGTATTGCTATTCGGGCATTACATTTTTGCTATTGGGGCATTACTTTTCCCAATTTGGAAAGTGGGCCCCTTAGCTCTGAAATCTCCTTGGTTTTCAAAGGGCTTTTAAAAATAGTAAAAAAATACTTAAAAATAATTTAAAAAAAGGAATAGAGAATTTATATTATAAAGTTTAATATTCCTTTTTTATATTCTATTTATGTAATAATAAGCTTAAAAATCCTATTTTAAATTAAAACTCGATTTTTCTTATTATTATATAATTAAAAAATAGTGCATTAGGATTTTTATAAGTATTTATATAGTAAATAAGTTATTTATATAAAAAGTTACCTAATATTATAGTTAATAAACTAAAAAAAGCTAACTTTAAAAATAGTAAAATTTCTTTTTATAATTTTATATAGTATATAAGGAGAAAAAATATTTTAAAAATATATATAACTAATTTAACTACTAAATTCTTTATATTATATTTTTAAAATATTATTTATAATTTTCTAAGTACTTAATTTTAATTTTTAAAAAGTAGTATTTTTAAAGAAATTTCCAAGGTACTTAGAGTAATGCCCCAATAGTAAAAATATAATGCCCGAATAGCAATACTCTAAATTATATCTTGATACATTGTTAAACTCGACGTAAACTAGTCGGATTGGTCTTGGGCGATGAGCTATACCTCAAACTACGTGATATGACGACGGTTCGGGGCTCGGCAAACCACCCCATAACCGAATGAAGTAAAAAAATAAGTCCGTTGAAGGTGTTTGAGTATCTGAAAAAGTGAAATCGAAGAAATTGTGCGTATCCTAACTGTAAACAAATGGGACTACATGATAGGTAGATTGCATGAGCCTTAAAGTATTAGTTTGGTAGTTTTGGTACTACTATCATACCCTCTCTCTCCCTCTCTCAGACCGACATATTAAACAAGAAGTCCTTTCGCCCCGGTTGCCTCTCATTCTCTTTTCCTTTATCCCTCTTAGTCCTCCCTTTCACAGGTGCATGAACCACCAAACTTGATGAGATTGATGACAAGCCGTCTCTACGATCTAGCGCTTGATTGCTTGGTCCCGCAAGCGTTCTCGGAGTGAGGCTCTCATGCTCTGAAAGACCCCTATGACGCACACTGCCGCCCTGCTGCGCGTTGAACAAGACTCTTCGTGCCGGCGTCTTCAAAGGCTTCGACCGCCGTTTCCCGTCATCACGAGAGCTTCCACCGGCTTGACTGGGCGGAGGTTGTCTTTTAGTACGTATAGTCGGCACATCGTCACTTCGGCGCAAGAATTTCTGAGGTATGCCGAACATTGAAGCGGTACGCCTGGGAGCCTCATCCTCAAATGGCCCGGTAACGGATCTTTCGAAAGTATAGTATCTTTCATCCGGAGAAGCTTCACGGGTGGTATTACGTTCGAAGATGATGCTGAAGACTGTGTATGTGAGGCATGCTAGGATGCCTATGGACATGAGGAGACATAGAAAGAAGATAATTGGCCAAAAGTGGTCAGGGAGCATTTTGGTTATTTCGAGTATATCTATGAGGGCATTGGGCCTGTTCGTAAGGTATCTGAGAGAGTCTAGGTATATAGCGATATCATTTATATCACAATCACTGCCGCATGGGCGAGGAAGAGCCGATACCTATAGCATGCTCATCTATATCATCACAAATGAGTTGTTTGTTGTCACACACTTTCTCTCCTAGATCGTGAATCACTCATATCGTCAGCCTCAATCACAATGATGTTATCGTAACACTAGTATTGCGACTCCTCTACTAACGACGTTGGCTTGATCAAATGTTCTATTAGTTGATAGCTGAATAACTGCCCCTTGAAGAAAGAAAACTACTAATAGGAACTGATGAATGAGCTCTTTTGCCTTGTAGCTAAATTACTTCCCATGAAAAGAATCCTCCCAACGCTCCAATAAAATGTCGCCCTTCTAGTCAAACGCCATAGACATTCCCGTTGTGCAAGTCCATACCGATATACCCGTAGCTTAGCTTGCCATCACCTTCCATGACGTCTGCTCATAGCAGCCAGTTTGCCTTCTCTCCATGATCGTTTGCTGCGTTATCCATGTTTGCGCGGCGTTTCTTCCAGCAACGTTCGTCATTCTCTTCGAGAGAACGACGAATGAAGCTCACATCAGTCGCGATTGCTGCCTGACACTCGAGAAGTTCCTTGCTAAGCTCTTTGTATGCCCACGCCTTCCATTTCTCCTCCATTCCCATAATGTACTGCCGGATCATGGTCGTCCCTTCATGAAGCTTGTGGCGTGCCGCGACAGATGTGACATTTTCGTTGTGTAATTCTTCCAGCTCGTTGATGGCGGCGTAGACTGGCTCCGCGGCTGGTCGACCCTGTACCACTTGAGTCTCTCCCCATTCGTAAGTCTCGAGGTCTTCAGTTGCCTCTCTCACCCATACCTCGACTTCTTGCTTCCCAGCTTGTCTGCTCCACGTCTCTAGCCATTCCTTCATATCCGGAGGTAACACTATGACGATCTCCCTGGTTAGAACTGCCGCACATTCATCGTTTGTAGTCGTTGACCACAACTCCTTCATGATCCTGACCATGTGGGGGACAACCAGATCTACTGCTTGTTCTCTGGTGATCTTCTTTGTCGTCGTGATTGTCACAGGCCGTAATGGCATCTGGGATTTGAGCATTATACCAACCTGACTCTTGGTATCATCCACCTCAGCAGACTTTTGCAGGATTGGCTGAGACAATCCCGTCTCGCCGAAGCCACCAGGAGTTTCAGCCTTCACTGCTTTGGGCTTCCGGTTTGGCATGACATGTTTGGTTCGAATGATCTTGTTTCCATGTTCGTTATAGTGTTTGACTGATGCATGTGCAAACTCAAAGACCTTGTATCTCGTCACGAGGCAGGTACTCTCATCCAAGCCGCCCGTGTCAACCTTGCGAAGCAGCTTAACGACAATCGAGGGTACGACAGTTGTGGCTGGCAGAATGTAGTATTTTCCATGCAGCTCGGAATGATACGCAACATCCCTTAACTTTATAATGACTTCTTTGTAGGGACTCCAGCTGCTCCAACGTTGTGCTTCCAGAGCATGCGAGGCTAAACATCTGCGGACACATGCCTCGAAGCAGTCAGAGTAATCCTCAGGTCTGAGACGCAAAAGCCGAAATGCGCCCTCGACAAGTAAACGGCAATATTTGCGTCGTTCAACCTCGCCCAGGCTCCGGGTGTCTATGGCGTCAACGCCCTTGTAGTTTTTCTGCAATACCTTGAACTCTGCCTGTATTCTTGCGAGCTCTGTCTCGTCCCATGCGATCTGAGGGTCCGCAATCTCAGCGACCGGATCATTATCACGATATTTGGCCATGATCATTTGGTAACTTGTTCGTTTAGGGAAGCATAATATGTGTATGATTGTCGGGTGAAGGTTGTGGTGTTGGTGTTTGTCGAGGGCCACAACGTTGAATTGAAGTGTGTGATGAGAGAAGAAAAGGAAAGAGAGAGCAGAAAAGAGTGCTTACTTTTATAGTAAGTAGAAAACAGCCGAACAAAAAAATATTTCTCACGCACCGCGCAGCTGGCAAACAATCCAGCAGATACTTGAAGTGGCGTACAGTTGTCAAATTCAAGGCGGTACCTTCGTTACCCCCTTTGCGGTTTTTCACAGGAACCGCCATCTCCTAAACATGTTATGGCATTTCAGCGTCCTAAGTTTGCTATCAAATATCCCAAATCTCAAATGTGAATATACCTGTAGTGATAGTGGCAGATACAAACTCGGGAAGCTGTAGATTAGAGTTTTCTTCGCATCCTGGTCCGGCCCGGGAACCATGTGGCAGGTTGCCCGATACAGCCATGGGGAGAATAAGGATCCCAATCCTCAGTCCTCACGGTCACGGCGAGTGATTTAATAGAAGAATGAAAGAAGATGGAGGAGGAGATGGTTAAACAGGTAATAAACAATGAAACTCTACTATTGAAGAACAGCTATAGAATGTAACCCGCCGAATAAGATCTTCAAGAGCTTGGCTGCATCTAACGCTACAGATGTCGGTAATGTATGCTATCATCGCATCACAATCGGTGTCTTGTGCCATGAGTCGACTTATCGTCCCTGTATCTTCACGGATAAGCGCCAACGGATGATGCCGAGCTGAAGCGACCGTTACAGTGCAGATGAAGATGCATGAACAAACGAGATAAGATGCTGATGCCGATGCTCAGACCCAGTCCAAGCTAAACCTCCATCTCCAACTGAAAGCTGACACAGTGTCTCCCGCACCGTGACGTGACATACCCACGTGGACCTTGGCAACACAAGCCCCATTCGTCAAAGCAAGTCTTGGCCGTCAAAAAGTTCTTTCAAGGGAGGCAGGTAAGAAAAAACTATTCCAACCCACAAGTCTCGGTGAACAAAAGGACGTGGCGGGCGAGAGTTGAGCGCATATAAGAATCCGAGCGTCTGTCGTCCTGCGGCTTTATCGATACTGTCTGCTAAGCTTCAACTCATCGTGCTTTTTGGGTACTGATTGATCACGATTCTCCCCAGCAAGGCTTCGCTAGGCCGTTGCTATACGAAGAATCCAGTCGGCGGGAGTATCTTTAGAGGAGGAAAACACCATGAAGGCCTCAGTTGTGCTGTCGGCTCTTGCGGGCTGTGCGCTGGCAGAAGATGTGCTCTACAGCAGACGGCTGCTCAAGCGAGGCATTGACGATGAAGGACACTACAACATGTGTAAGGCTTCACTTCACTACTCATTCATCTAGATTCATTACGCTGACTCACTGTTAAACAGCCTTCTTCCACGTCAACGATGTTCATGCTCATCTTGATCAGTACGTCAAGGCCGGCACAGACTGCACCGACCCTTCCAAAGGATGCTTCGGCGGCTACGCTCGCATCAAGACAAAAGTCACCGAGCTGCGCACCCAGTACCCCGACCATCTGTGGCTGAACGCCGGCGATGAGTTCCAAGGCACGCTGTTCTACTCATTTTACGGCGGGGAGAAGATTGCCGAGACGATGAACGACCTCAAGTTCGACGCCATGACGCTGGGGAACCACGAGTGGGACGGCGGCGATGAGAAGCTCGGCTTGTTTCTGAAGAACCTGACGTTTCCTGTTGTTTCTTGTAATGTGAAGAGCGAGTATACAGATCTCAAGTCGACGATTAAGAATTATCACATCTTTGAAGAGCACGGGTTGGCTGTGATCGGGGCAACGACGCCGACGACTCCGACGATTTCGCATGTTGGCGAACTGACTACCTTTCTCGACCCAGTGGAAGAAGTTCAAAAGGCCATTTGGGAGATTCGCAACACAACCGATATCAAGCGCATCGTAGCCTTGACACACATTGGCTACGACGTCGACCAGCAGCTTGCAGCTCAGACCGAAGGCCTGTCCCTCATCATTGGTGGTCACAGCCATACACTGCTGGGAGACATGGAGGGTGCGCAGGGCAAGTATCCGACAATTGTTGATGATCTGGCTGGTAACGAAGTCTTTATTGTGACTTCATGGAGGTGGGGAGAAAATCTGGGGTCAATCTCAGTCACCTTTGACGATGACGGAAAAGCTCTTGCATATCAAGGCGCTCCGATCCATATGGACAACACAACCAAGTTGGAGCCAGATCTTCAGGCTAAGGTCACCGCGTGGAGAGGCCCATTCGAGGACTTTGCCAACGAAATTATCGGCACAACAGAGAACACTCTCGACCAGACTGCCTGCCAGAGCGGCGATTGTCTACTCGGCCAGGTCATGGCCGATGCCGCGTTCGAGTACCTGTACAATCTTACCACAGACGCTCCAGAAGACCAGAGGCCGAGCTTTGCACTCATCAACGCGGGCGGTGTTCGAGCAACCATCGATGCCGGCAACATTACGCGAGGACAAGTCATCACCTCGTTCCCCTTCGGCAACGCCGTCACCAAGCTGACCTACTCGGGCGAAGATCTCCTCCAGATCCTCGAGGGATGCGTATCCCGCGTCAACCAATTCAACAACCAGAAGCTCTCGTCCTGGTTCCAAATCTCGCACAACCTCAACGTCAAGTATAACCCATCGAATCCTCCTGGCTTCATGCTTATGGATGCAAGGATCTCAGGGCAGAGAATCGACCCGGAGAAGGAGTATGTCATTGCTACGGTGGATTTCGTTGCGGGTGGTGGAGACAATATCTTGCCCAAGAGAAGTGATTTCGTGGTGTTGGATACGCTGGATGAGGTGTTGGTGGATTACATCAAAGCGAAGACACCATTGACGAATGCGCTGGAGAAGAGAGTGGGAAAGGTTGGCAAATGCACAGACAAGGTACAGAAGGTCTTTTCAGCTTAAATATGGAGTAGATTACTTGGGTTATAAATAGAATTGGTTTACAGACGAGGTGATAAGAGACCCATGTAACATAGCGGATCGAGCGTTGAGTCTTTTCGAAGATGCGCCGAAGTTCTGGCGAACCTCTCACATCGTATTAATCTCACATCCACATGCACATCTTCCAGAAAGCAATTTCATGAACATGTCTTTATCCTTCATCCCACACTATTCTCACGAAATCTGCTTTACAACAGACTCTATATCAACAAGATCCCAAACATCCCCAAACTTATTCCCCTCCACCACATGATACAACGTAAACTGCGTCGTCGTAACCTTCCTCCCCGTAGCCTCAATCCCCTGAAAACTCCCCTCGTGCGTCCCCGTAACTTTAAAATGGCACGCAAGATAATCCCCTTCAATCGTAAGATGCCTCAACTCCCAGTGCCAGTCAGGAAACGCAGTCACCAGCGGCTCGAACTGCGCCGTGACTTTCTTTGGGTCCCAGGGCTCGTCATTAACATTTAAAGGCGAGGTATAAAATCCTTCCATTCCCTCAAAGTTGTGAGAATTGCAGTGTTGGAGGTATGAATCGTATAGCGCTCGGTACTCTTCGATCTTGGTGTTGGCTGCCATGGTGGCGATGAGTTGACAAGCCAATCAATCTGCGCGTTTGAGTTTGTGGATGTGTGATGGATTGTCGAAAAGACTCGTAAAAGAGTTGTCAACTGACTGCAGAGAGAATGGAAACTAAACTGCAGAAAGAACAGTTGAATCTATATATACCTGTGGATAATGAAGAGCAATATGCACCTGCAACGGTAATATCTGCGCTGACTGAGCACAATGCTTATGTTGATTTCGTAATTGTGACAGGATGCCTTCTTGGCGGGCCGCACTGCCTCAAGTAGGAATAAATTGAAGGATGCGTAATGCCGCCCAGGCTCTAGCAGCGCTTTCTAATGGCTCTGTAAGCCTTACGAACAGTTGAAGTCGGAATAGGCTTTGGCTCCTTGTTACATGCAGCTGCTTACTGGATGCCTTAGTGACATGCAGCGCAAGCCAAGCCAATCGCACGGTTTGTCACGAAAGAGCTCGAGACCAGAGAATGGTCATGTATAGTTTGCTTACGGAAACAAACTCCTTGTATTCTCTCTATTGCTCATAAATGACACCTCAAAATTCCAACAATCCACAGCCTAACATATTCAGAAATGTCCGACTCAGCGGCAGGTCTTGTTCCCCCTGCCGTATCACGCCGTGGGGGATTGCTTTGGCACAGCATCCAGAGGAGGGAAAAGCCCATCAAGAACAGCTAATTGAAATCGTTCTTCGTTGCATCGTTGACAGTAAATATGGCCGCCAGGGTACGTCAAAGTCTCAGCGAAGAGGGTTTCTTCCTTGCAGACGATACAGCGTCCTTTCTTGGATTCCTTGGCTTGGTTGGGCTTTTCGGCTTCGGGGGCTTCTTTAGCTTCCGTGAAGGCAACAGCAGCGGCTGCAATGGAATCAGTTAATACCATACGCTCATCCTTTTGAATAGTTTTATCGCATTGGTTGGGTTCGTTTGCTTTACCTGTCTGGGTGTCTAACTGAGACTCTTCAGTGTGGCTGGCTCTGGTAGCCGTAGTGAACCGATCGGCCAGTGCTTCTTCTTTGGGTGCAGGTCCAGCAATGGCCTGAGGCTGGTGGTCATTATCCTACGATGTATGCAAACCCGCTGTTCAAGTCACGATCCGTATAAAAGGTCTCCAGTGACAACAGTTCCTGCTCGTAGAGCCAGGCTGCGATTTCGGCATCGGGGGGTGGGTCGCCCTCGCGATGTTTGCCTTTCATCTGTGAATCGGCGTCCTGGAGCTCCAAGGCTACCATCATCTGTAGCGTTTCTTGATCGATGTTATTTTCCATCTTGGTTGATTTTTGAAGGACGATGCAGAGTAAGAGAAGAGAAGAGCAGAGAGAAGAGCAGAGAAGAGCAGAGAGAAGAGCAGAGAGAAGAGTAGAGAGAAGATTCGAGGGGAGAGTTGAGGGGAGAAAGGTGCAGGTGAAGGTGTTTCGCCCGTTTGTTCAGTGGTCCGTGCACAAGCATCCGACCATGAATCTACATGTATTCTTCTCCATGTTTCCCATCTTATTACACCTGATAAGGGTGTGAGATTCTGGAATGCGATGAGTACGGTAAAAATGACAGATTCTGCTGGGCAGATATGGGAAAAAATGCGACCTTTAAGATTCTAGGCAGTTTGTTAGTCGTGTCAAAATTTGTCAGCGTGATATTGCTATCCCAACAATTGACTTTGAATTCGATGGGCAATTCACTCTTGAGTAATGAGGCTCGCTCAGAAAGTGAGGGCTCATACGTTAAAACGTTTTACGAAGAAGTAAAAGAGTTGAAGCATATGTCAGGCGGCCACGGTAAGTTGCTGCCAGGTCCCCAAGCCCAGATGGACAAGCTAGACTTTTGATGATAGTGATGATGATGAATTTGCGTGGTGAGATCCATCATCTGTCACCTCAGCTTGGTTTGGACTCTCAGAATCCCGGCGGCGGCCTGTATCATTCCAGGAACAGACGATAAGGCGAGCTAGTAGTCGATCTCGTTCTCTCGAGCGGCGAAGTTGATCAACGGAGCGGCTGGGGGGGTGTTTCTCCCCTGTCACCGGAGCTGCGTCCGCGCACGCATGGGCTCAACTTGCAGTTCAACGGGAGCCACAGTGGTCTGTGGGGTTTGGTAAACGCGACTGGGTGCTTGTTAACATGATCTGAGATTGCGGATCAGCACTGTCCAAGCTGGTCTAATGGTGACTGTAGAACATAGGTACGTCTGGTAACGAGGGAGAAGCGAGATTGATACGATGTGTCGGGATTACGCGATTTGGATCAGAAGCAGAAGTGGCATGTGAGGCTTCTCCTTAGGGGGAAAGAGAGTGTCTCCAGCGAGACGTGCATCCAGAGAATACGCAACACCGAAAGTGGATGAACCATATTCACCGATTCGCCCACTGGTTTTGATCCCGGCAACGCATGCACAACCGCGTCTCGCAGCGAGTAATACAAGCCCAGAGTCGTGGCAAATGGCTTCGGCACAATTTACAGATCCACCGGCGCCTGTCCGTCCTGTTCGCATCCGCCAAGACGGAGTACATGTAGTGAGCGCAATGATCAATCACCCTTTCACGCTCAGGATCGCGGTCCACTCCAAGTGGGAAAAGACGCGGCACAGCAACATTGCGGTCAGCGACCACCACAGCGAGGGCACTCGAAGATTTCGAACACCCAAACGAGAAATTATACACCAGTTCTTCAAGTATCTGCTACTATATCTATATCTCTCTAATAACTACTACTAGGTTTATATGCTTATAGTAACTGCTACTATAGTTACATAGTAAATTTCCAGCGCTGGCCATTCATACCTGCGTTAGTGGCCAGAGATTTAGTTAGTATTCGTACATCTCGACATCTTGATCTGGTATCCAGACAAGGAGATTGTCCGCTAGGAGCAGCATCCGAGATGCCAGCACCAACAGTCATGGTTGGCATCTTCTTGAGGGACATAGGCTTGACTTGTGCCGCTGTTGGACTACTAAAGGACCAACTTTTTCTGCCCAAGTATCACTTGAAATGCAAACCATGAGTTAATCGATAGGGTAAAAAAAAAAAAAAAAAAAGAAGATGTTGAACTTTAATAAGTCACGGGACCTTGGTCGAGTGAATCACTGCAAGACGATATATCACTATAGCAACAATAACATCACATCTTCACAGCAATTGCACCTTGATCTTCGCCTTCTGCACTCCACCGTCGTATCAGATTCCTTCCAAGCTCAATATCCTACAAACCATCTTCTCATTAACAATGGCAAATCGCGAAGCAGGCCAAGCTACCTACCAGCAGCAGCTTCCCCCAACTTATCCAGGCCCAGTTACGAGCACAACAGAATGTACATCAACCTCTATCAGTAGATTCCTTCAACATCAGTTCATTCATGCTCATAGTGAATCTAGCACCGTCTCAGAGCCTCCTTGCAAAGCAGCGGAACCTCGCCCCGACACTCGCTTCAACACAAGATCAGAACAAGATGCCCTTGGAAGATCCAGACAAGGAAGTCTTGGTGGTAAGTAGGTCGATTTCTTACATTAGAGACATCTTGCTAACGATGTGGCTAGGAGCGAACGCACAACACGGGTGCCCAGACGCCAGCATCACTCGCCGCACAGATTAAACACGAGATGCAACAAAAGACTTCCACCTAGCAGAGCTTATGCCTATCAGAGTCTACACCTAAGCAAGTCTAACAGACACGGATAGAAAGCAGATAGTCTCAACACCTAAGCTATTCATTCTTCCAAAGGAACACATTACAGCGTGACTAACCATCGTGTCCTTCTCCTCGCTAGGCCATGAATACATGTAATATGGAAATCCACTCTCCATCGTTCCCCATCTCCATCTTGATCATCATCCTAGTTCGCAACTATTACCTAGAACCTGCGATCGCACTTAAAATAGACCGTGTCAATCATACGCTTCGCCGCAAGAGCATTGCTATCATAAGACGGCAGCGGCCCCGTCGCCGGATTCCCATTCTTGTCCACAGCTTTAAAGTCAAACATGGCGAAAAATGTGGCTGTAGAAACAAACAATTCCAGTTTTGCAATCTATCAGCTCGTTAGCTTTTTCGTTCACTCATCGTCACTTCTCATGCCTACTCTCATGCCCACTGTTCCAATGTTAGCTTGTCATCCACAGTGGATTGAGTATCAGAGTCTGCTTACAACATGGGTGCAGTCCAGTTCCCCAGCCAATATATCCATGCTGGCGTTTCTTATCTTCTCCTCTTTCGGGGAAATATCGCCCAGGATCCCATTTGAGAGGATCTTTGTAAATCGCCTCGTCCATATGGATATCCGATACATGATATACCTTTCAGCAAATATCAGCATCGCTTACTCTCACCCTTTGGCCATAAACTCACCGCAAAGGCTTGATTTGGGACAACGACACCGGTATCGCCTAGCACAATATCTTTCCCAGATGTATTCTGGCGAATCGAAGCTCCCATGAGGTTCAGTCGGATGCTATCCCGCACTCCAAAGTCGATACAAGGGAACTCAGACTCCCATGCTTCAAGAGAAAGCCCTGCAAGGACATCTACCGGTGTCTGATCGTCTGAAGTCCGGTATTTCTCAACAGCTGCGTCAACTTCAGCTCTGACCTTGGCGTACCAGACGGGGTCATAAGCGAGATAGCAGAGGATCCATGCGGACTGGACTCCCGTATTGATCAGGCCTGCGAACAAAGCTCCAATAATAAACTATTCAGTAGCCGGTTAGTTTTGATTACCTCAACGATCACGTCAAATACTTACAGCCGAGGACAACAAATCACTCTCTCCCTTGTCCATCAGGTACTGCATCACGTCCTCCGCTTTACGACCAGATTTTCTCCTCTCCCGTATTATATCCCCAAACAGCATATGCAGCTTTGCCCCCGCCCATAACTTGTTGAGCTTCGTAGGCGTAGGTAGCCACGGAAACATGACCTGTATGGCGGCAGTCTTATCCAGCTTCTCGTAGAGACGCATCGTCTTCTCCTGAAGCGCAGGGTCTTCGGCAACGTCATGGCAGCCGACGGTGCGATGAGTGAATTTGTAGAGTAAATCATAAAGAACTACAAAGGGATCCATGGGAACAGACGTATCGATTGCGGAAAAGGCATCGCGGGCGTCTTTGTTCAGGTAAGGAAGACAAGTGGCCAGGTGTTCCTTGCCGGTAAGCTTCTTGAAGAGTACTATAAAATAAGCACTCATATTGCAGCCAAGCATATGGTCAATGTCAGGGCCAGCAGAAAAGAGTTTCCTGAATCTACGGCCTGTTCAGTATCTTTTGCCCAGAAAGCAGGTATTTATGCAAGGGAGGAGTTCATACCCAGCGCTCAGATCCAGACCTCTCGTGTTAAAATAAGCTGAGCGAGCTTTTTCTCCCGAGAGAGCAACGATAGGATACGAGCCATAGTAAAAGTTAAAGTAGCCGTTGGGACTACTTTTCGTGCCTTCTCGTAGGAAATCACCTCTCTTGGTGAAGAAGTTGAGGGAGCCGATGAACGGCACACCCCATTCCGTAGAGGACGCACCCGAAGGGAGGCCAGGCCGCCTCAGCAAACGAACAAGAAGCGAAATAACAAGAGTAGCAGCCAGCAGCAAAGCGCTAGCAGGCCAATCCCGCGGCGAAGCAAGTGTAGCGACGAGGCTCACCATCGTGGAAACCCTTCAGCAGCGTTGCGAAAACTTCCAAATCAGCAGTATCAAGATGTCTCCCTTGTCAAACATAACCCTCCCTCCCCTTTTTTCGAATGGGAACAAGACGGGCATTTATACCAACACGATTATACTTTTTCGGAGACCTTGTCCAACCCGACGCTGCGTATTGGCTGCGCCATGTGAGACATCCCCATATAGAAACCGTGATGACGGGTGCGACAGCCGACTAACATTTTTAACCTTCAACCTGTCAGACTATAGCTCCTCTTCTAACTCGGAAAGCAACTAGATCGGAGGGACGATCGATTGACACGAGGGGTAGAGCGGCTTGTTGAATTGAAGAGCATTGTCTTAATTCGTTGCGCGGCATCGCGTGGCTTGGGAATACGTCGTACTGCTGAGGACGATGCCGTGTCCCGCTTACAAGATTGCCTTCGGATGCGGAGAAGGGGCATGTCATGCAGGTGAGTTTGCTGCAGCCACTTTGGACGGGATGATGATGGCGAATCAAGGGGGCAATGAGACACTGCCTTGATGTAGACGTCTCATTCATGGCTATGGGGTGGCAAGATGTAAGAGGAAATGAGAACTGCGGAACGGACGCATTCCTATTAGTGATGAGATAGTTATTCGATAGATTGTATAATCATGTATGAGACAATAAGCGTTCATTAATTGATCCTCTAAAAGACTCATAATATAGCATTTCAAGACTCAACTGATAGGACAAATCTTTAACAACACCATTACACCCCCACATCCCTTACATCACTATAGCATCTCGCATCACACAGCAGAACGAGCCGGAGCAATAAATTCCGCCGCTGCCCTCTCCGCAATAGCATATAGTGTAGCAGTAAGATGTCCGCTGATCTGCAACGGTATCACAGAAGCATCCACCACCCGCACATTTTTCGTGCCATACACGCGGAGCTGCGGATCGACAACTCCGCCAAGTTTTCTCGGAAGCATCGCCGCGGTCCCAATGGGGTGTGCGTTCGATATCATGGTACTGTCTGTAAAGTTCTTCCATTGATTCCATGAAGCGTCTGGCGAAAGAGCTTGCTGCAACTCAGTCTCGATACTGGTAGATATGGGCGGAGTGTTCCAGAACGTTGCTGCAAGGCGTCCGATGGCGATTTGAACAATCATGTCAAAGTCTATAGCCATGAATCTCGGATTAATCTTTGGTGTATTGATGTCGTCAGTCGATTTGAGGTGTACACTTCCACGGCTGAAAGGCAGAGTACCCCAGTACGCCGAAAAAGCGCCAGTGCCACTTGCAGTAGATAGTATTTCAGCAATGGTCACATCCTTCTCAAAGATTAAATCATATTGAACTCGAAGTAGTTGCTCGACTGCCGAGGCGTTTAAAGCTCTTTTTGTCTCCTTGGAAATTTGCCGTGCCCAGTGCGGTAGGAGCAGCTTTGTTACATCAGATACCCTTTTAAAGCCGTCCCCGAAAAGAGAAGTAGCATTAACAAATGTGGCATATGGAGCGTATCCGGGGAACGTGGAGTTGGTCGAGTAGGACAGGGCCATGTTGGGTTGATCAATCATGTTTTCTCCCACGCCTGGTAGGTCAACAACCGTCTCAATGCCCAATTCGTCCAAAATACTTGGGTTACCGATACCGGAGAGCTCAAGGATAAGAGGCGTACGGAGAGCACCTGCGGACAAGATTACTTCTTTCGAAGCCTTCACAGTCTTGTTCTGTCCATTCGGCATCACGTACTCAACGCCAGACGCTTCAGGAGTCGAGCCCGTGTTATTCTTCCACAGAATCCTAGAAACTGTGCCATTGATTAACGTCAGGTTTGGTCTATCCTGTACAGGCCAGTAAAACGCCGTGGCAGCGTCGCATCGCGTGTTATCGATTGGATTCAGAGTCTGTGGCCAAACATCGAATCCAGCCGTATGTCCGCTATTCACATCTTTGTCGAGAGATTGCCCAAGATTTGCCCAAGCGGTCTTGGCGTCTCCGTAAAAAGAGCCGTTGAGCAGGACTGGACTGAAGCCGACGTCAATCCCTCCTGAGGACCCATGGTATTCTTCTTCATAAAGTGCGCCAACAGCCTCCTGCCATGACGAGGGAGGGAAGAATCGCTCAGCCTTCTTGTAGTACTGTAGCATGGTATCCCAATTCCATCCTGACCCTGGATTAAGATCTTCCCAGGAATCGAATTGAGCTTGATCTCCTCGAATATATGTCATCCCTAGCTGACTCAGTATTGATTCCATCTCGATTCAAGGACTTTGTGCATTCATACCATTTATCAAGCTCGTCCCACCTATCCCCTTACCTGCATCGTACGGGAGAACTCTTCCACCAATGTATTCCTGAGGAACACTCGAATAATTCCAGTCGACAGATGTCCCACTTAATCCCAGCCATGCGAGCGGATTGACAACGTTTGCGTTGTTTCGTTCATCGGCACCAGGATCAATGACCGCAACATTAAGATTGGCGTCTTCTGTTAGACGATTGGCCAAGAGAAGTCCACTTGTTCCTGCGCCGACAATGATGTAGTCGTAAGAATCGATTGGCGTGGCCAATGACTGAAGTGGTAAAAACACGGTGGCCAGTGCAAGAGCGCCAAAGCGTGTCTTGAGAGGCGGCATGTTGCTTTGAGATGAAAGCAAGACGCTACCCACGATCAATGTCTCGAAAGTTCGGCCCCTTGGCAGTATATATATCGAAAGTGAGACACATCGTATTTGCAGTACTTTTGTATTTCTTTCGTTTAACTTTTTGGAGAACTCTGTTTCCTCGAGACTGGAGATGGAGGCTTGTCAAGTCGTCACGACTAGGAGTTTGTAATGTTTTCGGTCCGATGAGACACATTAGTCGATAAATCGGCAGTACAACGGAAGGATCTGCGAGCAAGCTGCGCGTGATCAAAAGCAGCATATTCCATGGAGTTCTCGGAGTTTGCCAATATTTGCGAGATCCAACTCCAAGTAAAACATCCTCTTCATCTCATTGTTCTGAGGATAAGGCCAGTGAACACAACCCCGGATATGATGCCATCAATCCGGGCCTTCAGCACATATCGAATACTCATGCCTGCATGATTTTCCAGGGAGCTGTGATCCTTGTTCGTGTTCTCCGCACAATGGGGCTGAGGCCAGCATTTCGGCCTTTTCATGGTTCCTAAAAGGCTAAATAGAGTTGCCTATCTAGTAGTATCAGTATTTGCGCCAAAAGTACCAGGAACGAGGGGTAAAATATGCCAATCGATGAGGAAATGCATAATTTCTTACGCGTATTGGGATTCTTGGCTTCCTCGGTGTGTCGGGAAGACTCCAAGTCTCGGTTCCGTGGCGCACCGAGAAGCGTCATGAAGGCGAATGGAGATACCCGTCGGGACTTGTCTTTGAGGTCATATTTGTACATTGTAATGAATAGGTACTTAAAGTTCACAAAATAAATGGCAAAGATGACACATTTTGTATATTTACTGCTTTGTATCAGACAACTTTGAACCCCTGAGATGTACAGAGACAAAATTTGCCTTCGCTATCGTTGCTTCGCCATGATCGTGTTATGTGTACGGGATCCCGTGCATCGATTGGGGCCGATTTTGAGCTGGTAAGATCCTTGGCCACGATGCAAGCAACTTGACTTCTCTTGGAGAGGAACTCTAATGTTTTCTCGTGCACATCCACCTAACTCTCTTCGTTTGACCCATAATGTTGATTTCCAAAGCATCTCTTCTTGATCTCGGCAGAGACTGTTTATTGAAGTTCAAGAGCGTTCGGATTTGGAACTTCTCGCACAAGGATTAGGTCTTGCAAGCTCTTGAGATTGTTTTGCGTCTCCAGACACATTCTACTTATGCAGTAGCAGAATTTGACATGATTTTAGAGAAGAACTGAAAGCCAACATTACGGGACCTGAGTGTCTCTGTCCGCACGGTGGGGCATCGTTCAGCAGCTCCATGCTGTCAGGCTACATCGTTTAGTCCTTGTAAAACTTCCATCTACAATAGACATTCCTCTGAGTCATTATTTATCTAGCTCTTCACGCAGTGGTCTTGCAGTCTCTGTTGCACCATTCGAGGGAGTTGAAGTGCTGCAGCCGCTCCTCACCCAGAGCCATTCAACCGCCTCTCTCTCCACCCTCAATAAATCTTCAAACTATCAAACTATGACGCACTGATAGAAAGCACAGCATTCACTCTTCCGTTTGCTTCTCCACACCCACCAGATCCATCCACAGCAAGAGATAACTGAGCATTGGGGCAACAACTCCCGAAATCCTCCCCAAGGCTCCAAACTCCCTTATCAACCAGTAAAGGCTGCGTAATCATCCCAACTCTCCCAAGAGCTAACATTACAAACGCATTCAAACCTGCATATTACTCCACTGTTGATGTAAACAAAACTCTCCGGGCCAATGAGGTTTTCTCCAACTCTTTTCATTCACTCGCTAGTTGATCCCAACGCTTTCTCTCATTGACTATTAATAAGGGTCCTCTCTCTCTCCTCTATCTTCCCTTCCTCCTCTTCCTTTTCCTCTTCTTCTTCACCATCTTCACTCACCATGGTCACGTCCATCAATTCTTCCAACCACATCACCACATCTTTCATCATCTCTCCTCCTCATTCTTTCTTCCAATCACCACATCAACATTCCAACCATCTTCTCAACGGCGAGAAGAATGGCGGCGGCTACAAGTACTGGTGAGCCTTCTTTGACTTTTCCTCCCTCACTTGCTGCCCGCTGACCTCGATTCCAGCTTGATACAAATTCACCTCCCAACATCACGCCCTTCCTCAGCGGCAAACCTGCCTGTAGAGATGGCCTGTGGCGAGTATGCGTGCGCCTAGTTTTCGTGCTGGTACCAGACGAGCAGAAAACTAGGCTCACCCATGCTTTGCCGTCTCGTAGCCTGTCGGATTACAGTTCAGCTGATGCTGAGAATGCTGAGTGAGTCAGTCTTTGTGCTGGTACAAGATTGGCAAAAGACTGGCTCACTCATGCTTTCTTGTTTATGTTTGTTGGCATTTGGCCTGCCTATCAAACATGGATGGCCTGGTCTTTGTGCTGGTACCAGACGAGCAAAAGGCCAGTGCCATCCATGCTTTGTCGTCTACAAGGCTTGTCAGGGTGACGGGTTAGCTGATGCTGAGAATGCAGAGTGAGTCAGTCTTTGTGCTGGTACCAGACGAGCAAAAGACTGACTCACTCATGCTTTGTCGTCTACATGGGCTTGTCGGGGGTTGCGGCTCTGCTGATGCCGAGAATGCAGAGTGGGCTGGTCTTTGCGCTGGTACAAGACTGGCGGAAGACCAGCCCAGTACAAGACTGGAGGAAGACCAGCGCATTCATGCTTTGTCGTCTATGTTGTTTCTGGTTCTGGATCTGCCATAAGGTCGGGTGGCCACTTGTTTTGAACGCGCGGTAAGTTCAACATGCTGCTTATTTTTCCACTGTGCGGTTTTCCTGACTGGATGTGTGTAGGCGAGAAGGGCCACATTGACGGTTGGCTGTGTTTTCTCATCGGTCTGGGTTTTCTCATCGGTCTGGGTTTTCTCATCGGTCTGGGTTTTCTCATTGCGTTAGGTTTTCGTACGGGGAGGATTCATCTATGGGAACTCTTTGGTGGGAATTACAGGAGCACTCGTCGAGTCTCTGGGAGGAAATCGAAGCGTTCTGGGGGAGGAGAGGTTGCAGATCTCTAGGAGGCATTGGGCGCGAAGGAAAGTGGAAATGCAATACGAAACCACATCACACTCAAGTTCAGCCGATGATAGTCTCCTCTGTGTTGTAACTTGTCTCTATGTTTCGACTCGATCTACAAGTTCCCGTCGTGTGTCATCTCTGTATACATTGTTTGTTTTCCAAGGCAGTAAACATAGCCAAAAACTTCGTTTCTGCCCAAGAGAGCATCATTAGATCATTCTAGACTTACCGAAAGCTACCGTTTGTCATCATTACCATGACTCTTGAACACTCTATAGCGACGAAACTTCCACTCCCCAAATCTCTCCACTCCCTCTAAACATCGCCTCCATGAACCAACCTCCCTTTAACATACACCTGTGCAATATTCCGATCATCCCCCGTCATGACAAACTTCTCCAGCATCCTCTCCGCCGAGTCACTCTCCTCATCCAAAGGCACATTGACACCCTCTCGCCCATCTCGCATATCAATCACCAACGCGTCAAACTCCATCCCAACAGCAAATCCACCAACCTGTTCATCGAAACCCACGACTTTGGCGCCGCCCTTGGTAGCCATGTAAAATACCTCTTCCCAACTCAGTGTTTCTCCTCCACCTCCTTCTTTACTAACGCTTTCATTCTTTTCAGACTCGAATTTAGGATACAGTGCCTCTCTTGCATACGAAGTAATGAGAGAATGCCTCATGGCATTCAACATGCTGGAACTATATCCACCACCCGAATCCGTTCCCAAACCGACATTGATTCCCTTCCTAAGAAACTCTTTGACAGGAGCAGCCATGAAGCCTCCTCCGACGGTCATATTGGCAGTGGGACAATGGGCGACGCCACATCCCAAGTCTTGCAGCTTGTTGATCTCATATGGCGTCATGATGGTGCAGTGCGCAAGGATGCTTCGCGGCGTGAGAAGCCCAAACGAAGAATACAAGTCAGCCTCGTTGCTAAATTCCGGAAAGAGAGATAACGTGGCGTTGATTTCCTGCGCAGCCTCGTTGAAATGCGTCTGAATTGCCAGTGAAGGATCTTCGTGCGCCATTTCTCCCAGAGATTTAAGGAGCTGTGCCGTACACGAAATTGCGAAACGAGGCGTCAGTACAGGCTTGACGAGAGAACCCTCAGGATCAATAGTCCGAATGTGCTGAATACAAGCTTTCGTCGCAGAAATAGACTCCTCGGCAGAAGTCTCGCAGTAAAACGACGGTGAGTTCCGATCCATGTTGCATTTCCCTATCAGCGCCCTCTGACCTCCTTTCAAGCAAGTCGATGCCAACACGCGAGTTGCCTCGCCATGAAGCGAGCCATAGTACGACGCCGTCGTGACGCCTTGCCTGAGCATCCCCCGAACGAGCTTTTCATACACTTTTTCCGCATGGGACGCATCTTCAAACTTGGCTTCGTTGGGAAAAGTTATGCCGTCGAGCCAGTCTAGGATGTGCATTCCTTGGCCGAGGCCTCGTTGCATCCATTGTGGCGCGTGGTTATGCGTGTCGACGAAGCCTGGGATGAGGAACTGGCCATGGGAAAGGCTGATGAGGGGAATATTCTCAATATTTTGCTCAGCGAGGATATTGGGGATGTTAGAAGGGGGGACGTTGGGCTGAATAGTGAGGATAGTGCCGGAAGAGGAGACGGTGATGAGGGCGTCGGGGATGACTTGAAGCTGAGTGGGAGAGAGGCAGTGGATGAGTGTTGCGTGGATTGCCTTGGAGGGCTCCATCATGATGAATCTTAGTTATTATATCAAGGGAATCGAGTAGTGATATTGAAGCTGTTGTTGATGATTGATATCAGTACGTAGACGTAGACACATGTGATGACGTTGAGATCAATGTACCACAGGAAGCCGAAGCGGGGCCGTGATCCTTTGATTCGAACTTATCATTCCGAGGCGGGGGCTGACTTGGTTCCTTATCGAACAACATGTCTTACATTAGGCCATTGTTATAGTTGTCTCTCTTATCATACTGTTACCAATTGTTTCTTTGAGTCTAAGCAAATACAGACAAATTGGTGTAATGCACTCACTATATCAACTCGTCTCGCCTAAACAGCACCCATTAAGCACTACGTCCATCCCACATCAGACTCCCTCACGCATACAACAACCACCCAAATCAATCACCAAAAGAAACCTCATCCCCAACTCCTCAAAAACAACCAATCCCCAGACCAACAAAAAACATCAATTAATGGAAGGAAAACGCCAAAAAGAATGTCCTCCGTGAGGCTCGAACTCACGACCTTCAGATTGCCCAAACTAATGTTTAGATCATATCGAACTTGATATGAGACTGACGCGCTAGCCAACTGCGCCAGGAAGACTCTTTGATGTCCTGCCGATCCACATGATTGGATCATATGGGCTTCACCAATCCGCGTCCTCTCAATTTATGAAAATCGCCACCAAAATTGAACATTCAAACCACATTGTTTCAAGACCATTTTCACAGACCAGTTTCAATAAATCACACACGAAGACACAAATTTTTCCCGACAAACGCTGGCATCGTAATTCTCAATTTTTCTCAGCTCTTGTATAAACCATCACGGCACCCTCACAAGAGGGAGGGTATCTCAAAACGAATATATACAAGTTCAGAAAGAAGCATAAAAGGGTTAAAAAAAAAAGTCAAAAAGAAACAAAACGGTAAAAAGAAATCAGAAGAAGCGAAATGGTGAAAGTAATTTAAAAAGAAGAAAATTTTCAAAGTATTGTAGAATCGTAAAAGTCAATACTGCTACCGTTCTAATAGCCAAAAAAAACAAAAAGTTGCGGAACACGCAACACCAATGATGCCTTGTATATCAAAAACAAAAAGTTTGCCATACAAATCCTGGATCCAAAGATACATGAAAAAAAACGACGATAATTATTTCACTTTCCTATAAACCTCCAAATGTCTACATACACAATCCCACTGTAAAAAAAAATTCCAAAAGCCTCCTTTTTTTAAATTTACAGGGCAATCATGGCACCACCGGCAAGCATGGCGACACCCATGTACAGGGCGACGGACAGCTCACCAATGCTCAGGAGAGAGGCACTGGGGCGGCCGGCAACAGCGGCGCTCTTGCTGGTAGCAGCGCTCTTGTCGCCAGTAGAGGTGGAACCGGAGCCGACGGGGGAGGTGGCGGTGGCAGCAGCCTTGTTGATGGCGCTGGCAGAGGCGAGAGCGGCAGAGCAAGAAGAAGCAGGCTTGGCGCTGACAACCTGGGCCTGGCCGTTGAAGTCACAGGCGCTGCTGGACTTCTGCTGGGATTGGTAGTAGGCGTCGAGGACGTAGTCAAGCTTGGCACCGTCGTCGCACATGCTGTAGGCACCGTAGACGCCAGTGGAAGCATCACCGTTGATACCGGCGCAGACGGCAGGAGACTTGCCGCAGATGAAGCCAAAGATGTCACCGAAGTCGTCAGAGGAGAGGTTGTCGGCGCGGACGCAAGACAGGGAGGTCTGCATGCAAGAGCAAAGGCCGGAGTCAGGGGTGGGGGGAAGGTCGTTGATGGCCTGCCAGTCATCGGTCAGAGCAGGGCAGCTGGCGGGCTTGTTGGTGGGCTTGTAGTCGCTGGAGTCAACACCCTTGGGGTCGGCCTTGGTAACCTGAGACTGGAGAGCGCTGAAGTCCTTGAGCTTGGTAACCTGGTTGTTCTTGACGGAGACGAGACCTGGAATCATATTAGCATACGATATTCAATTATTCAAGTAGTTTAAAACTCACCGTAGTCGTTGGCCTCCTCGAAGAACATGTAGACGATACCACCGCTGAAAACCTCAGTCATGGTGTCAGAGTACAGGGCAGCAGTCTCCTGGAAGATACGGTTGGCAGCACCGTCGGGCAAGTTGCAGCCGTACTCGGCGAAGAAGACGGGGACGGAGTAGTTGGAGAAGAAGGTGGTCTGCTCGTCGTATCCGGACTTTTGCATGGAGCTCTGGCCACACCAAGAGTAAATGTTGTAGCCCCAGAAGTCGATGGCGGAGTCCTGCTCGCCGCAGTTGAAGTAGTCGGCAATCTCAGCACGGATGTCGACGTCGTCGTTGGCGGCGTAGCCAACACCCTGCCAGCGGTAGTTCTTGGACTTGATGTAGGCCTTGGTGTCGCGGACGGCGGCCTTGACGTAGGCAGAGGCGCCGGTGTTGTTCTTGGCGTTGGAGACCTCGTTACCGGCAAAGTAGCCAATCACGTTGGAGTACTGGGACATCTCGTCGACGACGGCCTTGTAGCGGGCGAAGAGGTCGGTGTTCCAGCTGGGGGTGTCACGGTTGATGGACAGGGAGGGCTCTCCCAGGTCGGAGAAGACGTAGATGCCGGCATCGTTGAGGAGCTTCATGCAGGCGGAGTGATCGGCCGTGGCGTCAATGGCGTAGGTTCGGATCACGTTGGTGCCCAGCTGCTGGAGCAGAGGAATGTCACGCTTGCAGTTGGCCTCGCTGGAGAGAGGGTCGATGAAGGTCGAGTTGCCAGAGGTGGTGGTTCCGGCCTGGCCGACATCCTGCTGGTACGCAACACCCTTGATGAAGAACTGGGTGCCGTTGGGGTAGAAGAACTTGGAGCCCTATTTTTTTGTACATCGACAATCGACGATTAGCGGTTGATCTTTGACGTTGGCGAGTTGAAGATCTGGAGAAGGAAAAGTGGAAAGTGGCTTCTCACCTTGGCGGTAATGGACGGCAGATCAGCAGAGAGGGCGCTGCCAGCCAGGGCGAGCATAGAGACGGAGAGCTTGGACAAGCTCATTTTGACGATTCTTGATGGTGTTTTTGAATGTGTTGTTTCTAACGATTGGAAGTGCTGAAGAGCAACAAGGGAGTGGTTAGAATGGTAAAAAGTTGATGTGGTTGGTGAAGCACCGAAATGATTGTTGTTTCTAAAGAGTGTCTGAAAGGCCAACTGTACGAGGCGGCCACCCTCAAAAATGATGAATTAGCTACAAAATCAAAAGAAAGATGCGAAAAAGAGGTCTGAACCGTTCAAACGGCGCCATGGAGCAGGCGGCGGGTGTTTTGTTGTCGCGCCAGGAGAGTCGGAGGATCCAGGGCAAGGGGAAATTAGATGCGACAGAACAGGGGTCACCCCTGGCTAGCAGGCCTAGGCAAGGTACCCGAGCGCCTACCTGCCCTGAAGCCATCAGTGGATGATCCATTTGCTGCACATTGGCCACCTGCAATGCGCTACTGAGGACTAATGGGAGGCGCAGTTGAGGAGACTTGGAAGCTTGTTTCGGGCAGATCAGGGCCAATGGCGGCTCCGTTCAGGGGGTCCGCGACCCCAGATCCCCTGTCACAGGACCCCTGGCCTGCATTTGGACGGTGCGAGCGAGCGAATTAGAAGATCGAGTCGCCACTGTTGCATGTGCCGTCGTTTCATAACACTTCATCACACACGAACTGCTCTATGTCTGCTAAGCAACAACTCTACACGAGCCTTCTCGAAGCCGAATTCCTGCACTGTGTGCCATCAGGTGTAGGAAAGGTGTGGACCCCAGCTCGCTCTGGTGAGAAAATACGGAAAGGGGGCTTTCGAAATGCGACTAAAGAGATGCCTCTCCACAGGCGTATTTCCCCTGACTACTGTACATACAGCACGACAATGCGAGGCGAGGCGAGGCACGTTACAGGTCCCGTCTGGGCGAAATGAAGCAATAAAGTGACATTTGACTGCTCGCAGAATGATCTTCACGCTCGCGGTCCTTGCATATTCTGGGCAGACTGCGTCCAAATTAGCATGGAAATGAAGCTCTCGGGGTTCCTAGTACTTGGCACATGGTTTTGCTTGTCGAGGCACTATTTTTTCTACATTTCTTGTTACGAATACAATGAGAATGCGTGGTGATTTGACTCAGCCGTTCTTTTACGAGGTACTTGGCATTTGCTTGGTATCAATTACAGCCCTCTCCCTTTTCTGCTCGGGTGACGCGTCAAGGGCCTCCAGGTCTCATCTGAGCCTCTTTTCACATGCGACAGAATCAGGCCGTGCTCGCCTTGTCTTGGCCAGCCTTGTTGGCACATGTTGCTTCATTGTTTGCAAAAATATCTGTGCTTGCTTCCATGCTGTAACTGTAACTCCATACATACCATACCGTACAGAAAAAAGATTCCACCCTTCCTCCAGCCGAGCCTCTCTCTCTCTCTCCAACCTGTTGCAGCTGTTTCGCATCGAAAAAGCAGCTAGCCCAGGAACCAAACATGCCCCCCCGGCCCACCCTCGTCTGACACTCGCATTATTCCCTCCTCTCTTCGCCCATTCTGTTTCGCTGCTCCTCTCTCGATCCAGTTCTATTTTTCCCATTTTCGGGACCTCGGTGCCGTAGTGGCTGAGGAGCTGCGCTACCTCCGTTCAACTGCCCTTTCGGACTCGCGATTCGTGAACGTTGCTCTTTTCCTCCCTTTCTCGGAGCCACGGCACACTGATGAGCAGCGCTTCGGATACGGCCCGTTTGGGAGCCGAGTATCCGGCCCTGGAAGTTGCTCCGGGGCTCATTCACGCTGCTTGTTCTTTTTTTGTTTCTTTTTCTATTCTCGCCTAGGTAGGTGAAGATGCGGGTTTGAATGGTGCTCGGGTCATCCGTATCGTAATGCAATCTGCTGTCTGTCTAAAATGGAACCACTCGCTTATGCAATGTCGCAAAGAACAAAGAAATCGATAGGAATATTGAAACCTATCCTCTCCGCACCTTGTAGTAAAAGTCGCCAATGCTGTAGAGCACTTCGTCCCAAAACTTCATGGCGCTCCAGTTCTCTCGTTTTGGGCGGTGTCGATCGCGGTTCGACAGGTCCCGGCGGTGGTAGTGCCCACACGCATGGTGGTAGACGAGCTCGCCTTCAGACATATTTAATACGAGTAATACTGATCTGCGCGGAAGTGCGTTGCCACGGATAGCAGATGCCGGAGACTGAAACAGTCTGTGCTTTTTCACTTGATGATGCTGTGATGTGGTTGTTTGTATTGTATCAATCGGGTGCTGATTGGCGTTTGATTAAAATACGTGTAATATGAGCCTGCATCGAATTGTTTTGGTGGTGGTGATGCAGATGTTGATGAAAAGACAAGAAAACAGCAGAAACGACCATCAACAGATGATGGGCTCACCGCTTTATTTATTCTTGTTCCTTCCTGGATTCCTTTTCGGCCCAAACAATACATGATCAACTCTGTGCGTTTCAACCAGTACAATATGATTCTGCCTCGTGCCTTGGCGAAGTCATTTCTTGGTCATCTGCGTCGCCGGCGCCGTGACGGACAGTCACGAAGGATTCCGGCCGCCAGATCGGGTGTCCACTATGCCGATCATATGCATGTCCGAAGGCGAATTCTGTGACCTTGGAGGACTTTTCCCCAACATGCGATCATTGGAGCACTCTCGTACTCTATTGTACTGCAGAGTATTACAGCCAAGAGAGGCACTGATGGTTGGACCCTGCATGCGTTTGGCTTGTACATGCACATTCGTGAGGCTTCCAGCTCGGCTCTCTCAGCTGTTTACCCTACAAACATAATGAGAAGCATCAATTTAGGCGCCATATACCTGTAATTTATCATGGATTTTGTTAGTAGGGAATATAGGATACTCGCTTGAGCTACCGGTAAATAATAGTGTATCCATAAAATTTGTTCGAATATGATAAAGGCTCCAGGGCTGTATTTCATCAGAACTAAAGTGCCCTGTATTGGCTTATTAAGATGTGAAGTTTCAAAAACGGCGTGAGTATATTGGCTGCATCCTGCATTTTGCATCTGTAGTAAATTCTAGACGAAGAAACACGTAACGAGCGTAGAAATTACTAGAAAGAGATACTTAATGCCATTCGCCGGAATTTGGTCGCCTGTCCTATTGCCTGAGTGGTGGTGGTTTGATGCTCCAAACGCAAGGCTGCGATCACCGACCGACGACTCCACCACTGAATAACTGTACTATTCCAGTACCACAGCTCCTAAACATCAATCATCCATAAATATTAGTCTTCTGTTATTATACCCATAAGTTCGAAAGCGTTCAAGCGAATGTAATATGGATTTGATATCTTCCATGCCCGCTTATCATCTTGGCTGCTTGTTTCCCAATAGTTTGAGGTAGGGAGAGGCACGACAAGCCACTTCAGGCCAGCCACCAAAGGATCCCGTCCATGTAACCAAAACCTCACACCTCAACCAACCTCCAGGCAGCCTCCCCGCTTGTGACCAAACACCTACAATGGAGAATGCAATACCTTAAAAGTATTCACTACTAGCGGCACTATTCATTTCAGTATCAGCATCAGATACGACGTCCTCCCCTCCAGCTTTGCTGCGCGCCAACTGCGCATGACAAAGGCAGCTGGCTACGATCTTGTCTGCCCCGCATCGAGTGCCGCACGCGATTCACGACTTTTCCAAGGACACAACCATGAATCCAAGCGGCCTCGGGGCGTCCATGTGGGCATCAGCCAGACGACGCCCCTACGAGCGATCCTTCGACAACCGCTCGAAATCCATGCCCCCCGTTTCAGCCTTGCCGACCGAGCCAAACCCCGAGCCCACGGCCGTCCTGCCCTCAGCCTCGTCCGCCTCGCTGTCGCCAATACAGGCCTTTCACAGATTCGAGCAGGCATGCCAGCGCCTGCGGTGGAAGTATATCGATCTCGAGTCCTCGTACCAGCGCGCTCTGTCCCCGCAAGATTACGGCTTCTCGACGCAAGACGCAGAGGTCAACTTCAAGGTCGATTTTCACGAATTCTACGTCCGCATCGAACAGGCGCTGGTGTTTGTCCTTTTCGTCTTTGGCATTACCGTCCCTCGGGGTAGTGGTGGGCCGAGAAGTCAGGCGGCGCATACGTATCATCATAACGTGCTCAAGACGTTGGAAGAGGAGGATAACCCGCTGTTCGAGGCGTTGGGGAAAGGGGATGTCAATCATGCACTGTGGAAGGCCAAAGAGTTGCGGAATAGGTGGAAAGATGCGGCCGAAGGGAGGGAGACGCCACCACTCAAGATGTACGATTTGACGTGGATCGTCAGGCAAGTGCTCGGAGGCCTGGAGGTGTCGTATGGCATCGCGGCTGGGAGGATTGAACAGCTCAGGATGGAAGGTGATGGGCTTGCAGAGAATGGAGGCCCAGGCGGCGAGGCTGAAAATGGCGACGGGTGGGAGTGGATGGTAGAAATGGATTGGGAGGCGTAAAAAAAGCAGGTTGGATAAGCGTCTCCATCTGCTGGACGGTTGGAGTTTTCTTGTATGATACAATACCCGCATATGCACATAAGCCGGCGATTCGAGGTGGGAGCAAAATAGGTTGCTGTTATAGCACGGTCTTTATATATAGAGGAGCCAAACATTGAAGAAACGCATTTAATGACATTTACATATAACTTCCGCATTCCTCCTCCTTTAATTTGTCTACTTTCCCCTTACGAAATGCCTTTCTTAGAGCACATTTACCATCATTTCGTCCTCCAGCGCGACACTCGGCACACTTTTTGCCGTGATTGACCAGCAGGATGTGCAGTCCGTATTTGTCTTCATCCGGCACCTTTGCTTCCAAATGCGCCTGTGCTTCTTCCCTGTTTGCTGTGGCTGGCCGCCATCCTAAGAGACCTGTTATGCGATATACGTGGGTGTCCACCGGGAAGCTATCCCGCTGCAAACAGAATAAGAGAACGCAGCTCGCGGTCTTCGGTCCCACGCCTTGGAACGAGAGGAGCTCACGCATGGCGGAATCATTAGAAGCGTGAAGGAGATGATCCAAGGAGTAACTCCCATATCGGGCTTTTGTCTGATGGAGGATGTTCATGATGACTTTGCTTTTCACCACACTGAGGCCTCCGGACTTGATCGATCGCTGCAGCTTCTCTGTTCCACCTTCAACAATCGCCGCCCAGTTGTCACTTCCCCCGTATGTTTCGTCCATGGCGAGCTTTGCTCGAGTACTATTTTTATCACTCGTGTTCTGACTCAAGATCGTCCTAACAAGGGCATCGAGAACGGATGGCGAATCCCCACATCCGGCACGCGTACTTGGAGCGACGATGGCTTCTGCTCGGCGCTTACGCTCGCCGTGGAGAGACGCGAGGATACGATGAGCTAATGAACATTCCTGAGGAGTCGGACGGGGAAAATCTGAGAAAGGCGATGTTTGAGAGTGAGCCGTGAATGATTTGAGCTTGCGGGCTTGGAGGACGGCGGCCTTGTCTAGAGATTTTGGTGGAGGGAGTGATTTAGTCGTAGAGAAGGGTATTTTGGATATGGGGAGATCCAATGTATTGGATTTGGATTCTGACTTGATTGATGGAGCTGTGCTTTTGATGTTGAGGTTGGTGTTGGCTTCATGCTTCTTGACGTTGCGGAGGCTGCGCCGTGGAGGCGGCGATTCTATAGCTTCTTGTTTCATGGTTGAGGGAATTGTTAAGAGGGAATGTTGGATGATAGTAGGTAGTGATGTATGAAATTTATTTCTATAGATTGAAAGCATCGGTTTGTCTAAAACATTTATTGAGACCGTTGGCGGTGTAAGATGGGAGATGTCGATGTGAAGTCGATGAGGTCAACGATTGCCACCATGACTAAGCGGCGAATGGCTCCCTTCATAGTTCACAATTGCATCCGAATTTTTGATATGACCCAGCATACATCTTTTCTCAAATTAAAGAATTGATGTCGTTATTAAAAATGGCTTTGCAGCGATCAATCTGGATAAAGAGACTCTGACTTGACTTGCTGACGCCAACCTAGCTGCAACCCGAGTCTTATAGCGTCGGCCGTCTCGCCTTAATTGTAGAAAGATTGTGCGACTTTGCGAGCCTCTCTGATGTGGTAGTTGGCTGATGTCGGGGGGTTTTTTTTTTTTTTAACTTTGTTTCATTTAATTCCTCTTCTTCTCCTTCTGCTTCATTTTGGCTTCGATTCGTTAATGCTGGCATTTTGGTCCGACTGTCCTATCCCCACCTTGCCGCTCGAGAAGATGGGTCGAAACACATCATCAGCTTCAGGTACGTTGGCCAAAGTAGCTTGGTTGAATGTTTGGACTTTCTTATGATGACGCCCTGTATAATCTCACTGGCAAAAGCAGCCTAAAACTCTGTTCTGGCAAGCATCTTGACCATGTCTAGGTATCAAGCAGTGATTGCAAGCAACTTTCCATCCAGAGACTATGACGATGCTGCCTCGTGATCTAAGGTGATTATACGGAGTACAACTCTGCATATTTGTCTAAAATGTCCATGCCATTTTCTTCGAAAATTACTATTAAAATGAATAACTAGATCTAGTAGATGGATATAGATTTGGTAGATGTAATTAGGTCAGGTAGATGGAGATAGATATATGCACAAATTTTAATGTAGCAAACAGGCATTTTCTGAATTTGTCCACAATTTCATTCATCTCGAGCTCAATGAGATTATCTAGCTAAGGCTTGCGCCTGGTACTTCTTTGATACTCTCTTGGGATATATTTTCACATAGGACACAACCATGATCGAGTCGGCTTATATCGATGCCCAAGCGGTTGTATCTCCGTATAAGGAGTATCGCAAGGCTTTCCTAAACCTGCCATCAATTCTTCTCGATATACTTCTCAATCACCTCTGACTCCTGCTCAGCACTGTTTAAGATTGTGATCCTGCGATTTGCTTCGCGACTCGCTCGCATACGCGCTATGCCATCACGAAAGGCAATACCAAGGTCCCAATTCAACAACAGAACCTCAACTGCTATGACAACAAAAACAAAAGTGCAGATGTTTGCATCTTTAATCTTGCCATCAGCCTCAAAATTTTGACGCCACTGATCCAGTCGCCAAATGAGCCTGATATGAAGTCCCAAAACAAGGATACACCTGGCACTTAGGAGACCAGGATTCGCACAGAGCAGATCCATTTCCGCTTCAACATTTGAAACGACTTGTCCGTACCCACGGCAATACCTGGACCAAAAATACCAACCAAGTCCATTGTAGAGCGCTGTGATGGGGAAAGCCATAAAGGCTAGTGTGGCATAGCCTTGATCTTCGATTAGGTGCTGACTGTTAATCTGGCGGATAAGTCCCCACAGCCAGATTTCGAAGTAGATATATCCGATGGCGAGAATGATTTTCACTGATAATTTGAGCTGTGCCAATGCAGATATGAGTCTATGTCGACTCGTTCGTTGGTCAACTGCGCCCGCAACTATAGATGGCTTTCGTCATGGCGTTAGTTCAAAGAGCTAGATTATAATATCGGGTAGAGGGACAAAGGCCGTTATAGATAAAGCGGCGGGTAGCAACGAGTGAAAGAGAGGCCCAGCAATGAGATAGAGAGACACACCTTTGGCGTGGATTGTTCCATGCTTGTAGAAATAGCAATCAGAGTGGTTCGGGTAAACAAGTAGTAACAGGTGTAGAATGCAAAGTGTTAAGTGCTGAAGATAAGACTTGGACAAAGAGAAGGGGTAGAATGACGAGGCAATGAAGTGGCATTTATATTTTACTCTCTGCACCAGAGTTGAGTGACTATGTTCGGGTACTACGAGCCTAACATCCTTTGTTCAAACTTGTTCTTGTACGCCAAGGGATTCTGGTCTAAACTTAGAGTACCGCTATAGGAGAACAAAGGACCTGAAACTTCTGCAGCAGGCAGCAGTCTGGGCACAAATGATGGAAAGATTACTTCCATATCTTCATTGAAGGATGTCGATGGTCATCTGATTACTGTACTCGTATTATGTTCTGTAATTTGGAAAGTAGACACCATTGATATGCTTACGCATTGCTGGGGAACCTCTCACATACGACGTTAGGTAGGTACTTGGTCTATGGCCTGATGGCAGTTGGAGAATCGTCATAGACGATCGTTTTTTACATTGTTCCCTCTCATCTTGGTTCAGTGGCGTTGCATGTGCTCTGTGATACCGATACGCACTCCTGAAGGCAGCAGGCCGATTACGGCATTCATCCTATGGATTGCCAACAAAGGCTCTATGCATACAGTTTGATGTGCCTTCACGTAATAGCTTGTTAGGTAGTCAGAATCAAATTTCAATTGTTATAATAGTACTTAATTCAATATATCAAGCGCCAATGGGTCATTCTCGGCTGGTGCCCTCCTTGCTATCTTGTCTGCTCATTCCCAACATCCTTCACTTCCAAATACGTCCTAACACCTCCCACCCCCCCTGAGATTCTCTTCTGTGTTCCCCAAGTGTTTTACAATAGTTAATATGCGGGCTTCTGTGGTCGTCTCGACGTCCCTCTCGGTATTGCCCTTTGTCCCTCTCGATTCTCCCTTTCGAAACAACCGGCCAATTCCCCCAGAAATTGCAGACACTGTGTCCTTCAGAAAACTTGGGAGCAAGATTGTAAGGTCGATTGTCGTGAAAACAATGCATGCAATACAGAATTTGACATTCGTAGACTCATCGCTGGTCTTGAGCTGCTCAATCCACGCGAAAAAGCGAATAATGAGCAAGGTATTAAGAAACACAGACGAAAATGGCGAAAAAAATTCGTTTCCCAAGTCTAACTTCCTGATAACTGAAGATCGGTATTTTGAGTCTAATGCCAATGCTACACCCTCCATGAATTTGTAGAGACACATTATAATGATGATAATGCAATCGACTTGATCCGTGACTCGATTCAGATGGCGAAGGCCGCTTACAAGATAGATCATCCAGCCGCTAAGCGCAGAGCATACAAGCGCATAGTAAATGCCTGCTACAAAGACAATGTTATCTTTTGCTGAAGAAGGTTTGTCATCCATTTTTGAGCGCTGAAAACCGTTGTGAGTGGAATTGTAGCAAGGCACGGGACCGAGATGGCTAAGACGTGTAGACAAGGTTATGGCCGGCAAAGGTAATGAGCGACAGCGAAGAAGAGATGGTCGTGGCGAGATCTTTCCCTTTCTCTCCAAGAGATGTCAAGTAGTGGTAAAGAAGTTCAAAGGCAGTCCGTGGCAGGCGTAGAGCATTGAGTGCTGAGGGGGGAACTGGATCAAGACACGCGCAGAGCGAAGCAGTATTTATGCTTCGCCCTTGCCGCCGGGGAAGAGGTTATCTGAAATTATCAGGTACATTTACACGCAACCAGTCGGAAGTTCTTTGTTCAAATTTATGCTCGTGACCTGGGATGATTCTGGTCTGATTTGCTGAAGCTTCGAGGGGCAATCGAGGGGCAACAAGGACAACAAAGGAGACAAAAGAAAAGAAAAGCCATAAATATATTAGACTAATGTGTGAATGTAACTGCACAGTTACACGAACACAACTCGTAGGTCTACATTTACGCATACGCACTCTTAGTCCCATCATGTAATATAACTTGATGGCCAATCCTGGGCAGCATTCTTTAACAATGTACATATCTACCCTCCCAAGTCGTCAATTTGCGGATATTAATGATCATCCCATCACTCATACTTATGCTACGCCTAGAGGGTTGTCTTTGTTCGAATTCGCTTGGTGAATTGGGATGACGCCAATCCAAGTTTGCTTGCAGTAGTTTCAAGGAGGAACGAAGAGGCCAATTTCCTTACTCTTTCTTAAACACATTCTCAAGTCGTCGATATCCATCTATTATAGGGAGCTCTTATGATAGAGTTATGGCGGTAATCTAGTGCTGAACATTTAATGCATCCATAATGTCGTGAGTCTAGCTCCTGATACAGCCAAACTATCAAGCACGCCAAGCTACAAGCAGTTCATGTTGCAATCTTTAAAATATTCACAAAAGACATTTATTACCATCAATTAGGTAGCTCTTTATGTGGAACTTGCATTAATCTCTCCACCGCCTACGTGTATTTGGATCTTGCTTCTGAGTTGGCCTTCTTATCGTCCGTACCGCCCCTCTGGCCCTCATGGCCTCTCTCACCTCCTGTATAATTTTTATCCGCTCATATTCATATAATATCTGCCCTGATATTCTCAACAATTTCTGGAGCCGAGCTTTCTTCTCCGATTCCGGATTGGACCATCCTCGACGGATCTTTTGAGCTATGGATGGCCAATACATGTCAAAGGAAATGTTGAAAAAATTGTCCAACAAGGAATTCATGGCGGGCCAAAATGTTGCCCACACCAAACCAAAAATGCATGCAACGCAATATGAGGCATTCTCTGCTTCTTCAGTGACCCGAAAATACGACAGCAACTGATAAAATCGAACGGCAAATCCAATTCTGATGGCAGTTTCATGTAGGGAGCCAAATCGGGTTTCCATCTTAAGTCTAAGCGACTTAGGAAACTTAGGCAGAGGCAGGCAGAGGGTTGAGACAAAGCAACTGCCGTAGTGTGCTGTCCAGATAAGAGAATAGAAAAAGGCCGCCATGCCGCATCTTTCATCCCTGTGTCTTTTTCGATTGCCAAACTCGTGATATATATCCCACAGCCATATATTAAGAACGAGGCATTTAGCCGTGAGCAATGCGTAGCCCAACAGTATAAGTGGTGAGTAGAGTATGATTTGCCAGGCCACCATCTTCACACGATAAAGTGTAACGCCAGATGGTCTGTGTCGTGGAGTTGGATCAGCGGTCTTGGCTTGCAATATTGGAATGAAGCGTCAGATGACAGGCATAGAGCGGTGCTTGTTGAATGGAAGAGTCGGATGATAGTAGAAAAGTAAAGATTGATGAGAGGTATTTATATACCGTCGTCGCTATCAAAAACGACACGTATCCGACGTTATCAGGTTTGTTGATGCGGCGCCTATTGCAATACAAAGAGCCTTTGTGGGAAATCATTGGTGTAGGTTGAAGTTTTCTGTGGCTTCAAAGGAGAAGAAATCGGTGCGACGTCGAGGAAATCTTTGTTTAAAGTTTGCTTTACTAGCTGAGGATATTGGCCTCAGTTTGCCGAGAACCCAAGGGAGAAAAAAGGCGATGAAATGAGAACAGCGGATATTCACAATCAGGACATGCCGCAAGCTTCCAGACCTACGCGAGACTCGTGACGGAGCATCAATTCCCCAGTAATAATTTATATCAATATATCGAACATCTTAATACCCAGGTATCCTTCTCGACTGGCACTTTTGCCGCTTTTCTCCGCCCCTCTCGATCATTCTCCCCTACCGCAGAAGTCTCAACACCATCTGATTCTCAATATCCCACTCAGTATCTTTATTGGACCATTTCTTCCGGATCTCTTGAGCTATGGCTTGCCATCCCCCGCTTGGTATAATGCCACAGAGCTCTAGACCCTCATTCAAAAATCTCCAAAATATGCCCGATGCCATAGCAAAAATACATGCAATGCAGTATGAAACATTCTCTGCTTCCTTACTGGCCCGAAAATACGGCAGCCACTGGAAAAAACGAATGAGAAGAACGATATTTGCGATAGTATGGGAATAAAATATGAAGTAGATTCCGAATGTCCCCAGTCGAATACCTATGGAGAATCCGCTGCGCTGTTTGGGTTTGGGTGGAGAGAAGCCAGAGGCCCTGCAAAAATGCACGGCATAGAATACCGCCCAGTAAAGGAAGAGGGAGAAGGCTGCAATGCCGTATTTTTTATCCCCGGGTCGACGCCGATCACCAAAGTCGTGAAATATCCTCCATAGCCATATATCGAGGACAATATACCCAGCTACATGGAATGCGTAGCATAATTGGATCAGATAGTACAGTATAGCTTCCTTAGCCCGCATCTTGTGCTGATATGGCGTAACGCTGGATAGTTTGTAACGCACGTTTGATCAGGGGGCGCCGAATTCCAGTGTCGGGGGATGAAGCGTCAGATGAAGATGTAAACAAGGTGCATGTAGTGAGCGAGAGCGATTGAGCTGAGCAAACAGACTGCATAATAAGATGTAGAGCGGTAGTTGTGGCGAAAACTCGCTTCTCGCTGCTGGCCGGACACCAAAAGGAGGTCAGGAGTAAAGAAAGCAATAGTAGCGATAGAGTGGTGATTGTTGAAGAGAAGAGTTGCGTGAAAGTAGTTGAAGGGCAAAGGTCTCATGAGAGGTATTTATATTCTCCATTGCCGTCGGGAAAGAAGTGCACGTACCCGATGCTATCACGTCCGTTTACGAGGTGCCCGCTTGCGGGATGAGAGTGTTTGTCGAAAACTACCATTGTTTGTTGAAGCTCATTGTAGCTTCAAAGAAAAAGGAATTGGTCAGAGCTTGGGAAACTCATTTGTTCAAACTTCCTTTTGTTCATCAGGGATGACGGCCTCGGCCGGATGCTGAGGTTTCAAGGAACAACAAAGGCGATGAAATGGGAAGAGGTTGATACAACTTTGGAAGCCTTAATTTGAATGAGTGGCTGAACTGTCATAAGTACATAATATTTTTTAGTAGGCTTAACAGCCCAAATCCCTGGAAGTATATCATGAGTCTGCAAATAATGACGCTTAGCTTGAAATGACCTTTTTTTCATTCTTTGGTGCTATTATTTACATATATCACAGAGGTATCCTACATAGGTAGACAATGGAATTCTCTGTAGAACAATTGGTATGTTACTCTGGCTCCTTATGAAGCCAAACAGTCAAACAAGTAACGTCTTAAAGATGTGTATCATGTTGCATACTTTACAGTTATCAGAACTGTTATTGCTCCCCCTCATGTAGTTTTCTGTGGAAATATTGGTATCAATTTGGACAAGAGACCAGAGATCTAACTAGTATTCGTTCACATCTCTCAGTAGGCATCCTTACCAACTATACCAACATACATGTAGCTTTCTACTTTATGTCTTCGTTATCCCTGACGGTTATCCTCTGAACAGCCTCCTTCATTCATTCCAATGTTAATTCTGCCCCCCTCAGAGTCTGCCGAGGCTTCACACGTTCACCCTTGGAAAATAGGAAGAGCGCGAACAGTCGGTAATAACCGTAAAATCCATAAGAAGAACATCCATGCAAGATCGATTGCAAGGAGGAAGGTGGCTATAGTGCAGTACATGGCACCCCAGGAATCACCACTGGTCTCAAATTGCCGATGCCACTTGGGAAACTGATACAGGAGTGCAGCATCAATAATCAAACAGATGATGTCCAGAGGCCATGAAAATCTTTCAGGGAACCTTTTGGAACATTTAGATTGGGATATATAATACATCCCCGAATCAACCCAAAGGAATGCTCCATGGTAGATAATTTTAAATATGATTAGGAGAAAGGCATAGAAGGCGAAATCTTTATCTTCGAATCGATTCTGATAATTAGGCAGTAGCCATGCATCGACGAATGCGAGTCCAATTACAGAGCCGGAGTGGATCAGAAGTGAGAGTATATATAGAAAATGGATGAATATGCGTGTCCATATACCAACGGAAGGCTCGTAAGGCGACATTTAATCGAAGTATAAACGCAGCTTTGGTGGGCAAAGCAGGGGGAAGCGGCGAATAACGACAGAGATGAATGATGGCAAAAGATGATGGAAAACAATTATGATCAGAAACCTTGCTTTATTGCTAAATTGGCGGCAATATAGGATTAAGGTAAAAGAAACAATATAAGTAGTAGGTGCAGAGTGTTGATTCTAGAGGAGAAGAATTGGATGAAGGTGGAAGGGTAAAAGGGCCAAGAGAGGTATTTATATGTCACTGCTACTCTCAAAGAAGCACATACTCGACGCCGTTAATGAAGTACACGACATGGTTAAAAGTCTTTGTTAAATTTGCCTGTGTTGATTGGCGCTTCAAGCGCTGTAGCTTCAAGGAAGAAGTAACCGATACGTTCTCGGAAAATCTTTGTTCAAACTTGCTTTTGTTAACGGGACGATTCCGATCTTAATTGGCCGAGGCAGTTGCTTCAAAGGTGAATGAATAGGAGTGTTTGACTGAGGACAGAAGATGTTGGTATAATTCTAGGAATTGTTATTTTGACGCCCTGTACTTAGCTGGGCTGTGAGTAGAATTTACACATCACTTGCTAGGTTATAGATGGAATAAATATATTTGACACCCAATGGAACTATTAACATCATCATGTCCCAGTAGTGTTATGCTGGGCGACATTTATCAATTCTCAATCAGTGATCCAGATCACCATGCCCAAGGTCGGTAGGCGCCCTTCTTACCACCCACATCACCCACATCAAGCTTTGTAAATGAGCTTCTCGGTGTATCCCAATCTCCTCTTAGACTCCTTGTGAATCTGTCTGGTCCGGTACAGGTGAGTTCTCTTCTCTGGGAACTATATGTAATTTCTTGCCCCACCAGTGCCTTCCACACCACCCTATAAACCTCTCAAAACGGTTCTCTAAATCAATCTTAGAACGATGCTTAAAAGTGTCGTGGAATTCGTTCCAAGTCCATCCCTTCTTGCGGGAGCACGCCATAAACACCAGCACGCATATACCGATGGCGAGCAAGACAATTGACGCGAGGAGAAGAACGCCAAATAGCGCAAGCTCAAGCGACAAAAGCACAATCAATGCGATGCAGCCTGCGACATTTGAAGATTCACCCCGGGCTCTAAAGTGAGGGAGCCACTTGTTCAAACGTGCCAATAGCAGACTATTGACAGTCACAAAGCCGGAAAGCAAAAGGATAAGAACAATACCGAGTATAATAGCAACACAAATCGCCTGGCCTTTGGAGATCCGGATATCCTTCTTTTTGTTGGATATTTCCCGTCGTAGTAAGTAAAGACAAGATGCGCACAACCCAAGACAAATGATCAGAATCAGGATCAGAATTAACAACATAGGCGAGGTAGCCTTGATGACGCAAACCACAAAGCCAAAGAGGCCGAATTTGCTATCTCCGATTCGATGCTGGTTCCCAAACTCGTGGGATCTTCGCCAAAACCACGAGGCGAAGAAGCCGTTCACCGCAACCCAGACAGTAATGGTGATGTATATGCCATATCCAACAAGTAGAGCCAATAAGGAGGCGAGCCCAGTCTTTATCCCCATTGGAAAGTTTAGAACGTGGTGTTTGATCGGGAGGTCTGGTTGAGGCGCGAAGGCTGTTTTGACTGGCGAAAGAGCAGACGGTTGTAGAGAAATGGATGGCCAAACAATGGCAGATGGAAGGGCGCCAGTACGTATTTAGTCGACGAAGCAGTAGCAGGTGAAGAGTGTTGCTTGTTGAAGAGAGGAGTTGGAGGAAACATAGCAGAACGATGAAGCGCGGTGGAGGCTTTTATACGCCGTTCCCGTCAAAGAACCATTCGCCCAACGTTGTTCAGCGAGTCTACTAGATACCCTGCAAAAGTGAACTCCTTTGTTTAATATTGCCTTTGTCGGTCTTGGTGATTCTAGCGAAACATGTTTGCTATAGCTTCAACGGGTATGAGGCCGGGATTCTCACGGCTAGTGAGCGATTGAACAGCGCTTGGAGTCGGGGCTATGCAATAAGACGACGGATAGGCGCAGGAAAACGAACAAAGGGAACATAATGATTCTTTGTTCTTTGTTCGTTTGTCCATGTAGTTGAGCCCACCCGCATCCAATCATCCCCAGATGTATGTTAGAGTGGGATATTGGGTCCATCCGCTGCCTGGGTACTTTCTATCTATAAAAAGTACTAGGTACTACGCAAATTTGATGTGATTGGATGACGGAAAGCTTTGTCTTTCTGATAGGCAATAAGAGTGAATGCATTGTTTTGGTTTGTAGTCTCTATAAGCAGTTGCAGACTGGTGACACATGTATACGGAACCAATGATCGCTTTCTTACACTTGCAAAATGCCCTATCGTAAGAATATCCATGTCAAGTCAAAGAAATGTCTTTTAGGCTACATATTGATTTGGCGAGTGTAGTTGCATTCTACTACCAAGTAGGTGTATGTAGTTGGAGTTGGAGTTGATCAATTGAAGCATCCATGGTGAGTGTCCTCGGCTTGCAACTACAAACACTTCTACAAACAGCCATGGCGATGCCCTTGAGTTTGCTGCATCGCAATTCAGTCTAATTGGTGAGAACTTAATGTGTATAAAAAGAAAATCGACATCATTGATGCAAGGAGAGCGTGAGTGTCGCAACGATGAACCACACCCAACCAATCGTCGTATTGAAGAAGAAGAATGAAGATGCAAGCACTGATTCGTTAGGTAGAGGCCGCAGGCTTCATGTTGTGGCGGTGCTGCATGCCTGACGATGGCGGTGCAAACTCGCCCTCGCGCTCAGCCCAACGGATGGATCCTCCATTCCTCCTCCTGATTGATCGACTCAAGGCTGCAGATGCAGATGCAGATGTTGCTGCATCTTAGCAGCCTAACAATGCTGAGGCAATTGTCACCCTGAAGCGTGATAGCTCACAAACATTTGAGTTCTCACAAACTCAACAAACCCCCAGCGTGACCTGACCACCGGAATCCACCGCCCAGCCACCTCGTGCACCTGCTGTGGAACCACGACACACGACCACGATGGCCACAGACGACAAGGTTCCGCTCAGGCTGCATCCCCTAGGCCTAGGTGAGAGGCCTAGGTGAAGGTTTGGACGGCGCTTGCCAGGGGGTTCAATCGCTAGGACTGACGCTGGACTCGGTTGCGATGAATCAGTGCAGAACACGGGGGCGGTTGGACGACGGGACCCCTGGTAGCTTAAATGCGTTGATGCCCTGGGCGAGGGACAGCAAAGAGCGAAAACCTTGACGAACCGACGTGGCCCTGCTGATGTTGATGCTGGTTCTGCAGACGTCAACTAGCAGCTGATGCCTCGTCCTCGTATTTAACGAACACACAGACCTCTCTTCTCTTCTCCTCTCGACGACAAAGGACACAGTCACAGTCACAATCACAGACAAAGACGCGATTCGACTCCTTTCAGTCTCTTCATCTGTTCAACTCCCAGACTCGAACTCCCTCCTACGAACGATGCCCGCCTTCACCGGCACCACGCCCGAGTCCATGCTCGGGCGCAACGACTCCCTCAACCCCGAAGCCACTTGCAAAGGCTTCACCTCCAACGGCCGTCCCTGCCGCCGCCCCGTCAGTCCTTCAGGCCACCCGCCGCGCAAGAACGGAAAGAAATTGGCGCCCAGCAACGACGACGGCGAGGACTCGTACTGCTGGCAGCACAAGGACCAAGCTGGGCGCTCGACTCGCAAGTCGAGTTCGACCCCGCGGCCATCTCCCTACGGCGGCGGCATCGCCGAGGAGCGCTCAAGTTTGGATACCCTCGCCGACAGGCTGGGGCTGGTGGACTTGAACGCTCGACCTGGCCGGTACGATCCCGAGAAGCGCTACGGCGACGAGAGACCCCCCAAGCCAAAGTCATCCACCTTTTGTTTCTGCTTCACCGTGCCGGAGGAGGACTTTGATGAGCCTCCTCGACCTGCTCAGCCCAGACCGCAGCCTCAGCCTGTTCAGCATACTCGACCCTCTACCTCCTCTGCCCGTCCGCAGGGTCACTCTCGCCCTACCACATCTTCGGCCCCGACGGCAGGCCACCTCAAGTCTCTCATCCCAGACGCTCTCGATGCCCATACAACCACCACTCTCATGGCCGAAGTCGCCAAACCGCCCTCTGACGCCGACGAGCCCGGCTACATCTACATGTTCTGGCTGACGCCCGAATCCGCCGAACCAGCCCCTGTCGACGCCGCAAGGAGCCTCCTCCAGCCTCCCCCTCACAACGGCGGCAGCCGCAGCAGAAGCCCCAGCGACGTTGTTTCTTCCTTTAACAAGAACAGCAGGGACCCCAAGCCAAAGACGATGCTCCTCAAGATCGGTCGCGCCGCCAACGTCCAGCGCCGCATGGCCCAATGGTCTCGCCAGTGCGGCCACGACATCACCCTGCTCCGCTTCTACCCTTACATTTCTTCATCCGCTCCTTCATCTTACGATGCCTCTTCTGCGTCTCAAGCCAGAGGACGGGCTCCTTCTCCACTTTCCGCGGCCTCTCCCCACCCCACGCCTCATGTCAAAAAGGTGGAACGCCTCATTCATCTTGAGCTCGGTGGAATGGGTCTTCGTGCCGATCTTGGTGCTTGCGAAGCCTGTGGACGAGAGCACAAGGAGTGGTTCGAAGTCGAGGCTACGCGAGATGGCGTCAGGATGGTTGACGACATTATTCGACGATGGGTGGGCTGGGATGATGGCGCTCTTGTGGGTGGACGATGATTGATGAGAGATGGATTGGTTTGATGATTGAAGCGGGAACGATTGGTTTGATGAGTGAAGGGATATGTTTATATGCGCATTGACGTGTTTCATGATGGTTTTGAAGCATGATGTTTATATGGCATGGCATGGCATGGAATGGCGTTTATGACTCCTAGAATAGAATACAGACAGACAGACAGACAAACAGATAGTATAGCGCTTAGAAATGAGTTGAGCGTTTGAAGCATTTATATAATTGGTTGATTGCAGCCTGAAAAGTGAATCGCCGTGTTTTGATCTGCATGAATATCAATCTCGGCTCTATATTGACAAAGAATAGCCCCTGAGGTGAAGCACACTTTGTTGATTAAGACTTATTAGTATTGAGATTACCTTAATAAGATAACGAGCGCCAAGTACTCTTCACTCAATAAAAGTTCATCACTGGTTTCGATTGAGGTTAATCCATATATCACTTTATCGTAGTTCATGTACACGTCCCGCATGTAGCGCATGTCTCATATGAACAATCCAGCGACAATCCAACACGCGAATCAAAAGACGCAACAGTACGATGCCTTTAATGTTTTCCATCATTTCCCCTTGATATCAAGCCCACGTTACAGAAAGTTGAGATACGGATCTCAATGATTCGCGTTTGAATCTTCGCCTACACTTGGAAATATTTGGCTTTTTGTCCAACGGAACAGAGATTTCCTTCAATGTATAGACTACATAATATCCATCTTTAGCTCAATGTATAGGCTACTTAATATCCATCTTGAGGTCAATATATGGCTACAACTGATATAGTTCAAGGCTGTATCCAGTCATTATAGCTAAAATCTAAACTCAGATTTCAGGTTTTCGCTCGACTAACGAAATCTTGGATATTCAACCCAAACTATCAGAAGCCACAGGAGAGGTCATATGACGGTCAAAAAACATGGCAGATTAAACCAAAAGGCTCAAATAAAAAACTCTATAGAGAATTAGGCAAGCTTCAAGCCTCCGAATACTATGTATTGATTTTTATGTAATTGTATTAATACCTATCAGGTATGCTTCACCATCACTTCAGCCTCCAAACGCAATTCACGAACATCAAGGCGGACAAATCAATAAAAAATCAAAGTAAATGCAACATGTGATGGTATTGGTATAGTACGACTATTAAACATTTGCATCATAAGTTTTCTTGCGGGACGAGGCCACACTTCCCCCAGGGTATCAACTAAAGCCTACCGCCCTACACAAGATTATCATCGTCAAGATGTTATTAAATGTCCCATTTACTGGGTAGTCTCCTCCTCGTGAGTGTGGATCGGAGGCTTCTCAGTGTCGTGGGCAATCTTGGCCTCGAGGTCGCCCTGTTCGGCACGGACAGTGAGGCTGGTGGCGACCTTGGTCTTCCAGGCGGGAGTTCCCATGTAGGGAATGCCGTTGGGGTCCTCAAACATAGCCTCAGTCTCTTCCAAAGTCTTTCCGGCAGTCTCGGGGAAGACGAAGAAGACGTGGAAGAAGGCAACAGTGTTGAAGACGGCGAAGATGAGGTACGACTTCCACTTGATGTTGGCAAAGGCCACGGGAGTAAAGAGACCCAGAGCGGTGTTGAAGGCCCAGTTTCCAGAGGTAGCCATAGCGACACCCTTGCCTCGGAGACGGAGAGGGAACAGCTCCGGGGGATAGGTCCAGGAGACGGGACCCCAGGTGGGCGCAAAGGAAGCCACAAACAGATATGTGCAGGCGATGAGACCCTTGGCAGGGGCACCGGTGACACGCATCGACTGGGCAGCAACGTGGTCGATACCGCCG
Source organism: Trichoderma sp. IMV 00454 (assembly GCA_001931985.1). Classification (NCBI taxonomy): domain Eukaryota; kingdom Fungi; phylum Ascomycota; class Sordariomycetes; order Hypocreales; family Hypocreaceae; genus Trichoderma; species Trichoderma sp. IMV 00454. The sequence continues at coordinate 776,257 of MSJK01000189.1, read as the reverse complement.
GGAACGACTTCACCGTAGGTGGCGAGAATACCGGCGTTGGCGTACATCCACAGGGCCATGAGGACGGAACCGATAAGAAGCGTGGGACGGCGACCCCATCTGTCGACCCAGAGTAGGGCAGGAATGGTCATGAGGACGTTGATGATGTACTGAATGGACGAGGCAAGCAGGTTGGCGTTGCCGCTGTAACCAGCCATGGAGAAGATGTTGGCAATGTAGTACACTGTGAGGAGAATGAGTTAGTTGAATGTCGCTCTATAGTAGCATTCTAAAAGATACTTACTCATGACGTTCATGCCAGTCAGCTGCGACCAGATCTGAGTGAAGAGACCAATGAAGGTACGGTTGATCATGCGAGGCTTGAACAGGTCGAGGTAGGTAACATCGGCGTGCTGGCGCTCAAACTCGCACATATCCTTGATGTCCTGCAGTTCGTAGGCGACAAAGGGGTGGTTAGGGTCACCCTTGCCGTGGACGAGAGTAAGAACAGCTCGGCAGTCCTCCCATCGGTCCTTGCGGGCGAGCCAACGAGGAGACTCGGGAAGGGGCATCATCATGAAGAAGAGGAAGAAGGCGGGGATCATCTGGAGACCCCATGGGATACGCCAGGCAGCGGTGTTGTAGCTGATGGGGTTGTCATCGCCAATGAAGGAGCAGCCGTAGGAGATGTAGTACATGATGAGAATGCCCCAGGTGATGGCCCATTGCTGCATACCAATGAAGCGACCACGTTTGGAGGGAGGAGAGATTTCGGCAATGTAGACGGGGACCTGAGCAGATTCGATACCGACGGAGATACCGTTGATGATACGGGCGACAATGAGCATACCAATGTTTTGGGAGGCACAAGACAGAGTGGAACCAATGACCCTAGGGTGACGGCGGTTAGCAGGTGAAACATTTTCTCCCTTTTTCTTCTTTGTTTTTTGACTCACCAGATGATACATCCGACCATGATGGAGTACTTTCGGCCCAGTCGATCAGACAGGGGACCTGAGATCAGAGCTCCCAGCCAGGAGCCAGCAGCCATGGAGGCGGTGATACCTCCCTGGACGAGAGACCGCGGACCACCACATTTGCCATCGGCTGTAGTTGGGGGGTTCTCATCCTGGTTGAAATAGCAGAGATACGACTGCTCGGCCAGCTGGGCCGACACAGAGGAAATGTCGAAGCCGAAGAGCGCGCCGCCGACGACGGACACGCCGGCAATCACGTAGATGTTGCCGATAGCCATGGCTCACTCTTGATGGTTTGTGTAGAGGACCTTGACCATGAATCGTGGTGAACAGAGACGGGAGCAAAAAAAGAAGAAGAGGGGAGGGATGAGAGAGGAAGGGGGAGGGCCTTATATATAGATATACGTAGGTCACTCTCCGTTACGCCGGAATTGTGCGAGCAGCTGCCAGTGAATGCTGCGGGCAGCTGTCTGTGTCTGTGGCAGCTTCCCAGATTTGCCAGGTCCAGGCATGTGGTCCGTGGGCAGAGCACAACGAGACAGACGATCCATCCATTGAATGCTTTTTCTCAGACCCCGGTCTCTAGCTTTTTTAGTGTGCTGGAAGCTTTCCTGGGATTCTCCATGGGCAAGCAGCAAGGCAGGAGAGTTGCTCGGGGCAAGCCACGGACCGGGGCTCCAGGATCGCCAGGATCCGGGGTATCGAGTACACGACACGCCCATGAGTGGCTCTCGCGGGACGAGTAGCTGGTACTGACGCTTCCGGGATGCGAAGAGGCACATGTACAAGCCAGGAAGCGCGTGTAAGTCGCATGCGGGATGAGGAGACGCTGTGACGCTGTAGTTGTGTGTACCTTGTAGTCTGTGTCTGTGCTTGCATGTACATGGCGCGAGGTACCGCTCCGAGTACTGCCCCATCCGGCACTTTGTACATGTAAATGTACCATAGACACCGACACCCCTGACCCCCAAGAAGGTCCAAGCCCAAAAGGCTGTTTTTGTTCCCCCACCACCCCTCCGAGGTTTGTCTGTATCTCCAGGTCCAGGGATCGGAGCTGGGGAAAGCGGCGTTGGATGTTGGGATTGGGATTGGATCAGGATGTATTTGTGGGTTGTCGAGGAGGGGGGAGGACGATGCAAAAGTCCAGAAGAAGAGGCGTACAGCGCATGCAGGATAATACAGTATACAGTACGAGGATGAGATTCAGATTGAATGGTGGTGATGGAAAGAGGAGAGAGAAAAAAAATACACGTAAATGGCGGATGAGTTTGTAATCGAAGCCACTGGAGGGGGTACCTTGCCTGGGTGTCTGTACTCGTACTACTCCCAGGTACACGACACGACTCAATTGATGCATACAAGGTTCGCTTCTTTGTGTTACGTACAACAACAGCAGCCTCGTCTCCTAATCACCAGCAGAAAGCATTAAACAGCTCCGCCAAACGTGGTGCGATACCATGGACGCTCGTCAGCTCGCACAAGTGGTACTCGTGCATACTTGTCCATACATCCATCGACCCAGGACCGGGTAACACCACCCGCTGTCACACGGCCGAATCTTGCCATTTGCATCCTTGGGCCCCTAGCTCTCACGCGTATCACGCATGTTTCTCGAGTTTCTACACGTAAATGCAAAAATATGGCACCCTAGTATTCATGCCGCTTCCAAGGCACAAGCTTCTTTGCCAATGCTAATCCTTTGCCTCTGCTAGCCGGATCCGAGTTAAGCCCCATGCTCAAGGATCGCCGGCTGGTCTGCTAGACTTGCAGCCTCTTGTCCTTGTTCGTCCTCCCGAGTCATCTGGGGGGTTGCATGTCGCCGAGAGTCTGGCCGTCGGAGGGGGGTGAGGATGGTTGGATGGGAGTCGTCTAGATGGCCACTAGAAGCTGGCAAGAGATGGCGATGCAGCGAGTAGAGGCTGGTGCCAGACCTCCTCTTGGCGACGGCCTGCATTCGCTGTCGGCAGCAAGTTGCCGGATGCCTCCAGGGCCCATCTGGTACTGTAGCAATATTGGCATACTGTATCTTATTGTGGTGTGCATGGCATGGCATGGCATGGCATCCGGGGAAGTAGTCTTAGCAGTAGGACTTTGTGGTGGTGCTTCTCATTGTTTTGGGGGCGCTTTTGACTCATCCCTTGCCCGGTGCTCTGGTCTCGATGCACGATGAGTACGATTCACATTCCTTCCTCCTCTTACTTACCGCTACTACAGAGTGACTCTCTACGGGTAGTACTAGACTAAACTGAGCTGCATCTAGCATTTACATCAAACGACACACGCCCACAGCAGCACGACCGTCACATTGAAAGCAGATGCTACACGCCGGCCTCGTATGTCGAAAGATGGAGGTTCATGCTAGCGGAGGCGCCCTTGTCTGCTTGTGTGCTAGCTCCCGACACCCAGTGCTCCAGTGGCTCGCCGGCCAGGGCTTTTAGGCCTCGGCGCCACTGAAAGAGGCGCCTGTGGCTCTCCACTTCCCCGGCTTTGGCCAAATGACGTCGCCTGGCTTGAAATTATTGTCCGCCGGCTTTGGCACGGCAATGCACAAGGGAGCGGCAGTCGTTCGGTATTACTTGCTAGCAGCTATCGATGAATGCGTAACAAGGCGAGCGAGGCGATATTAAGCGGCAAGCTGTGTTCTGTGCTGTTTATACTCCAGTACCTTAGTTGATGAAGTTGGTGAAATTAGGGCCACTCCATGGTGGCTGGTGAAACCCCAGAAAAAAAAAACAGGAACCCGCAACTTGCATCCATCCATTGTAGATTCGGATTTACTCGTCACAATAACTCAACCTCCAGGCAGCCCCGCAGCAAATACGGCGAACCTGGACCTCGCTGTCCATCACCGACTCAGAACGGCAGTGATCGGCTTTTGCTCTTGCAGAATACGCTCTGCCCACAGTGTTTCACGTGGCAGCCTCGCACGGTATCGCACGAAAAAGATGCACCCGCACATGACCAGGCCAGGCATTGGATTGAATCTTGTCTCTTCTCTCGCCAGGCCTCGTTCATTTGCCAGTCACTCGGCCGGACATGGACCGAGTGCCCACTTTCTGATCCTGTATCACGTACGAGTACAGACTCTTACTCTCGACCGTTACTTCGTCACACCACCATCCCCAGTCCAGCTCCGCGTTGGCTGATTCGACGCCGCCCGCTCCCCGCTCCGCATGGCCTGGCCTTGCCTGGTCTGGCTCCAGCTTGCCGATCCGCTCCCGGTGTCTTGTCTCGTTTTGTTTTTCTTACTCTCGCCTTTGTGATTATTCACGCCAGTCATCAGGGGAACAGAGCAGCAGTCCCTGCTTCCCCTCGACTCCAACTCAGCTCTTCTTCTCCACTGCGATGGTCCGATGCAACACAAGATTGTACATACAGTATGGGTAAGCAGCAACCCCGTCAATCTGAGGGATGGAGACCTCGCACATGGCATGGATCCTTCACATACAGTTCGTTCGACACGGTGCCAGCAGCGGCCCAAGCTCTCCATCTTCCCCAAGTCTAGGCATGTCCTTTTGCGTTGCTGAATCGTATCGCTCCAACGTCGATTGTCGACAACCAACGCCAACAACGAGACTGCTTCTCTGCACGTCTTCTTGGACCCCAATCCATCACCTGATATGGCCAAGCAACCAACCTCAACTAATCTAATGCTTGTCTTCGCGCTTCGGACTTTATGACGTCGTCCTAACGCCAGCCTTCGGACCTGTCAAAAACTTCAGAATCGATTCGTGAGAATGTCACCAGCCGACGGCTCTGAACTGAATCCCTCGCGCCTCACCTCGCCTAAATGCCTCCATCTGCACGGGCATCAGCAAGTTTCCGATCAGCCAATAGGACCCCTCACAGCTTTATTGTTTCTCTATAGAGTTATACCTCCGCGGGCTTTAATCCTTTAGAGAGCTGCACACGCCCCTAACGAGCAAGCCATACCAGGGCCCTGCCGCTGGCCCTCTCTCGCAGTCCCGAATTCATGCACAGTGCTTGTATGCCTGTCCAACGCTTGAAATGGCCGTCGGTTTACCCATGTGGGCGACAGCCGCCGCAGCCCAATCCTGATTATTCTTGCTGAAATGATCATCAAACAGCAGCGGCTTTTTTAGCTCCAAAGCTTTCCACGGACACGAAAGCAAGGGCTAACCGCATCCTGGCTCCCCGGTCCATTTCCATTGGAGCGGATCACAATTCCACGGGGCATCTCCACTGCTGCTTTTTGTCTCTGTTTCTCCCTTCTTGTCTTCTCGGAACGAGTGTGGTTTTCCGAGGCTGTTTCCGTCTGCCTCTCCACACGAGGCTGACAGCATAACCGTGGGAATGGCAGAGTAACAATTGTTTACTCAGCAACGGACAGACGGAAAACCAGACAAAATCTCATTTGCTCACCGAAAACCCCGACTTTGGTGTGTCAATGCATGTGCTCTGCTTAGCCGCTGTTGCTTCACATCGAAAGACGGCTTGAGCTTGACTTGAGAAATGCAAAAAAGGCTTGTACCGTACAACGTTGTATCGCGCCCTTAAGCTTGCATCCGAGCCTTAAAACCGCGTGGCCAAATCAACCCGTGATTGGAAACACGGCCAATTGGTGGCCATCTTGTGACCTGTCCCTTCATGCCGTCTCCGCTGATCAAGAAGCCATGGAGCGTTGGTTTGGGCATACATGTATCGTACCATGGGGACCGAAGGGATGCCTACGCTAGATGGAACCAACAGATTTCCCTACATCAACACCCATCTACGGTACTGTACACAGTAATCGTCACAGCAACAGATCTTGCAGCATGGACATCTCGTTTCCCCGCCCGTTGTTACCTCAAAGATCTCAGCAATTCAGTTCCCAGATCTTGTCGGATCGCCAATCCCAAATTCAGTCTCACATGTCGTTTTCGATGCCCAAGAAACAATGGCTGCAACGCGGGTAATTTCGTCTCGGAGGTATAAGGCGCCACACAAGCCACCAGTCCCGTTCACATCCTGATTGGGAATCTTTGCGAGCGGCAAGCCACGGCACGAACGTTGGCTGACCTGGCCGGATCGAGTAGCGCAGGCGATGCCCTACAGTAGCTTGGCTGCTTGGGCTGCTGCAGTCAACCATCCATACCGCTAGAGTGACGCCGCAAGCACGATACGAAAAGCCGCTGATCTTCGGCACGGCGCTTCCATGGCCGGCACCGGGTTCTGAAGCTTGACCGGCCTCCTACTCGGTGTTTTGCTCAATGCCTACGTAAAAGGGGTCTTGTTCTCGGTGAATAACGCCACAGGCTCCACGGCCAAGTCGGCTGGACGGCGAAGGATTGACACCACAATCGGCCCTGCCCTGTCCCGACTAACACCATGAATGCTAATGCTCCAGCTCAAGCCCACTCTTGGCTGCCATGTGGCCATTTGTGGATTTGCAGTGATTTTACTCGTTCTGTCTCTTCCTCTCCTCACCTATACACGTACTCTCCCCAGGTACGTTGGCGCGTACGCGTATCCTGAACTACATTCCGGAGGCAAAAGGGGGGAAACAAGAAAATACCACAGCACGTGGGAAACAATGGTAAATTCCCATTGTCTATCCGAGACTTGCCGATGCCAAGTTTCACCCAATTCTGTGTTTTGCTTGAAGCAGTTTTGATTTGCTAGCGCATCGTACCCCGGTCAAGCATTAGCTGACAACTGCTAGTGATGCTGCACGTCGCCTTAGAAAACCCGATCTCGAAGACATCCATGTCATATCGTCATATCCTGACTCTTGGGAGCCTTACTATAATTTTGCAATTGTGATGTACAATAACAGTCGTGGATAGATTTGCATCTCGGGTTGTTTTCAATCCAATCTCGTCAGCCTCGCCGGAATTAATATGGCATAATCTGGAGCTCCCCACAGCAAGCTATCTCGCCGAGCAAAGATACGCCGAGTCGGCTGCGCGAGGCACATGTCAGATTACCAACAATGCAACATTCACAAGCACTGGCTCGTCACCACGGCCTTATTCGGTACCAAATTTCGTGTCGCCGGTCAAGAGGGAGCTCCACACTCGCCAACACCAGCTTCAGCCCTCAATTCTCTCCGTGGGGGTTGGGAGAACTCGATGTTTGTCTTGAAGAATGAAGAATACACAACGTCCCTTGTCGGAATCTTGGTAAAAAGCGATGAATACGGCGTCTGAGTCTATCTTTGCTGCCTTCGGGCGCTTCTCGGTTGCATTGATCGAAAATTGCGGGCGTATGGGGTCGGCCCGAGAAGCCTACCAGTTATCTCGTAACATTGCTCCCATATTTAGATACAGGGAGATGCTCATTAGGATGTACTTCGTAGGGGAACGCCTGTGAGGTTATCGTATAGTGGAATTTGTTATCTGGATTCCTGGTGCCGCGGTTTCGACTTGCTTCGGCCCGGCGGCTCAAGGGAAGATGCGCAGTGGCAGATGACCAGAAGTGAGGCCTCACTGGATGTCGATATTCATGCATGGCCCGGCGGTGAGTACCGGATGCTGTCGAATGAAACGAAAACAACGGCGTCTTGCAGCTTGGGACCCCGTAAATTGGCCGATGTGAATGTCACGGAGCCTTGTATCGGGAGTCCATCCGGCGAAGAGTGCTTCTTGTGGGTATCACGGTCGAACTTTTGAAAATGAATCCATGGAGTGCAATATTCTCAGCATTCTCGGCCAAATACCTTCGTAATGATGGTTTTACGGTGCCCATAAGTGTATGGTCAACGACAAGAACCTTACGTCCGGTTCTCGCGAAATACGAATTCAGGGGATCGAGAGGTCACAAGATCAAATCCTTGCAGATTCACCGAGAATGGCTCCTTGGATCAGTCCTGAAGCATGGAGGGATCGTAGAAAAGACCGAGATTACCAGATTTCTGTGGTTTTGGTTAGTGATTTGGGGGCAGTTGGTTATCTCGGGCCTTATGACAGGTCACGATTCTTTGAGCATCGTTAGGAGAGACAGAGGAGTGAGTCTAGAAAGATATTTTGGGGTTGGGCGTAGGATGGATGAGTCTGACATGGCTTCTCGGTAAGCTTCGGATGATATTGCCCCGTGTTTTCGGGCTGTGAGCCGAGGTAGATTCTCGTGCTTCATGACGTGATTTTAGACTCCGAGGTGTCTAAGTATTTAGGGGTATGTCTGCTGGGCATTAATATGAAAGACGTATGATGGGCACGAGAGGAACAATTAGGCCATATGATAATTATTGAAGATTCAGAGTTGGAGCTGCCATGTATGAAGAAGCTGTCTTGTTGAATGACGAGCTTTTGATTACAAGAAACGGAAGATTTACATGATAGCCTACGATACTGGGATTGCCGGTGGTTTTTATATCCTCCATTCATAATATTGTAACAGCTATGGGCGGTATGATATTGTTTTAGTACGCTTCATATGTGACCTGACTTGGAATGATCATCTGTACTATTGAATACTTGCCTGAGAACAGGCCACTCAGGATTTACGAAACTCTATGGGCACGATGCTCAGCATGAGGCTCACTTGAGAGTTCATTTATGTAGAGGAGAGCCTCTATAGAGAGGAGTAATGGAAGTCTAACAGAGAGATTAAACAACTACTCTGTAAAATAAGGAGAGCAGCCAGATAGATGTAACTGAAGGGTTTGTTGCTCGCCGATTTCTTGAAAGAAAGGGGGACAAAAGCTTTCCTTATATAGTTTTTGCCCGGGGTCTAGTATGTAGATTCTTACCTAACGGCCTTGAAGTACTGTATACGAACAGAAGGCACTTTTTCGATTACTGTGTTGTATCCTGGCTAATGCTCTTCAAAGAAGATTTCGATATCTATTTGAACTATTATGTTGAGAAAAGTGTGGTTATGGGTGAATATGGTTGATACGTATGTTATTGTAGTTCAAAAGACGATTATTCTAGCTAAGAGAATGGTTTCTCTGTGTGAATCGACTTGTGTTGGGTAATTGATAATGAAACCACGGCCTCTCTTTGTCGTGATATCACACTTCATGCAACTCATATACACCAGTGAATAAACACAACAATGATTGCTTTTTAGACAAACATAAATGTTTATACTTCACTATTCTCCTTTTCCCAGTAAATTCCAACTAGAGCAAAGATTCAAGCACGCCTACTGACAAAAAGAGCAAAGTAAGAAATAGCAGGGATGTTCAACAGCGTCGTACGAGACTCCACTCTCAGTCTGATAAGATCAAGAGCTCTTTTGACGTACCCTAGACAAAAAAAATTGTCTCTTTTGGTCATTTAAACAGTCCATACATTCAGCAATGAGCTTCGATTGCTTAGTATTATATAGCTGAATATCAACTCTGATGTATCTGAATTTCTGACAAACATCGATAGAAAGAAATTCCTGACCTTAATGATGGACACGCGAATCTTGGCGTATAGTGTATAAGTGATTCTAAACAATACATATCTATGATATCTTCCCCTATCTCAGACTCTTCTCAATCTCTAATATCGTACATATAACTTACATAATCCGCTACAACAGAAGCAACACCCAATCCAAACACAACAATTCAAACCATCAAAACGCAAGCATTCATCAAAATAACAGATTCTGGTATATCCCTACTATATACATAAAAAAAGAAGGCAATCCAAAAATCGCCCCAGAGGCCGTATAACCCAAAAGTGCCAAACTCATAAACAAAGCCCGTCTGACACAAAATGCTTTGTAACGTATATCATATCCATAGCCAAAAACGCTTCCTCATAAAAAAAAAAGTACAATCCCATTATTTATACAAAAAGAACACACATCCCATGACATTTAGTCTCCTCTCCATGATCCCTGGAACATGTGTCTCATCATGGCTGTCGGGGGAATACTTCCGTCGTTTGTGCTTTTTGAGTGGTCCTGGCCCATGCCGAAGCCGTCAATGGGCAGGATCAAAATGTCGCCGATGAGGGTAGGCTCCTCCATAAAGGACAGATCCTGGGTGTCGTTGAGAAGAGGGTTATACACTTGCAACTGCTCAAAGACCATATCAGTCCAGGCCGCCGGTCCCGTCGAGTTCATGACCTCGAAGCTCTCGGGGTGGAGCTGGCTGATGGGCACCCCGTGAAGATCCGCCAACTCGTCAAGAGACTTCAGCACACGGTTCACCATTCTGGTAAAGACAGGATGACCGGGAGCAGCAGCAATGGTCCACTGGCAGAACTGGAGCCAGTGGGGGATGTCGGCCCACGGGCCGCCGTCACGGCGATCGAATTCAATCCCCACTATAAGACGGGCTTTATCCCGGAAGCGTTCCGGGACCCAGACGTCGACGGGCTTGAGGGCGACGGTGTCGGTGTCTGTGTAGACGCCGCCGTAGACGCTGAGCAGGAGGTATCGCAGGAAATCCGACTTTTGGCCCACGTTGCTGATGTTGTGGTAGGTCTCGATGATCTTGGGGTTGGTTTTGAAGTGGCTCTCGACGAACTCGTTACCACCCTTCTGGCCAACCAGAGTGCTGCAGGGATTAAAGAGCATAGATTAGTAAATAGAAAACATAGTCGTAGGATAGTAACCACTGGATAGACGTACTATTGCCAGTCAGGGTTCGTGGCTAGCCAAGAAGCGGTAAATTCAAGCTGTCTGGCGTCTATATGAACATGGTTCGGGTCGCCTTTAAACGGCTGAGTCTTGGGCAAGACGATCTGCCAGATATTGGCGGGAATCAGGTGGCTATCATTGGACTTGTTGACCCGGCTGGTCCATTCGGGCACGCGGTTGCTAACGTAGTCGTCGTGGAATTTCTGCCTGCTCGAGTGAAGCGTCAGGCTGCCGCTCAGCCAGACCATGGAGAGCAGGACCAGGGCGATGCCGACGGCGGCGTAGTTTCGGTAGCGGCGCTGCGAGACATGGCCCAGGATCTGCCTCAGCGGCGAGAACGAGTCTTGCTTTTCGTGGAGAAGCATATTGCTGCTAAACTGAAAGTTGGGGGTCGCTGTTCTTTGTCTCTCTCACAAGTGTGATTCACGATCACGCGACGACAAGAACAAAGAGCGAAAACCGCTCACGATGGTGACGACGTCGACGAGGACAAAGAGCGCGAAAAGAGAGAAAGAGAAATTACGGCTGCATAAAGAAGAAAGCGAACCAACCCCCGGCTGGAGCTAGGAAGACACGACGGAGCCAATACGACGGCCTTACATACTCCTTTGAGCCTCCTCCTTGTCCTGTAGGGAACAAATACGTGAGATTAAGCTGTCTTAGAGCATCGTACTAGTGCTGCGCCAGCACAGGCACAGATGGAGCCGGGCTGTGCCTTTTTGACGTCTGTCTCAAATACGATATGGGCACGGGCTGAGCCTGCTTAGGCTGTTGTTGGGAGAAATCCATCGAAGTCCAGCGTCGACAATCCTCGTAGGATCCCTCCGAGCTGGATAGGATGGTTGCAATATCGATGGCCATCCGACAATTTGGCTAAAACATAACTCTGTATTTAAGCCTTTTGTACTCTCGGCCTTCCTCTCTGGACTCTGGATTCTGGTTTCTTCCCACCCCAGCCCAGTCAGTGGATCCTGCATTTGTCTAGTCGTTCTTAAACAGCTTCATGGCCCGGCGTCTAGAACCCTTTGAACGAGGCCACTCGGGCCGCCGTGATTGGCTGCTGCGCCGCACCATAAGCTGACGTGCCCAATAGCTGAAGAGCGCCATGATGCTGGTAAAATTGCAGCCCAGTTTGATTTGCCGGCTAATGGAGCGGCTAGATATCGCCCAGGAACGAAAAAAAGGCGAGCTGGAGCTTTGCAAATTTTCCGGAGTGCAGCAGGTGGCGCGTCCCATTTCTTTTTTTTCTTTTTCTGGCTCTGTGTCTATTTGTTAGTAACTGAGAATAGCCGCTGCGATGCGACTCAACGAGTGACAATCCGCATGGATTCTCCGATTTGCCACAGGCGGTTGGTTTGACGATGGCGAAGGATCAATCAATGCAATGAATTACGAAGAGGTTCGGCGACTGCCTGTTGCAGTTAGAGGTGCGCGACTGCGGCAGCACGTGAGAAGAGCGTGACGAGGTTTCGGCCCACGCTAAACCCCGTAATCGACGCGCCATCAGACGAGCTTAAACAGCGAATCGTTCAGGGTTCAATGCTAATAGTTGCTGGTGATTATGTTATGATGGTTTACTGCAAGTTGCAAGTCTCAGTGCTGACATGACCTACTGAGTTGATCATCATCTCGACAGTTGCTGTGATCATAATAGTTACCTGTAATAACACCTGTACTTACCCAGCAACACAACACAACACAACGCAACGCAAACAGAGCCACATTAAGCCCTGTCAACCGCCCAATTAAGCTTACCCATCCAAAGTAGCATCGCTCCAATCCCTCTCTCGCCGATCAATTCAATCCTTAACCCGTGATGCCCGTCATCCTTCCAATGTCTTACATCGAAGCGTCTTGTCTTGTCTCAACTTTTTGGCGTGTCTTGTCTCGTCTCACCCACGCATGTCTCAACCGCCCGTCCATCTGTCTTAGCCTCAACCTTGTTTCTTCACTTTGTTGCTGTCTCTTTTTATAGCTGACAGGGAGGGATGCGTGTGCACGGGTACTTTACCCCCTAGGGATGGAGGCAAACATACATGTAGTGGCGGGTGTGTTCCGAGAGCTTTGGGCGGCCTGTGCGCAGGGCGATGAACTATTTGAGACACACTGACAAAAGACGGAGCAACATCTCCCTCTTCTGAATCCAAGTTCAAAAATAAAGGGCATTTTGCTCCGTGTTGGCATCAGAACTCCCTTTTATTTTAACTTAGGGGCCAGTGTGATCGATGCTCAAAGGTGTTGGTGACGCTTCAGTACCTCCAAAGACGTACTATTGTATACCCGTGATCCACAGGACCAGCCTCATGTCGGCCATGGCACTGGACAAATCATTCCCTCTAAACCCTGACAACGCAATCGGCTTTCGGGCTCGAATGATTTAACCATCAAATAAGCTCTTTCCCGCGCCTTCACACCCAAACATTCATTTTGCCAGCCGATAATGATGTTTGCCGCGAGGGTAATCGTAAATAGCCGGTATAACAAGCGGAGGGGGACGATGGTCGCGCGATGTAGTCCAGTATCGGTCTCAGCGACAAACGTCGACCTCAGCGGTAGTGTTGCTGTAGAACTTGTAGATAGAGTAGACCGGAATTCACTGTGGAAGTTCAAAATTGACTGGCCGGCCCTCAGGGTCACTGTGTGATAAGTTGCAAATGTATTTTGCAACAAATTCGCTTAGTAAAGGCCATTGTCAACACTCCATGGTGAAGCAATCTCTAGTATCAGCACCTAATTATTTCCGACATGCTGTGAGCAAAGGCAGTCGTATTATCGATAATGAAGCCCAGAAAAAGAAGAGGCTAGGCCATGTCATTGCGTTTCTCTCCTAATGCAAGTAAGTTCTGGTAAATAAAATTACCCATCCAAGGGTAGAAAAAAGATCAAAGTAAGTTCGCTTCATATCAAAAGCAACTCCAGCAGGAATGAAAGGAAGAAGCAACCCAGTAGTATAAGCGTCCACATAAGCTTATATAAATAACAAACCCATAAACCCGTAAACGCAAAATCCCCATCCCCAATCGACAAATTAATTTCCCCAGCCCCGTCCCCGTCCCCGTCCCCAAAACCTGGAACTACCTCTCCTCCAGCTCAACCTCCGGATCCCGAATCCCTCCATCCGTCTCACAAACACATCCGTCTTCCGGTCCCGGAAACTCGTCCACCGGAACACTCCATCCGCTTCAACCTACAGCCTTCACCACGGAACCATCGGCCTGCAGCCTCACTCAGCACGGAACCATCCGTCGCTAATCGGACCAGGCCATGCACTTCATCTGCAGGCCATCCCATCCCATCCCATCCCGACACATCACTCACCTCACACAGTGCAACCAGCAAAACACATAACAAGAAATGCCTGTCAGTCTGATTTTCATGAGGCTTTTGACAACCAAGCCAAGCCGGCATACGGCATCTACTCTCCTACTTGCCTACATAGTCCATACACGCATACACATAACATACATGCAAAAAGGTAAGTCGTAAACTCATCTGCAATAAACCCGTCGGCTATATTGCCAACTCCGCTTCCTTCTGCCATCCATAAATTGACCAGGGGGGTGTGGTCAGGGTATGAGGGATCAAACAAGCAACAATAAGACGAACAAATGAAAAAAAGAACAAGGCAAGGTAAAAAAGCACTCTGCCAAGTTTCCCACCCCCTCAAAAACCACTCATAAGAGACGGATGCTTCTTCCGGTGCATGGCAGCTTAGGTATACAGTACACAATGCTCCTACTACAACAACACCCACAAACCCACACACACACACACATCCCCGAAAACAACATGGCACCAGGACAATCACGCTGCCCCGAGTAACTTCCCGTGGAAACTTCTTTTTATTCTCCGAAGAGGGAAAAATATTAAATCATAGAGCAAGTGGCATTTCATTATTCAGCATCATCAAACAAAGCGCACCTCGTTGAACAACCCAGCCCGGACTTGCATCAAACTAGCCAGCTCCAGAAGGAACCCTTGGTAGATGAGCACATTGGTAATAACATGCGATACCGAAACCATGTTTTCATTCGTTGGGCTGGTTGGCTCGGCGTTGTCAGTCGTTTCCGTCACCACGGTTGGCTCAGTGGCAACCTCGCTCCGGTCCGCACTGCTATCATATCCGTCCAAGCTAGACAGCTCGTCTCCCGAGAATAAAGACTCGGGAACTTCGGGAGTTGGTTTGCTGTCCAAGTCCAACTGTATCGGCTTGACATGATCGCCTGGCAGGGTTACCATCCGGGCCAGGATGCTTTGGTCCACGGCTGCAAAATCCGCCGGCTGGACCGAGCCTTGCCGACTGATTCGGTGTTGGTGCCCACCAGTTTCGCTCTGAGCACTTGAAGGAGATAGGCTCCGGCTAAGAGCAATCCTGTTGGGGTCAGGCAGTGGCTTGGAGGTGTTTGGCATAGGGCTGGGAGAGAGCAGGTCCGACACGTTAAAGGGTGTGGAAGCACCGGATGTTCGAGTACTATTCTTGCGTCCTCTAGGGGTCACAGAGCGGCTGGGCGTTCCGAGTTCAGAAAGCAGCCGCTGGGCGAAACCCTCGAGGCCAGTTGGACGCGATGGAGATACAGACCGGATAACTTCGTCAAGGCTGGAGCTGGGTCTTGGTGGCGGGGTCCTCAGAACAGGAGGGGGTGGGGGGTTGTCCAGAATTGAATCCGCAGTCTGGAAGGCTTCCCGGCGCTGCTGGAGAAGCTCGTCAAACCGGGGCACCGTCTGCTTGAACGCCTCGACTTGGTCGCAGAGACGCTTGAGCACGATGAGGATTCTAGGAAGAGAGTCCTGAGTCCACTTGGGCCGACGCCTGCACTTTTCCATCGAGTCCAGACGATCTGCCTCTGTGTCGTCTGAAAATGTAGAGAACCCGCCAACCGAGTAAGCATCATCTTGCGATCCGAGCTCGTCAGCCAGCGACCGATCACCAATCTCGGTCTCGGCATCTGCTCCCGTTTCCGTTTGCGTCTCTTCATCGCCCTCTGCATCCTGTTGTGATTTGGTTTCTTTCTTTTCGTCAGACTTTGGCTGATGCTCGTCCTCGACATAGACGTAGCTGTTGGGGCTTCGAGCCAGCCACCCTTCGATGCTCATGTAACCACATATCGCCATGTCAACAATGGTATCGGTGACTGACAGATTCGTCTCTACTGGATTCATGAAAAAGTTTTCCATCAGGTCAAGGATAGAGTTGAGTAAAAGATCGTCATGGCGAAGAGTGTGCTCCCGCACGTCCTTGGGTGCGCCTGGAAGACTGTCTGGAATAGTAGGCAGTTTGTGGTTGTGCTGCGACAGCCTAGGGGCGACAAGTCTAAGAGAGCATGGGTGACTCTCAAGCCGAGCCATGGTGTCTTTCAAGATGCTCTCGTATGTCTCGTTAAAGTCGTCTCGGCCGCCAACGCTCTCTGCCAGTGCCATCAAGTACTCAATTTCTTGCTCGTGAGCACCCACAGTTCGATTGATATTGTTTTTGGGGAACATGTCGGTTCGGAGGAGGGTGAGGACTGCATAGCGATGGTGCCTTTTAACAATTGCTGATACCAGCTGAAGAGTCACGTAAATGGTCTGCTGGTTGCGCGATCGGAGACAGGCAAGAATAAGATCCACCAGGTTGAAAAGGAGAGGAGTCGCGGTTGTATCGGGCTTTTCCGCCATCATGGTAGCGAGATCCATGGATTTTCGCTGGCGAGCAGCACTTATGGCAGTCCCTGAGGGAGGGCCTTGCGAGGGAATAGTTTCGGGCAAGGCTAAAAGGTAGTGAAGAATGAGGTTGATCATGTCGGGGTGATCCAGGGATTCAATGATGCGGCGGAGGTAGGTCAAAACAGCTACAGACGAGCCTCCGTCTATATCGGACGACTCAAGCAATGAAGGGTATCTAGAATGGTTGATCATTAGCGCACAAACCTACGCATTGCGCAAACATCAGGGGGAGCATTGAGACTTACAGAAGCTGCTGTAAGAAAATAACCTGAAAGTGCTCCAGTAGAGTCGACTTGACTTCGACTGATTTGCAATGATTCAAGACGTCCTGCCAAAACAAAAGGTGGGACAAAAAGGTCTCTAGGTGGGACTGAAACTCGCTAGAGCAAGAGCTCACAATTTCGTAGTTGGATGTAGGGTGTTGATAGTCGGAGAGGGCGAGGATAGGCGGCAGGTTGTTCGGCAGGTGATCGATGACGAGTTTCCGACTTAGCTGACTGTACAAGGCTCCCAGCCCGGTAGCCATGAGAGTAGACAGATCACTCTCGACAATCCATTGCTCCAGGGACTCGGAGCTCGACGCGGCCTCGATGATGTATAAAAGACCTGTGCGCGCAAAGTCGCCGACCTTGCCCTCGTGGTGGATGTAGTCCATCAGGATATAAAAGAGTGGAAAGTCAGCCCTCTTAGTTCGGCCAGCGAACTTGTCCCGGACACTCGCAGCCCTGTCACTCGGACGGTTGACATCCTGCTGCGTCTTAAACCAAGCAGGGAGAATCTCGGGGTCCAGACGGATCTTGGTAGTGATGTTGAAAGCCAGCTCCACGACGCGTGACTCGGTATCCAGCCCGAGACGAGCGCTGTTGACACCTGTAATGCGCACCAGCAGGTTTGTCAGGCTGGCGGAAAAGGTGTGATTTTCAACAAAAGCTTCCTCCTCGCTCTCGATGAGCGTTGCAAAGAAGAGGACAGCCTCCTTTATGATCCACTCATTGTAGGACGAAGTGGCAATCTTGCCGATGGGCACGTATATCTGCTTGATCGAGGCATACTGGATGCAGGGATGCGGCAGCGGGCGTCGGCTCTCGTCGCTGAGGATGTTGGTCAGCTCTTGAAGCCTGATCTCGACGGTTTCGGCGGCGTCGATGTCTTGGGACAGGTTCGTAGATTTGCGCCAGATGGACTAGGGGAGGACAGAAATGTTGCAGTTAGCACACACGACAGCGCAAGATGGATACGACAGACTGTAAAGCACCAAAGAAGAGCAAAAAGGGAGGACAAACTCACCAACAAGCCGGCATATTCCTTCTCGAAGCGATGAAGACGCTTGGCAGGGTCCTTTGCCTGGTCCTGACGAGAGCTCCCGGAGGAGAGGGGGCTTAACAAGCGCGACCACTGCACAGACAAGGATGCGTTAGACTCGGATCCCACGCACGTTTTATCTTTTTCTCTTTTTTCCCGCTCAGGCTCAACGTCCTGAGGGGATCATCTCTCCCCCTTATTGTTCATGAAGGGCTGCTCACGAAATCCATGGCTCTGGCCGAGTCATGTCTGGCTCGACGCTGTGTCGACTGCAAAGATCGGAGCAAATGCAAATGCCTCGCACTCGCAGCTCGTCTGAGGCGCGGGGGTCCGGGCAGAGGCGGGGAGGTTCAAAGGTGGATTGGCGACAGCACAGGACAAGACAGGACTGGGCGGACAAGGGACAAGGACGTTGGAGTGCTTGTGATGATGCCCGGCGAATCCCAGGCGGTGAAAGCGGTGGGGTAGCCCGGACCTGTGCTTTGCGCGTATTCCAGGCGTGCGGCGCGGTACCTGATACTTGCAGAAGGGAGCTTGGCTGGGGTTTGGGGCACCAGCACGTGCGCTAAAAAACGGACCGTCATTTAGGGCCCGTTGGATGTAGGGTAGCACGGTTAAATATCAGGTTGGGCAGCAATGAGTGATGCCGTGATGCCTTTCGTCTATGTGGAAAGATATCATGAGCAAGCAAAAGGCACTTATAAGATAGACTCGCGGTAGTTGGTGGGTATTATAGGTACTAATATGTGCCCAGATTGATGTTCATCAACACTAATGTAAATCATCCGGCACAGTTAAAGTTCATCTCCATCTGCATCTCAGCACTAGAGTAGACCCTTGACGCAGATACCCGTACCCGCTCTCCATCAAGCGAGCCGCAAAGGCCATTCACAACGCCTCTTATATAGATTACGAGTACCTTTCCAATAGCACGTTGTAGAATGCTTGATTCAAACTTATACACAATACCATTCTATGTACATGCACATCCCCCAACACTAATATCAACACCAACCTCAAACATCACCATCACTCACCTCACCCTCCTCACCATGACATCCTCAACCTCCCCAACTCCCCGAAACTCCTCCTCCAGCCCTTCCCTCCCAACAATCCCCAATCCCTTCTCCAAATCCACCACCCTCCCAGCCCAATCCCCATTATCAACCTTCCACGTCCCTAGAATCTCGAACCCCATCTTGCCATATAACCCACGCGACTCCGCAGACGACATCAAAAACGTCGGCACTTGCTCCTCGTCGCTCCTCTCCAACACGGCGCCGAGTAATTTTCCTCCGATGCCTTTGCGTTGGTAATCGGGATCAATCATCAAGTGGTTTACATCTTGGTTCCATTGTCAGTTTGTATCCATCCAAAGAAGGAGAAGAAAGACCTTACAAATATGTCTCTTCCCATCAGCAGCCTTCTCATAACACCCATCCATCGCAACCTGCTTCTCATTAAACTCCTCCCACAACCCCTTCAAATGCTCCTTGACACCAAAAAGCGACGGCCCAGCTTCCTCACCATCACCCACAACAGCAGGTTCTTGTTTCTCCTCTTCCTTCTTCTCTTCCTCCACGACATATCGCACAAATCCAACTACTTTGTTCGACCCCTCATCCACAGCAACAAAATACACATTCTCCGGCTTCTGTATTGCCCTCGCCGTCGCCTGAATCAATATGTCGCGCGGGCTGTGCACGAAAAACGCCCCGTAGAAGCCGTGGTATTTCTCTTGCGCGCGGTAGTGCACGGCGGCGATGGCGGGGGCATCGGCCGGGGATGCGGGCCGTATCGTAACGGGAGCCATCGTCAGCTTGTGTGTAAGTGTGTTTGTTTCGACAGTGCTTTGTAGATTCGATTTTTGGTTCTTCCAACCTAAAATTGTACTGGAATGAAAATGGAGATGGAGATTTTTAACGCAGCCACCAAAGGACATCGACAATATAGCCCCCCGTGTCACTTGAAGGGCGTTTACTCCGCCAAAAAATTAGTATTTTCACATTATTTGATGCATCTTATTCCCTCGCCGACATGAGTCACCCGCCGATTTAAATCAGCCTCGTTGTGATTTCACCAAACTACCTACACATAATGTTGCAAACAAGACACTCATATCCAAACCCATCAAGTATTGACAAGATCCTGGCTTCATTTCATTCTGTCTAATGCCCTCCCATATCATTCAAACCTAGTAGTAACTAACCCCAAGAAGAAATCTCAAATGATACTACCAAGTCTATCCCGTAAAATTGAAAACAAAAAAACATCGATCATGAATGCATGCATCCCGCATCTCTAGGGTATCGCGGCCGTGCTCATGCGCACTCTCTGCGCGGCTTGTGCTTTTCTTCTTTAACGCGCCATCTTCCCTGATGGCCATTTTTTGCCGCGTGTGGACATCCTATCCCATGTAGCCGCCGTCCAATTCCCTGTCATTCATCATCCGTTCTATAAGAATTTCAATTGCCATTTCAATATGCACTTTTACATTTTTGCGTCTCATGCATTCGCTCCATTTACACAGCACCGGCCGTGATCATCTTCTTGCGAAGGTAGTTCTTGTAATCGCCAATGGTGCCGTCCCATGATCGGATGGTCTGGTTCTCGCACACCAGGATCTGCTTGGCAATCTTGTCCAGCAATCTGTAGAGAAGATGATTGTTAGTATCGGCTTGAAACAAGAATAATGGTAAATGGTTAAATCTTACCTGAAGTCGTGGGACACAACAATCACACCACCGCTAAAGGCGTTGATGGCATCAGCCAGACTGTCGATGGTGGGGATATCAAGACCGTTGGTAGGCTCGTCAAGCAGCAGCATGTTGGGGCCGTCAATGGCCAGCAGGGCAAAGACGATACGGCTCTTCTGACCCTCAGACAGCGTACCCATCAGGGCGGTCTGGGAGTCACCAGTGAGACCGTAGCGGCCGAGCTGCTGACGCCAGTACTGGTAGTCCTGGGACTTCTCCTTGTACTTGTCACGGACAAAGTCCAGGGCAGACTTGGTAAGGTCGAGCTGCTCAGCACTGTGCTGAGAGTACAGACCAAGCTTCAAGTGAGTATGACGGGTGACGGATCCGCCAGTTGGGGAGAGCTTGCCAGTCATCAGACGCAGCAGCGTTGACTTGCCAACACCGTTGGGGCCGACCAGGGCAGTTCGGGAGTCCATGTCGAAACCGAGGTCAATGTTGCGGTACAGGTCGTCCTCGGGGTTGCCAGAGTAGGAGAAGGTGACGTTGTCAAAGGACAGGACGGGAGGGGGCAGCTTCTCGACATCGGCGAAACGGAAGGTAAAGACCCGGTCGGCAACGACGGGCTGGATGAAGCCATCGGCCTCCATCTTGTCCAGAATCTTCTGGCGGGACTTGGCCTGTCGGACCAAATTGGCGTAGGTACCGGCACTGGCAATGAACTTCTTGATGTGGGCAATTTCTTCCTGCTGCTTGGTGTAGGCCTTCATCTGGTTCGTCTCGTTCTCCTCGCGAGTCTTGGCGTAGGAGTCGTAGTTACCACCATAGTACTGCAGTGCCTTTTCGCGCATGTCAATCATGTTGGTGCACACACCGTTGAGGAAATCCATGGAGTGAGAAACCAAGACTAGCGTTCGCTCCCACTTCTTGAGGTACTCTTCCAGCCACACACAGGCCTCGAGATCCAAGTGAGCAGTGGGGTCGTCGAGCAGGAGCAGCGAAGGCTTGACGAACAGAGCCTTGGCCAAGGCAACACGCATTCTCCAACCACCAGACATGTCCTTGGTCTTCTTGTGGATGGTCTTCTTGTTGAAACCCAGACCGGTCAGAATCAGGGAAGCACGGGTGGCGAATGTGGAGGGGTCCATCTTGTCCATGTGCTGCCAGAAAATGTTAGTATTCGATTTGACGACGTTTTGGTGGAAAATAGCGGGCAACATACGTCGTAGAGGTCAATCAGGACAGGGCTCTCAGGGCCCTCGTCCTCGAGCATCTTCTCGGCCAGCTTGTCGAGACGGTCCATTTCGTTCTCAGCCTCCCTGACGACCCATTCCAGGGCACCAAGGTCGCTGGGAGGAGCACCCTCGTTCAGCAGGTAAATGTCGACGTGGTCGGGGATGGGGTATTCGCGAGCGGCGATGGCCTTGAGCAGAGTGGACTTTCCGCAGCCGTTCTCACCGAGGAGACCATATCGGCGGCCGAAGGACAGCTCGAGAGTAGAATCGGTGATGAGGACTCGGCCGTGGAACACGAGAGAGGTACTGGTGATCTTGACGTCCTTGCTCTGCTGGGTGGACGACAGCACACCGGTGGTGACTCGGTCTGAAATGCCGTGCTGGTCCATCTGATCGGCCAGACGCTTCACCTCGTCCAGCTTGTCATCAGTGGTGGCGGGGCCATCGGAGTCCGTGATGGGGTTTCCATGGACGTCGAGTTCGGGCTCAGACTTGCCCTTGGCTCCCTTCTTGCCTGAAGCGGCGGCCTTCTCGGCCTTCTTCGCGAGTCTCTTTTCCTTGGAACTTGAGGGAGGCATTGTGACGGTCTAGAAGTTTTGTTTATGAGAGGAAAAGAGAAGAGAGATGGTGGGGTGAAGTGATGTCGTGAGAGAAAAAGAAAAAAGAAGGAAAAGGAAATAAAGAAACAAAGCAAGTCCCAATTTTTCCCAGGCGTAATATTCAACAACAGCCGAATACTACTTTTTTCGAAGAATGCAAGAGAAGAAGAAGAAAATCCGAGTGATGGATTACGGGCTGGAATAATCCGACTGGGCTGATTTGCTGCCTTGGAATTCTTCGAATGGGCGGGGTGAATTTTTTTTTTTTTTGAATGGTGGGGCCCGGTATCAAAATTTTGGCGTCGAGGCAGATAAGGGGGGGAGCCACAGTCAGGCATCAAGCTAAGGCATAAAGTACGGAGTACTCGTACATACATGTAAGAGCCAACACAGCGATTAGATTACGGTGAGTCCGTATAGATCTGATGCCAATTGCTTGTCACGCTGCGATACCTCGAACATACAGCGTCATCCACATAATCTGAAGTATTTTGTTCTCCATTCTTGAACCCAAATCCAACGTCTATTCCACAGTCAATCTGCTGCCAAACTGTACAGTCTCGCCTTGGCACATGCTAGAAAAAAACCTTGAAGCAGCTTGACGTCACCCTCGCCTTAGTGGGTCGTCCAACGCATCTGAGTTTTCTGCCTTTGCTTTCCCTAGGTTGCCTTTACCTACCCTACACCCATGCTGCCAAATCTGGAAATTTGACAATATTATCAACATTAAACAAGTATTCTTGGTATCAATTCTTCCAAACATATCCTCCATAGTATCAACTGTCGCTTGTTTCCTCCATAATTCAATCTCGGTGTCGCCGGAATGCAAAATCTTCCCTGTGGCATCTCATCTCATCTCATCCGTCGTTGAGACTCTCCTTCTTCCGCCCCTGCGCTGATATCATCGTCTCAATCATGTCCGTCGGCACAAGCTGCGGTTGCGCCTCTCCATATCGCTGATGCTCCATCTCTTCAGCTTCAACGTCCTGCTCAGACGGCACATTTGTATTTCTGGGCGCATCTCTCCGAGCCTCTTCTTCTTGTTTTGGACCTGATATGCTGCTCTGCTTCCCTGAATCAACGTCTAATGGTCGTGGCGGTCGAAGCGATGACTTCTCCTCCGGTATAACGGGCATGTCTTCGTATGTCTTGCCGTAAAAAGACCTGTCCTCAGGATGGTGATTCTCCCGAAAAGTGAATACTCTGGAATGAAATCGATCGAATAAATGACGAAGCCATCTAGACATCCCGCACATCAGCCCATTTCCCCTCATATTCATACATATCCCATTCTCTTCTTACAAAATGTTCGTCATCATCACCAGAAGCGCTGCATAGAACAGCGATGCTCGGAGCAGATCAGGCGTATTTTATTTCCCCCTACTATATAACCGCCTAAAAGAAAACAAAGCATCCCGTGCTGGCCTTGTATATGGAAGGCTCGGCATGTGTTGAAATGCTGGTGCCTAGCCCACCCGTTTCAACTTTTGGCCTCTCTGTTAATGCCATGTCAGAAGTGGCGGGAACTAACACGAAACCCGCGGAGCAGGCAGCAAGTTAAAAAACAGAGCTGTATGCAAGGCTCCATATTATTATTTGTTGTACAGAGACAAATCTATTTTGCAGTTGATATTATAGGGGCGGTGACAACATACGCAAGTCATAAGGCGCAGCAGTCACATCACGTAATGGGACGGGTACTCTCTCCTTATACCAAGATTTCAATTTGATACTATACAGGTACTATACGGACGGGCATATCACAACCCATCTCACGATGAAGTCTCGCTATCCAACTTGTCATAAATAGTCTCCCCCTCCAAATGGCTCTGTCTCGGCCCAGCCCCCCTCGCTCCCAAACTCCCCTTCTGAAACATCTGCGCTTCCGCCAACCTACTCGGATCGTCCTCGCTCCCCGGCTCCGACCTCAACGCCCTCTGAAGTCCATCATTTTTATCTCCAGCCTTGCCTTCATCAACACCTTCTTTGATGTTCTTCCCATGAGGGCCCTTTGTATCCTTGATGTATTGGTCTGCCACGTAGCCCGGCGCCTCACCTACAGATTTACCACCACTAACACCCGCGTTTTTACCACCACTAACACCCGCGGATTTACCACCGCTACTAATACCGCCTTCGCGACCGGACTGGGCTTTCAGGTCGGAACTTTCAACGCCCTCTTGTTGAGCATTGCGATTCTGTGCGAATTCGCCGCCGTGCTCGACTGATTCCGCGGCGAGTGATTCCGGTTCAACGAGTCCGGCTGCTTCACGATGAACTGGGTCATTTTTGCCCGGGTGGACCTTGATCCCATATGTTAACACTCATAAGCCGATTGATAGATGTTAGTGTGAATGAGACGCACCTTAGTTCCCGAACTGGGGTTCTTGCGTTCTCGAAGAGTAGGCATTTTTCAAATAATCAGATGCTCTCTGTAAATGTTATGCTTCAAGCTGTACCGAGTAGACTCACTGAACAGCCATCTCCGACTTGTGCAACCTTAAATATCAATTCCACCCACGGCGCTTGAATGACATCACAGCATTGACTTTCTCACATCCACACGCAATTGTCACGTCAAGCTTCCACCTTTCTCCAATAACAATGCGGGATTGCATCATAGAGGCTGCCCCTCGACTCGACAATTGTTACTGATCAGTCTCGATATGGACATGGCGGTATGGTATGCTGAAGAGGACACTGACGCCTCTCGAGGGCTTCATATTCAATTCCGACATTTGAACGTCAAGCAAGAGCTTATATAAAGTGACGCATATTTTCATCAACCATCTTTTTCCTTAAAACTCCAATGCCCTTAATACATATCTACTCTTCCAGAGGATATCAGTTCGTCACAAGCCGTCATAAGCCGTTGAAATCACGCCCACCAAACCATGGAATAGATGCAAAACTCCCACAAGTCAAGGCCAAACCACCATAACCCTCCCTCGCTGTATGAAACCAATTTCCCTCACCTAAGCGGTTCTCCACTCTCATAAATCTCCTTTGATCTTCTTGGTTGCTTTTGCTGTGCCAATGTGGGTATTGTGTACCTATTGCATGGGTTAGCTGAGTCAGTCTACATTTGTTACCATCATAGATTTTGTTCCTCACCTTTGTAGCAAATCTCAAGCTCGTCAGAGTCTCCTTCAGATGAGTTTCTAGTGGCGATACCATGACGAACATGAGTGTTTTGCTGTTTCCACCCAGGCTGTATTGCAGTAGATGTGTGAGCTTGGAGTTTCGATACGGAATATGGCCTGATCCCCTCCCCAGCGCTTCAATCACGTCTCCCAGGCAACTCAGGCTCTTGTTGATATTCTGCGTCTCCTTCATCCTGTCGCCCTCGACTTGCGAATGCTTGAGGCGTTCTGATCCGGCCAGGTCAACCAAATTGAGGGTACCCTCGCATCGTTCGCCCGTTGCTGAGTTTTCCCCAATGAGCTTCAGGATGAAGATACTGTGAGATCGAGAGGATCGCTCGTTGGCCTTTGTGGCGGCTACCGACCGATTCTTCTGTGCCTCTTCTAGCATCAACTCTACGGTATCGGCCGAGTTGAGCCGAACAGACTTGCAGCCCATGATGGTCGTCTGCTTCCTGATTTCGTCGTGTCGGATCTCCAGCTTCCTCGTCAATCGTCCCTCCGCAGTGCGTTCATTGGGTGTTAGCAAGTCGTTTAGTTCTTCATTGTAAACCTCGACAAAGGAACCCTCCAAGGTATAGTCCCATGACTTCTCCTTGAGCTGGGTTACTGTGTCGTATATCATATGTGTAGCTCGTGGAATCATTCCGTCGGGAGATGACATGGTATATGTCTTTCCTGATCCGGTTTGGCCGTAGCAGAAGATACACACGTTGTAGCC
Source organism: Trichoderma sp. IMV 00454 (assembly GCA_001931985.1). NCBI lineage: Eukaryota > Fungi > Ascomycota > Sordariomycetes > Hypocreales > Hypocreaceae > Trichoderma > Trichoderma sp. IMV 00454. The sequence goes on along the minus strand of MSJK01000189.1, from coordinate 750,374 downwards.
GTCCAGAGCGCTTTGCACCATCTGGGATATTTCGTCAAAGATCTCATTGTTCTGTACTTCAGGCGTAAACACTCGATCAAACTCAAACGGATAGCTCTTCCTCTGAACAACTCCAAGACTGGATTTCTCCTCGGGTCCGGCAACCAGAATCTCGGCGGAAGTCTTGTCGTCGGGATAGGAGAGCTGCGCTACCTGGCCCTCGCTGTGTCCAAGAGGCGGTCGAACTCGGCACATGACGCGGATATTGCCCTTGAGCTCCTGGTACTTGTTAAAGAGCACCCGGCGTTCGGTTTCTTCCTTCATGAGCTTCTGTCGTGCTTCCTCGGCATATTTCAGAGCATCTTGCAGCCTGTCTTCCATGGCGGCAAATGCATCGGATTGTGCCTTGGTGTCGGATTCGAGAAACTCGACTTGGGATCGGAGAGAGTTGATTTTCGCTTCTAGTGTCGTGTTGGAGGCCGAAAGCTCGGAGATGCTCGTTTGCAAACTGCCTGTAAGCGCCTTCTCGCGCTGGAGATCTGATCGTACACCTTCTGCCTCGGAGCGCATATCCCGCACCTCTCGATCTTTTTTCTGCAGAGCAATCTCGGTTTCCTGTTGCTCATTTCCCATTTTGCTCCGTAAGCTCTGAAGTTCCTGTTCCCGTTTCTGCTGCTCATCGCGTAGTTCTTGCTGATGCCGTCGATTCAATGCGTCAATCTGTTGCTGATGCTCGTGTGCTTCTTGCGTTTTTAGTCGTTCGAGTTCTCGGCTTAGATCGTCTATTGCTGTGGTGTGTTGCCGCGCGATATCGTCTATTTCGGCTTTATGCTTTCTGGTAAGGTCATCGATTTGTCGGGAGTGTTCCCATTCAAGTTTCTCGATATCGTGCTGGAATTTCCGACTTTCTTCTTTAGAGGCGTCGAGATCTGATTTCAAGGCTTCAGTCTTGTCTTCCAATCTTGACTTGTCGCTCTCCAACTCCGAGACTAGAGAAATACATGTCAGTTTCAAGCAACTCAATGAGAGTTCATTTTGTCCTTACCTCGTTTTGTTAGAAATTCGGCCGTGCTCTCTAATTTCGACTTGTCGCTTTCCAATTTTGCCTTGTAGCTCTCCAACTCCGAGGCTGGGGTAAACAATGTTAGCCCCACTGCAATCTAGTTAGAGCTGGTTCTGTTCTCACCTTTCTTATTGACCAAATCAAGGGCATTGGCCATGTAGGTTTTCTCCTGTTGTGTTGTATGTACCATGGCGTCCGTTACGGTCTTCTTTAGTTCTTGAAAGTGCAACTCCGTCATGCGAACATGTTCTTCGGCATCAAAGGCTACAAATCCAGTGAGGTTAGAATCCTTAGTTAAGAAACTCTTATAGCGCATGGGTGACTTGATGGGGGATTTGGTGGGAGAACTGGGTTTGAGCTGAGCAATGCATCCTTGAGGCTTTTCCACCGGCCGTTTGACTGGCTTATCAATTGGTGTCGTAGAGGGACCTTCCTAGGTTCCCTGCACGGCTACCAAAGCGGATGCTGGCTGTTTGCTGCTTCTCTTCTCATTGCCGGGGCGGTGGACAGTGACGTTACTTAAAGCAAGCGCAGTGTCTGGAGGCGAGGTTGTCACTTGACTTGTGTTGTGAAGGGAAGTATTGTCGTTGAGACAAAGGCCGTTGAATCTCGTGTTCAGAGAGCTATCTCTGGAAGAGGACAAGGATGAAGAGGATTTTGTATTTCTTATTTTGTGGTGGGAAAGCGTGCTGAAAGCAATGGTTGTGAGTTGCTGGGTGAGGATCATACCCTTAGCATCCGTCGCAGCTTTGTCTTCCTCTTCTCGAAACCCCTGTGCCGTCCGTGGTCGTGCTACTTGACTTTTCGATCTCGTATGGTTGGCTGGTGTATTTGGTCTGGGAACCATTGACTTTTCTGCGGCGCCATTTCGACCTGGACCGAAGCTCCTTGCGAAGCTGTTGCTTGCTGAAGGGATTGTAGATGCCGGTCGTGGTAGTTTGAGCTATCATTATATGTCAGCCACCGAGCCACTGGGGCGATTACTTCCGAGCGTCCAGGAGATCCCTACTTGTGAGATGTTGGCTAGAGATTGGCCTTTGATGGTGGATCGTGGAAGCGCACTTGTGGGAGTCTTTGATGGATAGTCGAGTGCACGCTCGGCGAGGGGTCTGCGCTTGGCCTCGGATTGGGGAGCTGGCAAACGTTAGCATATCGAGAAGATATGGCGAGTATGTATCGCTTCTTTCGTACCGGACGGCGGAATCTCGCGCTTGAGGCCCCTCGGCGCGGGGATGGAGGATTGACTTCGAGCATTCTGCTGTGACTCGCTCCACTCGGTCAATCCTCCGGCGTGCGCTGTCGGAGCTGGCAGGCGACTGATCTTGGACGGTCGCGCAGCCTGTGGGAGCATTTCAGTCAGCTTTTGACTCTCTGCCATACATTGGCGATCCATGGTTGTGCGAGAGAGCGAACCTGATTCTCGGTAGCGTCCATTGTAACAATAAGGGAAAAGATATCAACAAAGAAACCGAAGGTCGAGGATCGCGTCGAGACGATGGAGCAAGCGCTCCGGCGAATAGATGTTGCTGCAGGGCGGGTGAAGATATTGAAACGATGATGGAGGATAGGAGCGTCTAAGTGGCAGTTGAAGGGTTCGGCAGTACAGTCGTCCCCTGGCTCGGTTGTTGACGCAAGATGATTTGAACCGAATGGCTTGATGCTTGATTTGTGTTATCGGTGTGGAGCAGTTGTTTAGAGCACGGGCCAGGTTATTTACTGCTGCAGGTGCGTCGGCAGGGCAACAGTGGCTGAGGTGCTGTACTGTGGCTTGACTGTTAGGGACTTTGGGCGCAGTCACTTTAGGCACATGGCATGGTGCTTCTCGTGACGCTAATGCTGTATATTCTACGGATAATCCGGTGCAATTCAATCACGGTGCTAAGACGGAAGAATGCAACAGTGGCTCACATTAGTCGCGGTTGTAGGAGGCGATCATCGCTTCCTAGGGCTTGAACCCAAGGGGTTGTTGGAAGGACACACTGTAATGCCACTGATGTACTACCTCTACTCACATCACTATGTATTGTATCCGTCAATTTCAGGAGTCCAACGTGAAGCAACAGTCGATTGGCCGTATATAGTTCCTCCTTTACCCCGAATGACAGCTCACCGTCCGTCTTATATCCGCTGATTTCACATGTCAACTGCAATGACGTCTCTTCTTTCTCGCCGAGCGTGAAGTTGCGTGTACCATGTACCGGGCTCGACACAAGCTGAGAACGTCCACAAGAGGCTTAGTATCAATGCCGCTTTGAAGCGACACACGACTTTCACATGCCAGTTGATAACACTTCTCGATTTCTAATATCTATATTGCAACGTGGTTGGGAAAATTAAATTAGAGTATATATCAATTATTATTGATCATAATGATACATCACCAGAGACCAAGTGCTAGATTATGTGGTGATGGAATAGTACTTAAGACTTAGTCAAAATCCTGGGACCACTTCTGCTTTGTACTCAATTCATTTCTTCTGTATGCGAGCTTCTGTCCATCGCAATGTCAAAGGAGTCGTATTGATCTGTTCAAGATCCATTTGTAAATATCTCATCTCAATAAAAAGACCACATCAATCATTCCATAAGCTTATTCCACACGGATGCATCTCTTCCATCCCGCGACATGCTTAAGTACACGCGAAACAACCCCACCACCAAGAGCTCTAAAAGCAGCGCTGCTGATGTAATCCCACCTCCAAACTTTCCAAACTTCGTCCCAAAGTTATGGAGACCTTTATTCCCATAGCTTTCTCCATGTCCCACACAAAACCGCATCTCTACTGCTAAAGTAGATACTCCACACTATCTTCTTCTTTACTCCCCCCTCCTCAACCATTCTCACGAGTTCTATTGTTCTTTGTTAAACGAAGAGGGGAGAGAAAAGCTCCATCCTCTTCGACTTGACCGTCTTCAATGTCTCGATAGCGCCACGTTGTCTACTCGACCTTCCATATTAGAACGCAGCCGATTTGCACGTAGCAGGTGGAGGTACCGGAAAAGAAGCAACAATTCAGATACTCAGCTGTGCTCAAGATGGAGAAATACAGCCAGTTTCGCGACAGAGGTAAACACACTCTTCTCCTCACCCTCTACAAGACTACAAGAAACTGACTTATACGCAAAAAAGCAACCGGCATCGCGCCCTTCCTCCCCGTCTCATCCCCCAGCTCCGCCATCTCGACGCTCACCCACACCCTCCTCTTCCTCGTCCGCCTCCCCATATTCCTCACCTACGCCCTCGGCTACTTCATCGTCTTCCACCCGCTCCCGCTCCCCGTCTTCGTCCGCAAAATAGCGTTATGGGGCCTCATGGCCATCCCAGGCATCTGGTGGATTGACCTCCAGCTCGACGGCGTCAAGCGCGGCACCTTGTCCGAGCAGCCCCGCGAAAGAGTCCCCCATCCAGGATCAATTATAGCCGCCAACTTCACCAGCCCCGTTGATGCCATCTATCTGGCGGCTATATTCGACCCGGTCTTTACTATTTCATATCCGGGCGAGCGCAAGGTCAGGAGGATAGGATTGCTGCAAGCTGTGATGAAGGCGCTTGCGCCGGTCACCACACAACCCGCACCAAGTGCCCAGCTGGTCGACCTGAAAGAGCTGGTCAAGCAGTATCCAAACCGCGTCATCGCCGTGTTCCCCGAATGCGGCACTACAAACGGCAAGGCCATCTTGCCCTTCAGCCCCAGCATTCTTCAAACTCCCCCGGACGTGCACATCTTCCCCGTCAGCATCCGTTACACCCCCTCCGAAATTACGACGCCCATCCCCGGACAATGGCTTCGTTTCCTGTGGACTCTGCTTTCTCGACCGACGACATGTATTCGTGTGCGCATCGCCGAGGGACAAACGAACAAGGCGGCCGCAAAGTCCGGCGACAACATTCCTAGCGATTTGACATATAGAGGTGGAGCAGGTGCTAGCATCAACAGCGAAGAGCAGAAGCTGCTCGATTGGATAGGCGAGGCGCTGGCGAGGCTGAGCAGAGTCAAGAGAGTGGGCTTGACGATGAAGGACAAGGCTGCATTTGTTCGGGCGTGGACTGGAAAATAGGCGTGATTTAGGGCTTTGATCTGTTTGGCTGGTGTTTGTAGGTTATTGAGGTCATTGTACATTGTAGCTTCGATTGCGTTGTAGGATGCAGCATAGCAAGAACCGGGGTTTTCGTTTGCCAAGATATTACACCTATCACTTATCCACCCAGTACACACGTGTCACCATTTCATGAGACTTTCATTTACTTTCATTTGACATGTTCAAATATGTAAATGGAACTATAGTCAAGCCAATCCATCCGGATATCCAAGCAAAACTCCTCATGCATACACAAAATAGCCAAGCATCACATATACACACTCTTTCTCCTTTTTTTTTCTTTCGTTCTCTTTGCTAGGTCGCCCAATTTAAGCAATAGGACCATCAGTGACACAGCCAGTGCTAGCATCGCTAACCAGCTTGGCGTACTTGGACAGCGTTCCCTTGGTGTATCTGGGCACAGGAGGCTTCCATTCATTTCTTCGCTTCTCCATCTCTGCCTCTGAAATCTCCAGGTCAATGATGCGCTTGTCAGCATCAATGGTGATCTCATCGCCATCCTTGACGAGAGCAATGGGGCCACCCTCCATGGCCTCGGGAACAATGTGTCCGATGATGAAGCCGTGAGAGCCACCAGAGAATCGGCCATCAGTCAACAGGGCAACGTCCTTGCCCAGCCCAGCACCCATGATGGCTGAGGAAGGCTTCAGCATCTCGGGCATACCGGGACCACCCTTGGGGCCATCGTAGCGGATAATGACGACGGTCTTCTCGCCCTTCTTGATCTCACCACGCTCCAGGCTGGCAATGAAGTCAGACTCGGCATCGTAGCAACGAGCCTTGCCAACGAATCGCAGACCCTCCTTGCCTGTAATCTTGCCAACACAGCCACCAGGGGCCAAAGAGCCGCGCATAATCTGGATGTGGCCGGTGGGCTTGATGGGGTTGCTGAAAGGTCGAATGATGTCCTGGTCGGCAGGGAAATCGGGAGCACTTTCAACGTTCTCCTTCATGGTCTTTCCGGTCACGGTGACGCCAGAGCCGTCAATGAGACCCTCCTTAAGGAGATACTTAAGCAGGCCGGGGGTACCACCAATCTTGTGCATATCAGCCATGACGTATTTGCCAGACGGCTTCAGATCGGCAAGGAAGGGGATGCGATCAGAGACGGCCTGGAAGTCGTCAATCGTCAGCTTGATTCCGACGGAGTCAGCAATGGCAATCAAGTGAAGCACTGCGTTTGTGCTTCCACCAAGAATGGTGGTGACAATCATGGCGTTCTCAAAGGCCTGTCGGGTGAGGATGTCGCGTGGGCGGATGTCTTCCTTCAGGAGGTTCCGGATGGCAGCACCGACACTCTCGCATTCGGCCTTCTTTCTCGGGTCCTCGGCAGGGCTGCTGCTGCTGCCCGGTAGGGTCAGACCCATGGTTTCAATGGCCGTAGCCATGGTGTTGGCAGTGTACATGCCACCGCAGGCACCGCTTCCGGGACACGCGTGACGGATAATGTCGTATCGCTGATCTTCGGTGATTTCTCCGGAGATGTACTGGCCGTATGCTTGGAATGCTGAGACAATGTCAATGGAGTCGCCAGTCTTTGTGCATCCAGGCTGAATGGTGCCACCGTAGACCATGATGCTAGGTCGGTTGACACGGCCCATGGCAATAACGACACCGGGCATGTTCTTGTCACAGCCGGGCAAGCTGACATTGGCATCGTACCACTGTCCGTTCATGACAGTCTCGATACTGTCGGCAATGATTTCTCTGCTCTGCAGCGAGTATCGCATACCAGTGGTACCCATGGAGATACCATCACTGACACCAATGGTGTTGAATCTGTAGGGAACGAGACCAGCCTTGGCCACAGACTCCCTGACAAGCCCAGACAGATCCATCAGGTGCATGTTGCAAGGGTTTCCCTCATACCAGACGGAGGAGATGCCGACCTGCGCCTTGTTCAAGTCGGCGTCTGTGAGGCCGGTGGCGTAAAGCATAGCCTGGGAAGCACCCTGGGACTTGGGCTGTGTGATGTTCGCGGACACCTTGTTGAGCTTCTCGTCCGCATATCGGGCTGATGAAGTTGATAGCAGGCGACTGCAGGGATGACTGTCAGCTTGAGTCGCTTTGACGCTGTTGCATGTCTCTACTTACGCCTGATTTCTTGTGGAGAGAGTGCCGGCTCTTGACAGAGCGTTGAACGCCCTTGACGGGGTCTTGAGCATCGATCGCGAGAGCATCGTGACGATGGGCTGGTGGAAGGCTGGGTCCTATTATCGGAGCAAGAATTAGATCTCTGCTAGATGGATGAGCCACGTCGCATTCCGCACAGAGGCGAACAAGAAAAACAAAGAAAAAGAAGCAATTGCACCGAAATGGCTCTGGTGAACTACGAGTAACAATGGACGATGTCTCTCCGAATCAACACTGTAGAAAGAAGAAGAAAAAAAAATATCTTGGACCGCAGATGGCGGATGCCTTGGCAACTTGGGCAGCTGGCCTAAGCCCACACTGACGTACCTGTCAATCAATCAATCAATCAATCCAGCAACTCGCCGCCAATCTTCAAGATTCAGTGTCGTGAGAAGTCGAAGCAAGTCCAAGTGCTGCCCGATGACTCTTCAGCAATCGATATCGCAGATAGTCGGACCGCAATGGCTGACGTGATTCTCTGGGGTTTGTCCCTGTGATCTTCCCTGTGATCCCGCGAGCTGCTGCAGAGAAGCTCCCACTAAGTTTGATGGATCGCAATTGGGAAAAATTGTTGCCCCGCACTGCCGCTGAAAGCTGCGAGAGAGCAGCTAATTGGAGGCGCCTGATTGGCTGGAGCGGGCTTATAGCGACTGGAGCCCCTGCTAGAAGCAAGATGTCCAGATTCCTTGCATGGCTGCAGCTTGTCTGACATGAGATGAGAATCGACTTTAGTCATATCAATCCTGTTGGCTGCTTTACGTAGCAGATGCGAAACTGCATTGCATGATGTCTTTCAGTAGTCATTTTCAGCTATTGCATTTCATGAGGCAGGGTTTCGAATCCAAGGGATGCAAGTTCCTCGGACACCGAATGAAGCTGTCCCACTTGAACCAAAGCTGCCAGTGGAGATGCTCAACTTGCGACGAGCCGATATCGGCAACACACGATATTCTGTGAAAAGAGCCTGCACCGATGCAGCAGAGTGTTGCTATTGCAGATAATAATTTGTCTCAGACTTTATGAGCGTCTAATGGAGAGATGGCTTCCATTTCTGCTTTGGATTGGTGGGCCAATGCATAATTATCCATTGCTTAGTACCTATCTTACAATGAGTGCCGGATCACCTATCGGAATCTCCATATATACCGACTGCAGCCCAGACAACATCGTCGATATTTCAACAGCCTGACACTCTTTGGCTTGTTCGGACTACAAGGCACAAGTAGGCTTGCATCTCTCCGGATCCATCACTGCTGCACTCACATCCTTTGCCAGCAATTAGCACACACAAAAAAAGACATGGCTGGGCCCGTGTGATTAGTACTTTCTCTCCTCCTCCTCTTCCTTCTTTGACTGGGTATCCTTCTCCTTTCTCGTTGTGAATACCTCGTCAATGACTCCCAGCTCCAGTGCTTCGTTCACACTTAGGTATTTGTCTCTCTCCATCAGATCGTTAATCTCCTCCAGGCTATACTTGTCAAATCCCTTCGCCTTATTCAAGTGGTATTGCATAATCTGGTTAGACTGCTCTCGTATCTTTTGTATCTGGTTCGCGTAGATTAAAATGTCCGATGCTTGCCCTCGAGTGCCGCCCAATGGCTGGTGGATCATGATAGAGCTATGTGGAAGGGCGCAGCGCTTGCCCGCCTCGCCGCCAGCTAGTAGGATAGCTGCCATGGACGCGGCACCTCCGATACATACGGTCGCGACAGGAGATTTGATATAAGTCATCGTATCGTATATCGCCATGCCTAATACTGTTATAAATCATTGTAGCCGTGTCGCGGACAAGGGTGGGAGCGCACCTGATGTGACGGAGCCTCCCGGTGAGTTGATATACATCGTGATAGGTTTATCGGGGGCGTCTGATTCCAACCAAAGAAGCTGTGCTACTATTGAAGCTGACATGTAGTCGTCGATTTCGCCGTTTAAACATATTATTCGTTGCTGAGTTGGTCAGAAGCTGGAGACACAGTACTCGTGAATGCTGGCATAAGCTTACCTGTAGGAGCTTTGAAAAGATGTCCCCTCGAAAGTGTAAGTACATTGATCACCTAAACAGCGGTCCAGAAGTGAGCGTACATGTTTTTCTGCCAGTTGCCTATTCCCGTTTTAGCCCATATTCACGGCAACAGCACTGAGGCCGCCGCTTACTGAAGTCTCTTCGATATATGGCATAGGGATGTTCATTGACGGGGAGATGCTGGCGGGGCTGGCGGTGCTGGAGAAGCCAAATGATCTTGCATGGCGAATGGGCAGCGCCCGAAGGCTTGATAGTAATCTTGATCGTAACATTTCGGAAGAGGATTGATGCGCGAGAGAGAAGCTGATGTATGGTGAAGGCATCAGCTCCAAAGGTCCAAAGTATGTCATGATGCTATAGCTTGTTCCCCACATTATGCATCTTATCTCAGCCGAGCTTATCGTTATCGCGCATCACTCAAAAATTAATCGCATGCACAAGCTGCACTACACACGATCGACATGATTCTTTGGAATTCAGTCGACAGGCGATGAAACGATGCACGGTGCTCCGCCCAAGTAGCTTTGGGACACTGAGGCCTCGCCAGGCTCAAAGATGGCACTCCTACGATAAAGCCTCCTTGACGAAAGACGCTCTGCTACGGAAAGTCGAAGCTGGTCTTGGACACGACGCGGACGGCGAGTCATTAAAGGTCGACCCCGAGGCCAAGATCATCTCGACGGCAGCTGGAGATCTTCCCATCTCGCCGATATTTGATCCAGCGTGGATGCAGGCCAGGAGAAGGACTGAAAAGGCTGCTCCTGGTCCGCCACTTGGCAGGTTTAGACGGAAGCTCGCAAACAATCCATTTGGTATGGCAAGTCTGTTCCCCATGATGAGAGGAGGAAGAAGCTAATAGACAGTAGCACAAGCTCTTGCTACACCAATACGAAGATGCCCAAGCAGCAACACGAGCTTACCACGCTACTTCCTACAGGACTTTGAGCTTATAAAGCACCCGACGACTGGCACGCCTTGGTGGGCTCCCGGCCCGTTATCTTTCGAGCATGTTCAGCCCACAAAGAGATTAGACGAAGCACAAGCCAGCAGCACCAGCGCACACGATGGAGAGGCCTCGGCAGCGGAGCCCATGTCGACTCCTGCTGCAGGTCGAAACGATAACGCACAAGCCCCGGAGGAGCATGTCCGCCGACTGCGGAGAGCACCCATAACGAGTTACATGCTGAACCGCAAGCTGCTGGTTGACATGGTTGGTGGGCCAAACAAGAAATACCTCGCAATGCTACTGGCGGCCCGAAGCGGCATGGCTATCGCCCCGGACAGTAAGACTGCTGTCTGGAGGGAAGATATGGGCGATGTGCTGCTGCAGATGATGCGTCAACAGGCAACGGATGCGCTAGCTACTCGTGGGAATCGGTTACACGAACCCAAACACAAATTCATCGAACCCTGTGCGAATTGGAAGGATGTCAAAGGCGTCAGATTGCGGGGCTGTGTTCTCTGGCTGCCTGCGAAGAAAGATGCAGCAGATCAGTATGCAACACTGGATATCGGGGAAGCTCAATACGGAAGGAAGATGGTAGTGCATAATCTACATTGGCTGCTCGGCGAGCGGGAGGTACAGCGGCTAAGAGATTCGGCTCAATTGTTTCGGGAGGGAGAAATATTCGTGCTGAAGCAATGGCCCAGCATGAGCGTGATGAAGCTGCATCTCTTACTGTGGAGGCTACAGGGCTATCTGGCGGCACCGGATGCAGGCAGCTCTCCACGACGGCAGTGAGATGACATGGGCGAAGCCAGGCATGTTATCAGCACGGCAGCTGGGCGAACCTGGACCTTGTGTATCTGTATGGGTCTGTTACGAGGATGAGTCGCATCGAAGCATGGATATCCATCGCCACGTGAGAGAGAGGGAGCACCAAGCAGGACTCTGGGATGAAGAAGATGCCCCTCCACGTGTGCGGCACGAGCAACGGATAGGTCCTGCAACTCCATGTTACGACGGTATGTACGTGACTGCTGCTTCCACTTTACATACGGAGACTAGACTGCTCGATGGAATATTCCTTGCACGCATGCGACGGTGATTTTCGACGCCCATGCGAATGAAGCATAGTCGAAAGCAGCAATCCCGAACCAAACTGACCACTCAGAGCGCGGCCTGGGCCCCGGAGACGCCGGCCCTGGACACTAGCTGACCTCGGAAGGATGGAGACTTTGGCTCCCCTGCAACTATTCTTGTTCCATCCTAGCTTGCCTAGCTTCGAGAGGTCAGCGTCGTACAGGAACACGGGCGAGATAAGCAAGATGTGCGATTACAGTGATTATCTGTACGCCATGACGGAATGTGTCTGTCTCAGCCCTTCCAATTTCTTTGGCCCGGAGTCGCGGAGTGCGCTTTGGCGAACCGCCGCCTTGTGTAATCTACCAAGGTAAAGAGAAAACAAACTGGAATTCAAAAGCGGGTGTGAAATCGCGGCGGAGATCATGGGGCCCACATGGCCGAAAGCTCAGTTTTTTTTGTTGGGTGAATCGCATACCAGTGGCAATACCTTGTTTGTGCGGGCAGAGATGCAGAGATGCAGAAAAGAGACGGGACACACATATGCAGGAGATGAGTTGTCAATCGCGCAATCTTGGTTGGTGCCAGAGTCTGGGGCATGTGTGAGTGTGTGAGTCCGGAGGATTATAGTTGCGACGACCAATTGTTCCCCCAGGATTCAGCCATTCTTCTGGGAGTTTCTTTGAGTTCGGACTCCGAAGACGACACACGATTCCATCTGCACGATGCATCTCGGGGGACATTTGTGCTTAGATTCGCACAAGGGTCTCAGAAGCTCGATTGAATTGACACAAGGCGGCTCACATGGCACAATCGAGAGAATCCCTACCATGCCAGGCAGTTGAAGCATAGCCATTGCGTCCCGTCAGCCAGATCCCTGGATGCTCGGCAATGAGTAGTATTTGCTCCGCATTGCTGCTTGTCAGATCACAGATGCGCAAATGCCTCCTCAAGCCAGCCGCGAGCTTAAAAAGCCCTCGACAAACGCCAGCTTTCCGTTTGCATTCCCTTCTTCTATGTACTTCGTACTTGGCTTCGTCTTGTTCTCCTCTCATATCATCATCTGGCATCCTTGATCCCCCGCAAATAGAACAAGAACCACTGCTGCTACTAGCATTTACATTGGTCAGGGTGACGTCTCGGAGTTCTTCGGTGGACCCAACAAAAATCCTATCGAGGCTCGTCTATTGACTTCGTCTAGACCGGCTCCCTTGGCCCGTTAAATTCGCCGGCTTACGGGGGGCCGTTTCATTTTTCACTCGTCTTGTGTGATTAAAAATCGCCGAATGAGAGATATTTTTTCCTATTCATTCGGCTTCGGGTGATTTTATCTGCCTTAAAGCTTGCATTTTCTCTTCTACCGCAAACAGGTCAGGTGTTTGTTTGGTTACGGAGAGCTTTGTGAAGCAGCACAGCAAAACCGTTGAGATTTTAGCCTCTCCTGCACAACTGCGGCTTCACCCCAACAACGCCCGGCTTGAGATCCACTGATAAGCGAGGCTAATTGCTGGACCCTGGGGAACCGGAACTTGGGCCGTTTGCAGTCACTCGAGCTTGTTTATTGTGATTTTGACTTTTCCATTACTATTTCTGTCTCTGCTGTCCTCTCTGGCATCTCTTCTTTTAACCTTCAAGCTGTCGCCGATCTCTCAGTTACTGTTCTTGTTCTTGTCCTTGGCGCGTCTCAACAAAACGACCAGCTCAGCTCAGGCTTATCGATAGCCATCCACCAACAATGCGCGGTCCCAACCCAGAGCTGATCCAGCCGGAAGACTGGGCTCGGCCAGATCAGCCCTCATACAACACGCCCGTCTTCCTCATCCACGATGGCGGCGGCACCACCTTTGCCTATCACTGCCTGGAGATTCTCGGCCGCTACGTCTATGGCGTCCACAACCCCTACTTTTACACCGGCGAGGTCTTCGAGGGCGGCATTCCCGAGATGGGCCGCACCTATGCAAACTGGATCCGACAGACCGTACAGGAAGACGAATTTCCCGCCAGGCGAAGGAATCACGACGGCACAATCAGCATCATGCTTGGTGGCTGGAGCTTGGGTGGCCTGTTGAGTATGGAGGTTGCGCGGCAGCTGGCAGACGACGATGTCGTGCGAGTGTCGGGCATTCTCATGATCGATAGCATCTACCCGGGCAAGTCCAGGTCTACAGGCTACGTCCCTCTCGTGCCTACATCCGGACCTCCGGTCAAGCGTTTTCCCGACGTCGAAATGCCCAAAATCAAGATTCGTGGCCTCAAGGTTGACGACGAGTCATCCAGCGAAGAAGACACGTCGTCGGACGAAGCTTCGACAGATCGAGAAGGCCTGACACAGAACCAGATCCACTCCAGGCGATGCATGGCGGAGGCTGTGCGCATGGTCCGACAATGGCGTCTTCCCGAGTGGTCTGGCAGACTCTACAACCGACGGCCGCGGGTAGTGTTGCTGCGCGCAAAGGAATACGTGCCGACAAAGGACGGTCGCATGGTTGGGCTGGACTTGAACCGAGAAGACGAGTTGCTCGGCTGGGGCGATTATGACGACGAGATGTTTTGCGACGTGTTTGATGTGGACGGTCACCACTTTGACATGTTTGCGTTTGAGAGGATAGACGCCATGACGAGGACTATCAAGAAGGGCCTTGATAGACTGGAGGAGTGTTCACAGATGATGACGTTTGGAGATGGCTGGTAGAGAGAGCGAGCAGAGCATGCATGGTTTTTAGGCGTTGGCATATTTTTCTTTTGATCTGTTTCAAGCATTGGAGCATTGGTTTGGCGGAATACATTTAGCCGGAGTTCAGGTTGCAATATTGTATTCTTTCATCTCTGACGGTGGCTTCATTCAGAGAGCGGTTGTGGTCACGGCCGTATGGATTAGTTATTACTTGATATCCCTTGCTATATATCAGAAGCATCAGATTCATCTAACTTTTTCCTTTCCTTGCGCCGTGCATTTTTGAGTAAGAATGTCCAGCGAGTCCTTTACGCTATGGAGAATGCTTTCCCAGGCAACTAGTCGTCTGGATTGATGCGCAATTAGATAGTATCTGTACTCCTGTTGTACATGAACAATACAAGTCTACATCCATCTACACGATGAGGCTTCTTCTAATCGTCCACTTTGAAACACTTCTTCAACCAAGCCAAACTGGGTATTATATCAAAGCCATCTAGGTAAAACAAAAACGCACAAACGACATCATATCGTCTCCAGGTTAGGATCTCTCTCCAAAAGCGCCCTTACAGCCCTCATACCCTTATTTGGAGCCGCAAAATCGACCCAATATCCTCCTTCGGCCTTTGACATGATAAAAGCACTCACTGAACACACAAATCAAGTCAGAAGAATTAATGAACCGTTTAAATCAAGGAGATGAATTACTTACGTCGATTAGGATGGTTCCGTTCCGACGAATGTCCCAGAATAATAGGCGCCGAATCACCTCCATCCATCGTCTTCGCATCATCGCTGTCTTTCTTTTCAGCAACTTCTTCCCCTGTCCTATTTGCGCTGGCTGCAGAGAACTCGATGCCATGCCACGCGTTACACCAATTCGTCGGTCCGTAGCTGAATTCCCATGGCTCGCAGATGTGCATCGGGATGTTCCTCATGCGAAGTTCTCGTGTTACTGCTAGGCCGCGCTCCATATTTTCTGGCTTGAGGGTGTCGAGCACGGCGAGGCGTTGCCCGTAGGCGATTTCGGAGGTTGGGGGCTTGGAACGGCTTATTGCTGTGTGGGAGACGGCGAAGATGAGGGCGTTGTGGAGGTAGGGGGTGTTTTTGGGGAGGAGGGGATGGTAGCCGCGGACTGGTGAGGTTTTCTGTTAGTTGACGTGATATTTATATATGTGATGTAAAGACGAGAAAACTCACGGTTTACTGGACCGGTGACGACTTGCTTCTTGGGCTTTTTACGGTGCATGTTGGCGAACTAGATGATAAAGGACGGTATTAGCATCCATATATTCCACCATAAGAGTGAATACCACGTACCTTGGCTACAATCCCGACAAGCACATCTCCATTTGTAATGTTCGCTGCGTCAGAGCCATGTTTTGCCTTTAATTCTTTCCTCCATTTGTCCCGTAGCCCATTGACTATGCCCACAGGTATAAAAATAGTGCATCTTGTCTCTTTCGGACGAGCAACGAGCTCGGGGACAATTCCCATCAGTACTTCCGCCCGTTCTCTCTTGGTTCTCAACCGATAATGGTATTTTTTGTGAAGCTCCTTAAAGGTAATGTCTTTGTCGCCGTCGAGGCCATCTTCGCGCAGTTCGACAAAAGGCTGGGGTTCTTTGCCCTTCATGACATCTATCCAGGAAGTGATGAGGCTGCCGAAGCCCATCTGGTCGCTTACACAGTGTAGTAAATTGAGAGAAATAATAGTGGCATTCTTGTAATATGTGAGATGGGCGAGCAAGAGCGGCGTGTCTGGTTTGTCCTGGTCGCGTCTGACGGGCCAGTCAGATGGTATCCAGCGCCGTTCCATAACAGTCACATCTTGCAAGATGGTGATGCCTCTTTGTGGGCTATGTTCCGGCACGAGATTGGCTTCTTCGAGTGTTGAAGCAACATTGCTGGTGGACCAGCCGAATATTTCGTGATTATCAGGGAAGGGAGTGATTAGATGATACTGAAGTAAGCCATCGACGCCGCTGGGCTTGATTCGCGCTCCAAGGATAGGTATATGGTTCCTAATTAGCCTATTCAGAGACGCCCTCATGAGTTCGCCATCGAGAAAATCGCGGACAACGATGAAGACCAACGAGCGAATGTTGTCAATGGGCCGCCATTGGTCTTTTGCCGAAAGAGGAATGATCTTTTCGCTGAAGGATTTCGCTTTGACGCTCATGATGTCGCTGTTTCGGATATACGTCACAATAGCAATCCTGTTAGAGACGAGTGAAACAAATGTGTCAATGGATTTGTGCTCTATTGCATTCCTATCGTCTAACTATATATGAGGACTTCCCCTTGGATGTCATCAGCTGATAGCTTGAGGAAAGCTTTGAACTTAATTTCATTCACCCGTGATTAGCGCTTAGGGGGGGCTTGACACTTATTGCACACGAGGGACTGAGGTTCGCGTCTTGGGATTCTGCCGAGGGTAGGATAGTATATGACCCAGCATTGAACCAACGATCGTAAGCTTGTTAGAGCTGTTGGTTCTTGATGCATCTATAAATATGATTCTGCTCTCATCATTGCCACCCCGCATGGCGAATTGGGGAAAACGCATTCCATCGCTCCCTCATAAGCAAGTTCTTGTTGAGGGATTCGCAATAGCTCGCTGTTGGCATGTTACCGCTGGGCGCCACGTTGTCAAGCTCTCTTAGCGCTCTGTAAGCATTAACGTCTAGTCTGTTTTGCAATTAGACGAACGATCCTTTGGACAAGAGAGGAGCAGAATCATTCGTATCAGGTTGTTGGTGAATTGCGGAACTAACTATCTGACAACACGGGCTGGCCATACGTAAGATTGGAAAATACGAGTAAAGCAGAAACTGTTGAGCTAGTTTCGTCAAAAGTTGCTGTCTTTAGTCTACCCCTGAATAAATGGTAACCAATCCGGGTTGATGGGCTGACAGTTACTGGGACATGAAAGAGATAGGGTCAACGTCTTTAACCGCACTGCCGATTGTCAGATTTAATTACCGACAATACCTGTAAATACTGGTATGAAAGCCTGGATATCGGAGAAGCGTCATTACCAAGGACTGAATACGAATAGGCGATAAGGGGTAACGGAGTAAATATGAATTTGATATATTATTACTATGCCCTGTTTCTACATACCGCTTTCATGAAATGATAGGAGTTGCACTAAGCAAACGTTCCACCTCCTCATGTCCATTTCGGGTAGCCAATGATAGCGGCGTCCGTCCAGATACATCTCTTATATCAGTCTTCACACCTTTATGTGTAAGAAGAAGCTTCACCACAGCCTGATGCCCATGCCTAGCTGCCCAGAATAATGGTGTCCATCCATCCTCGTCCCTCGAATTAACGTCAACCTCATTGCGGGAAAGCAATAACTCCATCACGTCCCGGTGCCCTTGTTCAGCTGCTCGAGACAAAGGTGTTCGTCTAGAAGTATCTCTGGAGTCGACTTCAATCTTCTTATAAGCAAGCAGTAGCTTTACCACGTCATGGTGCCCTTGATCAGCCGCCCAGGATAAAGGTGTCCACCCTTTCGTGTCTCTTGAATTGATTTCGACATCTTTGCGATCAAGCAGCAGCTTTACCACGGCTTCGTGTCCTTGCTCAGCGGCTCGGGATAGTGGCGTTTGGCCATAATCGTCTCTTGAATCGGCTTCGACGCCTTTACGGCCAATTAAGCGCTTCTTGGCGCCTTTGTAATACCGTGCAAACTTCGATAGCAACAGCTTTCGTTTACTTTTCTTTTCTGACGTTACTTGAACGCCATCTTTGTGGTCAAGAAGTAGCCTGACTACGTTGTGTTGCCCATGCCACGCAGCCCATGACAACGGCGTCCTGCCGTCAAAGTCCTTTGAGTCTGGCTCGACATCGTGGCGTTCAAGTAGCAATTCCACTATGCTATCATGCCCCTGCCGAGCTGCCCATGATAAAGGTGTCCGGTTGTATTGATCTTTCGAATCTGCTTTGGCAATGTTGCGGTTGAGCAAAAGTTTCACAATGGTATCGCGCCCTCGCCCAGCTGCTCGCGACAGTGCTGTTCTTCCATATCTATCACTTTCATCGGCCTCGCCGTTGTTCAAGGCAAGCAACAGCTCTACTATTTCTTCGTGCCCTTGTTCTGCGGCCAACCACAGCGGTGTCCGGCCGTGTTCATCTCTCGAGTTAGCAATAACATTATGCTGGATCAACATGTCGACAATAATCTTGTGTCCCTTTTTGGCCGCTCTTGAGAGCGGTGTCCGTTGAGATTTATCTACAGAATCAGCGTCAACGTCATTGCAGGCAAGCAAAATTTGTACCACAGATACATGTCCTTGTTCAGCAGCCCACGATAGTGGTGTCCGCTCATCCATATCCTTTGACTCAGGCGCAACATCATTGCGGGCCAGCAGCATCTCAGCAATCGTATTGTGGCCCTTTTCTGCAGCCCACGAGAGCGGCGTCCGCCCATCTATGTCTTTTGTATCAGCCTCAATACCATGATGTGCGAGTAGTAAATCTACCACGGCTTCATGCCCTCTCTCGGCTGCCAATGACAGAAATGTGCGCTCTTTCTCGCACCTCGAATTGACATTGGTCCCAGCTGTCAACAAGATCTCAACGGCCACAGGGAAGTCATTCCAAACTGCGGCGTGTAAGACTTGAGCCCTGAATTCCATTGCTTTTCTTTCGTGCTCATTGGCATATGAACCTTGGACCCTTGTCCCCATATTCGATAGTACCCAGCTGTCCAACAAGTAAGACGATGGTTTGCCAGTCAGGCTCTTTGTTAGCCGAATAGCAAGAGACGAAACCCTTGTGTCTTGACGACAGTGACTCATATGATGCTTAAGGAAACACAGAGCATATTTTGCAAACGGTCTTTTCTGCAGATATCTGGCGTACTCATAAAAGTGCTCCAAAGTCCACGATTCGGGGGTAGGTAGTGTCTTTGCCAAAGTAGTGCAGGCAACGCAGAGCATGAGATAGCGAATACATATTTTAGACATGAAGATATGAGCGTCGTCGTCATTGCTCATTCTCAACTCTGAGTTTGCTACGCATCCGCTGGAGCTGAGGAAGAAATCACGCACGGTTTGATGCATGGCCTGAACAACCGCATTCCCCATAGACTTATTAGTTCGACGGTACGAAGTGCTGGGACGGGCATTTGCTAAGGAAGCGCCATTAGGCTGCTTGACTTCCAAGAAATTTCCTCCGCAGTGAGTGATGCGTGTCTTGGTTGGAATTCGTCCGTCAAAGATATCATCGGAAAGGTCAGATTCGATATCCGTAAGACGCGACATGGCCAAGGCGTGCAGTAACTCGTTTACCGCTAGAGGTCGCACTGCCCAGAGAACGATTTGAAACATGGTTTTTGATTCTGGAATATATGGTTTGTTCTCGCTCAAATTCTTAAACATTAGCTTGTAGAAGTCGTCCAATTCGGTCGGAAGCTGTTCGAGACATTGGAAAATGACGTCTTCAGAATCACCGACCTCTATGGAAGCTTTCAGTTGATCTCCAACGAGTTTCACCCATAGGAATACCCCGTGTGCGTTCTTAATAATGAAGTCCGTAGCTTTAGCGAGGAGACGCGAGATGTGCAGGTCGTCTAGCATAGAGCGCGCGAAACGGGAAATGTCAGACACGGTCTCTTCGTGTAGCTGTATTATGTTATTTATATTCTTCTGGCGGATGTCGAGCTGTTCCACTGGCCGGCTGGTTATGAATACCTTCACGACACCATGTTTCATCTCCGCACAAAGTTGAAACAAAAGTTTGAGAATATTGCGTCTATCCTCGTGTTCAGATTCGTCCACTGCATCGATAATGAGATAGAGTGGCCGCTGTAAGGAGTAGTCGCGTAAGGATATGAGAATACGTTTTAACGACTCATATTCCCACTCGACACCAGTGTCACCACGAGGCTGGAGACGATACTCTGGTTGAATATGATAAAAGAAGGCTTCATCCTGATATAAGATATCATGGATGATGGATCGTAGCATGTTGTAATGGCTTCTTTGAAGAATATCCTCCCTATAGCTGTAAAAGAACCTGGCAATGATGGCTGAATCTGCGGCTGGTTCTCGTTCAAGCATGTGTTCGTTGAAATATCGTGTAAGAGTGCTTTTCCCACTCCCAGGTTTTCCTTGTATCAGTAGCACACGGGAGACGTTTGGTTTTGACCATGCATCATATTGTGCGTGTTCCCAGAGCCACTCAAAGGTGCCCTCAGATGCCTTTATAATTTTGCTAAAGCGCGTGTTGACGAAGCAAAGGCTGGAAAGACATTCTATAGTATATTAGAGCAGATTCAGCGGCGTATGGACACAAGATTTGTCATCAAACCTTTTCTCTCCTTATCATATTCGATATGACGCAAGCCATCGAATATTTGCGCAGTATCAGATTCTAGCCCACTAGCCAGGAGAATCTTGGCCTTGGACGTTCGTTGTAAATCCTCGACAAATTCGCGGATTCTCCGAACAAATTTTCCTCTTCGGTCGCGAATATGTTCGATCCCATCGATGACAATCGATAGTTCCGGACTCTGCTCTGTCGGCATGATGGCCCATAGAGCTGCCCATAAGCTGTCATCTGGAGACTCGAGTAAGTTCTTAATATTGGAATTCGAGTCTATCAATGAAAACCGTTGCATTAGATTCGGGGGCATCCTTTTGAAAGTATTACTTAGGATGCTCCTTAGAAATTTGCGAATGATTGGCATCTGCCTAGTCTGTGGTGAAGTCAAGACAATTTGATGGGCAAGAGCTCTAATGAAGATTGCGATAGATGATCCTTTTACTGAGGCCGCGGAGCAGAAGAAGTGCAACACGAGCCGCTGTGTTTTTGAAGATTCCTTCATCTCTCGACGTAAGATAAAGGACGTCGCTTTGCGGATGTTACACTCGGGCGGCCCAGTTAGCCACAGGATTCGGGAAGAGTCACCGGTGTCCCATTCTTTATAATCCGCATTTCTGAAAATCCAATAATATTCTGGCTTCTCCCAGTCTGGTGATGGATGATCGAAATCATATTCTCCTTGATCCGTAGCTGGCAAAACGGAGAGAAACCAACTCAAATCCACGGTATCAATATTGGAATCAATCTCAGCTCGAAGCATTTCCTATGAGCAAGAATTGCAGTCAGTGTCAAACTTTCTTCTCATCGTGAGAATAATCTAGTCATACATTTTTTGTGATATCGTCAACCATGCGAGCCATGAGTGGTTGACCTGCATTAACGGCTGCTAAAACTTCTCTAGCATAGGAAGCTGCAGCTGACGCAGCATAGGGTTGCCAGGCTTTGTTCTTATGTGAATCCGCATAGTCGCAAATGCCTCGTATGACCAGACAAGAGAAACTGTTCATAAGTCCCGCTGCTTCCATCTCGAAACAAAGGATCCCTCCCAGCTTCGAGCTTAGTTTATCCCTAGTAACGCCATCTCTGATGACCTGATTTC
This sequence comes from Trichoderma sp. IMV 00454, assembly GCA_001931985.1. Lineage (NCBI taxonomy): Eukaryota > Fungi > Ascomycota > Sordariomycetes > Hypocreales > Hypocreaceae > Trichoderma > Trichoderma sp. IMV 00454. The sequence goes on along the minus strand of MSJK01000189.1, from coordinate 728,941 downwards.
CAGAGGCTACTGTGCCGTAATGAATAACAACGTCTTGGTTCCGAGGTTTTCTGTGCACGAGTTGCTTGTCGTCGCAATTCTCGCACGTTGACCCTTCCACATGCTCATAACTCGACTCAAACAACATGTCGGTCCTAGTGTCAGCAGGCATAACCCCAAGCTGATGAGTAATCCTTTGCAAGTATTGAGAGAACTTGCTATTTCCAGACAGATGATCCGCTTGTATTTTCGAGAGTGCATCCAAAAGCACAATCGGAGGTGTGTTGAGAAAGCCAGTCGTTTCGAACTCTCCAGGGCGAGTTTTACCAAAGTCGTACTGGACCACTCCCCCATATCCATTACGTGGTTGACTGACCACTACATCTCCAAGGCGTATATCGGATTCTCTGCTCGGAACTCCTCCTCCAATGCCTACCAAAAGACCAAATCGAATAGACGTAAACTGCAACATCAACTTGGCGGCGACGGTGGCAGCAGCATTGGTTCCGGTCAAACCAGCTGGTAGACAGGCAATAACAACGTTATGGTCACCGATACTGCCGAGCGTGTACTGGCTGCTGTTTGAACCTCCATGTTTGCAGTCCAGCATCGCTTCTGCCGCGGCGCGCTCGAGAGGGAGCGCGCAAATCCATCCTACCGTATAGTCTGTGGCTTTATAGCTGGACATTCGAAGCCTCAGCTTGGTGACTTAGCTGTGCTAGCCGGTAGATGGGATGTTTTTGATGTCTTCTCTATGCCGCTCAACGAGTCCACGGGGCACCTTACGCGTAATCTCACGCCTGGGGCGCACAAGGCGAGGCGATTTCATCTGCATGCACCATCAAAGCTAAGGCTTGAATTGCCAACTTCCTCAGCGGTCGGAGCGGTAGATGCTTCTGCGCATGCGCCTTGGCCGATAAGATATGGGGATATTGTAAACCAGACGTTGTCGGCACGCCTGAGATTCAATGATCTGTGAGGCCTCCGCATCAGGCTGAGGATAGGATTGGTCAGCAGTATTCAAGGGAGGATGGAAGAGTTACTGTGACCCCTGCTGCAGGCCGTTCATGGCTAGGAGATGAATAAGTTGTCAAGTTTGTGCGCTGGTCAACTGTTGGGGATTAAAAAGGCTTCCAAAGTTGCGCCTTCCAAGGTTGCGCAGCCTCGCCTTAATTTTCAGGTAAGGCCATCGAGCCTTGTAATGTTCGAGACACAGCCACCCTGACAGGTACTGGATCGGTATGAGTACAATGAGAATGCTCATGCAAGGGTACATGTATATACGGGCCGGTGTGGAGAACCCCTCTTCATGAATGTAACATTCAACTGAGCCCTTATCGGCATCAATATCACAGTTGATCAATTGATGTCCGAACAGTGAGAGTGAGGATCTTGTCAAATAAGCCGCTCTTACTCCGTTCTGTTGAGAGATACCTCGCAAATCATAGAGGAATGACCAGAGAGCCATGATCTCCTGTGATATGCTATGAGTATACTCCGTATATAAAGCTGTTTCTATGAATGGGCGGCGAACAGGTCTCGAAAAAGGACCAGCTTCACCAGCTCGGAGATTATATGTACCTTTGATCGTTATCTTTTTGACTTATACAGCTCTTTGCCTCTAATACAACCGAATCGGTCACCCACATAGCCTTATTCATACCACAACGTCTTCTATTTCTAATCCTCCGGCTGGTCAGCATCCAATCGAGCGGATCCGATCAGAGCGGCGACGCTAGCGGTCCGTCGCCGCCGCTAAGACAAAGCGCCGACGAGCTCCACCAAGACGGAGATATGAAGGACATAGGATATGAACAGGACAGTTACTATGAGTGTCAATAAGTATATATAGAAGAGCCGATCCAACTAAGATGTAGATGCTACTTGAAGCAACAGATCCAATTTCTTGAATACAATACATATTCTTATAACAAACCTCCAGCATCCCCTCACTATCACCATGGCCGTTCTCAAATACGTCAACAAGCTTCAAGGCCACCGAGTCCTTGTTCTCGGCGGCTCTTCCGGCGTTGGCTTCTGCGTTGCCGAAGCAGCTCTCGAACACGGAGCCCAAGTCATCATCAGCAGTTCCAACCAATCCAAGTTGGACAACGCCGTCTCTCGTCTCAGAGAGCACATCAAGGCAGCCAACCTCGGAGACGCGGACAAGCTGTTATCTGCCAAGACGTGCAATCTCGGAAACCCAGCTACCATTGAAGAACAAGTTGTCCAGCTCTTGGAGTTCGCGACCAAGGACGGGAAGCTCGACCATGTTATCCACACAGCTGGCGATGCTCTAAACACCAGCGGTCTTGGCGACGTAACTGTCGAGAAGATCCACGCCACTTCTCAAGTTCGGACCACCGGCGCCATTATCATTGCAAAGTATTTGAACAAGTACATCAACCAAGGAGTGAAAAGCTCATTCACCCTGACTGGCGGAACAAACACCTGGCGCCCTCTGCCCAACTGGTCCATCATTGCTGCCGCTGGAGGCGCCACCGAAGGCCTTTCGCGTGGTCTTGCGGTCGATCTGCGGCCTGTGAGATGCAACTGCGTGATGCTCGGTGGTGTTGAAACGGAGCTGCTCGACATGATCCCAAAAGAGCACAGGGAGGCAGTGCTAGACAGCTTCAGGAAGGAGACTCTTACGGGCACGATTGCTTCGCCGCAAGAAGTAGCGGAGGCTTACGTCTATTTGATGAAGGACTCTTTTGCCACGGGGGCGATTATTGAGACTACTGGAGGTCGTCTTGTTGGAGATACCAAGACTCAGCTCGTACTCTAAGGGAATCAAGCTAGGATATAGAGGTGTGTAATGCCGAATCTCATTAAGCCATAGATACGCAATAGACTCCCCAAAGAACATCAGTCTTTTACAAACCATGTTCATATTCATTTTTCTTCAACTTGGAATAGTAAGCTCATAGTCGTCTGGAATTACGGTCCAGCTGTCGCATACCCCGAGCAGACTCCGCGCACCGCCCGCCTTTGTCTTGCGCGCGAAATCTTCCCCTTGGTGCAGATAAAAGTGCATTCCTTTGCTAAACTTCTGGCCTAGACCTTGCCATACTTCCCTCATCCTGAAAAATGTCATGGTAACAACCTCCAGGTCCTCACGTAACTTCGGATCACGAGCTGGGGCTGAATTGACACCATCCGGCAGTTTGGCTTTTTCGCAATATCTCGAAGGGCAGAAATATTCTGTCATGAGTATCCTGCAACTAGTGAATAGCAGACACGGGAAATGCGCGTTGCTCACAAAATCGACGGATACGCGGGAGGCGTCTCGAAGAACGGATATCGTGTTCCGTGCAGCAGCAACACAGAGCGGCCAGTTCTTAGCCAATTCTGTTCCCGCGTCGTCGAGTGATTCTCCTTCTTGAAGGGGGCGGTGATGCAAAAGAATTGTGCATGCATTCAAGATGACGTTGAGCCAAATCACTTCTATAAACTCATCATAATTGGCCATTGAGAGCTCCGTGGCAGAGCGAGGAAGCATCAGTCGAATCTTGGCAAGTTGCGTGCAGAGGTCATCTATTCGCTCCTTGCGCCCATCCTCGTCGTCGTCAGCAGCAGGGTCGAGCGCTTCGCTAATGCGCCCTAGCATTGCGTATCCCAGAATGAGATACTGCAGTTGGGTTGCCGAGCCTCGTGAGCTCCTGTCTCTCATTGCAGTAATCAAGTTGTCCATGTTATAGGTAAACCGATTCGGGCATCGAGGCGCAGGCACCTGGTCAGACTGAAAGTCGCGTTCCGCCATTGGAAACTCAATCTTCATCCGCCGATCATCAATCGCATGCATCAATCCGATAGGAAAGCACATTCCGCGATCCATAATGAAGAGAATCCATGAGATTCTTATAATCTCTTCCTTCTCTATCCACTTTGCTTTTTCTTGAGTTCCTAGGGTCTTCACAATCATGTTTCGCAAGGTGTCGCCAAAGCCAATGGCAACAGTCTTCCTCCAAGCTTCGCCGAGCATCACTATCGAGGTGGAATAGTCGACATATGCTAGTCCAAGATAGACGACTAGGACGGCAGCTTGCATAGTTTGGAGCACGTGGTCCGGCTCTCGTATTTCTCTTGAGACTCGACACTTTGCTTCCTCATACCAGGTCTGTTGTAATTTCCGAAACCGCTGGTTGGGATGGGCACCTGCTGAAACGGCAATGATTGCATAGAGCAAAACTGGTGGAATGCCTTCTACCCCGTGTGATTTGAGGGCGGATAAGATGGCCTCCTTGTGAAGTATAGGAAAGTAACGGTAGAACTTTTCAAAGAACAACTCGACTAGCTGCAATATGTCTGGCAGCTCTGGTAAATCCGGTAACTTCGGGTCCGATGCTGGCGGTGTTGGCAGTTCAGTAGCTTGAGCTACAATAGGATTTTGTCTTTCCGGGCCACAAGTATTTACGTCAATTGCTAGAGGCTCATTGTTTGACAACATCCACTCAAACGAATCTTCTAGTGGCGGAGCAACCTCATTGGTTTCAAGCCCCAGCAACGCGTCGATCTCGTCCATCGGCCAGGAATTCCAGGTTGGAACGCTGGAGTCACGATGTGTGTTTCCATTTGTACGACTTGAAACTTGTCCATGACGGACATTGTGTCTGTTGCTTCTCTCATAGTAACAGAGCTCACCTCTGGTGGAACAAGATGAGCAAGACGGTCGGCTGCCCTGGTATTGTGTATTAGTAAGGCGGTTGTTGGTTGCTCTTTGTGAGTCTCACATCGCATCGCTTCTTTCTTGATCTGCATCCCCGACACACGTTTTGAGGTTTAGCTGGAGTTGACATGATGCGTTTCAATATTTAAAAACAATTTGTGAAGGTCTAAAGGCTTGTCTGCACTGTAATTTGCGAACTCAGATGCAACTCGATTCCTTTGATGATCACGTAAGGCGGCTTCGGATATTTGACTCCTAACTCCGCCGATGAGACTTGTGTCATGTTAGGGCGACACAGGCTCCGGTAGTTGTTGTTTCTCTTCTCCTTAGGTCAAATGCACGTATTTTCGAAGCAATCGTAGTTTATCTGATGGGAGCGAACATCGTGGTGTGATGCTGACGAGAATGAACATGAAGATTGCTGATGCTTACATCCTGTCAAAGGTGCAGATGACGCTAGCTCCAGGTACTGTTTGTCTCATGAGGATTTCGGACATGAAAGACTCCGGCTCGGCACTCGGGGTCGTGATCCTTCGCGGATTAAAGCGTAAACGCCATTGTCTATCTCATCTCGACATTGCAAACGATTCATGTTCAATAACATCTTCATCCTACCGGAGAAAACCTTTAAACCCGGGTCTTAATTCTCAATTGATTGTTAGTGCTCTATGACTATGCTGCCGAATTCCGCTTGTCAAAATCCACTGTTCTAACGTGATTGTGAAGCCACGTTGCGGGGTCCCGGAATCCTATCCATACCTGTACTCCAGACTCCTGTCAAACGTCAAAACTCATCGCCATCTATATATCCTTTCTATAATAGGTGAGGAACCTGCGTTCAGTTTTCCTCTTCTTTTGAATACTCCTTTTCCAAGGGCGCACAATATTAAACGGTCCGGGCCATTACCCTATCTTCATCCTGGTTGTCCATCAAGGTGCAAGTGCCAGCCCTGCACCAAGTGTCCTAGCCGGTGTCTCCATCAGAACCTTGATGTCTCTGACATTGATGTCTGACAATGCTCCATCTCAATGCATGGCTTAGAGAGATGGTTGAGCCATGCTGAGGAAATTGAATCCCACGATACCCTCGGCTACTACATGGTTGGGAACCGAGCGGGAGTACAGCGATACTCTGCGACCGATGATTCCATCGTTGCCGACCTCAAGTGAGAGCGGCTTATCGAGTGGCAGCTCAATAAAAGCCTTGTTGAATGATTCCGTCGTCGTGGGAAATTGAAACTGTTGAAACGTGCCGCAATCTTCCACTCTCCTCGTCAAGTCACCGCTGGAACTGTGTGGCAAAAGTTAGCTACATCGAAAACCGCCGTGGGCCTCAAGTGAGCGCCTACTGAATAACGACATGGAGATCTGACAGCGTTTTTGCGTCGTAGGCAGCGTCTGGCGTCAGTCTCGCATGCGTTGCCTCGTTGCTCTCTGGACGGCCGGGAGTGTGAAAAGCAAGATCGCCGCAAATGGTCCTCAGCCGGCCGGCATCGTCTGGCGAACTGAGGGCAGCAAGTGCACCTCCACGAGGCTTGTTGGTGAATTCTGGGCCGCACATGGTGAATTATTCGATGTGTTGTTGGTTGGGTGCTTTTTGATAATAAACAGTTGGTGAGAAAGGGCTGGTGGGTTCGGCTCTCTGTTCCAGAACCAAACAGTGCCTTTATATATAAAGAGAACGGCTCTGCAAATCGTTCAATGGCCCTGTTCATGCCACATGACAAAGCCGCATGCGAGCTTGTTTCATGGTGGCTCATCTCATCTCATCCCTTTTGCGACGCAAACGGTGGCTGAGAAGAATAATACAGAACCATTCAATGTAAGCTACTTGAAACGGTGCCGAGTGGCCCAATCATGGCGCCGCATTTCTCGCCTCCTTTCCCCATACGGTAACCGCGTGGTGAGCAAGTTTGAGCGGAAATGCTCCCGAATCTCCAACGCACATCCCCGGTGATCTGAGCGAGAACCTTGATGGAGAAGCACTTACGAGTACATGGATGACGACTGAATTCTATTCGTGATGCTTGCTTGCATTAGTAATTCGCACGCGGTATTGTTGATCACGCCTTGCTGACCCCCTCTCAGGCCGTGTTAAATAGACAAAAATGGCGGTTCGGGTCATTCTCCTGACGGCTCTCTCCTTGCTGCCTCTTGGCTGTTACTCTTCTTCTCCAGATCCTTCCAAGCCCGAGTTTGCCAGTGTCAAGATTCAAGAACCTCTTACCGACTCATTTGAGCCCACAATGTCGATTGGCACCTTTTCACTGCCGGCATTGCCATATGCCTACGAGGTGAGCCCGCCTTAGGCTGCTGGTCCATCAAGGTGCTACATCCTACTAACCATGCCCAAGGCCCTTGAGCCGAGCATTTCAGAGGAGATTATGAAGCTTCACCACAGCAAGCATCACCAGGCTTACGTTACCAACCTGAACAACGCCCTCAAGACCTATTCCACCGCCATCACAGCCAATGACGTTCCTTCACAGATTGCCCTACAGGCTGCCATCAAATTCAACGGCGGTGGCCACATCAACCACTCTCTATTTTGGAAGAACCTGGCGCCATCCTCGTCCACCGACGCAAATCCCGCCAGTGCCCCTACTCTGACTGCTGAAATAGACAAGACTTGGGGCAGCTTGGATGGTTTCAAGGAGGCGATGGGAAAGGCCCTGCTTGGTCTCCAGGGAAGTGGCTGGGGCTGGTTGGTCAAAGATGGCAATACCTTGCGAATTGTGACTACAAAGGACCAGGATCCCGTTGTTGGCGGAGAGGTCCCGATTTTGGGTATCGACATGTGGGAACATGCATACTACCTGCAGGTGAGCTTTCATTTAGCAAAGGTCTTCTTCTCATTGAATCACGGTTAGCTAATTATTATTGTTCAGTACCATAACGGCAAAGCTGCATATGTGGAGAACATCTGGAAGGTCATCAACTGGGCAACTGCTGAAGAGCGTTTCAAAGGAGACCGTGAAGACGCTTTCAAGATTCTCAAAGCTGCCTTGTAAGATGGTGTAACCGAGACCTTTGAGCTATGAAGCAAATCAGAGGTAGGCTCCTTGTAGCTTGAAGATTATGAAATAAATTGTGCCATTCCTTCTGCTTTCCTTGTGTGACTGGTATAGATCGTATCCCCCTTTTACCATCTCAACTGTGTGACCTAGTGTACGTGATGCTGTGCTGTACTACTAACGCACAAATAGGGTTATCTTCAGGTACGTCTCATAGCTCTTTCTATATGTGACGAGCTTGGAATATCGCGTAATCAGACGAACCTCCTCATTAGGGGCATGCATGTTATATTGCCTCTTCACCTCGCGTGTCACCATCGCATCACGTTCGAGTTGAACAAGAACGACCATAGCCATGCGACATAGCCACGCGATGGTGGCTTGCCGTAATGTATTTTGTTTAATACGACTTTGAACAGTGAAGATATACTGCGCCACCTGGGAACCGTCCACGTGTCTGAGACTTTTACCGTTGTGTTTACCCATGCCAGCTGGCGACGTTGAAACAGGTGATGTCGTAACAAAGAGGGGTGCTATACTGTTGGTGAAATGCGAAGTTTTAATACGACTATCAGTATGTGTAAGATTAGGTCCATTGTCATCAAGAGAAATGGGATATTCCCTATTAGCACACATTAAATTGTAGATGAATCGACCTCCATATTTATGACTACCACAGGGCCGGATAACCTTGAGTTACTCCATACATGGGTAATCACTCCCCATTTGACTCGGCCAAGGACTCGGAGTAGTATCTGATCGGGCTTTGAGGATCGTTCCACGGCATTCATGCAGGTACCCAAATCTTAACACGAGAAATAAATGGAAACACGCATATATTTCGTCAAGCTTCCTCATAGAGTGGCGGAGCCGTCGTTCCTTCATCCTGTCGATCCACATCTTATTAGACTCTTATTTTTGTCACAACTAAAGAGGTACGTACCGAAGAAAGAATCGAGATGCTAGGATGCTACAACAGAGTCTGCGGTCCACGGCAGCTGAAAGTGTCTCTCATCTTGTGTAGCTAGACGGCTCGTGGCATTCTGTACGACTCATCAGCATGTCCCTGATTGAAACAATAGCTTCGGATTCACGGCAGCTAGTATCTCCAACCAACGGTTCTAACGATGTTGAACAGACAACCTGGCCGTCACTCGACATACGATATGCTATCAGACGTAGAGTACATCATTCTACTATCTAATCATAATGATGAACATTGGCGATCATTTCGAGTAACGTGTAGCGGAGATGAGTGTACGGTACGAATCCGTCGGGATACGGGAGCATACAGCCGCAATACGGACTCGAACGGGAGGGCCTTTGTGTCTCATCCTGGCTGAGATTGGAGGCCCTTTCATCATGTAAGGCATCTCCTGACAATTATAAAAGATGGTAGCTCTCAGGAGGTCCATGATCAAGACTTCGCTTCTCACAGCAAAGACGCAGATCAAAACAGTCCTTCGTTTATAGTCACTCGCTACACTACTCTCGTTACAACACTTTCTAGCTACAAGGCCTTTCATTCACCATGGTGAAAAAAATGATCCTCCTGGCCCTCATGGGCATTGGGTAAGCCCGAACTGGATTACATGGAAGATGAAGAAGATATAGGCTAACACGATAGCAGCACCAGTCTTGTTGCTGCAACGGATCATACCGTCACTGTCACAACGACCAAGACGGAGACCGTCACAGCCTGTGCCTCGTCGTGCTATTCAACGGTGACAGGCTGTACTTCGACTACGTCTCTGACTCTGTCTACTTCGTCCACAACAGAGACCGAGACGGTGTCTAAGTCTACTTCCACTGCTACATCTACCACTGGCTCTGTTTCATCCGGATCAAGCTCTTCTCAATCTACGTATTCCATACCATCGGTTGTTTCAAGCACCCACAGCACCAGCACGACTACTGGTACAATCACGGGCAGCATTTCGTCTTCCACCACTACTGGAGCTTCCACCACCACCACCGACTCAAGCCAACTCCCCGGAACCACCACGTCAAACTGCTCTCAAGGATACAACTGTGGATCCCTCACTGCGAGAGGAAGCACAGATTCGTCTGTTCTCTCTAGCACTTTAATTTCCCCATCCACGTCATCTTCCTCTCTGCACTCTACCTCTCTTTCAACTTCAACTTCCAGCCGAGAGACTACTTTCAAACTTCCCTCTACAACGCAGGCTCGTGAGACGCCTTCATCATTTGACAGCACTACGGGGACGACATCTGCAAGTTCAACAGTGACCAAGTCTGAAAGCACAACAGGGACAGCTTCTGATAGCACGACTTTGACGACGCTCAAATCGACTATTACGCAGACTGTGACCGTTCCAGGGAACTCGCAGTCTCAGAGCTATAGTCACACTCCATCAGGCACTACCAAGTCTACGACTGAGACTTCCTCGCAAACCATTTACTCGACCGTGTCTGAGTCTACCGGGAAGTCCTCCACTGTTTCCTCCACGGAGTCTAAGCCAATAACTACGTCTACTACCACCGGCCAATCGTCTTCAGGAACATCCTCTAGTTTCAGTGGTCAATCTTCCACTGCTTCATCAACGGAGTCTACATCTAAGACTTCTTCTACAAGCACCGGTATAATATCCTCCAAAACATCCACGACTTCAGGGAGTGAATCGTCTACCGCCTCGTCAACAGAGTCTACAACTAGGTCTTCTTCTGCCTCCACCAGTGGATCATCCTCAGAAACATCCACAGGTTCTACCAGTCAACCATCTACTTCAAGTATCTCGACCAGATACACAACCACACCATCTGGAACCTTATTATCCTCCTCCACCTCCACCTCTTCATCTGTATCTTCATCTGCATCATCCTCCTCCTCGTCTTCCGTAGGATCCACCGACTCTTCAGCTTCACCCGCCACAACCACCCACACATCCCACACCCCAACATACACTTCCTGCACCGAATCTTCCACAAGCCCATCTCACATCTACACTCTAACCAACACCACCACAACAACACCCACCGGGACCGGATATTCTTCCCACTCTACATCTCTCAGCACCAGCACCACTTCATACATCCTTCCCCCCTCAAGCACCTCCATCGACTCCTCCGCCTTAGCGGAAACTACTTCAAAAGTATCAACCACCTCACACTACTCCCTCCCATCCAGTGAAAAATCCACCACGTCTTATTTTTCATCCGCTTCTTCCACTTCATCTTCAAATTCGAGCACCATCTCATACGCATCCACCGCCGACGCCGTCACCCAGCCCTCAGCCACGTCCACCACTTTCCACACCACAACCACGACTAAATCATCCTCAAGCAGCACGACAACTTCAACTGCGTCGAGTTCGTCTACTGGATACCCTGTTCCGCCTTCGTATGGGCCTCCGTCTTATGATATTCCGTCGTATGAGCTCCCGCCTTCTTATGGATTCAGGGGCCGAAGAATTTGGTAAACTTCGGGTTACAAAGATTGATAATGCTGAGAAAGATGGACGGGAGAGGGTTGGGGGAATGGTAGGCAAACAGAATGATGATAGTAGTTCTTTTGGTGGATTTGAAGGCTTTTATAACCAGTAGTTAATTTGAAAAAAGATAGTTTGTCCATTTCTTTGTATAGGTAGTTAGTCGAATATGTTAGTAAATGCTTCTCATCAGTATCCATATTCTCGTCAACTCTAATCCTATTTGAATACACAGGGAATACTGAATCTATAACTTTTCTTCGTCTTGGGCTCTATAATTTCTATACATCTATGAGTCCAGCTTTTCCAGGTTTTCATCTAAACAGCTTCTTCGACAAACATATCGCTATAATACCATTTTCCATTTTATTTGCCCTCGGACAAGCTCACAACCGCCCATTTGCCGCTCCATGCCCATTTTCTGGCGCCAGAGTCACCGCCTCCACCCTCAAGGGCTCTCAATTCTTCATCTTTACCAGCGGGAAGATCAACAACGACATCAGCTTTGCAGGTTCGTAGAGACATGACGTTGACACCTGAGCCAGCGCCCATGGAGCCGAGGGCCTCTGTGAAAGGAGTGGTAGGGTCCCAGCAAGCCTAGAAAGCGTTAGTTAATGAACTTTGTGGATATCATAATGGAGTCACTTACATCACCAGTCAGCTTTCGGTAGTTCAAATCACCCTTGAAGATGACAAGCTCAGCCTGCTTCAAATCTTCGTACAGCTCAGGGGCCTCGTGGGGAAGTCGCCAGAAAGAGCCACCAGCAGTCCAGTACCTATTGGGCCGGATAGCCAACTGGCCCTCGCCATGCTGTGTCGCCCAATCCTGGAAGACGAATGACAGACTCTGGGCCTCCTTATCTGACAGAGGCGCGGGGGTCTTCTCCGCAACTGTCTCTTCTTCCGTCGGAGCCTCGAAGAATTTCTTGGGGTTGGCGAGAGCGCTCAGGAGGGCGGCAAAGTCTGCAGGCATAACATCGGAGACAAACCAGGGCATTGACTTGGGGCGAAGCACAATGTGAGTAGCAAGACCCGTGTTGAGAAGGTAGCCAGCCAGCACCAGGTCGACGTAGAGCTCGAAGCCAGAATTATCAAGTACAAAGTCCACGCGACGCTCCTTCTTGCCCGCGGCCCGAGCCTTGTTGAGCAAATCATAAGCTTGGGGAAGTTTGTTGACAAGGATGTTCTTTTCGGCGGCCTTTCTGGCTTCGCTGCCCTGCAGTCTCTGGATATCCTCGTAGGTCATGGTGGTGAGTAGCGACAAATCAGTCGCATTACCCCAGAGGCAGACCTCGCACATTTCCATGAAGAGAATCTTTTCGGCCTCGGAGTCATGGGTGATGTTCTTATCAGCGCGAATCTTTGTAACGATGTCTTCATATCTGGCGGCAAGCTCTGCGACGGCATTGCGAGAGGTTCGGAAGCTGTCAATCTTCTGACGGGCAAAAAGGTCGTAGGATTTCCAGTGTTGAGTCGTGGTGAAGAATGTGTTGATGCGTCTGTGCAGTGATTTAGTATGATAGAGCTTGCGAGAAGTTATTTTTCTGAATTTGCGACATACCGGTACATGTAGCATTCGGAAAACAACCAGGGGACTTGGAACCAGGTTGGGTTACCTAGCTGCTCGAGCTCCTTGTTGTAGGCGGCCGTCTCGTCTGAGAATCCGTCCTCGACCAGAGGTCTATAAGTTATAGCCGTTAGTATTTGAATCTTCTTGTTGTCAAAATCGGAGACTTGGATGCGTACGTCATCTGTCGGTCGTGCAGCATCTCATACTTGAGGGCGCCCAGCTGCTCGATAATCTTCTTGCCCTCGGCCTGCTTCTCGGGGTCCTCCGTGGCAGAAACGGTCTTGTAGACGTCATCCACAGCACCAGTCTATCGAATGAAGATGGGTGTTAGATAGGAATAAGATTTATTTGGTGGAAAGCTGTCGACTCGAGGGATCGCTCACGAGAATGATGGGCCATCGCATGCGAACCGAGTCGCTCGCAAAGGACGTGGGGTCGTTGGTGACCGACTTTGCTGCATCGTGAGTTAGCCATGAATTGATCTGAATAACGGGAGCAGCAGATGGAGTTTTTCCGTACGTGTCTTGGTATCAAACTCCATCTTGACTAGATCAATGGCCGTGTTTCCTGGCAATGTCTGTTGAGGTTGAAGATGCGAAATAGGCAGAATCAGACTCCCAACCCGAACCTTTTGGAGGGGTCCTGGCTAAAGAAAAAGGCCCCTATGGCGGGATTGGCGGGGTACATGGCGGGGTTAATCTCGGTACCTTGAGAGAGTGCCTCGAGCGTGTGCAGTAGCAGGTATCACTGCTGTCAGCATCCGGTACCCCATGGATGCAATTAATACCGCCCGCTTTCAAAGGGGCAATTCCGAGCTCGAGTATCCATATCTGCAGCTCGCGACGTCATTCTGGAGATGCTTTGCTGTTTCCCATCTCCGGTCGTCTAACTCGCTGAGGACGCGATCTGCTCTAATCATGTCTGTTTCCTCTTTCTTGGCGGGACGAGGCATTAATTAATATGGCATGTTGATTTGTTGCGGTGAATCTACGACCCGCATGTTGACGCTGTGTGGTTCCTGAATATCAGCTCGTGTATGTAAAACAATATAGCCTTTTTGGCTCAATCGCTCGACTAGGCCCAGACAAGCATAGCGATGGCGGTGCTGCAAGATGAATCTGAGCGTGGATATTACCGGGAATGGCATAGCAACCGCATTGGCTGGGGACAAGATCACGTTGATTAATCATTGGATGGATATAAAACACTCGAGCTTTCTTCTTCTGGCTACTGAAGGCGGTGGAATGAATGCTGCCGTTATTCCAGGGTCTGAGGAACGGAATACCCTTTTTGTCATTCGCCGTGCTTGATAACTCTTCATCCCAGGGTAAGGCGAACCAACGGATGTCTTCTCCTGTCAATCACCGTCACCGGTGCTGCATTTCCTTAGGCGGTCTGTGTATATAATCACATGTCAAATAGCGTAGTAAAGTAGCTTGATGATTTATGTGATGGGGGTTGCTATACATGGGTAACATGTAGTAGCAACAACAACAATCACTTGTACGCAAAACCCTTGCTCTCGATACTATTCTCATATAACTTGCTTTCAGGTCTTAAAACAACATTTGGATATCGAAGAGCACGTCTAATCTGTGCCAAGTACTACCTAAGCAAGAATAAAATCATTTCGCCGATCAAAACCCACGAGACTCATCCTTTTCCCTAGTCCATCACTCCAAGCTCTTGACGTCGTCAAACTGATCCTCCTTCTTAACTTCCACACCATTCGTCACTACTACCTCGGGTACAACCAGCGTATTCTCGCTTGCTGGCGACTTGGTATCATTCTTTTCGTAGTGAATCGCTGCTGGCGCATAGTGGTACAGTTTTCTAGCAACAACAAAGCTCCCAACTGACGTTCCCCAGCACAGTACCGCGAGAGATGCCGTAATGAACAGCGTCGGAATCAAGAAGAGGCACGCAATGCCGATCCAGAAAAACGCAAAGGCAAATGCAGCAGAGAGAGCCAGGAGAATGGTAGACAACGCAAAGGAAAAGAATAGTAGAAGTGGGAGAAGCGCGAAGAGGGCTTGGAAGACTGTAAAGGACTGTTGAACATACACATCCATGTGTTAGTCAAAGGATGCCCAACTCTCTCTCTCTCTCTTTTGTTTCTTTAGAGGTGCACGTACGAAAAGTATAGGTTGATTAGAGGCAAACTCTGATGCTGCATCGTATGCGCGTTGACGAGAAGGCGGCGGAATCAAAGAGTTGAAAGAGCCCTGAGCATAGGAGTATGCAGTGGATAGCATCGCTGCGGGACGGCTTTTTGTTCCAGTGTTTGCGTCGCTATCGCTTTGCGTCGGGTCTATTGCGGCGCACATTGTTTTGTAGTAAATCAAGATGGAGCAGTACTATCTTGTGTGTGTTCCTTGAAGCTGTTGCTGTTGGTAGCGGTGGAATATGAAGTGCGAGCTCAGAAATGAGGTGAGATGAGATGAGACGATATGAATGAGATCAATGATGGAATGGGATCGCTTGCGGGATGGTGGGGGCGACTAGCGAGCGGCTGCGGTTGCGGCTGCAGGAGACCAAATGCGGAGGTGGAGATGGGAAAGAAAGGACGATGATGGTGATGATGACGATTATGCAGAGGAAAAAAGAGAAAGGGCGGGATGTGCACTCAGTACAGTATGTGTGTGTGAGTGTTTGTTTTGTTTTGTATTTTGGTTCTGGCTTGTATAAGATAAGACGAAATGAGCTGGAAGAAGGGGGTGAGGTGACGTGTGCGCTGGTATTGGCTGATGTCACCACGTGCAAGAGTCTGGTACGTAGACCAGAGATTAATGAGATGGATGAAGGGGGAAATTAAGCGGAATGAGCATTTTGGATGCTGAAATGGTAGTAGATGAGTCCGAAGAATAAAAAAGCACTGAATTTCTATTATCACTGTTATACAGGGTAGGTATTGAAGGCGTTTGAAGTTTATTTGGACGTGGAAAAAGAGTTAATTACAAAGGGTTTTATAAACCAGGGGTTGGGTATAAACCAGAGGTTGGGCATAGCACAGCATATCATTGATATGGACTCAGACATGGATTGGTGGATAGCAAGCTACCCCTGGTCGGACTTTAATCTGTTACTACAGAGTACATGTCAACACAGCATAGAGGGTAGACAGACGACTTGGATTTGTTCATAGACACGCTTTACTGCATCATTACTTTCGCTCTCGATTTACAGCTCGCATCAACTGGTGGCTGAATACTTTGCCCCGTGGCCCGGCAATTTCCTATGCTCTATAAAAGATTCGGGTCACAGCCATCCCCAGCTCCCTCAAGAACCACTCACTACCTAATGCTGCACTTGGATGCCACAAATTACAGATACAGACCCTCCGGCTCACCCTCCTGCTTGGTGCGCAACACCCGCTCTCGAGCAGATCGGAAATCTGCCATCTGCACCCGCATGCGTCGCTCTCGTAGAGCCATCATACCAGCCTCTGAGCAGATGGCCTTGATATCGGCACCAGACAGGTCATCCTTCTGGGAGATGAACTCATCCAGATCCACATCGTCGTTCAGGTTCATCTTGGAGGTGTGTAGGGTGAAGATCTTGCGTTTCGTGTTCTGGTCGGGGTTCTCGAACAGAATCTTTCGGTCGATTCGGCCGGGTCGGATAAGGGCAGGGTCAAGCGTATCGATCTTGTTGGTTGCCATGATGACCTTGACGTCACCACGGTCGTCGAAGCCGTCAAGCTGGTTGAGAAGCTCCAGCATGGTTCGCTGAACTTCACGCTCTCCTCCTGACGTGGAATCGTATCGCTTAGTACCAATGGCATCGATTTCATCAATGAAAACAATGGAGGGTGCATTTTCACCAGCAACCTGTTTTTCTCTGTATTAGCATCAAATGGCAATTGGAAGTTGGTGTAAGGGAGAGGTGGACAAACCTGGAACAACTGTCGCACCAACCGAGGGCCATCTCCCAGATACTTCTGAATCAGCTCGCTGCCCACAATACGCAAGAACGTAGCGGATGTCTGGTTGGCAACTGCCTTTGCCAAAAGGGTCTTTCCAGTACCAGGAGCACCGTATAGGATGACACCCTTGGGGGGCTTGATACCCATCTCCTCGTATAGCTCGGGGTGAAGCAGTGGCAGCTCCACTGACTCTCGGACCTCTTGAATCTGCTGCTCCAAGCCACCGATATCAGCGTAGGACTCCGTTGGCGCCTTGTCGAGCTTCATGACGCTGACAATGGGGTCTGTGTCATCGGTCAAGACTCCAACAATGCTGACGCTCTTGTGGTGCAGCAGAACGCTAGCGCCAGGCTCGAGGAGGTCCTTGTCGACAAAGCTCATGATGCTGACGTAGTATTCAGGACCCGTAGTGCTGCTCACGATGGCATGGTCGTCGTCAATGAGCTCCTCCAATGTGCCGACGCTCATTGGGCTTCCTCGCATGTCGTCAACACGGCCCCGCTCGTCGGCTAACCTATCGACATCGACGTCGGGGCCGGCAGTCTGACCCTCCTTGGCGGCCTTGGCCTTGCGCAGTCTCTCCTGGTTCTCGACATATTCTTCTTCAAGGAGCAGGTGGTCGTGGATTCTCTGCATCCGCAGCAGTCGAAGCTTGCATCGGCTCGTGGGATAGACAGCAGGGAGCTTGGCAGCAGCGCTAGTACCGCCAGCCTTTCTCTTCTTGCGGCCGACCCGGGTTGTTGGCCTCGGCGGGGGCTCGTACTTGGGCTTATCCTTCTGCAACAGACGTTTAGTTGTGTTGTTCTATGTCGAGAGCGTGGAAAGGGGATGGCTGTACCTTCTTGTCCTTTTCATTCCGTCCCCCCTCACCACCCATACCAGATTGGCCTTGACCCTGGAAAAGTAAATGTCAGCATAGCTGCATCATAGCAAGATCAACAAAGACGCAGTGCAGCTCACCATCTTGACCGGTCAAGCTCTGGAAGGCTGCTATTTCAAAAGCTTGTTTGATGTCTCCTCTCTCTCCAAGTAGCACTCCTCTGATAATTCGGGCAAAGCTGGAGAAGAGGCTGAATTGATGATGATAATGACGGAGAGGCGAGTCGGCACTCGCTAGGCTGATGCTGCACAAGCACCCATGCCTTTGGGCTAGGCGCCAGAGAGACACGACAGCTCCAGGCGGATCACGTGCCTCCAGCTACGATACATCACGTGACTGATAGCAGAGAGCTGGACGCTGGGAATTGTCAGCTTCTTCCATTGGGCTTCTGTTTCGATAATCCGTCATTGTTGATGCTAACCCTCAAGCGGATTAGATTCAATTCAAGCTTGTTCGTATTAATGATGCATCTGAATGAATGCGAGATGCATGGATGAATGGATGAATGGTACGTCAAGGATCACATAAGCAAGCAAGCTTGGCTACCATTTATCCACAAGCCCGACCTGATTGTAACGACTGCATCATGCCTGGATTGATGCTGCGAGCTGCTATTACACCGTACATATTTGTTTCAAATTGATGGGACAAGATGACTTGCCCATGCTACCGCTACCAATTAATTGACCTCCCACTTACTGCGACCTGGTATCTCTGGAATCTTCCAACAAAACACCCCGCATATACGGAGCCATCCATGTGTGCCTGATTCACAGCCCAGAAAAGCCACTCGAGTTTGTTCACGAGCACAGCCTTTCACCAATACCGCCTCAATATGGGTACCGATACCGCTACCACCAACCATTATTACCCACCTCGCTCTCCGGAGCACAAGTGACCGGTTGGCTGCCGGTTGCTCTGTGATGATGCGGCGCAAGGATTCGGTTCCCTGCACGCACTTGGGCTAAATATGGACCTCAATGCCTTACTTCATGCCCTCTGCCTGACCAAATCAAGAGCAAAAGTGCCGTTGCGTGACACTCGGACTGCAGTGGAGGGTTCTGCTCGGAATGTTCCAGCGCCTAAGTGCCACTCACAGCGAATATTGACCTCGGAGTTGCACCTACAAAGCCCGTCCTAGGGACCCGGACCCGGTAGCTGCAGCGCTAAAATTGGCCTGACGTCGATAGCCGCAGCGCCCCTCCTCAATCGATTGCTCCTGGCACACACGCCGATAGGCGACTTCTCTGCCCATCCAGCCTAAACCCAAAGCCTCTTTGATCACCACCACCCCTCTGCCATCGTCAGACTTCAACTCTCTCACCAAAACTCGACAAGCGTCACTTATCGTCACGGTGCTCCAACGCTCGCTCCGCCATCGCCAGTATACTTTGGACCCATACTTTCGCTCTACAAGACACACAACCCCTCTTAAGTCCACGATAGCTTCGGCTACGTCAAGTTTCGGCATCATGTCTAGCAGAGACCGTCGTATAATGAAGGAGCTGCAGGATCTGACGGAGGACAAGGACACATCCGGCATTCATGCTGCTCTGGAACAAGAAGGCTCGTTGACCGCTCTCAAGGGCTGGTTCTTTGGCCCTGGAAATACGCCGTATGCTGGTGGCAAATTCGTGATTCACATCCAGCTTCCCACCGACTACCCCTTCAAGCCACCCAAGATGAAGTTTGAGACCAGGATCTGGCATCCTAATGTCAGCAGTCAGACGGTATGTGTCCCCCATTTACCGGTTTCACTGGACTGCTGGCGAAAAATCTTTACTCACGATTTTGCTTGCTTCTAGGGCGTCATTTGTCTCGACACCCTCAACAAGAACTGGTCCCCTGTCCAAACGATCAAGACGGCTCTCCTCTCGGTCCGAATGCTTCTCGAAAACCCAAACCCCTCAGATCCACAGGACGGCGAAGTTGCACGGATGCTGCTCGACAATCCGGACTCCTTTGTCCAGATGGCTCACGAGTGGGCAGTCAGGCATGCTGGTGCGCCGCGACAGCGAAACCTCGACTTAACTATATTTAGAAGCCTGGCCAGGCCAACAACTGCTGTCGATGCGAGCCGGTATGCCGTGATTCTTATGGATGCTCTGTAGCGGAGGATAGAAGGCTAACTACGAGGCGCAGATACCATGGATACAAGCCAGTCTTGGTCGAACAGTTTACGGCAATGGGATTCGACCTCGATAACGTGGTGGCAACTCTCGAGTTTTTCCGCATCGACAAATTCCATGAAAACCTACCTCCGTCTCGCATGTCGGACGTAACAACTCGACTTCTTGGTGAGCAGCCTTAGGAAGCATGAGGGAAAATCAGGAGCCACCAATCCGCCCACTTCCCAACATCGAGTGGCGAAATGAATCGGAGTTTATTTACATGGACCGAGGGTTGAATTTTTTTTTTCTGGGTTTTCTATTTCTCTCCTGGGGGCTCTGTTCTTTGGCTCAGTTCTGCTCCAAAATCCGCTGTCCCTGAAATTTGTAGACTCGGGATTGACGGGACAGTTGCTTACGAGAGCCGAGTCACTTATTGAACGGTGGTGACTGGCTGGACGCCTGAAGAGCCATTTAGAAGTTCATGAGAGATGGGTGTTTAGGGCATCATTGGTGCCCGGGAGCGCATACTGTCAGGTATACAGCGACTCTGGAGTTATCAAGGTCGGAATTAGGTAGCATATTACACTCAATATAGCGTTTGTCTTTTTTATTTTCTGAGAAGAATCACAGGGAGAAGCACGCCTACGTATGTTCATAGGTAGACCAAGAATAGCGAAAAGGCACACTGCCCTCCCATGACACCGAATCTATCACGTACCTACGAAACAACAGAATTAAGCGAAAACAAACAAAGAAGCAGCCCGTCGCCCTGACAAAGACATGTTCTTCCGTTTCCTTCCTATCCACATGCTCCAGAAAGACCATCACCAGCCATTTTGAAACAGCCAACCACTCCCTCCATGTGATGAATTTTTTTTTATACATTTAGTTTATCTGATGAATTAAATGATGCAAGCCTCACCAAGTCCACTCTTTGTTGCCTCTTTTTTCTTGTTTTCTTTAAAGAAAAAAACATCAAAAGAACGAGACTTGATTTACAGCAGGTCGCGGCGGACGAACTCGTTGTACAGAGCCTTGCCCAGACCAGCGGGGGAGCGCTCAACAATGACGCCGGCGTTCTCGAGAGCGGCAATCTTGGAGTCGGCACCGCCCTTGCCGCCGGAGACGATGGCACCGGCGTGGCCCATACGGCGGCCGGGGGGAGCGGAGATGCCGGCGATGAAGCTGACGACGGGCTTGCCGCCGTTGACGGTGTTGGCCTGCTTGAGGAACTCGGCGGCGTCCTCCTCGGCGGAGCCGCCGATCTCGCCAATCATGATGATGCCGTCGGTCTCCTCGTCCTCGATGAAGACCTTGAGGCAGTCGATGAAGTTTGTGCCGCTGAAGGGGTCGCCGCCGATGCCGACGACGAGGGACTGGCCGAGGCCGGCCTGGGTGGTCTGGTTGACGGCCTCGTAGGTCAGGGTGCCGGAGCGGGAGACGATGCCGATGCGGCCGCGCTTGTGGATGAAGCCGGGCATGATGCCGATCTTGCACTGGCCCGGGGCGATGATGCCGGGGCAGTTGGGACCGACGAGGCGGGTCTTGGACTGGGTCTTGAGCATCTGGGTGATGCGGACCATGTCTGATATTCGGGGGAACCAGGGGCAAGGTGTTAGCTATATCGAAGGGGGGACAACTTTTTTGTGATATCTATGGTGGGGCTGACCATGTTGAGGAATTCCCTCGGTGATGCAGACGGCAAGGGGGATCTCGGCCTCGAGGGCCTCTTCGATACCGGCGGCGGCCAGAGGAGGGCTTTTTGAGAGCGCAGGTAGGTCAGTTTATGCCATTGCATCTTGAATTCAGGGGGGGTTTCGGGTCGCATACGGGACGAAGAGCGCAGTAGCGGTTGCTCCAGTCTCCTTGACGGCGTCGGAGACGTTCTTGAAGACGGGCAGGTCGAGATGTGTCTGGCCAGCCTTCTTGGGGTTTGTTCCACCAACAACCTTGGTACCTAGAGGCGAGAGCGGTGTGAGTATTCGTAGCTCAGTTTTTGTTGCGCAGCAGCATATCGAGGCTTTATCGTACCGTACTCAATGGCTTGCGAGGCGTGGAAACTGCGCATATCTCCAAGTCAGCATGTCATTGGCACCCCCACGCGGGATGGCTCTCCTGCAAGGCAGCCAAAGTTCAAAAGAGACGTACGTTCCCTGCTTTCCGGTGAAGCCCTGGAAGATGACCTTGGTCTCGCTGTTGATGCGCAGGTTCTCGATCGTCTTGGAGTACGGAGAGCTGGCCGAGCTGTAGTTACGGCGGGCAGCGTTGCGCAGCGCCGAGCGCGCGGCGGTTCTGGGGATGGCCTGCATGGCTGTGGGAAGAGGAGAAAAAAGAAGAGAGAGGAGAGGGTTCCAAAGAAGGGAGGGAAAAAGAAATCTAGAGAAGCGCCGCGAGTTGCAACGCTGCGAGAGGGAGAGCGAATTGAGTTTTGAGCTGCAAGCTTGCAGAAAGGGAATATCGTCGGTCCAGCCAGCAAATTACCGGCTCTGGCAGCTCTGAATTTCGGGTGCTGCCGGGCGCCCGGCAGTTGGCTTTTTCCGAGCGGTGCAGTATTTTCTGCCACCGAGGAGAAAAAAAAAAATTGGTTACGGTGAGGGGCATTACGGTGCTCTGTTTACGTGCATATATTCCGTCTGTTACTGTGAGCGATGGTTTTATCTCCGTAACGCTAACGGAACAGGCTAATTTTTGGCTGGAGATCAAAACGGCCCCACCGAGGCGATAGTCTGCCAAAAGTTCTTATCAAAACATCAACGAGGGGCATCAAAATCGACTCCAGCCTATAATTCCCACGCCTTTGTCGTCTGTAGCACAAGCGCGCAAACGGGCGCATACGAGATCCGATACAATGGCTACGACCACGATGACGGCGATCGCCACGTCGCAGAAGAAGGGCGTCGAGCTTGCGCCAGAGAGCGAGCGCTTCCTGCGATGCTGCGCAGATCTTGCCAACGCCCTGATCGAGGACCACGAAGCCACCAAGAATGGCAGGCCGGGGCGAGATATCAACCTAAACGCACTGCGGGCCAAGCTGGCAAAGAAGCACAAGCTGGCCAATATTCCTCCGCTCACGGCCATAATTGCTGCAATCCCTGAACACTACAAGAAATACATCCTCCCGAGACTCATCGCAAAGCCCATCCGTAAGAACAACCATATGCATTGAGATGATGATCGAGCGACAGACTAAGTGGAATATAGGAACGTCATCTGGTATTGCCGTCGTCGCCGTCATGTGTAAACCGCATCGATGCCCGCACATCGCATACACTGGCAATATCTGCGTCTACTGCCCTGGAGGACCCGATTCAGATTTCGAGTACAGCACACAGTCATACACTGGATACGAACCGACTTCAATGCGAGCCATTCGCGCACGATACGACCCATTTGAACAAGCCCGAGGCCGAGTCGATCAGCTCAAGTCACTAGGACACTCTGTCGACAAGGTGGAGTACATTATCATGGGAGGAACTTTCATGTCCTTGCCTGAGTCATACCGAGAGGATTTCATCGCCCAGTTGCACAATGCTCTTAGTGGATACCAGACCTCTAAGGTCGACGAGGCAGTCGAGGCCGGCGAGATGAGCAACATCAAATGTGTCGGCATCACCATCGAGACACGGCCAGACTACTGTTTGCAACCCCACCTCTCAGACATGCTAAGATACGGCTGCACGAGATTGGAGATTGGAGTACAGTCTCTGTATGAAGACGTTGCGCGAGATACCAACCGAGGTCACACCGTAGCCGCGGTGGCAGAGACGTTTTGTCTGGCCAAAGATGCTGGCTACAAGGTAGTCAGCCACATGATGCCAGATCTACCCAACGTGGGAATGGAGCGTGACATTGATCAGTTCAGAGAATACTTTGAAAACCCTGCCTTCAGAACAGATGGTCTGAAAATTTACCCCACACTTGTCATTCGAGGAACAGGTCTATATGAGCTGTGGCGAACAGGAAGATACCAAAACTATACCCCCAACCAACTGATTGATCTGGTGGCCAGAATTATGGCCCTTATTCCACCTTGGACACGCATCTACCGTGTTCAGCGAGATATCCCCATGCCATTGGTCACGTCTGGTGTCGAAAACGGAAACCTGCGAGAGTTGGCCTTGGCCCGAATGAAGGATTTCGGCACAACATGCCGAGACGTGAGAACGAGAGAAGTCGGAGTCAACGAGGTCAAGCACAAGATTAGGCCGAACCAGATTGAGCTGGTGCGCCGAGACTACGTTGCCAACGGTGGATGGGAGACATTCCTCGCCTACGAAGATCCTAAGCAAGATATCCTTGTCGCACTCCTGCGACTCCGCAAATGCACTGAAAAGTACACCTTCCGGGAGGAGCTTACAGGTCAGCCAACCAGCATGATCCGAGAGCTTCACGTTTACGGCACTGCTGTGCCCATTCACGCGCGTGATCCGCGCAAGTTCCAGCACCAAGGCTTTGGCACTCTGCTGATGGAGGAGGCTGAGAGGATAGCCAGAGAGGAGCATGGAAGTGACAAGATTAGTGTCATTTCAGGCGTGGGCGTGAGAAGTTATTACAAGAAGCTTGGCTACTGGCTGGATGGTCCGTACATGAGCAAGTGGCTTGATGGACGAGATGAAGCAGCATGATTTTGTGGAACAGCTGGGATTTTGGCATGCAAGTGATGATAAAATTGGCGAATTACATGGCGCAATGGATAGGATATGGAAATTATATCTAAAATAGAACATATTTGATATACAGGATGCTTTAACAAAACACAATTCACGTTGGATAGTATTGATTCATCGTCACTTTCTCCTTTTTATAAGACGGCTACAGCGTCGTGTAGACTGTGAGAGGGGAAAAGGGTACATTCATCCGTCGTTAGGCTTTTGGCAAGTCATAGGAAAAGAAGTCATGATGGGAGCCCTCCAGCTGTCTTGTCCTGGTCTTCACCATCATGATCTCCCTGTCCGTTCAATTCATCGGTGTAAGGCAACTCCTGGGATGCTTTCCTAGCAGCCTTGGCTGCTGCTCGCAGTCGACGCTTTGCATATATGCCTAATTTAGGCTTGGTCCGAGGTGTGTGTGAAGCCGTCGGTGGTATCTCAGTCCAGATTGGAATCGCGACTGGGGCATGTGCGATTGCGTCAAGGATACGGAATAGGTCTTCGTGTATAGGCGTAGTAGTAGTCTCAGGTGCGGATGCCATTTGACCATCGCGAACGGCAATCATTAACAGTGCTTTGAGCGCAAAATGAGCATCATTCCCAGCGGCGTGGAGCTTCGCGTAGCGGATGTTGAATTCGTCTAGAAGGCTCTCTAGACTATACCGATAGTAAAGTTGTAGAGGGTACTGAGCAGCCTTGACCGTATCCAACATGTAGCAAGCGCCGTTTACAATCTCCGGGTTCAGGTTGTTAAAGAACTTGATATCGGCATCTATTCCGTGCGCTATTAAAACATAATCGCGGCCTTGGGTAAGAAAGAAGAAACTTGCTGGAAGATCAGCAAGTTCAATCAGCTTTGATTCTCCAAAAAGAAAGGACCTGGCAGCCCATCTGCACGGCTTTGAGTTCTTGTTGATAAATTGATACGACTTGACGGTGTCGCCGAGATCTTGGGGCTGCTTTGTGAGGCTTCGCGTATCGAAAATGGATATGCCAATGTGGAAGCTCTGCTCGTCCGAAATAGCTTCATAGCCGCCCCCTGTATCGACATCAACGCCGACGAGTAAAAGATCCTTTATACAAGTGTCTGGTAGGCACTGGCCAATGGAGGGCAGTCTATATGGCGAAGAGGTGAGGGTTCCAAGGCGATAACCCAGAATTTGCCTCAAGGCAATATTCTCCTCGCGCAGAATCCCGGTATGTTGTCCGGGAACCGAAGTCATGTGTTGTGAGAAAATCGAGAGGCCAGTTGGCTCCTCTGGTAAGGAGTAGAACTTGAGAATTCGCCTGTGTCTTTGGCTGAGGCGATGGATCAGGTCTTCTCGGAAGATACAACATCGAACATCCTTAGGCCATTCGGGCCTGGGGGAGCATTCATTCCGGCGACGTTACGGGATAAATGATGTGTAAGATCTTAATCTTTATAATAAAAGTTTATAGTAGGAAGGTGACCAGCCTTAGCTGGCCTGTGAGAGGGGCATGCTCAGCCGAAAGTCTATATTGAGGCGTTATCCATACTTGTTCCCCTTGTGGTATACGGTCAAAAATACAAAAAGGTAGCATCTAGCCCAAGTACACAGCTCGATGAATAAAGGCGCATACTCTTTGGGATAGATTAGCAAGTATTTATTTCGTAATTAGAGTACATTTCTCAGCAGGAGTAGCCTCACTCTACCGCACTCTCTCTCCAAGACCTAAAATAGAACATATTCGATTCATAGAATGCTTCAACTAAATATAATTCATGTTGGATGATGCTGACTCAGAGCCTCTTTCATCTCCTCTTGAGAGCGTCATAGACTTCGGTAAGCGGGACCTTGAAGACTGCGACAACAGTAAGACGAAGATAGTTTACGGAGATAAGTATATAACAACTCCGCCAATATTGTACCGATCCCCGCGTATACTATCAGAATTTGGAATCTGCTATTGTTATTGCCCCTAGAATGTCCATTTGCAGGTCAATACCTAGCACGTGCATATGCCATGTAACACAACCTTGGAATTGTCCCAAAAGACGTCAATTCTGGGTGGTCTATAACAAGGCTCTGGATTTCGTGCGGGGAACCGAAAGCATCAACCAGTACCAGCGGAACATCTTGTGTTATCGTATATCGAAGTGAAAATATGACGCTCTCTGTGCTAGGAAAGCATGCCATTATCACCGGTGGTGGTTCAGGTACGACGCCTTGTAATTTAGTGAGATAACCTACATGTAGTCTGACTGTTATTTAGGGATCAATCTTGCATTTGCAAAGAAGCTTCTCTCTCGCGGGTGTTCTGTCTTGATCGGTGACTTGGGCCTTCGGCCAGAAGCCCAGGAGCTTCTGAAGCAGTATCCCCACGAGCCATCGAAGTCGCCGTCTGCTTCCAGGCCGGCTGCGCTATTCAAGAAGACAGATGTGAGATCTTGGCCACAGCTCACAGAATTGACCAGGGCGGCCGAGGCAGCTTTCCCACAAGTCGACATTGTCGTGCCAGGAGCCGGAGTCTTCGATCCCAAATGGAGTTCCTTCTGGGAGCCGCCAAAGTCGGTAACAAATCCAGATAGCCCATCAACAGATGATGCGAATGGCGATCCAGGACATTATGCCGTGCTCGACATTAATTTAGTACACCCGATACGGCTCAGCCAACTCGCCATTGCCCATTGGACCTCACGGCGAATCCCAGGCTCGCTTCTCGTGGTTGGTAGCATGGCTGGCTATCTATACGGCCTCGGGACGCCTATGTATCATGCTAGTAAACATGGCGTTCACGGCTTTGTCCGAAGTCTCGGTTCTTTACGAGAAACGGCTGGCATTCGAACGGCGGCGATTGCGCCAGGCGCTGTAAATGTAAGCATGCGAATGTATACCCCAGAATAATGGAGGATGGATGGATGGCTGACTACATTTGACATTTAGACACCACTTTTAACCGACGATCTAGAAAGAAGAAACGCGTTGAGGGCAGATTTAGCAGCTAGCCCTGAGGGCATTGCCGATGCCATGTTGGAACTGCTGGAAGATCCTCAATATGGCGATGGGACGATATTTGAAGCGACGGCTGAAGGCACGAGGGTTGTGCCCGCGTTCAACGCCCCTATGCCAGAGTTCAAGGATGGAGCTATAGTAAGGTACATGATTGAAGTAGAGAGGCGATTGATAAAGAAGATTACGGAAGAAGGTCTCAAGGTTTAAGTAGTTGACTCTATGAGAGTTCTGTGCGTAAGAGCAACGTTATTTATTACGCTTTACAAGTTCTTTTATGAGCGGGACTCGAATTCTTGTTGAATTGATTCAGAAGAGACGGGGCATAGCTTTTTATCGAGCCATTCACTACGTTTAGGATTTGGTCGCTCTGTGAATAAGTCATTCCATTCTTGTAGTTGCTATGAAAATTCTGGTACTGATATTTCTATTTCTGATGCCAAAAGAGGTTCAACGAAGGTCTGAAAGTACGTAGATTGAATCCACTCTTAGATATAATGAATCTGTAACTTAAATCAGTATAAATAGTCATCACGATCGAGTGCAAAGATCTCACAGCGAGAAGTCCCTAACGCGTGCTATCATCAAGACTGGGTCACGACGACAGTGCCCGAAGGAATTAGAGCCCAATGCTGCCCAGAGTAACCGCCGCCGGCCAGATGAGCCTGGTAAGTGTCGGAATACACGTCTAGGTGTTGACCTGTCCCCGTGAAGCTGTTGCTCAGCCGGTACGGATAGGTAGGATTCGTGTTCCAGTTATCGAACCTCCAATATTGGCCACTGTATTCTCCAGTACTGGCAAAATGAAGGTTGACGCTATTCACTCCATTGTCATTAACGACATCAAGTGCCTGCGTCACGCCGTTGGCGATAGTGTGTAAGCGATAGTAGCTAGCTGAGTTTGTTGGAGTAAGGAACCAGAGGCTGTTGGAAGTAACATTGCTTGCGTCTACCATGGAAAGAGAGTTGCCATTTCCTGATAGGGCAAGTATTTTAGCTGCAGCTGTGAAGCTGTTCTTAAGGACGTAGATTCTGCTTGTATCGATGTTCACCATTTTGCCTTGACTGTATGCAAATATGCGTATGTGATTGTAATTTTCAGCTGGATGATGAAACTTTTCTTTTGGCTACGATCGATTGAGTCTTTATACTTAATAACGGACCATTGGATTACTAGATGATACCATGGGAATGAATAATCGCAACTACGACATATTATGAGAGCTGAATACCCCTCTCTGCGGCTGATGTTTGTCTCAGAGCGTGATACGAAGGCAGACAGCTCTTTCAGCCCCCTTGCAGCTATTTCTTAGTCTAGCCTCACAATAGGATTTGACTACTTGGTAAGATCTAGGTTGTGTGTTGTGAAAAGGAGGCAGTGCTGATGGTCTAGACCGTCCTATGATGTTCTACGGTACGACTTTCGTGCTGCATGCGCGGGACAAGTCTCCGCCAAGCTGCGCCTGGATAATCACATGTTAAGACAGTTTTACTTGGTATGAGACGAAAGAAGTACATAAAATGGCCCTATATGTTGCCCTAGATGATACAATGATCACATATTCCATCCGCTAGGATTCTAGACAGAGCGCCACCATCCTAGCGAACAATGACTTGTTATACAACGATCCCGCGATTCTATGCAGAGGCACTGCATAATGTATCTTATGCTACGGCAGTAGTTATATACTTTCATAAAAAGCATACTGAATTTCTAGTTGTTATGCACTCTCAGAAGTTCATACATATTATTAAAAGAAGAATCATCATTTCAGGCACGTCTATGTAGACAAAAATTGTGTGACTCTTAATTGCATTGGTAATGGCCTCAATCACTATTGGAGATGATGACTGTTACATCATATGAAGCAAACACTAACCACACATAAGATAGCACCTAGTAAGCACCGTCTATCGTAGGAGCATGGCAAGGCGGCAATGTCAAGATTACGGCGTTTTTCAGTGATCCTGTGATAGGGTGGAGACCACACACTCCTTTGTGCAACCCATAGGAATGTTTGTTATACCAACTAAGCAATACAGAATGTCAAAAAAGAAAAAGAAAAAGAAATGAAATGACTATTATGATTGCTCTTCGAGTCTCTTAAGATATGTCCAAATAACTCTTATTACTAGGACTGCACCAATCTCTCTCGCGGTTAAGGATACTACATACAGCTTCTTAGTGCCCATTCAATTGTAACGTATCACCAAACTATTGATGCAATATCTCATAAGAAGCTGACTTAATTTCCCTCTATCGCATTCTTGTTGCCTAGTAGGATCTCAGAACAGTTCTCGACCGGGCCATGGAGCTGTTGGTTCACGGCGGTAAATGACTACGAGTAATTAGGAGCTTTGATACGGATCAAGATCGTAGTTTCTTTCTGCGTCTTCTATGGCAGTCTTGCAATTCACTAATAAGCATAAGTCTGTCAAAGCCCCATCACTCATCAATTGTATCAAGCACGCATATGACGGTGCCAATACTTGACTGTGAAGCAATCATACTGAGTATATTCCGCAGCGGTTGAGCAAAGGTATGTTACCTGGATCCATTCCTTTCGATACATTTCTTGACTAGAAGCTCACGGTGCCTACGGAAGAGTTGGTGCAACATAGCACCATCGCTGCTGCTGCACTATCTCGATGCTTATCTCCACCCCCTCGAAGAAAAAGTAACAAGAGAAGTAATTCTGTTCATCTAATTCATCCGCTATTTTTCTTGTTAATATAGATTTACCTCTGCCAAGATCTGCAGAATACCACAGAAGATTGCTATCGTTGTTTGAAGCCAATAAGGATATTCCGGAAGTTTGAAGGACTCCTGGAAAGACCCTAGAGCGGGACGAGGGTGCCGAGTTTTATCGTCTTCATAAACATTTGAAGATGCTGTAGCGACACGTCTAATTGTCCCGAGTCAGTTCGGTTCAAGCAATGTGTCCAAACCCAGACTAACCTAGCCCAAATTGAACATTGTGAGGTTGGTTTACAGCACTCCATTGGCTTAAGACAGCTTTCATCCACGCAATAGCGGTTAGAGAAGCATATTCTGCCACTATTCAGCGCTGTGATTATCTACGTAGTCACAAATGCCCTTGGTGACGACGATTGGGAAACTTATCCCATGCGTCAGCTCCCTCCATCTCAAATCCTATAATATTCTCTCCTTCATATCCAGAGTCGGCATTTCTATAGCATCTGTTATATCACCCAATGACATGTTGCTCATAGCCTATCGGGAAAGTGGATGTAACTTGTATCTGCCACAAGTTGTCTCAGAGGCGACATGTTTGTTAATCTTATAACATTTAAGCCATCATGTTTCAAATTCGATTCTCTCAAACTGTCGGATGGTATTTGTCTGGTAGCCTACGTATAAATTGCAGCGATTGTAGTCTAATCAATTTTGTATTTGTCTACACCAAAATCTCTTATCCTTTGAGATATATCGCTTGAAATTATGCAATTTCATGTGTCCGTATGAATGGCTTTCATCTTCAAAGATGAGCACGGGCATAAATATATAAGATGTACTATTAGCGATGTGATGTGATGTAACCTGCATTAGCTACGGTACTCGGCATTTCCAGCCGTTGAGCTATTGGCTTTGTTTTTGACGATCCTTTACCGTGTCTCGGACCTCTCCCCAACGTGGCCGCCATTGGACGTAAAGATCTGCCACCAACTTCAATAAAAGAGCTATTTCATAGATAATGATCACTGTAGAGAATGAGTGGTCAGATTGATGGGAAAAAACTTTTCTATGGGTAGCTTAGAAAACACAAACGGGGTATTGCTCAAAATTGTGGCTGGCTACCGTGCCTAATTGAGCGAGTGTCTCAAACAAGAAGCAAATGTTAGATGGCGCCATGCCCCCTATGGGATACGTCTTGCACTGTCCAGGCAAACGATGTACATCTATAGTCAGTCAACCTCTACCGTTAATATAGACTGTTATTTTACGGTTTATGTTTCTGGTGGGATGTATACTCCATAGTTCATAGTGCTATATTCTCTAAATTCTCATCTTTTCCCATGGGTGCGTGGCAGTCTCTTACTTGAGTCTCAACCAGTGGGGTTCCTGATTCAGTGAGATTGGCAAACACGCAGTCCTACCAGGCTGGCGCTTAAATGAAGCCAAAGGTTTCAAAATTTGATGATAGATCAAATAGGGAGACTCCAATTTTCTCAGACCGAATGCTGGCACAACAAGACATGGCTCAGACCATGTAAGCATGCATCTTCTGGCCTATAAGAAAGTCTCCCAGGCTCTAGCTACGTCATTTCAACTGCAAGTTTACTCCATGGTTTAATACTCGTAGGCATTAATGTCACAATTGATACCTGTAATCTCTCTGTAGGATCATCCTTGATTTCACTATAGCGGCAATCGCCGATGGCAAACAGGCGTTGAGTGGAGTATCGAAGCTTGCCTGACCTGACATATAATATCGCTATTGTAGATACGTTCCATTCGTACTCTTGTTAAGTAATATACGGGGTTGTGCAATTTCGTGCTTCTTGCAACTTAATATTTCCCTCATATGTAAATCCGAATATGGTTGTGGCCGATTCCAGTAAAGGCAAACTAGGGGAGTCACGGCGAATTACAAGACGGCGAGGGGCTTGCAATCGATGTAGAGCTCGCAAAGTTCGATGTCTGTCCATCTCACCGGCCATTGAATAGTCTGTTGATTGCTCTAACCTGAACACAGGTGACGGAAAAAAGCTATGTAGTGAATGCGAGGTCTTGGTCTCCGATCTAGCCGTGTTTTCGATATGAGACTAACCACCCTAATATAGAGGCTTGGCTTTGACTGTAAATATTTACCAACACATCAATCACGACCGTCCATTGATTGCCATGAGGCGTTCCCCGAGACGCCATTCTCACAGCAGATGGAATCGCCATTCGACAATACTCCGTTTAGCGAAAGTGGCCTATCTTTTCTCGAACCAGAATACCTTGGAGATATCTCTGCACCTTGTGTTGTTCCTTACTCCATCAGTCATCTAGGGCCAGCTGAATTTCTCGACTCGAATGCGATTCCTGCTAACGGTACGAGCGACACCATCATACCTACTTGCCATAACTTATTCGACACAAAGGAACAATTTGCCTTTAATGAATATTTGTTTGTGGATTCAAAGATGCCATCCACACAACTTTTGTCAAACTCATATACAGGTCTCAAACTAGGTTATTCGGTAACGACATCTCCTGAGGACCAGTGCATGTCGGAAATAAGCGAATTCCGAGTCAAAACTAGACAGAACAGTTTGATAAAGGACACGATACTGGATACCATTGAGCAATATTGCCATCAACAGCGCCTCGGTAAAAAAGACCATCTTCTTCATACAATGGAGAAAGTGATGACGCAGAATGTCACAATCTATCCTCCCGAAATCTTTGGTGGCCTAGAGGTGAATGTTGACAACTTTACCACTCACCGAACGTTCATGTTTGATTGTATCGATGGTACGTACCATCAGTCACTCCCTTATTCTCACTTGTTGAAAATGAGTCCATGGCTAACATGTAAAACATAGTGTGTTTAAGTGATCAACTAGGGTAAGATGCCTATCAATAAAAATTATCTATTTAAAGATTGTGTTACTGACAACGGCTCTAGTGTCTCTGTATTTTTAGATCGGGTATCACTAGAAAGCGCGGTTCACGATGCTTTGGGTCAGTTATCGTGCTCGACGCCGACAAAGGCCCTTGCCCATATGGTGCTTGCACTTGGAACCCATTTTTTACACTGCGAAGGCCGATGTGAAAGACTGCCAGAACTCCAACACAATCCTCTCCTTCACTTTAATGAGGCCTTGAAGCTTAAAGAACAGCTATTAAATGATATCTTTTCTGTTCAAAGTTTACAGGTAAGATTGGACGTTTCCCTGTCAAGTATTTCACTAGATGGAATACTAATATGTGAGAATGAAGGCTCTAGTCGCAATGGTATAATATTTCTAATACTCTGACTGGATAGCTCATATACTAAACTCGCGTCTGTCGTAGACTTACTTCGGGCTACTCGTTGAATCGAGAGAAAGCCGCAGTCTCCTATTTAGCTGCATTCAGTATTCA
Organism: Trichoderma sp. IMV 00454; assembly: GCA_001931985.1. NCBI lineage: Eukaryota > Fungi > Ascomycota > Sordariomycetes > Hypocreales > Hypocreaceae > Trichoderma > Trichoderma sp. IMV 00454. Next base: position 695,626 of record MSJK01000189.1, on the reverse strand, counting down.
CAAATAATGCGCTTGAACAGAAGCAGCTCCATAAATGCATTGTGTGCTACGCCAGATGATAGGAGAAGGATGAAGAAGGCCTTTTGGTTTTTATACGCCATGGAACAGCGCTTTTGTCTTCGGACAGAGACTTTTCCTGTCAGTCTTCAGTCATTTCTTCATCCGATCGTGTTACGAAATTTCCAGCACTGACATACACATAGCTTCTCAATCATGACTTTGTCGATCACGAGCCGCCAAAGCCAGAAGGGCATTCGATATCAGTTGATTGGTTGTCAATGTTGTGCCACCATGCGAGTCTTTGTGCGTCCACCTTACAGGAGTTCTATGGCCAGAGGGCACTGCAAAGCCAAGATTCGAGCTACCTCTCTGTCATCGACAAGCAGCTCCGTAAATGGATGCAGCGATTGCCATCGGAACTTCAATTAGTAGATGGCCAAATGGTAGGATTGAACACGATGAGATCCCAAGAGCGAAGAACAAAGATTCGCATTTTCTGCCTGTACTATGAGATTCTTCTTGCAGTATATGCAAAGCAAACATCTGCAGAGTCTCTAGCTGTCACTGCTCTCAATATGTGGCCATCATGTGGAGATCAACAAATTTTAGCAGTGAAAAAGCTTCTTGAGGCTAGCCATCAATTCACCGTGGCAGACGTACGTTTGGATCTGTATGTTTACTACTCCAACGCATATTCTAATGTTGTACGCGACTAACAAATTTCCAGGTCATTTTACCAACTAATCTGCGTCGCTTCTTGTAGACTAGCGGTCGGTACAATTTACGATGGTAACAATAGTAAAGATCTCTCTTACCTTTCCATGGCGGTTGGGTTCTTTGGACGTATGGCAATTGGCGATATCGACGGTCCCCAAGAAGAGGTCACAGAAATTGTGAGAATTGTGCACCAATTGGCAAAAGAGAATCATGAAACTCATTAGTAGCTGAATGGGATATGGTTATACATCAATCTGAATGACCTTCATCAGTTTTCTACTCGTCAACGTGAATATTTGCTACCTAATCTAGCCTCTACTACCCCCTCGAATCTGAACCGAAGCCGATCTTCTTATACTGGTACGTCAATGGTACAGGGTGCAAATCCAACATAAAATCCCTCATTTAACTCGTCCATTGGCTTTTTATTTGGATTGCTAAGCTCTTCCAAGCAGTGTGCTGCATGCCAAAACTGCTTATTCTCGTCATTGAGCTGCACTTTGCCCTCGGCAGCTCGATGAGTACGCCGAAGAAGATATTTGCAATGTGCTAGGTGTTCTTCTCGAGTAGTATAGACGTGCTGGTCAGCGAGAGTTGGGCCGTTGGCAAGAAGCGCAAAGGCACGTTCGCCAACGACGCGATTCTTTCCGTCGGGATCGAGAAAGTAGGGATAGGGTCCTAGTTTGCGATCATGGCTGCTGACGTATTCGCGATACTCCGATTCTGTCAGAGAGTCCATGCATTGCTTTGCTACCCAGTTGTGTGAAAGCAAGTCAAAGGCACAGCCGCGCGCCTCCGCTTCTTCTGTGGTGTTCCCGCACTCCAGCGTTTGCTTCTCGTATCTGATGGTACGAGGAGTAGGGTGAAAAGTGGTTCTCCATGCGGTCACTAGAATAACCCAGAGACAAAATAAACCGATCAATGTACGAAGAGCGTCGTAAAAGTATTGGAACTTGCTGCGAGAGTGAGGATTAGACGGATGAGGTCCGTCTAGTTTTTCAGCATCGCCATCAGTGAACGAGCTTGAAGCTGAAGAAACATCGCTTCCTTGAAGGCGCTCGTACGCAGTCTTAATTTTGAGGGGCCACATATTGAGCTTTCTCTATGATCAACACTTATTTCTCGATTCAGGATTAGATTTGATGGTTCATAGCCGGAGGAAGATGTACTCGTGTACTTACGAGAGCATAATACTAGGATAACAGGCTCGCATATCCCCATGGAATGAAGGTATAAGCAATTTTGAGATTGAACTCGGTGTGCTAAATTGAACTGACCAACTTAATATTGTGACTTCATTTGCTGCACAATGATGATTTATTGTTTCACTTCGGACCGACTTGGTGTGATGTGCTCGGACTCGGACCGGAACCAATTCTTGACCTCTCTGCTCCGAGAAATGTTCGAAATGCAAGTCATTCTTGCGGCCTCTGTTCTCAAAATGTATCACGTAATGATCAATTAAACTGCGATGAATAGACTAACAGGCCAATTGACCGCATAGATGTACGGATGCAGATGTACGCTTACTCGGACCGGGAACCAACCCGTGGACGTGTCTCACAAAGCGACCTCTCACCAAAAAAAATCAACCTTTAGCTGAGAAATGGCTAACCATCTTCTTTCTATCCTAACCGTTTGACTTGGGTGCCCTTTCTAAAATGGGATCTTCAGTCTACCTCTCACTGCCAGTTAGCAAAGAACGGCTGTATGACTACAGCCAGGCGATGGATTGGCCCTATCAGTTCGTTACCCTCTCTGAGGCGGATAGACACAAACGCCGTATTTTGAACGATCAGTATGGTTTATACGCACATTTATCACCTCTTGTACCCATCCTTGGTTTGCTCTTAGCGAGACTTATACGATGGAGGCTAAGTAAATTGACTGACAAACAAGCACCTTACGATGCTGAGGCAACATCATCTGCCGTTGCGTTTTATGAAGCGTCTGTCGCAAGTTCACCGTTGGCTTTATGGCGCCGTTTTGCTTGGTGGCTTAGCGACAACGTCGAATTCGCCGGCCTGACATTGTGTCAAAGAGATCAGTTGATATTTGGTGGTGTCTGGGCGGCTTGGTTGCAATTTCTCTGCACAAAGGACACAGGAACAGGTAAGGATAGTCGGCGCAATTGTGGATTGAAGAATATCTGCTGAAAAAGTCTTCTTAGACTATCATCATCTGGCTCGGCGATTTGGCATTGTTGGCATATCTCAACTACCCATGCTCTACCTGCTATCACTAAAGTGGTTCAATCCAGTTGCTCTCATTTTACGCACATCGCATGAACAGTTGAATCGATGGCATCGAACTCTTGGCCGTATAACATACTTGTTCATTACCTGTCACGGAGTTTTATATCTCAATTACTACTTTCAAGTTGGGGGATTACCAGCAGCTTTCTTTCGTGCTGTTCCAGCGCTAGGCATGAGTGGGTTGTTCTGCATGGCATTACTCAACACTACCTCGTTGAGAATAATACGTCAACTATCGTATCGGGTATTCTTTATCGTTCACATTATAGTCGCTCTGGCTGTTCCTTTCATTGTCTGGTTCCACGTTCCTCATGGGAGGATCTATGTGGCTGAAGCCTTAGCACTGGCTATTATTGATCTTGGTATCCGCCGATATACCAGGGTAACGAGCTTCTGTGCTGTAGAGGCTATTTCTAGCACTAATCTTATCAAAGTCAAAGTAAAAGGCTCAGACAGAATGATGAAGAGCCTCGTATCTCGCCCTGGATCGCATATCTACCTAAGCATTCCTCCCACGTCAAGATCCAAGAAAACTCCTCTGTTGTTATCATACCTTGGCTCTGAGTTCATTTCGAATCCGTTCACGGTAGGATCTGTTGATGAAGAAGCGGGGGAGTTTATGCTCATTGTCCGTCAAATGAGAGGACCGACTACGAAGACGCTTTTGAACCTTTCGAATCCAGCGTTAATGGGCATCAATGTTGCTCTTAGCTTTGACGGTCCATATGGGGGTCATACCAATTTCCCTAAGTTTTCCGGATCAGAGTTTGATGGAGTATTGCTATTCGCTGGAGGCGTCGGTGCAACTTTTATTCTCCAGCTGTACAGGCACATCAGGACGGAGAATCCGTCGTTACGGGTTCAGACGATCTGGGCAACCCGCAACATCAACGAAGCGGCGTGGTGCACCACCCAGGCAGACAGAACCATTTTAAAAGAGGGTGATTTACGCCTCTTTTGCACAAGAAGTGGATTTGAATCAACAGACAGCCCGGCATACGAATCTTCAAGCATAAGTGATGTTGAAATGAGCAGCCTTGACAAAGAGAGTAAAGTGGACGATGACAGTGTTCCAGTGGAGAGTTTTCAGCGGCCAAATATAAGGCAAATTGTCAACGCTTTTTTTCAGCAAGGCCGTGGTGGATGTGTTGGAGTTGTCGTGTGTGGCCCTGATGAAATGGCTGCTGATGTGAGACGGGTATTGACACACTGGGTCGAGAGAGATAGAGATGTTTGGTTCCATAACGAGAGTTTTGGCTGGTAGCATAATGGTGGAAGAGGAATGAGTCTTAATTATTATTAATGTTCTACCATTTCTGTTGCTGTTGATACTACATAGTCACTTGACTTAATTGGGGATACCTTTAGCCCCGACATATTACCGTTTCTTCTGTAGTAATACTTCCTCTTTAACAGCCAAATCTCATATGCTGAGGAACAAGTCAACTAGTTTGGGGAAATTTGGTGTTCTACTGAAGTCAGCTTCAAATAACGAACCAAAGGCCAAGCTAGGGAGGATCACCCAAGACCACTGACAGGATCCCATCCTTTGGCTGCTGGAAAACCGGTAGTATTACACCCTGGATTAGAGCCCTCCGTGATATCAACAAAGACTTCGGGATGAGCATACTAGAATCGATAAGCCTATAAATATCACTACTGAGAGATGGGATAACCATACCAAGACAGGGTGGATGAAGCCAACCGTACTTTTGTTGGCAGCGAGACGGCGCTCGTTTATCAACGTGATTATAGCTGCCCATATGGGGGCTGAGAGAGATGTGCCGCCGACATGACCCCATCGGCCTCTTTTGAAGGCCACCAATCTTTCCCCAACAGCCGATACGTCAGGGTAACCACGGCCACCAGCCCTGTAGACACCATCGCCAACATCGCTGAAGTTGACGCCGGGATTTTCGTAACTAGTAAAGTTTAAGGTGACTTGGTCGAAATATGAGGAGATAGCATCCGTTTGCCACTCGGGTGCGTCGAAGTAATTAGAAAATCCACCGCCGCTGTATGAGGTAGAAGACTCATAGTACGTGGTGTTGCTGTCTCCAAACCTCTTGAACTGCGTGGAGCCGACAGCGAGAACATAAGGACAGCTTACATCCGCGGAAGGATAAAAGACTTTTCCGTCAGTACCAGCGCATCCATTATTCGTGAAGAGATTCTCTGGGTAAGAAGCCACGCCATAGTCTCCAGATGACTCAACCACGGTTACACCTTGCAAGGCGAGCTTCATAATCTCATTGCACTGTCGCTTCAAGTATGATGCAGGTAGATCCGCTTCACCGCCGCTGTAAGAGATGGATATAACATTCGTAGGACGGTATATACCACATTGTAGCTGACCCTTGTATCCATCGGGACTGGGATTAGGGTACGAAGGATCAAGGCATTCTGGTCTAGTACAGTCACCAGTCTCATTGTATGCTGAGGACGTACAGTATGACCCATCAATTGCATCAAAGAAAGTGTTCCAGAAGCCATGGTATGGTGTGTCCGGTGCCTTTTGACTGGTTTCATAGAATTGATCGTCTGTTTGGAACAGAACAACCCCTTGAGGCCAAATCAACGGCCAGGCAGCCTCAATGTCCATATCCGCTTCGACACCCGCAACAGACTGGTTGTATCCTGGAACGTCTTCAACGGAGCCAATAGCGCCGTCAATGAGTCTTTCCTCTGGGTAGGTGCCATTCGGTATGTGTGGGTGAAGCGTGGCAAAGAATGTGTCGAGATCAGCTTTGCTATAGTGCTCATCCAGGCCGCCAAAAATACCAAGCTCATTTCCAGGTATGGCGAATGTATTGTTGGGAATGCCGTATTGAGCTCTGATACAAGCAATCGTGAGATCTGTATCGCAGGAACCTGAAAGAAAAGGTGTTGGCGTCGTACTGCTGTTGCCGCTACCTATGCCGCCTTCATCATTCATGTAGAGCGCATTTTTACGCGCGGATCTGCTCATAGGCTTCTCTTGTAGCTCATCTACTTGGCGCTGCATCAATTTCTTCAGCTTACTAGGGTGTGCTTGAAGCTTGATTCCAGGAGTGATGTAGTCTATGTGCTCTCGAAGATGGAGGGGAACATAGTACTCCTCGACAGCGACAGTCTTGCTGCCTGACGCAAGGTGCTCATACTCAAAAAATTCTGCAAACAGAAGATTTTCAGCATCTTCAGCTCTTGAATCAAATTGGATCCATTGCTTGTTGGTTGAAAGTGAGATGGCTTCGTCAGCAAAGCCGGCGCTAACAAGCCAGTCTTTCACAGCACCAAAAGCAGTCTCAGACGGAGCGAACATTTCAATTACTTCCTCTGTCGACATATGTTTTCCATAATCTGGTGATCTTGGATCGGAGCTAATACTTGTGTTATAACGGGAACACTCATGGTAGGGCTTAAAGTTTTGCTTACATCTCCTGTAAACGACGCGCTCCCTCGTCAATGTTACTCTGCACGATACCAATACGCATGGGAAGCAGACCATTAGCTGGAATTCTGCTTTGTTTGTCCCATTGGCTTTCCCAGTGAGAGTTTTGCCGCTCATGTAGTCTGTGAGAGCTGGGTATCTCACGTTTGGTCATTGAGGCTTTACCGCGCTGGGTCGATTTGTTACTCGACAAGCCATCGATTGCAGCACCGATAGCCTCTAACACGAGCATATGGACAATGATGGAGATTATAGTGAATTTCACAGCCATTGTATAAAGAACATTACAAGCAGTCAATATTGTGATTACGTACAGTACCTGCTCCACGTCTCTTGAAAGTCTGTTATCTTTTGTAGTTGCTTTGTCGCTCAACTGCTAAGCCACTCGCGAAGTATGGTATCCGACTTCTCGGCTTTTTGTCGCTATGTGAAGATTCAATGGTAATGTTGCTCAAGTGAGGATACCTACGATAGAGATCACAGGCAGCGAAACGAAACAGAGATGGGGTAGTTTGCTATCTACCTATCAGTTAATCATGTAGTCGCAAACCTCGGTGACGATTACCACTGGTCAAGGCTTACAACACTGGTACTTGCCGATGATCTACGCCAAGAAATCTCATCATCGAAGGATGAGCGGCTCGGTCCGTCCATTTTATTAACTGAATCTGCACTTCGGTCCGTCGGATTTCTGAGAGCGAAGTTCTGCGACATTTCCCATTCCAGTAACTGACTTCCACCACTAACGTCGCTTTCTATGCCTCGTCATATTGGACTCTCATGATGTCAAGCCTGTCTCGGAACGTCCTTTGACGGTTTTTTTTTTTTTTATGTGACTTCTCAGCTGCGACTCTGAAATGTCCGGGCCTATTTGCGACGAAAGGGTGGTACTCGCCTAATGTCAGTGCTGAACTATTATCTGGGTCCGATAGAAGCTGCGTCGGTACGTCAAAATGCTTCGCATCGAGGCTGTCAGCCGTCATTTCGTTGTGAAAAATGATGCAATATTCTCATCTTGTTTCATTTGCTCACGACTATCGTATTGAAACATGACTATGGGAGATTCGGCGCTTTCTCGCTATATAAGAAGTCATCTCTCGTGATGGTTGAACAGCTTTCTCGCAACGCAGCGGCGATAACATCGCATCCAACCCAATATCCTCGAACAGAGACTTTTAACAAGAATTTCATAACTTGCTTGCATTATGCGGTACACTAAAGCCTTTGTTATGGCCGCTTTGGCCTCTACTGCCATGGCGCTCGCGCTTCCAATGGCACAGCCGTAAGCAAAACATATCCTCTACATACTATCAGAAGCTGATCTGCGGCATATAGCTTGGATCTTGTTTCTCGCTCTGAGGACACCGTTGTTCCTGATAAGCAACATTACGATAAGCGTTATGAAGATACAGTTGTTCCCGATAAACAGCATTACGACAAACGCCACGAAGACACCGTTGTTCCTGACAAACAGCATTATGATAAGCGCAACAAGGATACCGTGGTTCCTGACAAACAGCACTATGACAGACGTAACAAGGACACTGTTGTGCCTGACAAGCAGCATTATGACAGACGCAACGAAGACACTGTTGTCCCAGATAAGCAACACTATGACAAGCGTCATGAAGATACCGTCGTCCCTGACAAACAACATTATGACAAGCGCAATAAGGATACAGTTGTTCCAGATAAGCAGCACTACGACAAGCGAACTAAGGACACTGTAGTCCCAGACAAGCAACATTACGACAAGCGTACCAAAGACACTGTCGTCCCCGACAAGCAACACTACGATAAGCGTAGCGAGGATACGGTTGTCCCTGACAAGCAACACTATGACTAGTGTGAATTCGACGGTATCTACCTCCTATTGACGCTGGAAGCTGCAAGTATCAATACGGGCATTTAGTTTATGCTTTGAACTGGCGAGCAGGGGGGGTTTGATAGTGACCAATATGGTGCCGTATTTAGGACACGTGAGGATAGTTCAATCGTCCTCATTAGCTCTCCCATAGGCAATATACGTGAAGTTTATTACCTTTGCCGCGTTCTTAGGACCTGTTATATTGATTGACAGTCCGATATCTCATACCTCAATGTTATTGCTTAAACGTTAAACTCTAATGGCTATACTGCTAGCACACCTCATGAGGCCATGGCTCTTTTGCCATTTCTTTTTTCTCTGTGGACATTAACATTCCGTAGTCTTAGCGATGCTCAAAGTGTCTGCTGTTCTATTTATCGCCGTATACAAAAGTATGCGTTACTAAGCCTTTGAGATCTGTTTAAGGACTTGCATTACGAAGTTTAGTGATAAATTTTAGAACCGATGCAACTACAGTCACCAAATACACCGTCCTTTCGCTTGCTACGGTTGTTGCAATACTTGCATACAGAGTCAGGGCCACAAATCATTGGGCCAAATCCAATTATTGACGATTATTTCTCTATGTTCGCAAAAAGAGTCTACACCTCAAACTATTGATTATAGCTGCTCCGGGTAGATATGCTTCCGTCTAAATTAGATGCATTCATGAACCTATGTAATTGCAAGCGGCCAGATCTTGGTCTTGCAAATGACGGCTGAACCTTTGTGTTTCACTAATAGATAACTTTTATGCAGAGGGGTGCAGCACAGTCCCGTTGGCCGAGTCACCGCGATTCTCCTACCGATGCGCAATGAGCGACTCTCATCTCTCAAATCCGAGCCTCGTAATTGAACGTTTGGGATACATAATTTCCGATCTCCATGACGTCTTGATTCTCGCATGTTTGAAAGCGGTCCGAGATGTCTGTATGTGTCTCGGTTCGGATAGGTGCTGTACTTCGGCCGCCATGTTTCTCAATTCCGAGCCTAGAGTTACATCATCGGACTCGGACCTAGTCTCGTGGCCTCGAATCAAAAGTCCAGCCTACCTACGTGTAGACACCACCAAACTCTGGAGTACCTTACATATTTCAGATTTCGCATCCCTAAGGTCTACTATTGACCTTTACGTTTAGACTAATTTGCATTCTCAAAATGGATCTTGGGTCAGCGTCGAGTGTAGAGAAGGGGCGCCCAAGCCTTGAAGCTGAAAACAAAAAGCTTCTAGGCTATTACGATAGGCTTGAAGATGAGCTTGATTCCACCTCGACATGGATTGGAGAAGACGATACACCTCAGCGATCAAGGAAATGGAGACCCAATTCGGCAACAGTATGGAGATGGGCTATAATCAGTCTCCAGATCATATGCAGTGTACTTGTGGGTGCAGCCTTAGGGTATGTGCTAAAGCCAGGATGCACTGAGTTGGAGTGCGTCCGTATGACTTCAAGCTATTGTAAGTTGTTCATAGTTTTGTAGTCAACTTTGACGAAGCTGACCCAAGCACAGCGCCGTTGCTTGAGGCAGTGGAATATTATGATTATCAGTTTGAGGCGGAACTTGACGCCGAAAATGTGTACAAAGGGCACCCTCGACCAGAACTCGACGAAGCTTGGACTCGCGTTGGTAAAAGTAAGCATCCAAACTTATCATCACTTCTAATGCCGTATTTTGTGCTTACTTTACATCACAAGTCCATCCGCTTTCAATGCCTGAAAAGCATCGTGCAGAGTTGAATAAGACAAATTCGGGCATACCTTACCCCAAAGAACAGGGTGGTGGAATTATGGTCGAGATTGAGGTTTTTCATCAGCTCCACTGCCTGGTATTAAATTCTCTTCCTCTGTTGACGTGGGACATTTTCTGACCCGGTAAATAGAACTTTCTCCGGAAAGTCATCTATGCAGATTATTATTCAAGGCCCGAAAACCTGCCAATTGAGTTTGAAGTGACGAATAAACTATTCTTCAACCACGTCGGTGAGTCTAGCTTACCTTTGTTAATTATGAATTCATGCTAATAACCTGCTTCTTTCTGCGTCTTACTCTAGACCACTGCATCGATTATCTCCGTCAGGTCATAATGTGCGAGAGTGATGTTACGCCCGTCACCTCCAACTGGGTCCTTACTCACCACACTCCACATCCTGATTTTAATACCATGCACAAGTGTCGAAATTTTACTAAATTGCTGGAATGGGTGGAAGAGCACGACAATGGAGGCGTACCAAGACAGACACCAAATCCCAGTTGGAAGCCTGCGCCAGGGCTTGCAGAGACGATATTGGATTACGAACACGATTTCCCAATACCGCCGCATGGACCTCCAGTCACTGGAAAGGATAAATGGGGTCATGATTGAGTTGGGAAACCACGGAGCGGCCATCAAGGTGGTTGGTCTATCTAGAGTCTCTTTCATAGCGCCATTGCATATAATAAGAAATCTCAGTGCCTCCAGTATGGCAAGCTATTAGAAAGCTATTTCATATCAAGTGAGAGGATATGAGGACCAGGAGAGTCAGATTCATACCCAACTCCTCAGTATTAGTGATTAGTTCAAGATGAGATAGCTGAGAACTATGAAATTTAATAATATCGGTCGAATTGGCTAATGAAGAGCATCAGATAGAGATCATTAGATGTACGTAGCAAAATGACATGAACAAGATACCCGTATTATCTTTCCAAGAGAATGTATACATAAATGACTCATTACTTTAAATGCGTTTTTTCATTTTTACAACTGAAATGCTGAAATGTGCATGCGCTTTGTTCATCTACCTCGATCATGACACTTGGACGCAACAGCACCGGACACCAACAACGTTAACATATGCTTGTTATTTGGGAAGAAGAGACTTAGCCGGTCGGCAAAACATCGAGACCGAGTAAGACATGTCGGCCAACCGAACCGAGCACGGAATAGCATGAGGGGAGCACGCTGCATGGACCGTTAGTTACATGTACATTAATTAGATAGGTGGCAACCTTTCTCCCTCTCCGCGGAGGCGGGGACCTTCTACTTTACATTCTCGGCAAGCATCAATAAAATCATCAATATACACATAGCTAGTATATGAAGCCTTAGTAGCATCTAGGAAGTCAGAAATATCTCATCATCTGGATGTATGTTCCTTTGAGCACAATAAAACGTCTCAGAACCCTCTTATGACTAAAATCTTACGCAGCGTCATCACAGAATAAGGCCAAGTAGCGCCCTCTATCAGCAACAAAGCAACAAAATGCCACTTCAGCTTGAGGACATGAAATTTGAAGATGCCGAGGCATACGCAAACACGTATGCCACCTCGTTCAACACCGACCCTTACTCGAGAGCCTCCTTTGCAGACCAGACATATGATGAGCGGGTAGCAGGCCTTATTCGCCGTTGGCCTAAAAACTATTGCGAAGCTTTCAATGCCTATAAAAAGGTCGTCGACACCGACACGGGAGAGTTGGTTGGTTGGGTCAAGATTGGGTTTCAGAACACCGATATTGATCCCGATCGATTTACTCCAACCGGTTTGTGCCCTTTCTTGCTTTGAGTTCCAAACGTATTCGACTAATGGCAATAGACGCCCCTGAAGACATAGTCAGAAATCGTCTACCGCCCCCAGAAGCGCCAACTGCTGCTCCCACGGGGTCTGGATTTAGTAGTAGGGCCGCGAGGGCTCAATTTCGGGATTTGGGCAATCGGCCTGCTATTAGTATGTCTTTGGCCATCTTTCACTACAAAAGTGTTTTCTAGAGATTGAAACTAAGCCTCTACTTCTCTAGTCTTGAAGCTCATTGGCACACATCCCAAGGCACAGCGACGTGGTGCCGGAAGCTTGCTGATGACCTGGGTCACAGAGTTGGCCGACCAAGAGGGCCTCGCCTGCTGGGTGACTGGCTCCCCAATGGCTGTGCCGTTGTACAAGAAATTTGGATTTCAAGTGATGGAAGAGATTACCGTAGACCTGCCTGGAGGCAGCGACGGGGAAACTTATACACACACGTGTATGCTTCGCGAATCGAAGAAGCCCGAAGCGGCTGCTTGAGTGCTCCGCGGTGTGCACCAGAGATGGCTTGTTATATGGGCATCCTATTGTATTCCTGTTAATGGGCTGTAGGCATGCCCATAAATCTGCATGTCCATCCGTCAAGGCATGGTTAGCAAAGACTAGTTATTCCCCAATATGGATTGCTTCTTCGCTCATACGCCGACACAAGAGTCCTAAGGTGTGAGATATAATTTATAGTGTTATTATTGCTTGGCAAAACTAATCTATTTCAAATTCCAATTGACCTTGTCACTCTTCTATAGGTTTAGTTGTCCCAGTCCTCTAAGCGATGTTTCCGGGACTAGCATCTGTACTTGTGAGAGTCGATACACTTGGTGCACCACCTCTTCTGATAATCCGAAGCGCTCTTTCAGCACATTCCTCAACTGTGGTGTCTTTTGTATAAATGATATGCTTTGCAAGCCTCTTATTGCTTGGATGTTCCACAAAGTGCTTGTTGAGTCCAAGCTCATGGCCCCTCCGTGCTTCTGTAATCTTCACCACCTCATCGACGTCCTCGCACGGCATTACCAAGATGACATTTTCATAAGGCTTAATCAACGCCTCAATATTTTCCAGCTCTTGCGGATTCTCAAAGACTGAGTGTCCGGCTCCGAAATCGAGAATTTTGCCATAAAACTGATCGCCCTCTCGACTTGCATTGTGCAGGATGTGTACGACAGTCTTGTATTCAAATGTTTTCCAGTGCTGGTAAAATGCCCAAAGACCTTTTTCTTCGTATATCTTCGCGGCGAGGTCTTTATCGTAGCCGTATGGTGCGTAGAGTTCATCGCGGTGTCGGTCAAGGGTATACAACTCTTTCGACAGGGTCTTGGCCAGGATTTTACCAATGGTAGACTTGCCAGAACCTTCTGGGCCGATCAAAATTATAGTTTCATCGTACATGATGTTTTGTATGTAGATATTTGTTATCGCAACTCAAATCGGGTGGCTGGTGTAAGGACGAAGTCTGGGAAGTGTATGAAGTTTATGTTAAAACGGTGAGTCATAGCCCAATGGCCAAACTAATAACCGATCCTTCACCCTGCACTTCTACAATTCTGTGAATGGCTAATTTGTGGGCGCCAATCCTCACACGCGTTCTCATCCCCGTTATCTCCGCAAAGATATTTTATGAGGAAACTCAAGTGTGATGTACGGGATCCGTAACATCGAATCTGCAATGGATTTCGATCATGTTCCCGGCGCGATTCAAGTGAGCCCAACCCATGTACTGCTGTCAAGGGGGAGCAGGAGTGCCAGTACCAGAATTCACTTTAGACCAATTCAGACATAGGTATGGTTTGGATTATGATTTACGTCCACACTGTTACTGTTTGCATGTACCTATATTGAACTTTACACCGCAAAACCTTGTTACGGTTCAGCCACGGTAGTTCGCAGCGAACCAGCATATAAGCCTCTTATAAGTATAAATACAAAGTCAACCGTCACCCGGCAACGCTATGAGGCGCAATGAATCGCCATTGTTTCCCCAGAAGTTATAAAGGCTGCTGGTCCCTGGTCTGAAACTCTCTTCTGAAACTTCTTCTGTAGTCCCTCTCAACATTCATTGCCAAAGCCCCAGTCTTGACATCTTCTTCAATAATCACTACTCCAACAATCGCTCTCTCCAAACGTTATACTCCGGTTTCAAACATTTTATGAAGTGTCTTCGATTTCCAAGCCGCCTACTTAGCAGATTCAAGATGCGAGACGCTGCCACTTCTATGCCCCCCATGGAAAACTTCTCCCTTACAGTCAACAATCACGTCGCTATGCTCCAGGTTCCTCTAGAGATCATCTATCTAATCGCCGACAACCTATGTTTGTCCGATAAAGTCTACCTTTCACAGACATGCACAGCGCTACGGCGAATCATGTTCTGTGACTGGAAGCAAGCAGCGTCCAAGCTTTCCCGAGAGGATAGGTTTGCATTTTGGGAAGGAATTGCACACCAATCCACAAATCACTGGGCCTGTCAGAGATGTTGCAAGCTACACCTTGTCAATGGCAATACTCTGAAGACTATAGGAGATAACTGTCCTCCCTGCGGTTTTCAACTGCACAGTCCACTAAATCTTGGTGACTGTCACATCGATCATCATCATGTTCAATTTGCCCTAAAGCTATCACGGCTGGGCAATATGGAACAGAAACATCTGGAAACGATGATGAGGCCGTTCCGATCGAAATCGAAATTCATGGGCCCTACACATTACACGGCAGATGCTAGGATTATCAATAAAACGGTTTATTTTTCGTCAAGAATGGAAAGCTGGCGGCCATGAAGACAAATATAATAATTTGTGGTCGCAGACTATAACTCGTTGGACACTTTTCCGAGACAAAAATATAACAATTTGCCCACACTTGTGTCTGCGAGGTGGACTCAATTACAGTCGTGCAGAGAAGAGAAAGGTCAGCGCTACAATCCAGACACAGAGCTGGACCACCACTCCTCGAGTAATAACCGACCTTGAGGATGGAATTGATCTTGCAAAAAAATACCTGGCCAGTGGGTATTCATTTCCTGCCCGCGTTGTCCTACAGATTGTGGGATAATAGTTTCCGAAGGAAATAAAGAAGCGACAATCCAGTCTTGGCATGATCTTGGCACAGAAGGACCACACTCAGCTGTTCGCTGGGGAGTACATGTCAGTGCTGGCATTTATGATGACTGGATCGACCAAGGGATGAAAGTGGATTATACCCATGGTAGTATTCGGGCATTATGTTGGAGGATGATATTGGTAGACAGGTCCGATCGCATATGTAGCTAAGTGAATAGACAAACAGACGAGATTAGTGAGGCGACATGTAATAAATGTAAGTTATGCTAGGTTCTGAAATGCACTTATATGCTGTTTCTTGTATTACCCTCACTTTGCCTGCCATGCGATTCCATATACACGGTTTCTTATGTTTTCTCTCTCGTCTCTTTGTTAACACATTGATACCCTTATATGTCGCGAAAATCTCACTATAACCATCACGAACACAGTCTTGCCTTGAAATTAGACATGCTGGTCATTGATGTTATAATTTGAACAGAATATCTTGTTAGAATTAGGTTGTATATAGGAATTATGTAGCCATCAACATCCATATTAGATGCTGTCTGATACCGAGTCTTCAGATATGTCTCTTCTAATTTGCATTTGTTTTATCGGAGAACATTGGCTATATATCCCTCGCTAATTGATAATCAAGAGCATAGGCATTCTAGTATAAGTCATTCATCTGATGCCAACCTTTTGTTGGTAGTAAATAGGACATCCTGATGTTTTGCATTATATATGGATCAAAAATTACACTGCTTATCGATAAGCAAACGGCCCTTATAGCTCAGGGGTAGAGCGTTGCACTCGTAATGCAAAGGTCCTTAGTTCAAATCTGAGTGGGGGCATGTTTTTTGCTGTTTTGCTCGTTGAAATGCTTCAATAACATTTCAACATTTCAAATTGGATGGGAAGAGTCTTTACAAAAAGAAGATTGGGCATCTAAGAAAAGATCTTCCTTTTTTTTTTTTGGAACTATTTGGGAATGTTTTCTACAACGCATTGCTTGATTTTCTTCTTCTTTTTTGGTAGATGAGGGAATGTGAGGATTCTTTCCATGCTCACTCCGGCATCTTATTAAAAGCTTCAAGTGATGTAGCTACAAACTGTCTGTCCTGTGTGTCGCCATGGCAATCTATACAGAAATCGCAGCAGTGCTGTCGACATGTAGCAACTTACTTAAATGCATGTGGAATTGTCTGTCTTCCATGTTGGAAGAATTCGGGATGATCCCCGCGTTTGTCAAACCCCTGCGAATCAGGTTGCCCCTCACTTCATATGCTTTGCTCTCTCATTAACACACGTACTGTGCAATATGTACATTGCGTTTTTATCCATTCTCAATCATCTTAATAACGAGACTCTCATGTCAAAATGACACAACGCAGGATTCCTGTCATTGATGAGAAGCCAATTGCTCCAGGTACCGGCGTCTTAGGGACAGGACCGGAGTCGGATCTTATCAAGCCATGGAAGCTTCCTCCCCAAAGGACATATATCTTCAGGAACGCAAATATCGTTGATACGGCAAATGGAAAAATTATTCCCAACCGTGTTGTCAAGTTGTCAGGAGGCCTAATCAAAATAATTGACGATAAATCCGCCGAACACGCTGAATGGTATCCCAGCGACGCTATTGTGGTGGATTTGGAAGGCAAATATCTGAGTCCCGGACTGATCGACTGCCACGCCCATATATCTTCTGTGCCCGGGGAAGAAGGTCTTACAGCGAGTATAGTTCATCCCGACATGGCCGTATCTCACTTTCGTCAGCCTTATATGGCGGCGCAGGTGCTGTACCGAGGCTTCACTACATTGAGAGACACTGGCGGCGCAACACTGGCCCTGAAGGAGGCAATAGCAGACGATGTATTTCCTGGGCCACGGCTTTTTATTGCCAACAAGGCCCTCTCTCAGACTGGAGGACACGGAGACTCCAGATCCGCCCACGAAGCCTGTTGCGGTACCACAAACTGTCTTTCTACTGTTGTTGATGGCGTGCCTGCTGCCATACTGGCCACTCGAGAGCAGATCCGCCAGGGAGCAGATTTTATCAAGATTATGACCAGTGGAGGCGTTGCTTCGCCGAATGATAGACTGGATCATATCCAGTTTACAGCTGCTGAGATTAGGGCGATTACCGAGGTCGCAGAGACGTACAACACGTATGTGACTGCTCACGCTTACACTCCTCGATCAATCAGGCATGCTGTGGACAATGGCGTTAAAGGAATCGAGCATGGCAATCTCATTGATAAAGAAACGGCCGAGTACATGGCAAAAAACAATGTGTGGTTTACTCCTACGCTTGTCACCTACCATGCCATGGGCTCCGACAAATACGCTGGATTTCTGCCACCAGCAAACCGTGAAAAGAACCTTCAAGTTCTAGAGCAAGGTCTGCAATCTCTGCGCCTAGCGGACGAAGCTGGAGTGACCATTTGCCATGGATCTGATCTATTAGGGCCCCTATGGGTGGAGCAGAGTAAGGAATTCGGGATCCGGGCACAGGCGTTGAGTGCCGCAAAGATCCTCCAGGGGGCCACTGTTAATGCGGCGAGGATGTTGAAGCAGGAGAACTTCTTGGGCCAGATTAAAGATGGGTTTGCCGCTGATGTCTTGGTACTGAATGCCAATCCACTGGAAGATATAACGATTTTGGATGAGCCAGAGAAGAACATTCTTGCAGTGCTGAAGAATGGCCGAGTGTATAAGAGCCGGTGGACAAAGTTGAAGGAAGATGTTGCCCGGCCTCAGACACTGATTGCGTGATTCCAAGAGGAAATTGTGACGGATAATAATAGTGT
This sequence comes from Trichoderma sp. IMV 00454, assembly GCA_001931985.1. Classification (NCBI taxonomy): domain Eukaryota; kingdom Fungi; phylum Ascomycota; class Sordariomycetes; order Hypocreales; family Hypocreaceae; genus Trichoderma; species Trichoderma sp. IMV 00454. The sequence continues at coordinate 677,944 of MSJK01000189.1, read as the reverse complement.
AATAATTCAATCATCCGTATCTCTTCTTGAAACCAAACTCATTACAGCTCATATTAGAGACTGTGTGCTCTTTGTATTGAGACTTATATGATAACTGTAACGATTAGTCAGCGGGATCCGACGATAGCCTGCAGACTTTCCGATCCCCCAAGCCCAGCTCCGGCTTCTCTCTTCACCTTCACAAGCTCCCTCATGCCCTCGCTGCATATCTCTTAAACCCGACCGAAACTCTCCCACGATGAGCCGAACGAGCCGCAAGAGCCATGATCTCCGGCCGCTCTGAAGCTCCCATCCTGGCCCCTCTCCCCGACTCAACCACCGGCGTCCTCCCCGTCCTCCCGCCTGGAGTTGAGCTGCCCGATCGCCATCCTCGAAACAATGCCGCAACAGCAGCTTCGGCGGCCGGAGTGCGGGCTCTCAGTGCGCAGGTCGTTGCGTTTTACTTCCGTGCTCCAGCCAAGTCCTTCTTCCGCACCCGAGTCGACTATCTAGCGTATGCCCGGACGATTCATCAGCGGCAGACGAAGAAGCTGATGCAGGCTGTTGCGGAAGATGCGTCGCCGTCGAGGCTGGTTGCGGCTCTCCGACAGACGTGGTTATGGATGCGAAGCACGACTCCCGGTGTTTTGACGTCGGCGATCCGACATGAGGGCTGGGGCATTGTGCCGCACCAAATCATGCCGCCGCTGATTGCCAACATTGGCGTCAACGCTGTGCTGTATACGGGATATCTGCAGATTCTTGGCCGTCTTCACGAAGAGAGCTCCAAGGCTACCAAGAGAGTTTATCCTCCGCCGCCTCCACAGGCTACATTTATGGCTGGATTCCTCGCAGGCGGACTACAGAGTGTTCTTGCAGCACCATTGGACGCACTGCAGGCGCGGTATGATCACCGTGATATGATGCCCAACGACGGGAGCGGCCGACCACGAAGCATGTGGACGTTTAGTGCCGAAAAACTCAGAGAAATCGGGCTAAGAGGCATATTTGCGGGATGGGGGGTTTCATTCTTGAAAGACAGCGTGGGATGTGCAATCTTTTTCAGCACATTCGAGTATATCAAGGCACAATCATACTACCGCTTCGTAGCATGGTACTACGGGGGCCTGGAAGAAGATATCGTAGATCTTCTCACGACCAAGCGTCCCACCGATCGACCCAAAGAAGAGGGTGGTCTTCAGCTCATTCGACCACATTACGCAATAGAGCCCATGTTTCTGCTTGGTGCGGGCATCAGTGCCTCCTTCGCCCAGCAGCTTCTTCTCCATCCCCTCACTCATTTCCAAGTCAAGCACTGGGACCATCTAGAAGATTTAGACGACAAAGCTGCCCGTCTACGCGCATCTCGAACCGCCAACCCCGACAAACCTCACCGAAGATTTAGAATGCTTCGGGCGTACTACCATGCTTACCAAGAGACATGGGCGGTGTGCAAGGCTGAGGCATCGGCAGAAGGCCTGAAGCTGGGCAAGTGGCTGTATCGAGGATTCTGGTGGAATACCATTCGGCAGGTACCAAGCACAAGTGCCGGGCTGATCATCTTTGAACTTATACGACGCAAATATGGGTTCGGCATGGAAGAGGTGCGCATCACCAGTGATGGATACGATATTTTGCTGCATTAGAAGGTAATTTCGAGGATTCATCACACCTGTAATGGTTTGTACTAGAGTATATACATCTCCCTCGGATAGATTAGGTGATAGATCACTCTGCTCCATTGTTACACGTAAATATCAACATATCCATTATTTTGTATTGACGATATAAGAAGGAACCGATTCCTCCGTCAAACCCAGCGCTTTTCTGTCTAATTATGTGTCTATGTGCGATCAAGTCATCCTTTACGCCTCTGCTTGCAAAAACTGTGCAAATGAATCCTTCATGGTAACCTCCAAGGGGATATACTTGATTCCCAGAACACGTTCTGCCTTGCTTCCGTCAAGCTGGTAGACGGCCTGCGTTTTACCCGCACCGGGCGTTCCCACTGGCAGACGGCTTTGCAACTCTGGCAGAGTTTCACGCAGAGTATCTACCGCACTCTGGTAGTCAAAGTGCTGGCCGCAGATGAAGCGCTCGCCAGCAGCTTCAGGGCGCTCAAAGGCATTAAGATGGGCAGTGGCAACGAGACGAACGTCTGCAAAGCCAGCGAAGTCAACTGGAGGGACTTCCTTTGCGCCAGCAAGACGCCACAGTGCCTCAGAAGATTCGTTGAGATGGTGAAGATCAGTGATGGGGCTCAAGTGAGGACCAAAGATCCAAGGGGGGTTAATGGATGTCAATGAGAACGAGGGCTTCTCAGTCTCAACCCAGTTCCACATGGCCTTCTCGGCGAGAGCTTTAGAAGCGCAGTAGGCGGTGGCATTGTCGGCTTTGGCAGCCTCAGCATGTGTCATTGGGTTCCAGTCCTTCTCAGAGTATGTGTATCCAGGACGGTAGCCCTGGCTTAGATCGAGAATGCAGGCAAATGAAGATGTGTTGATGACGCGACGGACGTCAGATCCATATTGACGAGTTGCTTCAAGCATGCTGATGGCACACTCAACAGCCGGATCCAGCAATTGAGTGACAGGGTCGTCGACTTTCAGGGAGAAGGGAGCAGCAACATTGATGACACCCGTGACAGGCTTAGGAGTACCAACAAAGGCGGGCTCGTAGAGCTCCTTTTTGTTCAATTCGGGGACAATGGCGACTGTGAACTTGTCACCGTAGTCGGAAAAGATGGAGCGAACTTTTCCTGCTGAGCTAACGGATCGGACGGTTCCTCGCACATTGTAGCCGCGATCTAGGGCTTGCTTGATGATGTGGAGGGCGACGAAGCCATTGGCGCCGGTGACGATCAAGGTCTGTTCAGATGGAGCCGACATTGCGTGTGTCTGCGTTGGTGTGTGTGGAATTATGGTCTATTGTGGGATCTTGAGCAAGGATTGAGTTGTAATGATACTGGAGTCTCGGCAAGTGTAGTTGGAGGCTGTGTCGTCGTAATTGTTGTGATTGTTGTTTACCTATGTAATTACAATTGAGAGAATGAACGGCGAATGGCCTCTTAATATACACATTGAATCGCCTCCATCGCGGTAACAATAGTCTCTCCATATCCGATTCCGATGGAATTGCTTCACATATCGCCTATATACAAAACTTCAGCTTCTCCGATTAAAAAAACACGGCTTTTTCATAACTTGGTGTAGCTTTCGGTGACTGCAGCTGTCGGTGGGCGAAGCTAGGCGATAAGCTTGACTTTAAAGCCGATTCTGTCCAGTCAGCAAGTCCGAGTGACAAAGACAAGGGGGTGCGGCAGGACAAACTAAGTTCCTAACCTGGAAGAGTACATCCAATGATGAGATCATTACTTAAAGATTTAGAATAAAGTACAGCGATAAAAGTAGAGAAGGTGGTCAGATAGAGTTGATGCCTAAGTGGAAGGTTGAGTGTGGAAGAGATGTGGTTGGACGAGGCGGTTTAACTCCGATGCACGATAGCGTCTATAACTCTGTTTGGGGGCTGTTTGGGGGCTGTTTGGGGGCTGTTTGGGGGCTGTTTGGGGGTCAATTGAAGGGATTTCATCTGGGTCTTGACTTGTTCTCAGAACAGTTCTTGCGAATGTAACATTGTGAGTGTATGCGTCGTAAGCTATTCGTATCGTCACTGATTTCGATATGCATGCGATAGAGAGGTTTCATCATGTTTGCAAGATGAACTGTAGAGCTTCCTATTTTGATGTTTGAGAGGCAGCCAAGAAGTTCAATCATCCACAATACGCTGTTGCAGATTGCGTGTACGTCGCATGATGATGAATGTGAATATGAGAGTGGTAAAAATAGGAAAGAAGAAAGGGATACAAAAGGGGCACTGATGTCGCTGTAAATTCAAGAAATGGAATCATCACAGGATTCACCAGCACAGCAATCAACCATCTCTTTGGTATACCATTAAAACTTGCAAAATTTCCGTAGTAAAAGAACTCGAATATTCAACCTTGATCAATACTTCAACCGAGACGCCACAATGCAGTTCCAGACTTTAGCCTCTCTGTACGTTCAAACCCGAAGAGATATACAGAACGACCGAAAAACCAGCTCTATGACAACTAACGAGTAAATTGAACATCCAGTCTCTTCACCACTGCCTCAGTCTTCTCGCAGTCTGCCAAGGCCCAAGACACCTCCTGTCCGCCTATCGGCTGGTTTTCAATGGCCTATTACGCCAACATTCACAACGCAACCTACGACTCGACCTTTGACATGGACTTCTACAGCCAGCAGCAGATGCCGTGGGTCTACTCTCTTTACAAGCCCTATGGTATGAAGGGATATACCATCAATACCTTGGAGAGCGATGCCCCATGGAGCGTTGTTACATTCTTCTACTTTGACAACGCTGAGCAATTTGATGCGGCATTGGCTGCTCACGAGCATGAGATCTTGGCGCGTGTGCCGCTCTTCAGCAGCGAGTACCCTTCTCGCTTCGTTGGCGATGAAATCAGCACCACCTTCTAGATCTATGGCGGCAATTATCGGGAATAGATAGCAAAGTCAACTGATAACTCAATATACTTTTCTTATAGTCGTATTGACTGTAATCCCGTTGCTCCACATGTCATGCATAAACTAGACGCTGTTGAATCGTCCCCTCCAAAGCGAGACTGCAAGTTTATCTCCGAAATAGACCGGGGCCATCCGGAACGGGGTCCACATCTACACCACAACTCTTGATGACAGATTCCTTATAAACTTAGCCACATGATTTCATCTAAGCTCTCAGATCCTAACCAACCTTGCCAACCTACCCGTGTATACCTCACTGGTTGGATTTACCTAGCCCAATCATCTCCAAGCTTACATCCCACAGCTTCGAAGCACTCTCCTGATCGTGAATGTGCGCCGCATGCCCTGGCGCCAAAACCGTCATGTCGCCATTCCACAGCTCGCTCTGTTGGCAATCTTCCAGGAAAAAGCCTCCCTTCTCATCAAAATCGTGAGAAATAGCCGCCCACACAGTTGTTGCGGCTCCTTGTTCCGCATTCTTCATCCTTCTTGAGATGACCGGATCGACGACTTGGGCGTTGAGTTGCGATTCCGGCGTCATTCGGTTCAGTCTCGTGCCGCTGATACCTCCCGGATGAACTGCCAAACCATGCACTCCGCTGGCACCATAGCGTCTCTCAATTTCTAGAGCCATATATATGTTGGCCGTCTTAGATTGTGCGTATCCGAGTAGGGGCTGGTACTCTTCTTCGTGGTCGAAATTGATGTCGTCGAACCGGATACCTGATTGGCGGTGGCCTGAAGCTGACAGGCATACAACACGAGAATGAAAAGATGGTGTGCTCGATGCGACTAAGGCATCTTTGAGAGCTTGAAAGAGGGCAAAATGTCCCAAGTGGTTAGTTCCAAAGTGCAGCTCAAACCCATCTTCAGTCTTTCCCTTGGGATATCCGCGAATACCTTACATAAACAGGGTCAGTTAGATAAGAAAGATGCGAGACAAGTAAAAGGCCAAAGTCGAGAGAAATCCCCACGTGCAACTGGGCTCACAACTCACCAGCATTGCAAATCAATATGTTGAGCTTCCCCGACGTCCGTCCGAGGAAATCAGCGGCAAAAGCCCGTGTACTCCGGAGAGAATCCAAACCCATTTCCACATACTCCAGCTTCCCCGCTTTGCCGTCGCTCCGCAGCTCTGCTTCCGCCTCTTTACCCTTTTTAGTATCACGACCAGTAAAGTAAATGTCCGCTCCAGTTGCATGCAGCGCTCGCACAGTTTGGAATCCGATACCAGAGGTGCCCCCTGTGACGAGGATGACCTTGCCGCCAAGCTTCCCGTCTAGAGATTGGTCACGCACGATCTTGAGGGCGGTAGGGCGCGCATCTCCGGGGCCGTTCGTATCCCGGTGCTCTTTGGCGTATGGTGCGATGATAGACATGGCGGAGTTTGTTGTTCTGGGCGATGTTGAGTAAGAATAGAGAGAGATACTCGGTCGTACGAATTCTATGAGGCTCTTATATAATACAACTTTCTGAGACCAAATCAAGAGACGTTAAGCATCTCATCAACATTGAGTACTTTGGCCTCTTGATATATCTTCTTCGCTAAGAGCATACTTCCAACAAACCTTTCACCATACCGAATCTGGTACAGTTTGAAGCGCAACTCCTAACTACCGGTTTTACGGAATTACCATTTAGTGGTTTATGATGATCTGGAATCATTTCGAAGTCAAGATTTGATAGGATAGAACAGAAACGGCCACCGGCCCGTGGGAGCTAGCATCGTCGGCCGGGAGTGGGGCCGTGGGAAATGGACTTATCGGCATTAGACCGTTTTCTCATAACGAAGAAGACGGTACTCCCCAACATAAAGCATAGGATTTCTTGTTTGTTTTTTCGAGTTTTTGGTTTGGGAAGTAGAATTGTATAACCGGATCTTAATCTGTGATATAACGGAAAGTGAAGAAAAAAAATTCAGAGTCAATACAGTCAATACGAATAAAATGCCTTCAGCAGCAACACACCCGGAGTTTGGAGCCCACACAACGGCCCTAACCGTTGCAGCAGCCTTCCCATCTGCCATCTCAGGAAAGACTATCCTAATCACGGGCGTCAATCTCAAGGGTCTCGGCTTCGCTACCGCCGAAGCATTCGCATCCCAAAACGCCGAACTCATCATCTTAGCCGGCCGAACCCCCGCCAAGCTGCAGGAATGTGCTGACGTCCTAGGCGAAAAATATCCAAAGACAAAGTATCGCGTGCTTGAGCTCGATCTAAACTCGCAAAAGGGTGCCAGAGCGGCCGCTTCTACGCTAAATGGATGGACTGATGTGCCGGCTATTGACATCCTGGTCAACAATGCGGGTATCATGAATGTGCCTAACCGCCAGCTCAACGAGGACGGCATAGAGCGACATTTCGCGACCAACCATGTTGGACACTTTCTCTTTACGAGCTTGATTATACCTAAGTTGATTGCGGCGGCTCAGAAGCCGGGTGCTGTGAAGGGGGCTACTCGTGTCGTCAACGTTTCCTCCATGGGTGCCAACTACAGCCCCATTCGCTGGAGTGACATCAACTGGGAAAAGACAAACGGGTCATTGCCTCTGTCTGAACAACCTGATTACGTCGGACTTACTCGCCTGTGGCCTGTTGATGTGGAAACTGTCAAGGCTGACAGCTATGTCTCTATGGGTGCATATGGACAGTCCAAGGCTGCCAACGTTCTATTCAGCTTAGGTATCAACGAGCGTCTGTACGAAAAGTACGGCATTCTGAGTTTCGCTGTACATCCCGGGTCAATCATCACGGAGCTCGGACGGGAGGTCCCTGCAGAGGAGTACAATGCGAGAATTGAATCGTTCAAAAAGAAGGGCATGGTCTTCAAGGATCAAGGCGAGGGCGCCAGCACATCTTTGGTAGCTGCTGTCGATCCTGCATTGACGCTGCCTGCAAAGAGGCCTATTGCAAGCGATGCGGATCTTGCAAAGACCGGCCCAGAGCTCAAGGGCGAGGATGGAGAATGGGAAGGCAGGGGTGTGTATCTGAGCGATTGTCAGATTTATGACAATGCCAAGATTTGGTACACGAGCTGGAGCGAGGGAGAGAAGCTCTGGGCAAAGAGTGAGGAGCTTGTTGGCGAAAAGTTTTCATACTAAGTGCCAATGAACACTTGGTAGTAGCTTTCTTAATATTCTCTCTATGGGAGTGTATTTATGTATGAACAACTGCACATAGTATTAAACGAATTATTATGTCTGCCAGCAAGACTGCTCCCTTTGCGAATAATGTTAACTTAGGATATCGAATCCACCCTACTCCATTTCAATTTTCTCAGCATGCTAGTTCAATTCCTACTAGTCTACTGTTTAAACAAAACGCATCATAGAGATCTGATATCGGACATAAGCGGCCGCTTGGAGCCCCTTTCGCGATCCGGAGATAGTTTTGCAGACGAGTTGTATGCAAAAAGCTTAGGCACAGTGACATGATTCCTAATCAATTCCGTGATGAAATAACGTGCTAAATAATATTCGTTTTGTAATCGTTGCCGGTTTTGGCAAACACCGAATTACTTATACAAAAGCACCTCCTAATAGGGTGGGAAGACTGCGTGTAATCGTTGTTGTTGATGGTATTGGGCTACTTCAACCCCCTCATCATCTTGCCTCGTACCAACAGTTGCACTATACTAGAACTAAACGATAGGAGCATTTATAACCCAACAGAGCTAATAAGTAATGAGAAAATCGCCAACTTCACGATAATCATGGCCAAAATAACTTCGACTCCTTCAACAAGCATTTATAAAAGTTGACCGGACGCCGCTCCAAGGCTACCACGAGAGTTTATCAAGAACAGAGTGGATCCTTTATCAGTCAGAGAGAGTGCATATTGATGAAATAGTGAAGTAACATACCGTTTAATACCTTCACGTACTATGCGAGGGTCATGCGTATAGACTAGCCTAAACCAGCCGGCCTCGAGAGCATGCTCCTCACCAGGATGAAGGAAAACTCCGCCATCAAGCAATTTCTCAGCTAGAGAAAACTCTCGTTCAGACTTAGACAGGCCAGAGCTCTCTGGTGGAAGATAGGACGACAAGTCAATCCAAAGGAAGAGACCAGCATTCGTGCCACGCAGATACTTAACTCCGATATTAGACAGTTCAGTAGTGACTAGTCGGAAAGCTTCAGAGATACGGCTCTGTGCCGTTTCTAAAAACTTTCTGCACCATTCTCTATCTTCAAGCATGGCGCTTGCCACGGTGACTGACATGCCAGAGGGACTGTGGAAGCGAATAATGCTTTGAAATCCCTTCTGGAGGGCGGCATTGCGGGTAATCAGGGCACCCACACGTAGGCCAGCGGAACCAAAATCTTTGGCCATACCATATTCGATGTGAACAAGATCTTGATCAATTATTCCCGTTGAATCAATGGAAAGCACGGATGTAAAGGGGTGAGTGTCAGGCTCTCCTGAGTCGAATACAGTGGAGGCATAAACCTCGTCGCTGATGAAGTGTATGCGGTGCTTCTGGCAAAACGCCATTAAAGCAACAAGGGTTTCTCTTGGATAACACCGTCCTATTTGATGTTAGTTCTTATTCCTTCTTCCAGATGGTTTAAATACGTACCAAGAGGGTTATGTGGGTTAACAATAAGGAGGGCCTTGATTTTTGTTCCAGCTGCGTTTGATTGAAGTAGTTTCTCTTCAAGATACGTCACGACCCCCGGCTTAAAGGAATTTTCCGCATTAGAATCAGCCCAGACCACAGGCATCTCTGCTTTGTTGCCAAAGTCTAGCTCAAACCGTCCATAACATGGCCGGCTGACGAGAATACCATCGCCAGGGTCGCCGAAGCTGAAAGCTAAAATTTCATGAAGCGCTGTTGCCGTTCCAGTTGCCAAGATATCATCTCCAGTCAGCGGCTTATATGGATGAAAGTACTCGTTGAGGTGTGCTGCTAGAGCTTTGGGGAAACGTTGTCCACCCGCAGTACTGTATCCATACATAAAAGCAGCTCCTGGAATGTGGATGTTCTATATTGCTTTAGTACAATATGTTGGTAGACATCATGAAGACTCTTATACTGACACCGGAGTTTGCAAACTCCTCGAGCTCCTTAGTAACAAGAGCCTAAGGCAAATATTAGCTTTGTGTAGCTATTGTTGGACGGAAGACTTGCATTTTCTGCAGTTGCAAAGGAGATGACTCCATCCGTGTTCGTTACTGGGTCATACTTCTGGAACCGAGGAGTATGTCTCCAAGGTGCATCCAGGTCGGCAGATGTTCGAGAGATTCGTTTAGACAACATTGGACAAGATTGAATTAGTTACTGTGATGAGCGCCCAGAAATGAGCATCGCTTGCGGCCGTCTTAAATATTTCATCTTTCACTAAGAATAGCATTGTAATTTCTCTGCGGTAATTTTGCCGTGCTAGCTTTTATTATCACGACATTTATGATTCACGATTCATAGTGTTGTAGCAATAGGTTTGTGTGAATTCACGAAGTCTGATCCGGCGTCAAGCCGAAACTAAAGATGACAAAATTCGAGTCATCACAGAACCTTGATGGCCTCGTGTATCATGACATCGATTTCATCTTCAACTGAGCAGTTATGAAGCAGAATTTTGCTCAAATATGCGCATGTGTATGAAGAGGGCGTAAATGATAGTAGTAAGAGGGCGCAAGTCGGGGGTACGACATTTACATGTTCTACAAGATCAAGATTTAGATACAAGTTTCGGCTCCGGCTCCGGCTTCGGCTTCGGCTCGAACTTGGAGTTACCTATATGGGAAATCAATGATGGACCTACGAATTGCGAGTATGGAGCATACAGTAAATGTAGTTACTGGGCAATGATTCTTTAGATATAAATTAAGAGACAGTATTTTTTTCTCTTAATTCAGGCAGTTAGGTTTTCCATTGTGTTTAACTACTGAGACCGCCATTTACTAAGTTTGCAGCAATAAACTGCTGAAAATCTTCGCCATCATCATCTTCATTTCTCAAACCCTGAGCTATGGCTAATCGAGATGTTTTACCTGTCTCCCTCAAGCCTTCTCACTATTCTCTCGTTATTACCAATTTGGACTACAACACATGGACCTATACGGGATTTGTAGAGTAAGCTTTCCGGTCTCGGCATTAATTAGAAGACAGCATGGTTGCAATCTTCGATGCATTGATTACAGCGAACAGTTGAAGGCTAATAGAAAGAATAGAATCAACGGCGAATTCACTTTACCCACAACCAAGGTGGTACTAAATGCCTTATATCTCGAAATAACCCAAGCAACACTATCCTGCGACTCTACAATCTCTGAAGCCGTGTCGATTACACAAGATGATCATACACAACAAGCAACGATAGTTTTCAAGGAAGAAGCACCTATTGCCACACCATCAAAATTATCGTTGAGCTATACTGGTAAAATTCGTCATGACATGACGGGCTTCTATCGGTCAAGATACACACCTGCTACTGCTCCTGCCGCTGCTTCCACACTCGCGTCTGATGCCTGTCATTATATGCTCAGCACCTTCTTTGAGCCTGGGTATGCACGAATGGCTCTGCCTTGCTTTGATGAGCCGAATCTAAAGTCTACCTTTGATCTGGCTATTGAAATACCCGAAGATCAAGTTGCACTAAGCAATATGCCTGTCAAGAAGATCACCCCTGTGGTCGACAAACAAAACCGAGTGCTTGTTACCTTCGAGCGTTCTCCCATTATGAGTACCTATCTACTAGCATGGGCAGTTGGAGATTTCGAATACGCCGAAGCATTCACAGATCGCCTATACTCTGGACGTCCGCTGCCTGTTCGGGTTTACACAACTCGAGGATTAAAGCACCAAACTCAATGGGCTCTGCAACACGCAACAAAGTTCATTGATTACTTCAGCGAAATCTTCGGCGTTGATTATCCTCTTCCCAAGTCAGACATCTTGGCAGTACACGAGTTTTCTAGCGGTGCCATGGAAAACTGGGGTCTGGTGACATATCGTGTCAGTGCAATCTTGTTTGATGAGCAAACCTCCGAAGAGAGATTCCGAGATCGCATCGCGTATGTTGTGGCTCATGAACTCGCTCATCAGTGGTTCGGTAACTTGGTTACCATGGATTGGTGGGATGACCTGTGGCTCAACGAGGGATTTGCTACTTGGGCAGGTTGGCTGGCCGTTGCTCACGTTCACCCAGACTGGGAATTTTGGACCCGATTTGTCAATGAAGGGATGCAATCAGCATTCGAAGCAGATTCTATTCGCGCCTCGCATCCAATTCTAGTTCAGGTTGGAAATGTTTCAGCTGTATCTCAGCTTTTCGATCTCATTAGTTATCGCAAAGGCGCGTCTATTATTCGTATGCTTGCGAGCCATATAGGCTTGAATACGTTCCTTGATGGTATATCACTATACCTCAGGCGACATGCATATGGCAATGCGGTAACAGACAACTTATGGGACGCACTGTCTGAGGTTTCCAAGGTGGAAGTGAGAGATCTTGTGCAGCCGTGGATTCAAGACATGGGTTTCCCTGTTGCATCTATAGAGGAAAACGGGAACCAAATCACCGTGAGGCAAACCAGGTTTCTCTCAACAGGTGATGTGAAACCCGAAGACGATACAATCGTCTGGTGGCTTCCACTTTCTCTCGAATATGTCTCTAACAAGCGAAACACATCAAGCATAACTCTAACTCAAAAACAGAATACTTTCAACATCAACAAGGAATTTTATATCGTCAATGCCAATGCGATCGGTTTTTATAAAGTTCATTATCCTCCTGAGCGCCTATCCATTATAGCTTCTCAGCTAAATAGGCTCAGCACCGAGGACAAGATCTTCATAATCAGCTCAGCTGCGGATATGGCGTTTGCAGGTCTCAGCAATACAGCAACGGTGTTGGAGTTATTGAAAGCGTTTGGAAACGAGACGCACTACCGAGTGATTAAACAGGTCTTGGACTCCGTCCACGTTGTTCGCTCGATCTTTTATCATGACGATGCCATCAAAAAAGGATTGGATAAATTCATCCTTCAGCTAATAGAAAAGAATCTCGCCTTGTGTGGGTGGGATACCCGACCAGGTGAAGACTATAATACAACATTGACGCGAAGTCAATTGCTTCTCGCAGCTGTGGCAAGCGGGCATTCAAGGTGAGTCCTCAATTCTATATCTTCCTTCTTATCAGATTTTCCGTCTGACATCTTGATAGTATCTCAACAGAAGCAAATCGCCGGTTTGCTGCTCACAGAAGCAATCCCATTTCTGATCCTATTCCTGCAAACCTTCGGGCCATTGTATTCCGAATTGCTGTGGGAACCAATCCTATGGATGCCGTTCCATTCATCATCGAAGAATGGGAAAATACGAGCACAATTGACGGAAAAGAAATATGTCTTACGGCGCTCGGCCACACAGAAGACTTGAAACTTGTCGAATCAGATATATTGCCTATGCTTTTCGAAACGCCTTCAAATTCTACAAGGGCAAAAGTCGTGCCTCCCGGCGATATGCAATTTTTAGCGACATCTCTCGCCGACAATCCCGCAACTCGTCTCTTGCAATGGGATTGGATGAAGACCCATTGGTCTAGCATTGAGGCGAAGATTGGAAAGAATTCTAGCCTTTTGGACCGCATAGTTGGCGCAGTGCTTCAAACACTGACTGATGCATCAAAATTGACAGATATTGGGATGTTCTTCAGAGATAAAGACACTACTGCCTTTGCCCGCGCGTTGGAGGTATCTAAGGATAGAATTGAGGGCAGAGCAAGATATTTTCAGCGGGATCACGAAAAGTTGAAAGAGTGGTTGACTGCTAATAGTTACATCTAGATAGAACTAGAAATAATCGCTAGATAGTCTCAATCTTGAATTCTGCCTGTAAGGGGAGATTTGAATAGATGTAATTTTCATCTATACGCAGTAGAGTTGTCGGTTTTCTTTCATAGTAAAGAGAACCTTAAAAAAAGTGAAAATGTATTTATGATGCTTAGATGCGCTGAAGTAGAGCTGCAATGTTAAGATGCTGGCTAACTCCTGTATATTTCTTGGACGCTTCTAGATGAGTGAGAGATGTCTTCCAAATGAGACACGTTTCCCGTAAAATCCGGATTACATAGCGCTTCTTCCGGTCCATAATCTCGCCATAAACATATAGCTGCGAGATTTTGGGAAGCTCTTACAGAAACACCCGTCATGCAGTGAGCACAACGGCCAATAACCGTGACATTTTCGTGTCGAAATACGTACTTGAGCGTCCAATGATAACATCTACATTAGATTGGTTCATGTATATGGCCATGCCGATCATTAGCTTGTCTTGGCACAATTGTAGCGCTGGTATACAGCTCTAGGATATCTCGGCTTTGTTCTCACGCAAAATCCAATAGAAAAAGGCAGATGTTGTGCATCGATTGTTGTAGTGCAAGAATACCCCTGTAATTACCTATTCCACTTGTCACCTAAAAAGAGCTGAGATTTGGCCTTGCCGTGATATAAGAAGAGGGGTTTACGCGTGCACAAATAATGTATTAACGAGAGCGATACCTGCGTACAGGTTTCCAGCAGAACTAGATGTATAAAACACCGCTACTCAACTCGACAGGTTGCAAGAAATGTCGGGCATGATTTTAAGTGTATGGATACACTTTTGACATCATACGAAAAATGAGAGGGAAAAGAAAGTTGCAAGCAGCTTTAGGCCACAAGGGATGCTGGAGATCAATAAGGCAAGTATTTTCATCCAAATGCCAAGAGACGAGGCTGTGATACCACTTCCAATTCTGGCGAATGAGCTGCAGATGAAGCTACATTGGACTACTCATTGATTGCCACGTAGCTGATGCAGCGGGGATTTCATTGGTTGTCTCATTGTTTCCAGCTCGTTTAAATCGTAGAAAATTACCATTGGAGAACCTTTGGGCGCTGAGGGTCATTTTGTGCCAATCCGCAATACATGCTCCGCGTGATTTCACCGACACCTCAAAATACATTGCAATCTATGGAGCTCGGAGGTGCCCAACTTTTGCATACACGGACACGACGCGGGCTTCAGACTTCTAAGCGACATTGCGATGCCCATTTGAGCTACCTTAAGTTACTACTGGTGTTCTAGTTCAAACTCCTGCCTAACGATTTACGACATGGACATAGAAATGAAGAGCAAAAAGAGGGATTTGTTAAAACCGCGGAATTGGTTTGGAAGGTCTAGGTCTTCATCTCGAGCATCAAGCGAGCGTCGAACTGCTACATCTGCGAGACTCAGCACATCGTCTCATTCAGATGCACCTCTAGAGCCATTTAGCGGGTCTCTTCTTTCTCATGCATCAGAGCCTTCCTCACGCGAAAGGCCATCTACGTCTCTCGTAGAATCTCAACTAGCTGAGGTTCATCTAACCCCGCCTTTGCCGACGACGACAGAATCCCAACCACCACCGCTTTGTTCACACCACTTGTCACCGTCTTTTCCTTCAAATTCTGTCGAAGTCGAAGTCGAAGTCGAAGTCGAAGTCGAAGTTCCAGAGCCGCCGACTCCGTTTTCAGACCTCTGGGCTCGAGCCTTTAGTGAGGCTAATGAGGAGTCTCAGAAATGGATCAAGAAACATGGACTAGACTCCCCCATAGGTCTTGCGCAAGACCAAATCAAAGAAGTCATTAAGCTCATCGAAAGCAACAAGCTGTCTGAACAAAATGACCAACCGTTGAAAATCGAGATTGGAAATCAGAAAATCATCGTTCGAGAATACATTGCTGATGCTGTTGCCTTTATAACTATGGTTGGCGACGCTGCCATCACCTTTGCCCCTCCACAGGCCAGCGCGCCGTGGGCTGTTGCAAAGGCGGTCTTGAAAGTAAGTGTATTTACATATCTACTAGATATATCTACATCTACTAGATCTATCTACATCTACTAGATTTATTTATATCTATTAGATCTATCTACCTTCACGAGATCTATTTACATCTACGAGATATATTTACATCTACTATTTTTAAATATTCAAAAACTAATCATCGATAGATTCCGGTGAAACACATCGAGCAAAAGGCCGCTCTTCTGGGAACCGTTCAATGGTTTGCACGCATTGTACGCAGAGGACAGATCTACGAGGCTATATATAATGCTGCGATTACAGATGAAAGAGCTATCAAGAATTTATACGATGCACTCTTGGACGTATACAAGACTGCTCTAGAATTATTGGCCTCTTCAGACACCATATTCGATAGCGGAATAGCCAGACAGACTTTACAAGCGGTCTTAAGGCCAGAGGGTGCTACGGGAAAAGTGAAGGACCTATCGAGGAAAGAACAGCAACTTTCTTTAGAGGTTCAAGCTTGTGAGGCCTTGCGGTCTGCTATTTCATCCAAGCAGGCAAACGACGACTTAAAAGAATTAAAGAAACAATTAGATCAGCTATCGTCACCTCTTCTTCGGATGGATAAAAGGGTTGCGACTCTTCTAGAAAAGTTGGAAGAAAAAGATTTGGATGAATTGATGCACTTCATTAGCTCAGAAATGTTCGGGAAAAGTCATGCTGCTGTCACAGACGCAAGGATAGAGCACACTGGGGATTGGATATTGGCCAACAGAGATTTCCTTGCTTGGCAAGAGATATCTTCTTCTTCGGCCGTATTATGTCTCAAGGGAACTGGTAAGTCCTCTCGTGAAAACCATTCCTTTGATCTGGATGAGGTAGCTTTATCTGACATCGACCATTTAGTTGGCACCGGCAAAACGTATCTGACGTCTAAGGTGGTCGATTACGTCAAGCAAACACTTGATACGTCGCAGCATGACGAAGGGTTTGCCTATTTTTACTGTAATCGATCAGGCCCTTCGATGCAAGACCCAATCGTTGTCTTAAGAAGCTTTGTTCGTCAGCTAGCTGGCAAGGCCTTTGGTGAACCTGGCATCATTCAAAGTAGCCTCGCACAGAAATGTAAGGCTGCGAAGAGAGAGGGGAGAGAATTAGTTTACAAGGACTGCAAAGATTTGATTATGGAATCCTTGAATCTATATTCAAAGACAACGATTATTCTGGATGCTCTGGACGAATCTGACATCACCACCCATAACTTGTGCACTCTTCTGATCGAAATGATGGAAGAGTCCAAAAGACCTGTCAAGATTTTTGTTTCTACCCGACCCGACCGGAAGTATTTGAAGGCATTCCGAGATAAGCATATTATTACTCTGGACGCTAGCAATCAGCAAGGAGACATTGAGAGATTTCTCGAAGAGAAGCTTTACTCTACCGAATCGTTTATGGAGCGAAGTCAAGAAGCCCAGGACGAAATCAAACATGTTTTTGCAACACGGAGCTGCGGAATGTAAGTTTTCATTTAAGACGATGTTATTGCTTGCATGGGGATCGAGATGAGTGAGATCTGACACGCGTGGCTACAGGTTCCGATGGGTTTACTTACAAGTGAGAAGCCTTGAAAAGCATATCACGGATGATGCAGTTCATAATTGGGCCCGTAAATTGCCTCGCAATTTAACAGAAGCGTATGATCAGCTTTGGAATAATATGAGAGGGTATGATGATTTCGACGTCGACCTGGCTGAGCGTGCCATTATGTGGGTGCTGTGTTCTTTTGAGCCACTCAAGTCGAAAGTCTTTTTAGAAGCCATTCGGTATGCCGTCCAAGGATCCACAGTGATACAAAAGAAAGAACAGACACAGCAACAAATTCTATCGCTTTGCCAGGACCTCCTGACTATTGATGAAGAAAGGGATGTTTGGATGCTGCCACATGCCTCTGTGGCTGAATATTTTGAATCGAGAGGCTACACCAATTGGAAGTGCGATGTGTTTGCGTCAAAAGTGTGCCTCAGTGTTCTTGAAAACTTTTGGCCAGAAGAGGTAGATTATGGCGACACTTTTGCGGATTACGTTAGAGGCTATTGGGGCAAGCACGTTGGGCGATACGACAAATGGCTAGGAACGATGGAAGAAGCAAAGGCCGACCCGCATCTTGTAAAGGCCCTGGAGCGCTTCCTCGGCTCGCCAGGTGAAAGCAGCGCCAACTATCGAAAATGGGCCGGGACTATGAATAATGGCTTCAAACCAATCAACATGGCCTTGTTTGCTGTGTGTCAGTATGGATTATGGTACACCTTGCGCGACTGGTGGCTGCACAGCAAAATGACCATGGAGATGGCCTTCGAAAAAAATTACATCGGCGATACCTCACTTGCGCTCGCGGCTCAGAGCAACTGCTTGCCAATGGTCAAACATTTGGTCGCCTTGATTGACGTTATGCATCCGGATGCTGCGATAAATTGCGTTGGCGCGTTGAATTTCGCACTCCTCAATGACAATTTCGACATTGTGAAGTTCTTGATAATGGAGGCAAAGGTAGACGTAAACCTTCCAGGAGGCGAATACGGAGTGACTGCTGCACAGACGGCCGCCGGTTATCGCTCCGCAACGCTGCAATGGATGCTGGATCAAGGCATCGTAGACGTGGAGAGGGAGAATGACACCGGGTATGGGCTTGGCAACGTCTTGATTGCAGCGACATATTATGGCCAAGTCGAATTGGTCAAAATCCTGCTCAAAGCTGGAGCCAATGTGAATGCGGCAGTGCACAACGGCATGTACGGGAGTGCTCTTGTCGCAGCAGCACAAGACATGCGCCCGGCAATTGTCCGGCTGCTACTCGACCATGGCGCAGATCCGAATTTGCCCCTAAAAGGTGGAAAATATGGCAGTGCGCTTGAGGCATCAATGACACGGCTGCGGAGGGGAGGTAGTAAAGAAGAGCGAGAAGAGATACAGCACATGTTGCTTGATGCCGGTGCAGATCCCGCAGCCGTGTCTGAACGAGGGAGTTATGGAAGTGCACTGGCTGCTGCAGCGTTCTGGGGGCGAAAAGAAATCCTCAAGGTCATGATTGACCGCGTTGGGGCAGAGGGTGCCATCCAAGCCCTTCGTCAGAGCAGACACCCGAATATTGAACGATATTTTAAAGATGATGAAGACCTCCAGAGATGGAAGGACACAGCTACGTACCTCGGCCAAGTGGGGGTCAGTAAAGAGACCCTTCATAGCATTGGCTTCTGGGAGGATATCGAGCCTAAGAGGGGTGATTTCAGGTTTCTGGGGAAGTATTTGCTGGATTACTCAAAGCTAAACCATGACGATAACTGAAAAGAAATACTCACAAGCCTGCACCACAGCGGCTGCCTGAAATTAAAGTATCAGAACAGGATGCAAAAGGAAGCATTTAATTTTATTGTCTACTATAGGTAGTAGGTTGTAGATATCCAACTCTTGAAGCACCTACCGCTGTCACTCCTTTCTGTTACTATCGATGCTTTATTCTAGTATCTGCTACTATCGCTATGCCTCTCTAGTATCTGCTGCTATCGTTACCTTTATCTACCTAGTATCCGCTGCTATGACTACCATATTCCTCTGCTTTCTGATGTTATCGGAACCTTAGCATATAGCTTTGAATCTGAGACATGGGTACTGGATAGCACACTTGGGATGCTGGCTAGTAGTTCTCGAATTAAACGACGTTCCACGTAATAGCAATGGTTACACGTTCATGTGATTTAGACTCAGTGCCACAGCTCAAGGCTAACTGATCTATTTCATGGTGTATAAAGCTCCATCACGTTCACATCATTAGTATCGTTTACATCTGTGCATCCGTTCGTATACCGCGCGGATCCTAGTCGAACATCAAAGTGACAAAGTCTGATACAACCTCTAGCTTCGCAGCTTGCGCAGTAGAGTGTAGCAACCAAGCTTGATACGAAATTCGTGAGATGATCTCACTTGACAAATGGCTTTGAACTGCGTCAATAAACTTCCTTTATCCATATTCATTTAGCAGCATTGCCAAATCTTGTAGCTTTGCTCCTAGCCTCGGGTTAAGTTGTCAATATACGCAGCCAATGAAATGGCTGCATACGAGAGCCGCGCATCCTAATCGGGCCACTCACAACCTGCCACTTGTGGCCCTCTTAGAAGGCGAGCAATATAAGAGTAAGACGAGTTGGTGGATTCCGATGCAGCATTAAGCTGCCACGTCAACAGCCTGATTCAATTGCAGAATCACGATATTGTTGGTATTCGGGGCTTTTGGTTGAATTGCCATTTTCACATAACGGTGAAATCTCATCATCGAACACGTACATGCATCTGGACTTGTAATGGGCAACCTGGGAAATGCAGAAATGGGGTAATGCAAAATAACTCTCAATGGCTTACATGCAACTACTTACACAAACTCGGAGCCCGCATTACTGACAACGCATCATACATGCTCGTGCAGCTATCATGCACAGCCGATATACTCCGTACATATACTCATTCACACTCAATTAATTGCTGCACGACCGGATACAGAACCGGAGTTAGGCACATGTATAATTGATACCCGACCCAACTCACCATCTTATACTCCCAACACCAACACCAACACAATACAACGCTCTCTCCATCCATCATCAGCATTCAACTAAACAACACAACACCCATCTTCATATTCAGAATAACCCATATCCAAAACCTCACAATGCCACCCCCCAAACCAGCAACATCAACATCCACAGAAAACCTCCTCCTCAAATGCCAAAAAGAAGTACATCCATCCCTCCATTCCCCCCTCCCTCCCTCTCTCTAACAAACCACATAATTAACAATCTTCCCCTCCAAGACTCGCAAGAAATGCCTCCCCCCAGAATGGTCCATCTACCCCCCCAACCAACCCGTCAAACCTCCCCCCGATACCCTCGCCCTCGCCATCCAAATCGACGCCTCCTCCCCCAGCGCAGTCACCTTCTACGAGTCCGCGTCCGACCGCCTCGTCGGCTCCATCGGCTCCGAGTACCGCGGCTCCATCGTCGTCGTGCCGTGGCGCCCAGGCCTCAAGTTCGTCTGCCAGTCGACGTGCCGCCGTAGAACCGGGTGTCGCATCGGTGTGGTAAGGGAGGCGAAAGGCAGGGCGGGGGTGAGGATGAAGAGCGTCGGAGTCAGCAATATTACTGCAGCTTCTAGGCCTGTTGGGACCATCTCGGCTGTGAAGAGCAGTGCTTCTGCGGAGAATAAGAAGAGCACTGAAGTTGCTGAGAATGTGCCTCCGGCTGCATCTCCAAAGATTGCTTCTCCTACAAGTAAAAGTGGTTACATCAGCCGCATCCCCAGGAGGGTTTCAATTGACAAGCCTCCTGCAGTCGGCAAGCATGTCAGCTTTGATGACAAGAGCATCAGCGGCAAGAGTTCCATCCAGACACACGGCGGCAGATTGCCAAGGCCAAGAGCCAAGAGTGATCCCAAGCCAGGACAGAGATCCTGATTTCGCGGATATGCATTGCATTGCGTTTCATTTATTTTCATTTCATATTCATACGGGTTAGTTACAGGTAAAGGGACGACAAGAAACGTCAAACATCATGGCCTCAGAGATATGCCACAGTATTACCGCTTCATGATCAAGAATATCATAGATCATCTATTATTATTCGCTGCTTCAGCAGCCAATTTGCAAAATATCGCTCTATCGCTATTCCAAATGTTCTAAAGAACCAAGACAACCGTCTCAAAAGTATTCCGTTCCTCCGCCAATGTCATCCACGAGCCCATTGTCGAGTTGCCGGCAATACTCGTGAGCGTGCTCCCACAAGCCTTCCCACGCAGCCTCCTGAAACTCAAAGAACCATTCGATTGGGGCCCCGCTGGATTCTTCTGGATGCCAATAAGGCCATATTTGGCTCCGTATAGCGTGGCAGAGCTCAACAACCGTTTCCCGATGAGCATAGTATGGCATATATATCGCAATGGCAATATAAAACCGAATTCCCAGAGCTCGGCCCTTAGCCCAAGACGACTGATTCATCTCTGTCCACACTTCGCCGTCGTCACGATTCCAACACTGGGCCATCGCGTGCACGCTGCAGCACTATAGCAGCTCGAGGAAGCTCTGTACTCCGTCGCCGGGCATCTCTTCGTGCATCCACTCGGGGATGCCATATCCCGCCTCTGACACCAGGTCGCACCGCAGCTTCAGCTCCGCGCAAAACATCTCTCGCTGGTACAGCGTCATGAGCTCTTTTGAGTGGTTTATTCTGGGTGGCGCGCTGTGATGATTTCCGAAAGCCGCGTCTCGCACGCTCCAGAGGCGCGCAGCCACCAGTTGCAGCTCTTCTCTTGTCGACGGGTCGATGGAGACGTTGCCGTCAGGGACGCAGCCGTCGGGCCATCGGTTGGCGTACTTGCGCAAGGCGTGTCTCCAAAAGGGATCTGGCTGCTGTGGATACGTGTAGATTGTCACCATGGTGTTGATGTACGCCGTCAAGTCCACCATGTTACGGAGCGTCTTGACATCGCGTATCGTGTCCACCGTTGGGCGCTGTGAGAGAGCATACAGACACTGCCAGATCTTCTCTCCACTCTGAGCGACCTTTAGGACCCCCATGGTTAAGAGGCAAATGTCCAGGTTGGAAGAGCCAAGTAAATTGCGCGCCATCGCCTTGAGGATCGGAACCTCGTGCATCTTCATCACGGCGAAAAGATACGGCGAGCTCAGTGCGAGGTTGATGAGCTCAAACCTCGAGTCCGTAAACCCCATGATTCTCATGATAATCTCAGGCGGCATGCATTGGAGGGAGGGCTTGTATTTGCCCGCCCATGGCAATGGAGAGCGAGGAGGCGTCGGCAAGGGCTCGGGTTCGTCGGGAAGAGGCGGCATCGCTTGTCTTTAGGATTGCTTTCGTAAACGACAGGCGCAAGTTCCATAATAGTAATACTCTATATCGATGCTGGCTGTGTTCGCGCGAGAACCACAGGGAGCGGTAGCGAATGTGTGATGTGTGTGTTTGATCGAGGTTGAGACTCAAAAGTTGGCGTTTGGCGTTTGATGTTTATAGGCTGCTCAACACTCTCAGCTCATGTTTACTCAGGCGCAAGGCAGAGGTAGTTCTTGCTCGGGAAATAACTCTACAAACGCATCAATCCGCCTGATCAAGAACAACCAGCAAAGTAGAGGAAGACTGCAAACGGCCATCGTGCCTGGTATATAGGGAGACTACCTGTGCAGCCACTTGATCTAATGGGGCACTCCATCTGGGACACTCTCACCGAGCACAGGCATTATCGACACATGGCAATGTGCCTGATTCAATGTTCAGTTTAAAAGATGTATCACTATCACCAGGCACAGTATCGGGATCAGTGTCCACTTTCTTTCCATTTATCTTTCCCTATCTAGTCATGGATTATAATCCTCTGCATACGTGCAACAAGAGAACCCTCTCCAAAGCCATCACAACAAATATATCTATCTAGATACCACACATTTGTTGCTATTCCATCAGTACCACCGAACCAGATTAAAGGGCCAAAAAAGGCTGGAGTTTGAAGAAATTAAGCACAGAACACTGTCATGTCCCACAATCCACCAGAAATATGCGTCCAGCTACATGTCCATAATATTCTCCCACGGTTGTGCATCATCATGCTGCTGCTGAGATGATTCACGCGCGGAAATCCTCTTCGGCGATCCTGGGCCCTCAGCCAAGCTTGTACACGAGCTATCCCTCTCTCGTCTCCTCTTCTTGCCGTCTTCCTGTGGGCATGTCACCCGAATCGCTTCTTCGAGTGTCGTATCGCTGATTGCATCGCCATCTGCCCCTATCGTCGCTTTGTGGCGCCCAATGTCATTTTCTCTCTCGTACATCTCCCTAATCCTATCGTCCTTCATCAGCTCGGCAAGGAGACCACCAGATTCCTATGCTGGTGCCCAATCATCATTGTCGCTGTCAATATGACTCAAGACTCCGCTGTCTTCATCAAAATTGTCTTCTCCGTCTTTATGCTGTATCGGCTCCTGACGAGTGTGTTGATGTTCATTTCGAGACTGTCGCAGCTTATCGATCATTGCTTGATTCTCTTGCGAATTTACTTCTTCGAGGCATTTCTCGTAGCCGTTCTGAAAGCCGCTCTGAAATGCTTGACAGGCGGCCTGGTACCCAGCGTCATATCCATGACTAGATGTGCCTGCGGCTTGGTTATTGTCTTGAATGGAGCCAGCCGTTGCCTTTACGACAGGTTTAGCATCTGAGGCACCAGTCTTCTTCGCTTTGTGTTCTCCCTTTGCCTGGTTCGTATCCTTTTTTCCTTGGCCGGCCTGCTTTTCTTTACTTGCATTCTTTTCGTTCAGAGCTTTTTGCAACGTTTTTGCGAATTCTTTCGCCCATCCTTCAAACTTCTTTGGTTGGAGAATGGATTGAAGCACAATCTCTCTGGATATCAGTGCATTACCAAACACACTTCCAGTGGAGCAATTATTGTAGATGGAATGGATCGGCTTGCCGAGAAATTCCCTGCAAATCGTGGACAACGGGCATTTTATCCGTTCTTTGTTTTCCGATTGTTGGTCAAAGACAGCAGATGTTGTGAGCACTTGCGAGTCAATTATTGTCTGGTGAAACAACCGTAGCAACTTCAAGTCTGCGCTAGTAGCATGCCCGACAAGGATAGTCTGTCTATCAATGTACTGAAAAAGCTTCTCTCGCGCTTTCTTCCAGCCGTGGAGACACTGCTTCTTCCTCACTGCGGTATCAAAGTTTTCCTTGGTGATACCGTGAAACTTAACACGCCAATCTTGCATCGGCTGTGACGGTGCAACAAGAGAGTCGATTAATGTCTCGCCGGTAAGAACGTCAATGGCACAAATAGCCAGCAGTTCGCTTCGACGAGTTTTAGCCTCTCCCCATTCACAGCTGATGGCTACAGCCTTTCGTCGTTTAGTTGAAGGAAGTCCTTTCGGAGCTGCCACGAAGTCTTTCAGTCCAAGGTCTGCCCTTGTCGCAAAATTGATGGGCACTCCTTCATTCTCAAGGGCATGAAATTCGATCACTCGAAGGATATCCAGCGAGTGACAGCTTTTTGATAGCTCCTTGGAGACGATGGATTGTTGCCTCTCAGTGAGTCGAGTGTACGTGTTACCTCCATACTCCAGCTTTGGTAGTGACATTTGTATCGACGACTCTGTCAAGATGGACAAGAAGGCGGACTTCGTTAGATGGGCATGAATGAAGAGGTGAGATTGTAAAGAAGGAAGCAAAAGATGTGGAAATGATAGGTATTGCAGGATTCTTTGTGGTCAGGGTTGAATAAGTATTGCACGAGAGAGAGAAATGCTGGACGAAGAAGAAAAAGAAAACAGTGTGCAAAGAATAGCAGAGAGAAATATCGCGGGCCTCGCGTGAACTTTTGGTTGGCAAGGGAACAATCCAAGGGCCGAGACGCGTAGATGCGCGTGTGCGTGTGGGCATATGGGCAGGTGCCCAGCAGTGCCAGTTGAACAGAGTGGAAGGATTCACTGGAGGAGCTACAAACACGCATCTCTAGGCGCCCAAGAGTTGGCTCAGCATTGCTCTGGGCCCTCAAGGTGACGGCATATCTAGCATTAGGGAGTGTCCAAGTGCAGAGACAGTGAAACGAACAAACGTTGAAGAGAACTTGAGCATACTGAAGGCTGTATCCATGACATGAAGGAGTATCTAGAGAGCCAAATCATCGCCTAAGGTCAGTATCACCCCCTCTGTTAGTAGAGCCAACAGTCAACAAATGAAGACAGAGTTCTCAAGAGCATGAGCAAGAGACATGCCAGTACGGAAACATGCCCATCAATATTGACACCATCTCCCTGGCATATTATAAGTTACAGATCGTATGTACGTGTACCTTACTCTTCATACCACACTCTAGCCCATCCACTGTCCAGCGTCCATACCATGACTGATGCCATCCTTGTCGTTGCTTTCTTTCATGGAAAATTTACAGCTTCACCGGTGGGTAAAATCTCCACATTCAAAGCTTGCAACCTCGGGCATGGGCAAAGGTGCTTGAACTCGAGTGCAGAGAAGGCGCCAATCATCAACAGAGGGTTGGTTATAACGAAGCGGCTCCAAGGCTGATCGGAAGAGCGCTTGCTCAAGGCCTTGCTGACGAACGAGTTGTTAAAGTTCGACGGTTCGATCAAAGGAGTGATATGCGTTGCGGCCTGCAAGTTCAGTCTCATTCTGCAACTGGGCTGTAGAATCATCTAGTCGATGTCGAATATCCACCCTTCAGCTTCGTCCCATTAGTAAAATTTGCATGCCGCCGTCAATCATGCCAATTCCTTCAAAAAGTCGCATTTCCGGCCCATCCAACTCAATGTGAACACTCCCCACAGGCCGGCTAGGTCATCCAGCTCCTCAGGCCCCGGGTTGGGTATGTAGTTGAGATGATTCCAATGACTTCCTCTGCTTTGACTTGGTCTCGGGTCGGATCTCTAATATGGCCAGCATCGTCGTAGAAGAGGATGTTGCTAATCTTTGCGATCGTCCCCTTGTGGCTCTTGTAGCCTGTGAAATTGTGTGTGACTCCGAGCTCCTTGTCGACTGTGATGAAGTTGGGCGCTGCAAAGGTAAAATACTAAGCAACACCAGTTGTGTCGAACTGTTGTAGTATGCATCTCCTGAAGGGAAGTCAGAGTCGCACATGGCTCGAAGAAAATAGAGTCGAATATGCTACAGAAGTAGGATTTGGTCTGCCGCCGAGATTGTGATCTTTCTTCTTGTTCTCGCTTCATAAGGGTGTAGGTCGCTCTGTCTGTCCATGCTCAGCTGGCGAAGGAGAACGCCTTCGGTCATATAGGCGACCCGAGTTTTCTTCTGCTTATTTTTGTTGACCATACTGACACCACCAATCTGGTAGCCAACTTCCTCGCCAAGGACGACCCCCATCTCGTCGGCAACTCGACTGGCGAGTTCGGTTGCAGCCAGTCGGCGCGGCTGGGTGCAGGCAATCTGGATCCCACTTCCGACCTGGGTTGATTTGCCAGAGCCAGTTTCGCTCGACAAAATCATCACCTGGGATTTGTGATAGTTGTCCAGAATCTAGTGATATAGCATTCAGAGGAGCGGCACCATCACCTGTGATCCACTGATGCATTTGCTCTGAGTACGCATCACGACGGTAAACAGTCTTCATCCCGGACATGTACAAATATCCACGCGCCCATTCATGAACATCGCAAAGCCGAGACAGTTGAAACCAAGAAGGAAGGAGAAAAATGTGTCTCCGATGAAGATGCAAGCACCAAGATTGATAAGGGCAATGACAAAGTCGTTGCGACCGAAGAGGATGAGTCGAATTCGGACACAGACGATGAACTTGTCATATATTGTCATGGTGGAATAATGAGTCGCAAAATTGGTGATGGAGGTCAAGTGCGGCCTCGAGATGTGCGCAGCTTGTAGGTTTTGTGTGATCATCATTCCTTCGCGAATCAAAGGAGTAATTCTCGAAGGAAATCTCGGTCATAGCTCCGATCTCGTCGGAATCGCCTTCGGTCAGGGCAAATATTGCGGGTGCTTTCCTGCGGATTCGCCAGGATGTTCATGGCCAGAATGTGTTGCAGACATAGCGCGGCATGTACACATGCAACTATGAAATGGATCTCTTTCCAGTGTAAACCAAGTATTGGAAATCCTCCAAGAAATCTTCATATAGGGATTTGATTCCCGTTTTGACCAGCGATTGGGAGCCGCAGTCTAGCTTCTCGCCACGTTCGACCCTGCCTAATTGCTCGACAAGATCCTCGTAGCGTGGCGCATCGTTGTTGAGCATCAGGTATTCGAGGGCTGCATGATGCAAAGAACGGTCTATGTTCTGGCGAGCAGCCTTGCGTGTTCTGTCGTACGCATTGTGGATATCCAGTGAGATTTCACTCATGGCGTAAGTTGCCAAAAAATTGTTTTCAATCGAGGCATCTTCGTGATCCTTTTCTGCCGCCGATTGACCGAATGCCGCTTCGTACTTCCGCGGCGTGGTGACTCGTGCCGACGCAGCTTATGTCTGTGTCTTCTCAATCCGGCAGACTGCTGTGAAGGTGTTAGATGATATGTGTCATTTGTTTGTCCAGGATGTGCAACTTGAGCAGCAACAGGAATCAATTGCCCATGAGATTGGGGCAGTGCTTGAGTAATTCGAAACGATCAAACTTACAGGGGGGATGTTGGTAGTTTGATTGAGGTTGGGTACGTCCGAAACATGATCGACATCCGTGAGTCGAAAAGGTAAAATGTTGGTGCGCGGCACCAAGTGTGAGAATCTATCAGCGTCACGTCCCTGTGGTCACAACCGTTCCGTGAAAATCGTCTTCTATCGTGGCGTCGTCGCGTTGGGTTCATTCATCTGATTCTCGTCGCCGCTCGTCGTTGGTGTGCTCTTCGGATGGGCAGTGACGGAAGAACATTGGAAGTCGACGAGGGGCCCGAGCAGTCGAGCAGACGGCTTCCACGCATTGAATAGGCCGTGTACAATGTGCTTCGTTTTTCTGTCAGTCCAATCTATTCTCCTGTTCAGAGCGTAGTGCGCTTACCTCCGTTGACTCAGAAACGGGTCTTTCGGTTTCCGCGTCTCTCTGTCCGTTTAAAAGTGGTGTGTTTCGGTTTCCGAGCCGATCAGCCATCATTGAAAGCTTCTGTCGCCCCAGGGCCTGGGGTCATCACAGAGCGGATGGTCGCCCAAACCGATCTTTCATAGCGTAGTTGCAATGACGGCTGATGTCCGCTTTTAGATGGCGTTCTTATCGCCATGGCAGTACAATCGGCTGGAGAGTGCTCATCAAGTTGACAGTGTTGCAAGCCTAGTCAATCTTTCGTCTGCAAGAGTATTCGTCTCCTCTGTGTAGTCGAGTATTTCTCCAAGTTGCTTCTTTCGGTGTATCAAGTGTGGTCGAAGTGTGTTTGTCACTATTGATGACAATCAGCCTCGCACGCTCTTGTAACACAAGTCTTACAAGTCAAATACTTACATTCTAGCAAGATATGTTCGTTTCTGGATGATGGTTCATCTAGGTGTTGCTACGGGTTGCTTGCCGTGAACAGTATGATCGGTGGTGTAAAATGCCAGTTCTGAACGACACATTCAGTGGAGGGGGAAATGGATGGCAAACTGCGCCAGGTAGTCTCTCTCCTTCTTCTGTTGTCCTGTTGTCCTGTTGTCTTCGTAGGGTGGGATGCTTGGACTCATTCTTCCCAAGCTCAACATCGGGAGTTTGCTTTCGACGTGGCTAGGGGAGCCGGCGGGCCTGACTTGGCATACTATGCGAAGAAGAGGTCAATATCACTTCTCCAACCATCATCGTTGATAGTCAAGCAATGGAAAGGAAGATGTCTAGAGTCACAAGGATGGAGGTGCAGGATCATGACATTCATACATACCCATTGATAAATCTCTTCGTATTTTCGCAGTATCTAGGGCTCGGTTCCTCATCAGTTTGAAAAGACTGTCCAGTCCCTGGATTTGACTGTCAAAGCTCCCATTTCGCAGCGCAAATTCGAGTTGAGTTTGCAATTTCCACGCAGTAATTCTGTAATGCTGAATTCCATCGTGCTACTTGGATGAGTTCGTGACCAAGTCAAATGGCGTCAGAGCACTTACATGTCTCAGCTGTAATCGCGGGTCGCTCGATACAAGTCCGCATCTCTACATCTGTAAATGCACCATCGATGATTCCATCTGTAAGTAGAACAAGGGAAAGAAAATGAATGACTGAAGAGTAGCAGATCCAGAGGAAACCACCCGTCTTTATAATTTTCAAGACAGCAGTCTCTCTCCCAACAAATGCTCACCACAACCAGTGAATGAGGCTCACTCTCACCGACTAAACGGATACCAACGTCAGATTCTTCATCATTCACGCAACTCTCCATCTTCACAAGGTGACGTGAAACGCCAGAAAAAACAACGTGGCATAGACAACTCACTAATGTCACGGCAATTTGCATCAACTTCAACCTTCACCGACTGTTGACACCCCTCAACATCGGATTCTCACAGATCACACGTCAACACCCGCACGTCTTACCCTAAACTAACAACTCAAAACTCTCATTTTTTCACTCAACAAGAAGTACCTAGCCTAAAGCAAAAAACAAATTCACATAGTACACTGGCCAAGCCAATAATAAATAGTGCAAAAAAGCGCAATCAACTCCTACCAGTCCTATACAGAGCCGCTGTTCCCCCCCGCTTCCACCAGAACCCCCTGTTACACATACATTGTTACAGTCGCCTACTTCTTTGCCGTACCACCTCCTCCGCTAGGCCGAGAGCCACGCTGTCACTCCGCACGAAAAACAACAAAATTAAGAAAGAAAAACGAGGGGAAGAGAGAGTTAGAGAGATAGATAAGAGGTGAAGAAAATGATTCCGTAGACTCCATTTACAAAACCCAAAACTACATCCAGATTTGAGGCATAAGAGGTTTCCATTCGTTCAATCACTAGCGGTTTCGTCCTACCCTTTGTATCCTTCTATCCACGCGACACCACCCACCATGCCAACCAAAAGGAGGACGAGAAAAAAAGAGGAGAGGGAAAATGAGAAGATTATTCTGACACTTGTTTCTTGTCTTTGCGGTTCTTGATAACAAATTCAGACATGATCTGGATATGATCGGCTGGGAAGTGCCAGTTGGGGAAAGCTGGGATACGCTTCATATATGTCGGGTCGGGAGGGCCCAGCAGCTCGACAACTTCCAAGGTGTTGGCCGAATACCAGATGTAGTCGATAACGTCTGCAAACCCGGGTGTGTAGTTGGTAAAGGGCAGCTCGTCCGGTGTGTTCTGGATGGGCGCATAGGAGTCTCGTAAGCTGAAAGGATGTTCGATACCGTCGCGAGTGAAGCTTCCATAGTGGAAGCTGGTCAGCTCCGTATGGTCTGGCGGCACGCGACCCATACACATGAGCTCCCACACCGAGGAATCTTTCGTTGAGTTGAAGTCACCACAGACGATGAGTGGAATGTCAGTGTTGGATCGGTACTCTTGGCTGGGGCCTGGTTCAGCTTGCGGCGGTGGCGGTGGCTCGTCACTGTCCTCGCCTCTCGGTAATGTAATCATCTTCTTGTCTTTGACAGCAGGCCACCTTGCGTACTTCTCTGCCAACTTGGTCACATGCTCCATAAGAATACCCGTCTGGATCAGCTTTACGTCTGCCAGTGCCGAGTCCCACGTGAGATGTGCGTTGACCAGGATGATGCGAGCACCAGTCAGTCGGGACTCAAAGAAGCAAATAACAGCAATGTTGTCCTTTGGCATCACGCGGTTGAAGACGTCATGCTGGTTTTTCATGTCGGGTCGGTTGATGGCAATTGTAGCAAATTCAATCAACTGCTTGTCGAGCAGGATAAATTTGCTCTGCTTGTAGAACACGGCGCAACCATCAACAGTTTGGGCATCCTTTTCGGACATTGTCTTGGCTCTGGACTTGGGCCAATGCACACCCTTGTAGTCCATCTGTGCCAGTTCGGGGCTGAGGTCCTCTTTGAAGGCATCGGTGGAGACTTCTTGCAGAGCCAGGAAGTCGGCATCTCGTATCCGCAGCTCTTCCAGGATGCAGTTCTTGCGATATTCCCAGCTCAAAGCCCCTGTGGGCGTGTAACCATACGTTTGCGTTGTTGCATATTTGTCGCAGAGAATATTCCATGAAAAGACTCGGATTCGTTCTAGAGACTCGGGCACGTCCTCCTGAATGATGATTTCTTTTCGCGGGCTAGGGGGGAGAGGAACTGGGAAGAGGGGAGGTTAGCAATGAGTATGAACAAAAAGGGAGGCTTGTGACGATTGGGCAGCGACATACTGGGAGCTCCTTCCATCAAAGCATTAATCAGGCTCTTTGTGCCCTTTTCAATTATTTCCTGCTTTATGCTGGGTTCTAATGGATTGCCTTCAATGCCGAGCATTTCCAGCTGATGAAGAGAGCCAAGCTCAAAGGGCAACTCTTGGAGGTTGTTATTGAAAAGGAGCAGCTGCTTCAGGTAAGTGCACATGCCCAATTCTGGGGGGAGTTCGCTGATTTGGTTGAAAGAAGCATCGAGGTGTCGGAGTTGGCGAAGCTCTCCAATTGCGTTGGGGAGGCGAGTGAGCTTGTTGGAGGCGATGTAGAGTTCGTTTAGGAAATGGTACCGGAAGAGCTCCGAGGCGAGATTTCTTAGTCCCTGGCCGCTCATGTCCATATTGTGCCAATCTTGGCGAGTCGTCCCCTTCTCCACATTCAACGGCCTTCTCATATCTGCCGGATCGTTCTCGCTGTCCGCCTGGGTCTTACCGTTGGAAGGAGGAGGGCCGCCAATGCCTCTGTTTTCTGACGCTTTGAGTCTGGCATAATAGTGCGGCTGCTGCTGTTCAGTCATGGCAGAATGCGCCCTCTCCGCCTCCTTGTGAAGTCGCAATTGTTCTTGCCACATTTCATTCTGCGGAGCCTGCCCTGCCCTGGCATTGGTCGCGTGCCCGTTTGAGAGGCCGGCAGAGTTGAATGAGGCCGAGCTTGAGAGGATACCGGAAGCGAAGGATGAGTGATGGCCCAGCCCATTGGCGCTGGGGAGGATATGGTCGTGCTGTAGCCCTTGGTGATGCTGGGGCTGGGAGGGGTGCTGATGCTGCGCATGCTGCTGGAAATTATACAGCATATTGGGCATTCCCCGCCCCGCCCCATTCAGCCGGGCATTGTGTCCCTGCTGGTGGCTTTGTGAGTACATGCCGCAGAGATTGTGTTTGACGGTTTAGAGATCGGCTCTGAAGCCGCGGCGTTTCAGGACCGCGCCGATGGGCGGTTCTGAGAGTGGCCTAGGCCGGACTATAGGGATATCGGTCGAGGAAGGGGGTTGGCGAGTCTGTCGTGGCAAGCCAGTCGGGAGCAGATGTCATTTGTTGTCTAGTACGCGTTGAAGAGTGATTGGAGTAGAGCCCGGGTCGGGGAGAGGGTGGAAGAAATCTTTCCGCTAGACGCGCTGTTCGAAACGAGGGACGCAGGACGGGTATCGCGTTTGCGCATGGGTTCGGCGAGACGGGAGCCCTAGCATATGCAACTGTGATGGGCCGGTGCAGTCGAGCGGATGTGAAGCCGGATCCGACCTCAATTGTCCATGGGTAGCTGAGCTCGTCTGAATCCCGGGGGCAAGGCTACGCCGTAAGCTGGCCGAGGTGAGGAGTAGCAAACCGCGGGGTTCGGGGGGTGGCGTAAAGCTCTGATCGAAACAAGGAGAGTTGAGAAAACGGCGAGACAAGAGGGGGCGGACGAGAAAAAAAATCCTGAGGTTTTGGATATAACAAGTGCAAACGGTTTGCCGCGAGCTGAAAGGCGACAGCACAGGGAGATGTCAGCCAATGTCTTTGAAAGTCAGGACACGCGAACGAAAGCGGGAATTGGTGAGGGTCCCACTGCAAAATGGAGGGGCCACGTCCGCCAGGGCGACTCACAAATATGAAAAAAATAAACGAGCGAGCGCAATACTGAGATGTTACCACTAGATAAGATGCAACTAATACCTGTGCGGAAGAATAGTGGCTGTCGATATCGAGAGTTGGAAATTCCGGGCCGCTTTGGAGTTGACGATGTGCTTTTGGCGATGACAAACTGCGTCGAGAAGCTGGAAAGGCGAATCACGTGCGGTCGCTGCTCCGCATGAACCGAATCAGTGAGAGTAAAAGTCACGTGATCTTATCTATGGCGTTTTTAGATGCGATAACAACTACATGCCAGGTTGAAGATCTGGTGGGCTTTGAATCAACTTTATAGTCACTGCAAGCCACGTTTGTTAATTAAAGTGAAATGTGCAGTGATTTGATTCAAGAGGCAACGTGGCATTTTTCTTCTTCAAAGGAAATTTTTTTGATCTTGAGCTGTGGAATATAAACTTTATACCAACACCAGGTATTCATGCCTGTGTGCAAGTCTACCTAGGTAGACATCGGCCAGATCCCAAAGTGTGAACAAAGCATCTTGAAATAGATACTTGCACTCGTAGTTTGCAGGATGTGGGTGCACTTTATTATTTACCGGACAATCTCACATCGGGATCACCAAACCGGAGCTACTTCTGGAGCGATAGCCGGGGACACGCTATGGCTGTACCCATAGACGCGAGATCTGACATCCAATGCTCAACACATCAGTAGGAGTATAGAGATCTTTACACCTTACACTAGATTAGTCTATGATTACAGTTCAAGATGTTGATTAATATTAAAATCGCAATCTACGTCATGCATTTTTAGAACTCAGTTTAAGCCGTCTTCTATTGGAAGAGCTTGATAGAGTTACAAGCACCAGATACACACGTCCTTTGTCGTCGCCAGCTTATCGCCTAAGTGCGCAATTTGTTTTCTCTTGCACGAAAGTTGCGGCTAGGGCAAGACTCATGGAACTTTAACCAAATGCTAGTCAAAATCTTGACCGCATAAATCCTATTTCACATGGGATTCTGCAGTCGAGAAAGCCTCGACGGCATGAGGATACCTGTCGCGGGCCTTATTCCCCATTCGGCGTGGGTGCCGAGACTTGTTTGTCGAGATTAGCACTTTATTCCTTTTCGCTACTCGCGTCCTGGGCACGTCCTTTTGGCAAAAGGAAACTTTTATGTAAAGCAATGTGAAGGTACTGTTATCGGGAGTTTCGAGCACGCGAATAGTCGGTGGCGGCCGTAGCGAGTTGGGTCTTGATCGGAGAGACAAGCCGGAGCATAGTCCCGTAATGTCTCTTGCCGGCATGCACATGTGATCATCGGCAACACATCCGCAACGGCCTGCCTTTTCCTGGAACATGTCCGAACACGATAGATGGAGTTGATCGGATAGAGAAAATCGCCAACCGAAAGACATGGATATGGACATGGACATGTCAAAGCAGCTGATAGCAGGCGGCTCGCTGTGGTTGGTTAGATGGGGCATGGAGGGTCTTATCGACGACGGTGAGAGATGCTTCAAGACGTCACGAGGCCACTTGCTCGGTGAGCTGCTGATGCACGGTAATGGTGTGAGTTCAGGGATTTGGCAATACGCGTCTTGGTTTGCCTATTCTCGCCGTCACCTCTTGATCCAGCAGAAAGCAGCGAGGAGGGGCTGTTGATATAGTAGGTAGTACGGAGTAGTCACGTTCAATATATCCAAGATCGTCTAATCTGAAATCAACCTGCGAGGAAATTATATCGACAGCTGACGGCATGCTCGTGTGCTTGGAGCTCCATCGGTTCCCGTCTTTGCTGGCCAGCCATTGGCCCAGCTTGAGGCTTGGAATCAGCCGCTTGGATGACGGCGGATCCTGCCAGGAAGAGCCAAGAGTTTCTGATGAACTGAACTAGAGCTGCAGCCAACCAAAGGAGCGAAGCGGCCTGCTGCACGGGCCCTCAAATTAGAGAATCCGTTTACCGCAAAATGCTGCGAGCCATCGGGCGAGACAAAAAGACAAAGACAGCGAGAGCACAAGCACAGACTCGCGATGAACGCGGGGAAAACGCAGGGCTGCTCCACACATCCCGGGCGGGTTGCTGCGGTCGCAACAGAAAATCGCACGCAATTGGCAGCTAATCGAAGGGCTAGCAGCAGGACTACTGTAGCAGCTGTAGCTAGCTGTAGGTAGTAGCAAAAGCTAGCAGACGACGGAGCAAGAAAGAGAAAAAGAGAATGGCAAATGGAAACGCTGAAGCAAGCTGAAGCAACAGCCAGAAGCAGGGTCCAGACACACCTTGGTGAGATTGCGAAATTGGGCAATCGATATAGCTCCAGGAAGATGCATAAGGTGGCGGGAACAGGACGGGGCTGGCTGATGGGCTGAAGCAAGACCCAAGAAATGCCGAGATAAGAAGGGCCGGCCTTGGCTAGATTGCATTGATTTCAATGCGGTAACGGGGGGAACTTTTTGATTTGCTCATGCTGTGCTTGTGCTTGTGCTTCCAGTTTGATAGTGAGAGGGAGCTCCAAGCCACCAAAGACCGGTGTGACGTCTGATTGACCTCGCCGTCGTTGCGTGCTGGGCTGGAGCCAGAGCCCGCCTCTTCTTCTACCTCCACCAGCCAGCCAACCATCCTCTCCCCTACCTCTATCCCATCTCATCTTCTTCTTCCCTATTTGTATCCCGTCACTTTTTGCATACATGCAGTCTTCACCTTCAATGGAAATCACCTGCCGCGCTGACTCAAGTGCATGAAGACCGCCGTCGATCAGATGCAGCAGGCTCGCTAATGGCACAGATACGAATCGAGTCTCCACACAGACGTCGGTCAGAGCCAAGAAATTCCCGCGCTGCAGCCTTGCTTGTACTGTAGCAGAATCGCTGCGGACGCTTAAAGCAAACGGCATCCCCAAGTCGACTCGAAATCGCACGGGCCGAACAAAAGAGACAACAATACGATCATTACAGGCCTTGTCACGTCGAGGCCGCTGCATCGTTGCATCAAAAGCACACACCACGGTGCGCAGTTGGCACCTCGTCTTGCCCTCTTCGCTTCGCTTTCACCGTGTCCAGGCGGTTTGGCTGCCAATCCGACGCGGTGCGCTGCTAGGGGTCCATGCTGGCTGTTGGTTGTCTGTGACGGAGTGTGATCAAACGTTGCTGAAAACAACGGCAATCTGACACGGCGCCGACGACTTGCAGCAGTTGAAACGTTGAAACAGGCACTCTACAGTACCCTGTGCCATCTGGTTTTGGCACCATTCTTCAACCACAAGCCGTTGTCGGATGATACGTCACCTCGCTTCTTTGCTTGCTTCTTTAGGACGTGTTTCTACTGTACGAGTACATACGAGCGCTTGCACTGCTTGGAGCCATAGCACGAGGGCATCCTCGTACTGCTGCTAGCACCACGCCACTGAATCCGGGGAATTTCGAACACAAGCGAACGGCAGGGAGCATTGAACCCGGACAAAGAGCGGCAAATCGGAAGACCAAATAAAATACAAGGGGGCAACGACGACACCTTCACAGCCACAACAGAGACGAACACCAGGGACTTGCACGAGAGTGTTACAGTATTGTACTGACGAGCAGCTGCCAAATCCAGGCTTTTTGCGCACGTCTGCGTCCACATCCACCTTGGGATCGCGTCGTTCTGCACAGACAAAAAAGAGCTCCAGGTAATAATAACTCGCGCACCGCGAATCCCACACGCAACACAACACAATACAGAGCGCGACAGTGTCCGCACCGGCTTGTTTCAAAGACAGGGCCAGGGACCAATCTGCAGTCCGACGGATTGGGGGGCATTACAAAGACAGCACCACTAACACGACAAAATAAACGCTCCTGTTCGCTTCCTGTCGACTTGGCCCGTTTTGTTTACCGGGCGCTTACCGGCGCAAAACCTGCAGAGAGCAGCATTTCCGCTTGTGCGCCGGAACCGTCAGCCCCTTGTCCCGCGGTCTCAGAATCGTTCTAGAAGACCGGCTCAGCGTCCCTAGAGGGAATCGCCTGCGTTGGTGAGCCCTCTTGACAAGCAACGCGCCGGCGCTGATTGGCCGGTGTCGCAGCCCGGCAAGGCCGTTTGCGGAGCCTGCATGCATGGGAGTGGCAGTCCGGGCAATAAAAAACTGAATTCGAGTTGAGACAGACGACTCGAAACACGGCCTCGAATCGGGGGCACGCGCCGAACCCTGACGCTCGAGTTGTCCGGGACTTTGTGCGGCCTTTTGCCAAGCAGCAAACACGGCAGCGTCTCTTGTTCTGTTGCCCCTGGCCGGCGCCACAGCGGGCGAAACCCCTTTGGACTGCAGCAAGACAGGGGGAAACAATTGCGGAACTGCCAGGGCATCGAGTCGTGTGGGCATTGAACGGGGCGGCACGGCCATTGAGCACTGTACAGTACGATACTGACTGCTCACAACCAACCTCAGTCTGGTGCTCGCTACACTGTGTGTCCTCGTCTCTTGACCCCCCAGCTCACTCATTCAATTAATCGACACCTGCTACACCCCCATACCGCGACACGCTGGAGCCCTCCAGGTCCCGGGGCTGGGGCCCACCGACGACGCCCACCATGTCCGACTACAGCGCCGTCTTCCTCTACTCCAGCACTCTCGGCGCGCTGCCCCTCGATAGCAACTTTGCCAGGGCCGCGCGACGAGAAAAACAGCACGCCCGGCGCCCCAATTCGACGTCGGACGCTCTGCACTCTGTCCCAGCGCGACACTCGCGCAGCTCCAGCAGCCACTCGCAACTGTCCAGCTCCAGCTCCAGCGCCCTCGGCCCCGCCGCCAGCGCCTCCGTGGGGCCAGACAGCGCCAGTTTGCGGCTCAGTCCAGCAACCAGCGCCAACACCAAGAAGAGCACAAGCACCAGCGCCACCAGTTCAGCAGCTTCTGCTTCTGCTCCAGCCTCGACAAGCTCCAACCCTTTCTCTCCTCCTCCTCTCCCCCATACTCAATCTCATCCTCCTCCCCCGACCCCGACTCAGTCCAGTTCTACCGGCAGCAGGGCCTCCAGGACCTTCTCCCGCCTGCATCGCGCCAGGCTCAGCGGCAGCGCTTCCACTGTCGTCGATGCCGCCGGTAGAAATGCAAATGTCCAGTCGCCGCCAGAACAGGACAACAAACAAATGACGGGCTTTCCCACCAGCCGCGCCGAGTCTGTCTCGTCCGCCAGCGGCCACACGCCCGCCTCGTCGCGCACAATCCTCTCGACCGACCCTTCGGCCACCGATGGCCTACCCGCCTCACGGCCCTTTGTCCAGCGCAATGGCCGCACCTTTCTCAACGACCACACGCTCGTCTACCCCTTGCCCTCGGATCTTACCGAGTTGCACAGGCAGGTCCTGCGAACGATGCTGCTGATCCAGGTCATTGGCGCACCCGTGCTGTCGCCGGACCTGATCAAGAAGCCTCCTCAGCGCGTCCTGGAGATTGGCTGCGGGTCGGGCTTCTGGAGCAACATGTGCCACCATTACTTCAAGAGCCGCGGTCACGGCGGCCTGTCCTTCACCGGCATCGACATTGCGCCGTTGGCCCCCGACAATAGCTCTAGCACCTCGGACGACGCCATGAAGCCCAGCCCTGACATGCAGTGGAAATTTGTCCAGCACGACTTGCGCCAGATGCCCTGGCCGACCCCTTCTGAGGAGTACGACCTGGTCATGGTCAAAGATGTGAGCTATGCCGTGACCAACAAGATGATGCAGCCCTTTATTGAGGAATGCGTTCGCATGGTCAGACCGGGTGGAACGTTTGAGATTTGGGAGTCGGACCACGTCATTCGAAGTCTGCGACCCCATGTTCCCACGTCTACTGTTTCGGCAGAAGATGCAGAGGAGCAGGCCGCTGCCGCTAGTCTCGGCGCCTATGTCATTAACCCGCAAACTCCCCTCTCAGTCCCTTCAAACAACTACATTGCCGAATATAACTCGTGGTTGACGAAAGCGCTGGAGAAGCTCGACATCAACCCTCTTCCCTGCACCGTCATTGGCCCAACCCTGCTGCAGGAATACGAAACCTTAGGCGACGTGCGTTCCCGAAGAATAGCCCTTCCTTTGAGCGAATTCCGCTGGGAAAAGGAGGGCATCGGCGGTGTCATCACCACTGACAGCAAGCCCGAGGGCAAGGGCAAAGAGGCGTCGGCACCAAAGTCGGACAAGAAGACATTGACGGCGGGGCAGATTGCGCTGCGTCAGACGGCTTTGCTAACTCAGGTGCAGGAGATGCAAGCTCTCGAGCCCATCTTGCGAGACGTCAGCGGGAAGAGCCAGGACGAGTTGGACATGTGGCTGACCAAGATGATGAACGATCTGATGGACGAGAGCGGCACGTCTCTGGGAGAGTGTCTTGAATTTGGGGCTTGGTATGCGAAGAAGAAGAAGGTGGCTGCGTGAAAGAATGAACCAAGGTCAACCAAAATATTTGCTTGAAAAGATTTTCTGACTGGATGTTTTTCTCTTTTTTGCATACTCCTTTTTTTCCATTTGTTTTTTGGCGGTGAAAAAAAAGATTTTTTTTGGGATCATCTCTGATTCTACACTTGATGTGCATCTATGGCTGCGAGTTTTAAGGAGGGATTCTCTTGTTTTATATTATATACGTCCCTGCAGCGTCTTTACTTTATTCTTACAACATTATTCCCGTTTGAACCAACAAAGAGCGATGCCTGCCTTATATTCTATATATTCATCCCTGCATCTGTTCTTTCGTTTCGACTCACGCATCGCTGTCATATCGTTTTCTCAATGCTCGATATCGTTTCAAGTAGTACCTATTATACCCCCCATCGGAGATTTGATTAGCAATTGGAAGATTGAGGATGGCATTTTTGTTTTGGATTCTTTGTAAATGAGTGCAGCGGTGCTGTAGATTGGCATTCTGTCTTGTGTTGTGGTGTTGTTATGGTGGTGTATATTCTTTGATAATACATTGGATCTACTTGTCCTTCGTCACGATGGGTTAGGGAGAATCTTACAGAGCTTCAATTTCTACACAAAAATACTTTGTCAATACTTCTCCATTTCATCAAATCATGGTAGTGCGTAATTGGTGAACATACCTTTCTTTACGTATTCAGCTTGCTTGATGCCCGCGCGAATCTTGTCTTCGTCACGCTCGGCGGCACGAGACATGAAGGCTTTGTGTAGACGGGGACGGAAGTAGCCGTACCCGAGGGGATATTCACGGCCAAGATATAATAATTCTGATAGAAATTATTCAGTTTCTAATCCTTAATTATGAATATGTGTGAAATTGAAGATGCGTCGCGATGTGTTTGTTGTGAGATTCCGTGTAGAGATGGTAAATACCCTCGGTAAATTCGACGGGAAATACAACATCTAATTGCCGTCGCGGACAAAGATGTCGCTCACCTTTATATATGGCAATGACCTGCCTCCTCAGCTCAGCATTAGGACGCATCATGGCTCTCATCTCAAAACCAGATTCATGCTGCAACTAAACAAAATAAAGAGAAACAAAGGTCAAGCTTCAAGCTCAAGCTCGAAGGAAACAATGTCATCACCGCCCCGCCACTTTCTCAACGGAGCTAAAATCCCCAAGTCTGATCGCTTCCAGCCTATCACAGCTCATCTCCATGCAAGGCTGACCAAACGCCACCTTTTTCGTCGTCGCGAGCCTGCATTTCATCATCATCCGATATTCACAACCATCTCATCCCTCTGCCTCCCTCTCAAAAACCCCCCACCGATTTCACTCAATTAATCATCTCCTTGCATATTTTACGCTTCTTCTCACAATCACACACTCTTCCCTACAAAAAAAGACGATGCCGCGCCTCCCTCCAGCAATACAAGTCTTCCCCACGCTCACCCGTTTCGCCCTCCGTCCCCGACGT
Source organism: Trichoderma sp. IMV 00454 (assembly GCA_001931985.1). NCBI lineage: Eukaryota > Fungi > Ascomycota > Sordariomycetes > Hypocreales > Hypocreaceae > Trichoderma > Trichoderma sp. IMV 00454. The sequence goes on along the minus strand of MSJK01000189.1, from coordinate 637,323 downwards.
CTAGCAGAAGTCCCCATCGGAGGCCCTGCATCCAGCGTCTCAGCCCAGGCCCTACAGCAGAGCGCGATACATTTGTACCATGACCTCGGCGTGCTGGTGTTTGCGGGGTGCTCGGTGAGGGAAGTCAGCAGGATAGGGGATGTGCTGAGGGAGGTTGTTGCGTTGGGGGGGCAGGGGGGGTTGGTGACGAGGCTGGATGCGTGGGAGGGGGAGGTTGTGAGGAGGAGGGAGGGGGGTGTGGAGGAGGGGGATGTGTATAAGGCTTTGGATGAGAAGAGGGTGAGTACTTTGATGTTTGGAGTGAAATGTGTTGATTGTGGGAGGGACGAGGCTGATGAGGTTGTAGACGGGGATTATCAAGCCTACGGCCTTGCTACGGCTTGCGACGACACGGTTTGAAGAAATACTCAAGGAGAAAATTCCGGAGCTCAAGACTGCAAAGGACATTGATCTCCGAGAAACACAAGTCATGGTCCCAGCATCACCTCCTCCAAGAGGAATACTTAACGTAAGATAGCTTCCCTCAGCTTCTTTGTTTAACTACAGTACAGCTCACGCATGGTAACAGAAAACGGTTAATGGACTACGCAGAGTCCCCATTGAATCCTTCACCACCATTGGCGTCAACCGTGTCAGCGGCTTCACCATCGGCGAGACGCGCTTCTTCACCGTCGGCTCAGGCAACTACGTCGGCGGTGCAAGGGCAGACTACATGATGCTAAAATACAGCGAGGACAAGGACAGCAAGGACATCAGCGTGACGCCTTACTGGGGCCACGGGAAGCTCAAGCAGCGGCGGCGAGCTAGCGACGAGGCTCAGGGCGCCATCTTTGACGACGTTGTGAGCAAGGTGATGCAGCCGCTGTGGGATGTGGAACGGAGTGTCTGGGCTGCCAAGGCTGAGGAGCTGGAGAAGAAGAACAACAAGGAGAAGAAGGAGAAGAAGAGGAGGGGAGACAATAATACCCAACCAAAGACTGCGGCTTAAGCGCTTGTATGATTAAAGAAAAAAAGAAGAATAGCATGTACGATGGACGTTTACGAGTTATGAATCCCTGCAACGAGAATTCGCGCTGCACACCCCGCAGGCATATAAATTGTAAGCTTGGTACTGATCATCATCGAATTGCCAAACGTATATAGAAAAGTACCAGACTAACAATTTAGATGCCTGTAGGGTGTAAATACAAGGATGGGGGAGAAGAAGACCTACTGGTTGTAAGATGCAGTATAGACTGTATAGTGATGGCTTCACAGAGGAAGCAAGGCAAAGTGGGTGTAAACACCGCATATCGGCAGATAAGACCTGTCGAATCTCCCCCGCTCACCCAATTGCCGCGCCTTTTCACCGGGCACAGATTTAGACACACAAGTCGCGTGTTTGATGGAACCCCTCATCTGCGACTTGGGGGATTGTCCTCAAAGAGGTTATTGGTTGGGGGATTGTCCTCATGAGGCTATTGGTTGGGACGGGCAGAGGAAGAGGTTATTGGTTGGACGAGGGCAGAGGAAGAAAGATGCCAAGTACTCTGTACTACCTCACAAGGTAGCAGTCCAAACACGCCATTTCCAAGGTTCTGGGATCTCCCCAGAACTGCCGAACCCAACCGCGCCCAGCCCTGGAAATGACGGGATAGGAAATGACGGGATAGGAAGTGTGTTGGTTGTGAGCGCCGCCCCAAGCGATGCCCGGTGCCGGTTGATAAAGTAGTCGGGTGGCACTTAATAGACGTCAAATACTAAATGAGTCAGTGTAATATGATAGTACTGTACTGGATTCTGACAGCTACATATGTACATAGCAGCAGGTAGGGAGAATGTCGCGGGAATAAAAAGCTGTAGTAGAAAGGAATTGAACGTCCCAAGATCGGAGCCGCAGCCCCTTAATGCCGTCGTCCTGCCGGCTCAATGCAAATGACACCATCAGAGCTCACGATAAAGCCAGGAGGTCACGCTGGTCGCAAGCCGCTCGTCCGCGTCTGAGAAGATGGGCTAGGTCGACGACGATCACTTTGAGGCTACGAGAGCGAGGGTATCGCGGGGTATCGTGACCCGAGGAGGGGCAGCTAGCCGACTTTCAACCCTGCTCTGAGCATTGTTTAGCATTGATAGGGCAAGGCAAGGCGAGGCATGGCATGGAATCCTTCGTTGCGGCATGTCAAAAGAGGTGTTCCGTATTACGGTGCGAGTTGCCAGAGGGAATTGGTCAGTAATCGAAGTAAGCGAGTAGCCGATTCGAGGTGAGGTTGTCTGTCTGCCCGTCTGTCTGCCTCTCCCCCATCTTGCTCCGTCTCTGCTCCCCCACACAAACCACCTCGCCCAAGACTAGAAGGATTGCCGTCAGCTGGCTTGGTGATTTAGCGTTCCGGGCGGCTGAGAGGCTGGATCGGAGATTTGACCCTTGGGCCACGATTACGTTAGCGGCCGTGCAAGCAAAAAAAAGGTCGATGCGATGCGATATGCAATGGTCAAAGCCAAGGAGCGGTCAGAACAGGCCAAGTGCAAGTTGCATGGGAGCCAGAGTCAGCACTCATGCAGTGACTCGCCTGCTGTCTGCCGCTTCAATGTCACGCTGATTCCAACCCCCTTTAGTGGGATGAGGATTGAGGCATCGTCTGTATGTGCAGCGGCAGTTCAGTCAGGGATGCAGCTTGCACGGAGTAGCATTGCTAGCAGTTAGCAGCAAACAGTACAAGGACCGTGTCGGTGTGTTTCCGATGAGGACCCCCCACTTTTCGTGATCGCTGTAGAGCGTGAAGAAAAGAAAGAGTCTGCGCAGGGAAATTGGAGGCTCCATCGGGCCAGAGATTTTTCAACTGTTAGCGCCTACGATTGAACAGAGAGCGCGAAGAAGAAGAAGCTTGTGCGTCATTAGCGGCAGCGTGAGAATGACTTGACAGCTGATTTCTTCTCTTTTTTTCATTTTTTTTTTCTTCTAAAATTTGGCTTGCAAAGAAACATCTGAAAGCGGGGGGCCCTTGAACAGCGCTTGCACGTGTAAGCGGGATGATGTACCGAGTACATGTACGAAAGCGTCCTTTCGAAACACGGAGCGCGTGCCCATCGGTTTTTTCCTTGTGCCAATGGTGATTGGTCTTCCTGGATGGCAGCAGCACGAGATGAGCGAATTGCGGCTTATGGCCAGGGATTTTTTTTAATATCTCTCAATTGCTGCTGGTTTAGCCTATGCTACAGTACGACTCTACTGCTGTACACATTGACGATCTTATTGACGCTGCTTTATTTCACTTACACTTTTTTACACTTTGCAAGTACCAACAACATGGCGACTGGGGTCCCCCCTCGGAAGGGGCTGGCAGCGACGTCAGATCCCTTGCCGCTGGCCCTCCTTTCCGTTGGTACGTACCGCATGGCAAAAGCTTAACCTGCCCTAGCCACCGCGCCAGCCTATCGAGAGTTTTTCCGGCCAAGAACAGCCGACAGCCTCAATCCAAGTCCCGACGTGGCCTATGAGCCAAACATCAGATTCAGCTGTGCGCTAAAATGGGCTTTGCCAGAAGGATCAGTTGCTGCGTCGTTTGCCCGTGGCCCGCTGATCCGGCGGCTCCGGGGGCGACGACCGCTGGAGCTGCTTTGCTCCTGAGGCGCTGAAAATCCCACAGCTGTTTGCACCGTTCGGTCTCGGGGCGCTGCTAATTCGGCTTGTATGTACAGTACTTGACAATTGAATGCTCGGACGTTGGCTCGAGTACATCCAGGCTGGGGGAGGTCACTCGGCGTCCCGGAGAGCTGCAAGGGATAACACTAGAGACCTATCGACTTCCTCCCCCTGTCTACTTTAGTTGCCGCGCTTGCAGCGAGTTATGGGCATTTCTGCCGTGATCAATCCAGCTTAGTAGCTTTGTGAATCGTCAAGGTATGCTGGTCTGGCATTATACCACTTGCTGTACTGTGCTCACACGCTGCTCTTCGCCCGGAGTGGATTATGCTTGTTATCTACCTACGGTACTCCTCGAATGTCGTGGCTCTGTCATGTGTCAGAAAACAAGGCGGCGCCGCCAACACAGTACGGTACATGTACGTTGCTGACTTGTACCTCAAACTGCACTGCATTTGTACCCTTTCGCCGGCCCTAGCAGTCGGACGCTACAAGTCGTCGCTGGTGGTACCTCCTAATACTCCGTCAAAGTACCTCTGCTTTAGTAGCTGAGCCCAGCCCATCAGATGTCTTCGATCAAATGCTAAAATTGATCCAAGACATGATTGCTATCCAACGGTTCTGGAGGATTGCGTCAGCCGGAAAAGCCATGAGCAAGCCCGCCGCTTCGTTCCATTGCATTGCATTGCCTGCCTCCTCGCGCTCTGTTCCAGCTGGGAGAATACCTGGGGACAGGGGATGCAACCCGCAAAATGCCCGTCCAGTTACTTGCGCTTGCATGTGCCTATTGCCGACTGGAAGCAAAGTACGAGTACAGGTACTTGTACAGTACATCCGCTGGCTTGTGAATCCCCACATGCCCCCTTAGCGCGCTGTAGAACGGTAGATCCAGGGCCCGCCCTAGCGCCTCCTGTGCCCTGGAAGCCCGCCCAAAGGCCCTAGAGCTCTGGCGCTGCAAGCCCTGCAACACGGCGGCTATCCCCTCTACTACCCTCTAATATTCCCCGGTTCGTGGGTACAGTCGCTGCTTTTCTTTTTTTCGCTTCTACCACCACTTCCAGCAGCTTCTGTCTTGGGGGGTCAAAATCTCACTCCTTCACCCCGAATTCCTCGCAACGACGACGGTTTCTCGACCAGCGCCCACCGACGGCACATTGTTTGGGCCGTCCAAAGCAAAGTGCCTTATTCCCTCTCTTGTCCAGCCGCAGACACACGCCAGCGGTCTCCGAATGACGACGACATCCTGCAATTATCAGCAAACCAACTTCGACTCACCTTCTCCCCCACCACCAAAAAAATAAGGGCAACAATCTTTCTTGCAATCCGACTCCAGCACGCCGACAGACCAGCACGCGCAGACTGAAGCCAGAGGAAAGCAAACAATCCCCTTCCCGCTGCTGCTGGCCCTGGCCTTGAAACAGGTCCTAGGGTTGCTCGGCAGTCAGTGGGGGGAGAGAAGCAGCCGCGCATGCCTCGCGCATCGGGATCGAGCAAGCGACAGTCAGGAGCCGCTCATCGCGACACCAAGGAGAATGGGCTCGTAGCCCCGGCAAAGCGAGTTACTGGCAGGAAGAGCCTCAATCCTCCCGAGGGCCCTGCGAGGCCGGCCGACCATGGCGCGGGCCACGCAGGGCCGCAGTTTGTGCTGCCCAACGGCGTCTCCAAGGCCGCCATCGACTTCCACGACCGCTCCACCGATGCTCGCAGGGCTTCCGTCGGCAACTACTCTGAGACGTCCACGTCCGAGTCGTGCACCTCTCATATAGGCTCCGGCTCTGCTGCCAATGTCGACGGCGGTCATCGCCAGATCGACGTCAACGCCCTCAAGAACGCAGACGTCCACCGCGATTCCGGACCCATCGACATGGTGGCCACCGTCCTCAAGACACTCCCCATGCAGGACACGCTCGCCATCCTCATCATCCTCATGCAGCTCCCGACGCTTTCCCTCTCCATCATCTACGGCATCTTTACCTGTCTGACCTTTGTTCCCCCTGTCACCACCAGCTCGGGCATCAACCTCAACTTTGCCGAAATCTTCGATGGCCACTCCACCATGCCCTCCCTCGTCACCGTTGTCTGCATGGACTTCTTTTTCCTCCTCGTCTGGCTGTTTCTGTGGCAGCCGGTTCAGGACGCCATCTTGGATCTCGCCAAACCCATCATCGCCATCACCCTCGGCGGCGGCACCACGTATAGGAACGGCGGCTCCCGAGGCCTCACTACTTGTTTCATCTGGATTGTCATCAACCATGTTATCCGCAGTACGAGAACCCACTGGTCCCGTCTTGCTAGGCACATCCCTGAGGACTGGCAGGTGCCTTCTGCCCTGAGCAGCACGTTCGAGTCGACCTCCGTCATGCACGATAAGAGAAGTGCGTTTGCGTGGGTTCGGAGCGGACTGGCTATACACATCTTGACACAGGGGCTCGTAAGATATATTCGTGAGTGGTACTTGAGGAGGGAAAAGGCCAACGCAGCGTCTGGTCAGCATGATCCCGAGGCAGGGAAGCCGGTAGCAACCATTTCCATCAACGGCGAGATTGCCCACGACACTGGTTTTAACACCCCCGACACGGAGACCGGGTGCCCCCCTCAACCGGCCGCACCCGCTTCCACCAACAAGAAAAGAAGAAAGCAAAGCACGCAGGTCAGGCTACAGCAGCCGCTATGGGCTGCCCTGGCCAGCACAAAGATTGTTGTCATGAAGGAATACGAGTCGTCCCACGTTCCCTCGAAATCGCTCGGCGTCAACACGACGGACATTCACAACCTCGGAAACGCGCCTTTCAACACACAACCCAAGCAGATATGGATCTCCTATATCGGTAGCGACGAAGTATGCTTTAACACGAGCCACTTTCCGGATCTAGATGACGAACCGCCGCTCCCCACCACCGCCAACGGACACGCAATTACGCGGCCAGCCGGTGTCGATACGTCCAAGCCATTTTACGTCAAAGTGAACAACGCATTCTGGCAGCCCACACGCATTTTCCCTGTTGTTGAAGCAGACGATAGCAGTCGAGGCGGTACCCGTTGGACAGGAGACATTTATGGCCTCCGCCCATCGTCCAAATACGTCTGTGAGTTTGTGGATATCAGGACTGACAAGGTTGTCTTCTCCACAAGCATTCGGACCATCAAGGAACCCGCCCGAGAGAATAGCAACGTTCCCGTCGCCGTGTCTGGCTCTCAGCAGTCACTACAACCCGACTCCCCCGCAACTACTTTAAGCATCTCCATTGCAGCCGCAGAAGTTAGACTCAACGACGAGAAGAATCGCCTCAAGACGTGGCGGAAAGAATGGAAATCGAGAATCAATGCTCTCAAGAAGGAAAACGAGCTTACGGACAACCAGCTAGCCTCAGCCGGCCACAGCGATGACAAGTATAGACAAAAGATCCGCCAGCAAGAGACCCAGAAAGCACAGGCCGAACGCGACACGGAAACCCAAGCCGAACAGCTCAAGAAGTTTGACGGTTCACCAGAGCTGGCCGAGAACAAGAAGAAGATGGAGCGATCCTACTCCGGCGAGAAGAAGCTCTACGATGCAGCGCAGAAGAGTTTCCGCGAGTACAAGGCAACGCTGGAGAGTGAGGTCCAGTCCAAGGACAACGAGAAGGGCAACCTCAACACCAAGCGCAACAAGATTGCCACTCGCATTGCCAAGGTTGAAAACGAACTCGCCAACATCACCGATGCAAACAACCGGGGTCTCAACGAGGTGGAGCGCCGAAAGCGTGAACGTGCAGGCTGGCAGGAGCAGATTGTCAACTCGGACAAGTCGTTCAATGATCAGCTGGGACAGAGTTATGCCAACAACAATATGAAGGCTGAGCATCTCCGCAGCCTCCAGAACGAGTTGCAGACAGTTAGAAGCTACATGAGCCAGGCCAACGGCTTGCCTGTTGACATGGCCTCTCTCGAGTCAGCCGTCCACGTTCCCTTTCATTCGCCTCAGCCACAGCAACAGCAGTTGCCGCCGCAACAGCAGCCGCAAACTCCTTGGAATCCCAACCCCGCTGCTCCCGCGCATTTCCCTGCCAGTGTCAACTATTGGGGAGGCGTAAATGGCGAGAACCACTCCTCCACGTCTCTGTCTCTAGGTCCTCCCGGCTTGGCAGCCTGGCAATCTCCGCCCATGACCTCTTTCGAGCTCCGCGGCGCCAAATCGCGAGGCCGCAGCTCTAGTATGCTCAGCGACGTCAGCGGTTTCACCCAGCCGAGCGACGAGGAGCCTCGTTCTCCCGTCGGCATGGGCATTTCACGACGCCCCATGTACACGAAGCGGTTCGGCGTGCACGACAGCAGACGGAGCACAGGCAGTGGCGGCAGCGGTGGTAGTGGCAGCATGGGCGATCCATCCAGCCCGGCGTGATGGCATTTCTTCTTCCTTGTCTATTTGTATTTATGCTTGTGAGTCTGAGAGCTAAAGGTTGTCAACGGTGCTGTTTGTCTGGCGGCGTTTCCCGTCATGGGAATCAAGCGGGCTGGCCAACGTGCTGGAAGCGATGAGTATGTAGTTTGGCATAGTCGCCTTTGGTTTGATGAATGAGAAGCAGCGCTTTGCAGAATCCGTGTGTCCCCTTTGCCGTCCCAAGTGATGTAACTGTGGCTGTATTATGCATAGATGATGATGTGTCTGTCCTGTAACGATTGGTCAGTCTGAATTAGATGGGCAGCGGTTGGTATATATATTACCCCAAGGCAAGGCTCGGCCAACAAGATTTAATCTATGCTGCCTAGAGCGGTTACACAAGTCCTATGAGGAGTAAGGAGTAAGTTGCCCAATCAATATATCTCTCAGCACCCTTTTCTATATATCTGAGGGGAAGGTGAGCTGTCAGGTGCCTTTTGGCTGCATCATGGCTAGGCGCAGGTGAGGAGAAGGTGAGGAGAAAATGATGGGCCTCCCAGCGTGAAAAGATAATCTCGAGGTCTTGTTCTCTCTGCTCTTTTTTTTTTCCTTCTCTCTTCTTTTTCCTTTCTAGATTAGCTGATGGATTAGCTGATGGTTTTTTTCATGTTACCGTACAATGGCTTTCTGCTCGCCCTGCAATAGAGTGTTCAAGAATGATGCCGCGCTGTCGATGCATCTACGAGACAGCAAAGCGCACAATTCGGACCCAGACCCGGCGACGATAACAGAAGAAGAAGATGCCTGGAAATGCGTGCGCTGCGAAATGGAGTTTGATTCGCAGGAGGGGTTAACTATGCATGTGCTTTCGTCTGAGAAGCATTTCGCATGCATGACGTGTCTAGAGGGTGGCCAGTGGGAGGACTTTTTGACGAAGAGGGCTTTGAAGAGCCATATATGGGGAAAACACAAGCACGATTCAGGCGAGCAGTTGAAGAAGAAAGATACCAAGGGCAAAGGCAAAGGGAAAGTAGAAGTGCGAGAGACGCCACTAGATGGATTCTTCACTTCGTTTACCGGATTCATATACGATCCTCATTTATCGCCGGAGGCATCGTGGAAGAAGCTGCGGAGGTTTCAGGGCTGGAAGGGTCTTCCGCCTGATGGGAGGAGGAGTAAGGAGGAGAATGATGCGTGGGGGAGGTATCAGGGGGCGCTTGTGAGGGAGGTTGAGATGTGGTTTGGGGATGAGAAGGATTTGACTGCTTGGAGGACGCTTTGTAAGGCGGTGGGGGAGGTTGATCCGCCTGATGAGATTCGAGAGTGCAAAAAGGTATGTGTTTTGTTTTGTTTTTCTCTCTCTTTTGACTGTTTGTTTTTTGGGTGTGGTGTGTTTTGGTTAAGATATGTTTTGATTGAGATGGGAGAGGCTGATGGAAAACATCTTGATGATTAGATTCTTCGGACCACGCATGTCAACATTGTCGATTTGATAGACTGGGGCAGGAAAGGCGGGGATGAGAACGAGGGGAAGAAGGTCAAGGTGTTTAAGTCTGTGCGGGCGCTGAGTAATTATAGTGTGGAACACCAGAAGATATTTGCAAGGAGGTTGCTGAAGCAGTACCACGGGGGAAATGTGGTGATGAAGCATCTGCTGAGGGTGTTGTTCACAAAAGGGCGGGTGATGCGATGAAGTTGGCGGCATGATAAGATGCTATGTGCTTTTGCAGTGCAGTACAATTCTAGTCTAAAAGTCTATCTACTGTCTGATATACCCTGCCATGCCGTGCCATGTTGTGCCGTGCCTGAGTCCTTCAGCCCGCGTTCTTCCTCCATGCTCTCAACATCTACTCTTCAACTCCAACAGTGCAAGTCCCCCAATCACCTCCATCATCTGAACTAACCCTCCAACTCCAACAGCGCGGGTTCCCCAGTCATCACCATCATCTAAGCCGATCCTCCAACTCTAACAGCTCCGCCCCCCCAAATCATCACCTTCTTCTAAGCCAACCCTCCAACTCCAACAATTCCGGCTCCCCAATCATCTCCATCATCTATTCTGACCCTCCAACTCATACAGCTCCAGCCCCTCCCCCAATCATCTCCCTCTATTAATCTAACCCTCCAACGGCTTTGTCGACCCCCTGCCTTCGGGGATGTGCACAGTTCCCATCCCGAGAGGCTCCTCAAGCTGCGTAATGTTCCTCAGCTCCGGCAACGTAAACGGCTCCGTGTGGCTCATGCTGTCGACCCTCCCCAGCAGCTTCTCCAAATGTCGGATCGAGGCAGCCGGAGCATATCCCGGCCCTTGATGTCCTGCCAACTTAGTCACGACAAAAGTGAATCCTCGCTCCTCATGCACTGTCCCCATAACACCCGTCCCGGCTGGCATGTCACTAGCGTAATACACGGTCTGATTGCTAAGGGGGACGAAGCCGTAAAGGGGAACATAAAAGGGATCTTTTGGCTTGCTCTGAAAGCCCATTTTCCCGCCCCATGTCATGTTTTGGATGCCCAAGATCACACCATCCATGGTAATGGCCCAGTCAGCATCGCCATGGGCGAAGATAACATTTTGGGTTGTTTCAATGACTTGGGGGAGTTGCTTCAGGGTTGAAGGCAGAGAGCTATCGTTAGGTTTGAAGACGTATTTAAGTTCACGGCACCATTGCCAAGGGGTCGAAGCGGGAACATGTATGGCCCTTTTGACGTCGGTACGGTTGAAATAGGGGTCATTGAAGATAGGGGTATAGACCGTAGGACAATGGTCGAGGATATTGTATTCGTTGAAACAGGCGTTTGTCGTGAGAGCCCCCTTCACGACCGTATCTCTTAACGTTCCGATACAAGTCGTGTCTGTAATGGACGTGACGTTAGGCAGCATGCCTGTTACAGGATCAATGGTAGGCTGCGTTCCTGATGGAGGAAACGTAAAATATCTATCATAGAATTCGGTGAAACCACACTCGTCGGAGATTTGGCTGGCAAGAAACAACGTATTGTCATCAAGAGCAAACTCAGATGCGTGGCGAGAGATGTAAGGCAGAATCGGGAGGTGGAAATGAACAGTTTGGTCAGTTATCAATCCGTCGTAAATTATCAGACCTGCCGGATTGTAATAACCCGTGTCGTTGGCATCAATGAAGTGGCTCGAGATGTATGGTCCGTAGAAGCCGCCATATGACTCCGCCGCGATGTAGACCCGCCAGCCATGCAAGCCAAAAACGTCGACAAAGTTGCGCCAGAAACCCATGAATTGGACAGCCAGTTCGTCTTCATTGGTGATGCTGGGTTCACCCTTGGAAAAGCCAGTGCCGATGGGTTGGTCGATCCAGACGACGTTTGTAAGAAGGTGCCAGCTCCATGGATTGCGCATCGGCTTCAAGGTTCCAGGCTGCCAGGAAAAGGGGCCGTTTTCTTGGAGCAAGGCAGTGAGAGACGAGCAGCCAGGCTGTTTTTTCAAGCTCAGTCAGCAAATAGGAATCAGGGGTGGCAGATACTTTGGGTCGAACATACACCGCCGGTGAGCCATATGACGATTTCCTTATCATCCTTGTGCTCTTCATTGGCGGTTGGGAAGAACCAGAAGAACATCTTGTCTTTTTCATCGGTCTTGTTGCTGATTGGCAAAAGGCCCGCGTATGACTCGCCTACATCGAAATCGACTTCTGGGATTCCAGTGCCATTGACGGCAAACTCTGTGCAAATATCAGCGTAAGACCAGGAAAAGACGCCACTGGATCACAAGTCAGGACGTACTTTCTGTGACAGAGCTGAGGTATCGTGACGTTGGCTCTGGTTTGCAGGTGTCGCCAGTGGAGTTTCTTCCGATGAGAAGTTTGGATTTCGTGGAGTTGACAGGATAATGGTCAAAAGTTTCGACGAGATTCTTAGCGGTGTTGGGTCTGGGTGGCCCAGCAAAGATGCTGTGGGCAGCAGGCAACAGGGATAGCACCCAGTGAAGTCTCATTGTGAGGGATGTGGAGTATACAGATAGCAGTGGACAGGATGTTTGTGTAGGGTGAACCTTGGAGAAAGTTTTTGAATCCAAAAGTCGGCTTCGCTGTGCGTCTTATACAAAGCAGAGTGCTATTGCTTTTTTGTAACTACATGTAGGTATATACAAGCCAAGAACATTGAGATCTCTACATCGCGTACATATCCGCATTGGCTAATCTTACTGTCTAGGCGTCATGTTGAATTGTTTGCAAGTATGTATCCGTGTTGTTAGTCTCCGTATTAGTTTCCGTCTTCTCAATTTCGTTCAGGCATCGGTAAGACCGAGTGATAGCATCGTATTTGTATGCGGGCGCCCTTTGTGTTTGCCCAAGTAAAGCTTTGGTCAATCACCATTCATCAATGAGATTAATGGAACAAATTCAGCCGCACAATGCAAGGTTTCATGTTGTTTGCGCATACCCAGCTTAGGTAGCCATTCAACGTAGTGCCAGTAGCCGATATTGACGGAAGGATTTTGTAACTTTACTTTAGTAAAACGACGGGATCCGTGTTCAAAAGGATTCGTCGTCGATCAGCCTCGTTTTCCGTGTCGGAGATGAAATGGCGGATACATGCATGGTAGGATCTTTTGTTGCGGTCAAAGCTGAAGGGCCGTGTACAAGTGGCTTGGATAGGTACGAGTTTACCAATCAGGACGAAACAATGAGAAGCATCAAGGCATTGTTAATATGATAGTAGATTCATGTACCTATATGTGACGAACCGGGTCCTACAAGTATTATAGGGTTAGCTGTTCCCAAGGGACAAATCTCTAGGTTCTAAGGTTTATGTTAGCGGAGCGATCAGGTCGGTAACGGGCAATCTTATCACCAGCTAGTAATACGAATAAGAATAGACGTCGGGGTTCCAATCCGATTGTATTGTAAACGCTGCGTTGATAACAACTGGCTATCTAAGTATTCTAATGAGTGGCATGAAGTGAATTTATATATCCAGTCGTGTATTCTGGATCGTGTATTCTGGATCGTGTATTCTGGATCGTATATTCTGGATCATGATGGAAAGCTAACTTTCCTAGCTTTCCTACGAGGATCATTTGGAAAGCTCGCTTTGCTAGCTTTCCTATTCCTTGCGTGCGACAGCTCTGATTGGTCTGTCGGTCCATACGATGATGTAGTTAATCCGGGCTGGCCTTCTCTGTAGGCCCATTTTCGCGACCATAAGAGCCGGGTCGTGACACTATAGCGTAATAATCATCGCCCATCAAACCAGCTGTTTCTCTATTAGACACAAACATAACAGAATCGCCAATACCGTGCCGTAATAATAGAGGCGATAAGTCTTTTTGTCCATTGAGGGCCCATCAGATGCGTAGATCCTATAAGCGAGAACACTAGATAATAACTGTTGCAGAATGCACAGTGGCAAAATCTTGATATCCTTGTCCATTACTGTATATCCAATAGAGCAAAGGCATGTGCCAAAGGCGAGAACAAAGAGGGAGGTGCCTTCTCGAAGAACTTTAATGCCTCGGTCAGAAAGCAACATGGGAAGAGTTTTTCTATCGCTTTTTCGGTCGCCCTCAAGATCGTGAAATTCTTGGATATGCATTGTGCCCATGAACCAGAAAAAGATGATACAATCGATGGCGAAACTGATGTTCCAAGCTTCCACATGCCTCGCCAGAACAGAGTTCAAGAGCCGCTCCAGGATGCAGTATGAGGAGGAAGCAAAGTAGCTGCGCATGAGCCAGCCAAACCACTTGGGCCATACATAGCATACTGTAATCAAGACTTCCCAGTGCAAAAGATGCATCATTGGCCAGACGCCAAACAGAGCATACAGAGCGACAGGCCCCAATACCCATGCCAACACCCAGCGAGCCTTGGCTTTTTCGACGGTCATTAAACCAGCGGGAATAGGCCGATCTGGCTTGTTTATATAGTATTCATCTGGAGACGACGTTTGGTTGGCAATGTCAAAAATGTAACTGCAAAGAAGCCCCAGAATGACTGTTTCTGTGAGTAACGGGATCGTTTCGGCCAGCGGTAGGGGCGCTTTGACGACTCTAGACAGGAGTCCACCCATGAAAATGAACAGAAATCCAGTTGCATTCGATTTTAGCAGTCGAATGGTTATATCCAGCTCGCGGAGCACAGTATGCCATAGAGACGAGGATAGAGTCCCAGTAAACGACTCAAATCGTGGTGTTGTTTTCGCCATATTTATGCAAATAGATGCGAAACGGAAGAAACAGAAAGTTGATTCCGCCTGCTAAGTATAACAAGCTGAAGTATTCAAGAATATTGTTTGAATGCTCTAATCTGAATATCTATTTTCAGGATTATTACTTGTTTATATATATATTCTGTGCTCTATAGCTGCGCCTATTGCACCTCGATTGTCAGCAAATCACAACCATCTATTGCGCCTGTTGCCCCATTCACGATCTCATGATACCGCCGAACATGACCGCATCCCAGGCAGTTCTTCTTTCATACAGAGCTTTATGAAGTTGGACATTCAACCAATAGAGATATATCGGGCTGGAATATCAGCGGGGCCAAAAAGACAAAGAAACTGCTCAAGGTCCAAGATTGTACTGCCAAAAGCAAGGTTTCGATAAAAAAGCAAGGCAGCGATAGATTACAAAGAACTGGAAACGCAGCAACAAAGGAACCTATTTACTGCAATAATCGCATCATTGACTACGGTAACCTGAACCGAATCGGAACTTGTTCGGTTACCTTTCGGTGTCCCTGTGGATAGTATTGACGTCTTCGAAGTTGTATATGCGAGGGGTAGCATCAGAAGAACCCAAACGGAATATGAGCAAGAAATAAGGTTGTCGACGACAAAAATAAGTAGATACATCTTTACTAGTCCTATCGGATTTACCGATTCCATCGGTGTATATACCTACGGATGCATGTTTGTGGTCTGCTTGAGGGAATTAAAAGATTCTCTTTGGAGCCATGTAGATGACGCCTTGCTACGTCTGCCCATTCCATCTAGTTAATCTCAAGGCCAAGCACGACTGCCCATGGGGCTTTGATCAGTCCGATTACTTGACGTCATCTGCTTGTATAATGTAACTTGTATCGACATGTAGAATTAGTAGCCATTGAGGAACTTTTCAACTCGGCCATATCATTAATCTGCTTTGCAAGAGCGGATATACAAGACACCAGGCTCCTAGTATAGGTATGCAGACAAAGCTGCAGGTCTGTATTCCAAGCCATTAAAAATGTGTGTATCACGCAATTTCGAATACCCGAATATTCATGTTACAGGTTTATTCAATGAAAACATGTATAACAGCTGCCTCCTCGCTTGGTCGTCAATGTGTCGATTATCTACCTAGGTACCAATATGGGAAACAACTGGATGTGACTATCGCGTAGCCTCTGACCTTCAAGCCATGCGAGATAGAAATGGAAGCATCTACGGATACTCTATACATATATCTGAGCCCCTCTTAGGAGATCCATGTCTATCTTATTTCTATGCTATCCCAAAGATGTTTACGAGAATCAGCGGATGCTTATTGCCATCATCTGTAGGTGCATCTTGATCCATCACGGCAAGGCTTGTACGGAGTAGTAGGAGTAGAGATCAGTCAGTTAAGAGCTGCGGGTGCAGTGACACGTTGCGGCAGTCTTTCAATGAAGCAAAGAACTTGCAACTCTGTCTTGTAAAAAGAAATTACGCGGTAGCTAAGGCTGTTAAGAGCCTGTTAGTAATATCAGCTTTTTCAAGGCCACTCTCCTAGGATAAGTGTAGCTGGGGCTAACCGAGCTTTAACAGCATATACCATAACCTCTAATGTTAGAGCCTCAATGCCTACCTACTACCTACCTATACGTTACCCTGTTACCCTGTACATGTAGCTAATATATTAGTTGCAAAGAGGATAAATATTCGTGCCGGTCGATTTGAGGAATGAAACAGTTACTGATGATGTTTTTCCATTTCGAGTAAATAGATATTTCTTACATTTATTAGGCGGCGGTTTTCTTCATTGCTTCCTTTATTTATCTCATGAACTGAAGAAGCCGATCGCGGAAAGTATTTTAGACTGCAGAATACTACCTCGAAGTACAAGTGATTAGATAGGCCGTATGACGTAAAGCACACTAAACCAATCAAGGCACATATACAGTGTCATATGCATATGCACTGTATTCTTGGCACGGAGCTTAGAAAACAGGCCGGGCTGAAGAAAGACGCTATCGCCGAACGGCCCGAGTCTCAGTGAATGAACCAAGAAGGGGGAGAGAAAATGAAAAAAATTAGAGACTTTGTGTGACTTGCATCACGTATGTCTGCTTCTTCACAGTTTCCCCCCCCCGGGAGAGGAATAGGAAGGATTTGTATGGCTGCATAGTAGACAGCTGGATAGGTGGTTCTATTGTCTATTACTGTGTGGTGTTTTGCGCTGTGACTGAATGCCCTTTGGTGGTAACACGCCTGGGTTGCTTATCTCGTCACATTGAGGCTCTGGAAGCATCTCATCTCCCTGCCAAGAGACGAGGCAATCAGTCAGATTGCAAAGAAGAGTAGCGCGTGCTGCAAGGCGTGAGACTAGCGGGTTGGAGTATTATGTATGGGGAATCGGCAGGGCTCCAGTGGTGATGCAGAATGCAGGAGAAACAGCAAAACAAGGACGTCCGGAATTAGTATGGAGATGACATGGATTGCTGAAGTATATAATGGTGTCGTGGTGGCTCTACATCTTTCGGATACTGGAGAGGAAGATGAGGGTGAGGATGAGGATGAAGATATAGACGAGGACAAGGATGAAGATGGTGAGATGCAATCAATGGTTTCGGATTCATCACATCTTTAATCCCGTGGCTTACGAGTATACCGTAGCCAGGGGACACAGCCCACAGCTTGTCGTTGCTGCATCTGGGCTACATGATTGGCTGAGGCGGCGCAGCTGGCGATGCATCGTGGGCTTGGAACGTGAATGAAATCCCTTCATGGCGATGAGACGTGAGGCGGCTAAAATGCCGGTTTGTTGGACTGACACACACCGTGCTTCCACCAGCCCAGCTAACCGTGCCCAAATAATCCAATCCAATCCATCCATGAGACGAATCATCACCTACAGTACAAAGTTCTGGTCTGGTGGCTTTTCCCTCTTCTCCAGTGGCGCTGCTCGAGCCAATCTCCCCAAGAGCAACAAGTGGAGGTCAGCTAGCAATACTAGCTAGGCCCGCAACTTGTGCCGTAATCTGTATGTGCTCGGGAGCTGCATGCGCGCCAGAGGGAAAAAGGATGGAAGGGGAAAGGGAGGAAAAAAAAAAAAAAAAAATGCTTTTGTAGATCCGGATCTCCAGAACGGCCCAGGGCGGACAGGCCGGCTCCAGACTCGGTTGAGCCAACGCATCAGTCAGTCCACCATCACCACGGGTCTCGTCTCGCCTTGCCTTGCGACTCCGCCTGGCTGGTCCCTCCCTTTCCGTAGCTGTGATTTTCCATCTTGCTTCTGCCATCTCTGCGCGCCGTGTGTTGTTGTTGCTGCTGTTGTTGTGGTGCAGCCCAACTTGAAGCCATCGCCAGCAGCCTCGTGGACGAGCATCCGCCTTTGTGACTGTGACGAGACCATTGACTACTGGCTTTGGCCGATAAGCCAACATTGGCGCAACTACTTTTTTAAACTCTTCAGTTTACTTCTTTTAAATAATACTCGAGTATATTCCTGCTCGTCTGCGAAGCAGCAAATAAGCGAAAAGCAAAG
This sequence comes from Trichoderma sp. IMV 00454, assembly GCA_001931985.1. Taxonomy (NCBI): domain Eukaryota; kingdom Fungi; phylum Ascomycota; class Sordariomycetes; order Hypocreales; family Hypocreaceae; genus Trichoderma; species Trichoderma sp. IMV 00454. Next base: position 619,638 of record MSJK01000189.1, on the reverse strand, counting down.
CAAATCAAGGCCAAAAAAAAAAAAAAAAGTACTCGCGCTGTGGCAGCTTCCAGTCCAGTCCAGCCCAGACTCTGCGCTGGCCTTCGTCATCGCCATCATATCATTCTTTAGCGAGGCTTTTCCTGCCAGCCCAGCCCAGCTCTAGCCGACTTTGTCATCCACCCATCAAATCCCATCCCATCCCATCCAACGCGACTCTTGCACTCCTCCTTCTAGTTCTCACCATTCCCTCGCCTGCTTGCCATTGCCGACAGATGCCCCGTGGCCGCGAGCGCGTGTAAAACACACAGACACATGGGCTCGAGTGTCTCGGACGAGTACTAGATTTCTCTTGCCTCTCTACCCTACTCTACTCTACTCTACTTGTCTACTCTACCTTACTCTTGACTGCAAATCCCGGCCGGCCATCCCTTCACCTTCAGCCTTGTCCACCATGGACTCGGGCTTCCGATCGACGGTGATGCACCGGCGCGGCGACGACGAGCGAGATCGAGACAGAGACCGAGACCGAGACAGAGATCGGGAACGAGACCGTGACCGTGAGCGAGAACGAGAGCGGGAGATGGACAGAGATCGCAGCCAGCGCGACGTGATGAACCCCAGCTCGCGGCACTCCACCTTCAGCCTGCGGTCTCCCTCGACGCACACGCAGGCCGAGTTCCATCCGCCTCTGCCCTACGCATCCAGCGACGCAAACCCGCATCACCAATCGCCGCCGCGCCATAGCCAGAACCACAGCCCATACATGCCGTCGTCGACGCCGGCGTCCTCGGCTTCTGCGCACCCGCTGCCGCCTGTGCTGGCGCCGTCTCCCGGCCATCACCAGCTTCAGCAGCATCAACAGCAGCCGCATCAGCAGGGCCCCTCTGCCTCGCCGCTGCACCCGCCGGGCGCCTACTATCCTCCTCCGCCTCGTGCCGTCTCGTCAGTGCCAGTGTCAGTGCCCATCGCGGCATCACCTCGATCGTCCTCAGCCTCAGCCTCAGCCTCGGCCGCCTCTGACCTTCATCCCGGCGGCAGAGTCTACGATCCAACAACCGACACGACCAAGGAGCGCCCCATCGCCGCCTCGAGGCAACACGCGCCCCAAGTGGCCACGCCAAAGGTAAGCACCTCAACCTTCTAAAAGTCCACTTTCGCTTTTTGGCCTTAAGCCCACGCGCATGCGCCTTTTGCTTTGTTCAATTGAGCCGTACCCTTTTTTTCCTCTTCCACCAACGTCGATGCAATCATCTCTCCTCACCACCACCCTCCCCCCCCAAAAAAAAAAAAATCGTCAACCCCAAATTCACCAACCCTTGCCATGCCGGCACCATCGCCATCCCTGATTTCTCAACGCGTCTTCTAACGTGATTTTCCTCTCTCTCTTCCCTCTCCTATAGCCGTACCACTCCCGCGAGCCGTACCAGTACCCGCAGCCAATTGACCAACAACACCAGTCGTCTTACCGCAACGGCGACAATTATTCATCGCCTCGCGCCAGGGCTTCGTCCTTCAACCGCCGGCCGACCAGCCCGCTCTCGCTCTCGCACTCCCACCCAGCCCTCGCAACGACCGGCTCCCACAGTCCGCCCAGCCGTCACTCGCACATGACTTCACCAGTCTCGAGGCATGCGCCTGCCGCGACGCATTCTGCAACAAACGGCACCTCCCTGCCGCCCATGATGAAGACTGAACTGGCAGCCCCGTCACCGCCGAAGCCGGCTTCTGTAAGTACAAACTCTTTTTTCTCCCCAAAGCAAGAAGAGGAAAAAACACAAAAACAAACACACACATACGCACGCACGCATGCACACAGATTCTGCTAGATCCTGTACAATTCGGCTACACTCATTTGTTTGACTTGTTTTATTTCCCTCTCTTTTCACTATCAATACCCCATCGCCATTTTTGCCTCTTCTCCATCACGCCATCTTTTCTCTTCAAACAACTCAATGATCGATTGATCATCGTTCGGTAATAACTCGTCGTGCTAACGGTGCATCTCAGAGCCGAGCTGCCGACCCAATGTCCTTCTCCAACATCCTCTCCAACTCCGAGCCCGCTCCCAAGCCCGCGGCCAAAGAGCCGTCACCCAAGAAAGAGCCTACGCTGGCGCCCCCCGTGTTTGAGGTCCGAGAGCCCGACAACGACGGCGATACCGAGATGGAGAAGGAGGTTGATACCGAGCCAGAACCTGCCCCAGTCAAGAGACCCGAAATCGTCATCAAGAAGAAGACCGCCAAGAAACCCACCAAGGGCCGTGCATCCGAGATTAGAGGAGACGATGGCTCCAAAAAGAATCGTCGCGCGTCCATCAAGAAGGAGTCTCCCACTCCTCGAGCACCGTCAAAGCGACAAGCCAACGGCCAGCCCAAACAGAAGACGTGGTCAAGCGAAATGGAAAGGTCAATTCAGAATCATGAGGCACTGCTTGACAAGCAGGCCGAGTCTCTGGATGAGACAGAGTTTAGCGATCGAGCTTACAAAGAGGGAGCTTTCAAACGCCAGCGCACTATGGCTGATCTCGACTCTGACAGAGCCTATGCCCGACGCGAACAGTTTGTCAAAACCACTGGAAAGAGGCTGGCCGAGCACTCGGATCTAGGAAAACGCCGATACGACGATGTCTTTTACGACGAGGCCCTCCACGAGGTCCGCGAACAAGAACTCTTTGCCGAAAAGGAGCGTAAAAAGGACATGCAGCGAAAGCGACGACGTGAGAAATCAATGGCCGTCACCATTGAACAGAAGGAGGCCGCCCTCGCCAGAGCCGAAGCTGCTGAAGATGAGGAAGAGCGCCAGAAACATTTGCGTGATGCCGAGAGGGCCAACAAGAAGGCCCAGCAAACGAAACTCATTCTACAAAAGGGCATCAAGGGCCCTGCCCGCAACGTTGAGCTCAACCTTGAAGGTGGCACCATGTCCAGCTTCCTGGCATCCGATGCTGAGACCCCTAAGAAGGGCAAGGGCCGCGGAGGAACACGGCCTAAAAAATCCAAGGAACAGAAGCAAGCCGAGAAGGATTCTGCAGAGGCTGCCCAGGCCGCTCTGGATGCTGGTGAAGAGCTGCCGCCCAAAGAAGAGGGCCGAGTTCGCATCAAGATCAAGGGCAAGTCCAAGGGCGACGGAGAAAAGGCTACCAAGGAAAAGGCCGAATCTACCAAGGACAAGGAAAAGGTCGATGACGTGCCGGATCTCGAAAAGAAATTCATCTCCAAGGGCTACAACCAAATTTACGATCAGATTTGGCGTGACATGGCCCGCAAAGACGTCAGCAAGACGTTCAAGCTCGCCGTCGACTCTTATGCTACCAGAGGTTCCAATCTCAAGAAGACGGCCATTCTGGCTTCCAAAGAGGCCAAGCGCTGGCAGCTACGCACGAACAAGGGCACCAAGGACCTGCAGGCCCGTGCAAAGCGTGTCATGCGTGACATGATGGGCTTCTGGAAGCGCAACGAGCGCGAAGAGCGTGACCTGCGCAAGGCTGCCGAGAAACAGGAGATTGAGAATGCTCGAAAGGAAGAAGCCGACCGCGAAGCCGCTCGCCAGAAGAGGAAGCTCAACTTCCTCATCTCTCAGACCGAACTGTACTCGCACTTTATCGGCAAGAAGATCAAGACGGACGAAGTCGAGCGCAGCACGGATAACCCCGACATTGCCCCCGATGCGCGGCGGATTTCCGAGAACAAGCTGTCCATACAAGAGCCCACCGGGCCCTTGGGCTCCAAGGTTACCGACTTTGAAAACCTCGACTTCGATAATGAGGACGAGTCTGTTCTGCAGGCGGCTGCCATGGCCAATGCTCAAAATGCCATTGCCGAAGCCCAGAAGAAGGCGCGCGACTTCAACAACAAGGGCCTGGACATGGACGACGAAGGCGAGATGAACTTTCAAAACCCAACAGGTCTCGGCGACGTCGAGATCGAGCAGCCCAAGCTCATCAACGCCCAGCTCAAAGAGTACCAGCTCAAGGGTCTCAACTGGCTCGTCAACCTTTACGAACAAGGCATCAACGGTATCCTGGCAGACGAAATGGGTCTCGGCAAGACTGTCCAGTCCATCTCCGTCATGGCCTACCTGGCCGAAAAGCACGACATTTGGGGTCCGTTTTTGGTGGTGGCGCCCGCTTCTACCCTGCACAATTGGCAGCAGGAAATTGCAAAGTTCGTTCCCGAGTTCAAGATTCTCCCGTACTGGGGAAGCGCTGGCGACCGAAAAGTGCTGCGAAAGTTCTGGGACCGGAAACACACCACCTACCGAAAGGATGCGCCCTTCCACGTCTGTGTCACCTCATACCAGCTTGTCGTGTCCGACGTGGCCTACTTCCAGAAAATGCGATGGCAGTACATGATCCTCGACGAGGCCCAAGCCATCAAGAGCTCGTCTAGTTCTCGTTGGAAGTGCTTGCTCGGCTTCCACTGCCGAAACCGCCTGTTGCTTACCGGTACACCTATCCAGAACAACATGCAGGAGCTGTGGGCCTTGCTGCATTTCATCATGCCGTCGCTCTTTGACTCCCATGACGAATTCAGTGAATGGTTCTCCAAGGACATTGAATCTCACGCTCAGAGTAACACGAAACTGAACGAGGACCAGCTCAAGCGTCTTCACATGATTCTGAAGCCGTTTATGCTTCGTCGTGTCAAGAAGCATGTGCAAAAGGAACTTGGCGACAAGATTGAAATGGACGTCTTCTGTAACCTCACCTACAGACAGCGGGCCTACTACAGCAACCTGCGTAACCAGATCAACATTATGGACCTCGTTGAAAAGGCTACCATGGGCGACGACCAGGACTCGGGTACTTTGATGAACTTGGTCATGCAATTCAGAAAGGTCTGCAACCACCCAGACCTGTTTGAACGCGCAGAAGTGACCGCCCCCTATTCCTTTGGATACTTTGCCGAGACCGCCTCGTTTGTCAGAGAGGGTAGCACTGTCTCCGTGGGATACTCCAGCAGGAGCTTGGTAGACTATGAGCTACCGGCTCTCGTCTGGACGGAAGGCGGCCGACTTGACAAAGCTGGGCATGATAACCAGACGGCCGGCTGGCGCAACAAGGCTTTGAATCACATGATGAACATCTGGACGCCGGAGAATGTCAAAGCCAGTGCTGACGACGACAAAGCCTTCTCGTGGCTACGCTTTGCTGATGCGTCAGCTGGTGACGTCTACAAGGCCACACACAGCGATTTATTTGACCGTGCTGTGGGAGAGCTTAAGAAGCGTGATAGACTGGGTCCCATGAGCATCGCATATGATGAGGAAGATGAGAACTTTACGCCTGCTCATTGCCTGTTGAAAATTCGAGAGCGCCGCAATTGGCAGCCTCTGGCAGAGATTACCAACGAGGGCATTCTCAGCAGCCTGATGAATGTTGCCAAGGTAGCCTACCGAGACTCTGGCCTTGGCCGGCTGGAACCGGCAGCAAGACCTCGCGCATCGGCTCCGCCTGTCCAGGTGTTCTGCAACAACCCCAGCGCCGTCGCCGAGCGCCACAATGTCATGTTCAATGCCCACATTCGCAAGACGCTTTATGGACCTACGATATACGACGAGCGTGCTCTGGTCGAGAAGAAGGTGCCGATGGAGCTGTATCCCGTCAACAAGATTTTCCCCAAGCCGGACCACGACAAGAAGCGCTTCACCAACATTGCGGTTCCCTCCATGCAACGCTTTGTCACCGACAGCGGCAAGTTGGCCAAGCTGGACGAGCTTCTATTCAAGCTCAAGGCTGAAGGTCATCGTGTGTTGCTGTACTTCCAGATGACTCGCATGATCGACATGATGGAAGAGTACCTCACTTTCCGCAACTACAAGTACTGCCGACTGGATGGTTCAACTAAATTGGAAGATCGTCGTGATACCGTGCACGACTTCCAGACCCGCCCGGAGATTTTCATCTTCCTGTTGTCTACTCGTGCGGGTGGTCTTGGTATCAACCTCACGTCTGCGGACACTGTCATTTTCTACGACTCTGATTGGAATCCTACCATTGATTCTCAGGCCATGGACCGAGCACACAGACTGGGTCAGACCAGGCAGGTTACCGTCTACCGACTCATTACTCGCGGTACCATCGAAGAGCGTATTCGTAAGCGTGCTCTTCAGAAGGAAGAAGTCCAGCGAGTCGTTATCCAGGGTGGAGGCGCTAGTGTCGACTTCTCCGGCCGCCGTGCTCCAGAGAACCGCAACCGTGATATTGCCATGTGGCTGGCTGACGACGAGCAAGCCGAGATGATTGAGCGTCGTGAGAAGGAACTTCTTGAATCCGGAGAATATGAGAAGCAGAAGAAGAAGGGCGGCAAGCGGAAGAGGACAGATGCGCCCGCCAGCCTGGATGACATGTATCATGAAGGTAAGCAGACCGGCACATACTCTATCTGAAAAGAAAACGTGGAGCTCAGAGACTAATCTAATCCTACTTTTATAGGCGAGGGCAACTTTGACGATGGAAGCAAACCTGGTGCATCTGGCACTGCTACCCCAGCCGAAAGCGAGCCAAAGGGCAAAAAGGGCAGAGGAAAAGGGATTGGCAAGCGGGCAAAGACGGCTAAGCAACGTCTCGCCATTGCCGATGGCATGATTGACACCTAACCGGAGCGGGTTCGACAAAAGACTCTTTCCCCCTTTATGGGTCAAATCTGCATATAATGAGTGGCATTTGTGAAACAAACAACCTCGCGGTTTGTATCAGTAATACTTGGTAGCTTTTCGTTTCTTGTTCTTTCTGCTGTTCTTTTTTTTCTTTTCTCTTTCAAGGATTGGTACTGGATGGAAACAGGGGAAACTTTTTTGGAGTGCATGGCGCAGAAACCTCCCAAAAATAAACTTCTTCCCGGAAGGCTTGTTTTGCGAGGAGTGAAAACGAAAGCTTATTACACGAATAAGGGATTTGCTAGAGGGGAGGATTATAAAAAGCAACGGGGAGAGAGGTTGGGGGGGAGGTTCAGTGATGAGATTGTGGGTTAGGGCAAATGTTTTGATGTATTACTACTAGTAGCTTGGTACCTAGAGGGGGAGATATTATATACGTGCATGGATGGACTTGGCCGTCTGGCTTAATGCTTGTTTTCTTTGCATCTGTTTTTGGTGATGAGGTTTATGGTGATGAGGTTTTTGGTGAATGGTGAGCGATGAGCGATGATGGATTTTGAACAAGGACTCTGATGGGCTATACTGCTGCCGTGAACATTGTCAATATAAGTCAGGTCACAGGAGAGCAGAGATGATTGATATCCCGTTGACACAAAATATATTGTCTCGCTAGGTTTTTTTCTAAGTCGTAGACTCTTTTTATGGATGTGATGTGATGCTATTCCTTTCACCCCTCCTCCCCCCCTTTCACCCTTCCCTTTGCTCTGATATATCTAGACATATCAGGCGCATCACATCATGATCGTTGTCCTGTCAAGATGGGCCACTCCTTGGATCACCCGTGAGGGCGTGCGTACACACACACTCAACGTCCCCTGGAAGGTCGCAACAGGCTGATAGGACAAGACGCCGCCGAAGAAATGGCTCTTTACCCGAAGAACTTCTGGTAGACGTCCTGGACGCAGCGGCTGAGGTTGCCGTAGCACTCGGCGACGGGCGTGCCCTTGTGCTTGCACGCGGCTAGCTTACCGTAGCAGGCGGTGGTGGCTTCCGAGCCGTTGTCTCGGGCTTCAACGGAGCGCTTTTCGGCTTGCTTTGCGTTGCACTGAAGTAAGGTTAGCCATGCTAAAAAGATGTGCGAATAGCCTTTAGGCAATAGGGATAAAGGGGGGGAAGGTTATAGCTTACCTGGTCCAAAGCTTCAAAGCATCGCGAAGGGCAATGAGCCGCTACCATATTTCTCGTTTCAGTAGAAAGGAATGATGAGATACCGCAACACTGGTCAAACTATTGATCGCACTCATCCTCAGAGTCACGGACTTCGAGGGGGGTCTCTTCAACAGAGCGCTTCTTAGTCTGGTTTGCCGTGCACTGCAGTAAGGTTAGCCATCAATTGCTCAAGAGATGTACGAATAGCCTTTGGGCTATAGGGATTAGGGGGGGGAAAGGGGGTTATTATAGCTTACCTGGTCCAAAGCTTCAAAGCATCGCGAAGGGCAATGAGCCGCCACCATATTTCTCGTTTCAGTAGAAAGGAATGAAGAGAGACCGCAACACTGGTCAAACTGTTGATCGCACTCATCCTCAGAGTCACGGGCTTCGAGGGGAGCCTCCTCAACAGAGCGCTTTTCGGCTTGCCCTGCGTTGCACTGCTCCAAAGCTTCAAAGCATCGCGAAGGGCACACAGCCTCTAGCAGACTTCTGATTTCACCTTGATAGCTTGCTGGAATACCGCAACACTGGTCAAACTGGGAATCGCAGTCAACGTCACGGGCTTCGACGGATCCCCGGGACTGAGGAAGGGCAGCGGCAGCGACCAGGGGGAGGAGGGCGAGAAGAGCGGACAACTGCATCTTGAAAGATTGCTAACTGTTTTGTTATTGTTGTTGAGGATGGGAAGAGGAATAAGAAATGTTGGAATGGAGGGAGGGAGAAGGGGGGATTTATAGGAAAGATGAGGATGAGGATTTTGGGAAGCGGTAGGTTGCTTTGGGGATTGCGTTGAATCGGAGTCTGTGTGCGTTCTAGACGGGGAGAGACTGGGGAGGGACTGTATGGTGGTTTGAGCGTTTGTGGATCAGCGGAGTTGGTTGGGAGTTGTTGTCGTCGTCAAGCGAGTCTACTGTATAGATGAGACTAGCTTCTTATGTTTTTTTTTCCAGCTGAGATGTAGGTTGGAGATGAAGGTTTATGCGAGATTGAGATTGCGGAGGAGTGGATCAGAGATGACAAGTCTCATTGTTTAATTGTGAATTGCTCATATTCAGATACGATATAGAGATGGAATTCCATCTTTGATGATATTGTTGAGGATGAGATCTAGATGATTTTACCGCAGTTGTAAGCCTTAAGGGGCTGTGTAAGTATATCCTGCGAGTTCTACGAAGAGGTTGTTAGACGAGCAATGGTTATGTCAATTCTGCAAACAGTTTGTTGGGTGAGTCGTGGCTGTAAGTGCAGGCACTATGATATTGTCTACTTGATCGGTATCTTTTTAGAGATGGGTTTTAGTTGAGTCTTTGTGCCCTTGACTGTAAAGTCTCCATTAGTGTCTCTCTGAGTGATATCTGATGTACAGTAAAAAAAGAGGCAAATACAACAGCTCGGGCGCACCGCTATTGTCCCTAGATATCGCCGTTATCAGAGCTCCTCTCCAGTCCTCCGCAACGACGAATTGAACCACGTGTAGTGTACGACCCTCACTGGTGAAACTGCTAGCCTTATTCAAGTGGGTGCGTTCAATGAGCTCGTCCGAAATCTTGCTATTATGTCTAAATGCATGGACCTGGCGCATTGACGATTTCTCGGCATCGATACGGGGTATGTTGTTCGGACGCCGAAAGTGAATATCGGCATTGCTGTGATTGGATCGCCCCTCCCCCACATGGTTGATATACAAATAGACGTTCGGCTGGTCCTTGCAAACGCTTCGGAGACTTAGCCCACGATGCTAAGATTTGTTTGCCTCTGCTGCCTAAGCGCCTCTGAGGCATTTTAGTACAGTACTATTAGGGTGTGCTTTCTTTGCGAGAATTTATCGGAGAGAAGAGAATGATAGGGCGTTTCGGAAGAGTAAAGTATACGTAAAGAGTACATGCTGTACAGCACTGTCACGACCTGGCTCTTATAGTTGCGACAATAGGCCTACAGGGTAGTCGGTCCTAGATAAACAACGGACTAACTAAACTAATTAGGAATAGATTATTAGATTATTAAAATAACCTAACGATTTATAAATAGATTATTAGAACTATAAAATAATCTATAATAGAATTATTAACTATTATTAATAATCCTGCCTAGCTAACTAAGTATATAAGTTTACTTTATATTACTTATTAAAATATTTAAATAGCTAATTATTATTAATATAATAGTATTTAAATTAAATACTTAAATACTTTTTTTTATAGTTAGTAATAAAATTACTTATTTACTAACTTAATTACTCTGCTAATATAAATTATAAAACCCTTCTAAGGTTTATCCTTTAGGAATAGTTAACCTATACTAATATATAGGCCTTAGTTTATTATATAATAATAACTTTTATTTAAATAGTTACCTTAGATTTATAGGTAATAAAAATATTTAAGGAAAACAGCTTATAAGCTTTTAAGTTTTTAATAATAATACTAGCTATAATAATAATATATCTTACGTAAATAGTAATATTAAAGATATATAAAATATTTATGAAAAACTTAAACCTAAAGTTACTTAGGCCTTAGGAAAAAATAAAAAAAAAGATCCTTTTACTTTAATCTTTACCTAAATTAATAAGCTAAATAATACTATAAATTAATAATAAACTATTATTAATAATTTTATAAATTAATTAAATACCTAGGGATAATAAATTAAAACTTAATAGTTAGAAAACTAAGTACTATTTATAATCTTATTTATTATAGTACTACTTATAAATATAAAAGGTAGATAATAGAATAAAAAGCTAGGAGAAATTATTAAACTACTTATATTAGAACTTTTTAATAAAAACCCTAAGAAAATAATACCCTTTTTTATAAATATAAGGGTATATTTCTAATATTTCCTAATTACTATATAAAATTTATTAGTTAAAGTATATATAGTAGGAAGTTAATTTATAAAAGCTATTAAAAATTAGTTTAAACTTTACCTAAGGGACTTTAAAAATAGTTAACTATATAAGTAAAAACTATTTATAATTACTTTTTTTTATAATTATATAATCTTTAAGGAATAACTTATTATACTTTTTAAATAAACTAATAAAAAAAAAAAAACTAAAAACTAGCTATTTAATTTAAAGTAGATAGAAGTTTACTTAAAGTATATTATAATATTTATTTAAATTTATATAAAAACTAACCTTAAAGAATTTACTAAAAAAGTATTATATTAAAAAAAACTTAAACTAGAAGTTAAAGATAAACTTATAAAAATTAAGTTACTAAATATATTTACAGAACTTTTAAATATAATTACTTAAATTAATAAATACCTATATAAAAAATAATTTAAAAAATAAGAAAAAAAAACTAAAACTAAATAGACTTAGAAAAACTTTTATAATACTAATTAAAAAAAGAAATAAAACCTTATATCTTCTAATAATAAAAAACTAAGATTAATAAATCTTAGTATTATTAAAGTATAATATAAAAATATTAAATACTATAATTATAAAAAAAAAAATATATAAAAAAATATTACTAAGCTTTAAAAAAGGATAATAATAAGAAATTTATACCTATCTTAGAACCTAAGGAAAACTAAGCTATTAATACTATATAACCCTTAGTAAACTATAATATACTGTATTTTTTAATATACTATAATAACTAATATTAAATATACCTTAGTAATAAATAAAGCTTAGGATAGTTCCCTAAAGGACCTAAAATATAAACCTTAAATATACTTAAAAAAGTTACTTAGAAGGAAATAGTAGAAATTAAATAATAATATATTATACTTATAAACCGTAAATAACACTAAGAAAGTATAAACTACATTATAATACTAATTTAATAAACCCTTAATAATATAAATATAACCTTTTTACTATACCTAGGAAATAATAAAATAATAAAATAAAAAAACTTACCTAACTTTAAAAATAAAAAAAAAGTTATTTATAAATAAAAATAATAGGAAATTATATAGTAAGACTATAGTACTATATAATAAGACTATAATATAGGATATATTAACCTTAACATTAGTAAACTATACCCTAATTATAAATTATAAGAACCCCAGGGACTTAAATATCCTTATAAATAAAAACCCTTAGATAAAGAAGATAATAATAGTAAAAATAAAATTATTTATAATAAAAGTAAATATATTTATAAAAGCAGCTTTTAAAAATTAAACTTAGCAGCTAAAAGATAATAAAATAGAAAATAAAGACTACTACCTTTTTATAACTAATATAAACGTTTACTACTAATAAAAGATAAATTATATAAGCTTTATAAGTTATAAAGACTATTTAATAACTAATATTATATATATAACCTTAAAATAAATAAAAATTATAATAGTCTTTTAGATATTATACTACTAATAAACCTTATACTTAAGGACCTCCTTAAATAATAGGGAAGAATTCTAAGAATTAATATAACTAAAGTATATAATAGAATTTAAGTATTAGAAGGGAAATTTTAATAATATTATAATAATAAAAATACCTTATACCTTAAACCTATAAAATTAATCTTATACTATATTAATAATATTTTACTTATAAACTAATATAATAAAGCTAATATTATTAACTATAAATTACTATTATATAAATAGTATATTATACTTAAACTTTAAAAATAATATAAGGATTATAAAGCTATAAAATATAAATAAAAAGAATTTACGCTTTATAATAAAAACTATTATAAAAAACATTAATATTAATAATATATACTTATATATATTACCTATAGCCTAAAATAATAAAAGTTTAACTTTATAAAATATAATAATAATAATAATTTATAAAGAATTAATTAAAATAACCTATAGAAATATTATAAGCTTACTACTAGAAATATCCCTTAACTTAAATATACCTAATATAAATACTATAATATTTAAAATCGTAAATTAAAATAAATTACCTTAGACTTAAATAATATAAATATTAACCCCTATAGTAATAACTATTATAATAATATAAATAATATAACCTACTATAACCTAAATATAATCTTAGGAGGAAAAATACTATAAAAATTCTAAGTACCTAGTACTTTAAAAGGAAGCCTAATTATAGTCTATATAAACTCTAGAGCTATAATAAACTATATTATACCTTAACTTATTAACTACCTAAAGTTAACTAATTATAAAAAGAAAAAAACTATATATATTTATAAATATTAAATAGTAATAATTTACTTATAATAATAGAATTATTAACTATAAAACTAATTACTTTAAAATCTAATTTAGTAAAATTATTAATTATTTTAAATTTAATATTATAAATATTTTAGGATATAATATACTCTTAGGATATAATTAACTAAAGTTACATAACCCTAATATTAATTAAAAAAAAGGCTATGTAATATAATAACCTTACGTTTAATTAATTAATATCCTAGTAAAACTATAACTAAATTAAAAAGATTAATAAAATGCTATAATATCCCTAATAATAGGACCAGAGACCCCTACATTAAATAAAAAAACACAAAAACATATAAAAACAGAAACAATTATAAAACAAGTACCTACTGTAGAACTGTAAAAGTTCTTAAAAATAGTTAAATATATTAAAAAACCTAAAAAAAAGTAAATCAGATTTTTTAACTTAATTATACAAAAGGTTAAAGAACTATACTACTAAGACTAAGATATCCTAAAATATTTAAAAAATGTATTAATAAACCTTTAGTATATAAAAGTTTTTAATAAAAAACTTAATACTAAACTACTAAAATATAATTAATAGGATTATAAAATTAAACTTATAAATAATAAAGTCCTAACGTTTAATAAAATCTATAATTTAAGTATTATTAAACTTAAGATACTTAATAAATAAATTAAGGACTAGCTTAGGAAAGGATATATTAAACTTTTTAAATCTTTAGTAGGATATTTAATTATATTTATACCTAAAAAGAATAGTAAACTTTAGCTTATTATAAACTATTAATAATTAAATATAATAATTAAAAAAAATATTATACTACTACCCTTAATTTTAGAAATTAAAAACTAGTTTATAGAAGCTAAGATTTTTACTTTACTAAATCTTAAAGGAGTATATAACCTTATTTAAATTAAAAAAGGTAATAAATAAAAAACTACCTTTTATATAAAATATAGACTTTATAAATATTAGGTAATACTTTTTAAACTTATAAATACCCTAGTAATATTCTAGAAGATAATTAATTATATATTATAAAACTATATAAATTATTTTATTATTATATACTTTAATAATATTTTTATTTATTTTAAAAACTTAAAAAAATATAAGGAATATATTAAAAAAGTATTATAAATACTTTAAAATAATAAACTCCTAGTAAAACCTAAGAAATATAACTTTTATATATAAAAAGTTATATTTCTAAAATATATTATTACCTTAGGTAAAGTTTAAATAAACCTTAAAAAACTTAAAGTAATTAATAATTAAAAACCCCTATAAAACGTTAAGTAAGTATAAAGCTTTTTAAAACTTATTAATTATTATTAACGCTTTATTAAAGACTTTTTAAAAATTACTATACTACTTATAAACTTAATAAAAAAAGACGTTATATTTAAAATAATATAAGACGCTTTAATAGCCTTTAAATACCTTAAATAAGCTTTTATAAATATACTAATACTTATAATATTTAACTTAAATAAATTAATTATAATTAAAACTAATACCTTAGACTATAGAATTAAAGAAGTACTTAGCTAATTAGATAATATAAAGAAAAAAAAACTTAAGCTTATTACTTATTTTTTTAAAAAACTATATAAACTAGAACTTAAATACCCTATTTATAATAAAAAATTTATAGCTATATACTAAGCGCTTAGTAAGTAATATTAAAAATACTATTATAAAAAAAGCTAATTTCTAATAATAATCTTTATAAACTATTAGAATATTATTTACTTTATAATAATATAAAAATTATTTTATAAATAAGTTAAATATTATAAGTAACTTTTTAAATTTAAACTTATTATTAAATACTATAGTAAATTAAATAATAAATATGCTAATATACTTAGTAAATACCTAAATTACTTTTAAAAAATCCTAAAAGTTAAAGTATAAATATTAAAGAAAAATTAATATAAAGACCTAGTTATTTAATTAATTAATACCTTATACTAAATTAAAATAAATAATTTAATTATTAATAATATAAGGGAATATATTAAAAACTAAGAGAATAAATAATACCTAGAAGGTATTTCTATAAATATTAAATACTTAATACTAAATAAACTTATCTAAATATTAGAAAACTTATAAAATAAAATAATAAAATTAGTTTATATATATAAGCTTAATAAATATTATAAAATCAGAAAAACTATATAATAAATTATATAATACTTTAAATTTAAAAATATTAAAAAATAAATATAAAAGGTTATATTAGAATATATAATATATAAATAAGCTAAAAGTTCTAAATATAAGCTATATAGACAATTATAATTATTACTTATACTATAATAACTATAAAAATCAATCTTATTTAACTTAATTACTAAACTACCTTCTTTAAAAAAACCAGTTATAAAAATACTCTATAACAGTATTTTTATAATAGTTAACAGACTTATAAAAATAGCCTACTTTATACTATTTAAAAAAGCCAGTAATATAGAAAAATTAGCTTATATAATAATAAAATATATTATAAATAACTATAAACTATTAGAAAATATAATCTTTAATAAAGGAAATATATTTATATTTAAGTTTTAAAAAGTACTTATAGCTAAATTAAAAATAAATTATAAAGCTAATATAGCCTATTACCTATAAATAAACGGATAAATAGAAAAAATTAATTAAATAATTAAAACCTATTTACGCTATTATATTAATTTTAAGTAAAATAACTAAGTAAAACTACTCTTTATTATATAACTTACTTATAATAGTATAAAATTAAAATTAATAAGGAAATTATTATTTTTCCTAAACTATAGATTTAAACCTAAAGCCTACTAACTACTAAAGCAAGAGGAAAATATTAAAAAAGCTATAATTAAAGTAAAAGATATAATTAAATTATATAATAAACTATAGTAATAACTTAAATTTATTTAATAAAAAATAATTAAATATATAAATAGAAATAAAATTAAAAAACTAACCTTTTAGAAAAGGGATATAATTTAGCTTTACTAATATATATAAGAAAATAAGTAAGCAAATATTAAAATAAATAAACTAAGTAATAAACTTAATTTTAAAAAACTTAAACTTTATAAAATTCTTAAAAAAATTAAAGAAGTAAATTATAAACTTAAACTTTTAGAATAATAGGAAAAATAAAGAAAATATATATATTTAATATTCTATATCTCCCTATTAAAAAAAGTATAAATTAATAAAAAAACTAAAAAATTTATTTAAGATAAAATTATTATTAAAAAAAAGGAAGAAAAATATAAAATAAAAAATATTAATATAATAAAAATAAAAGAAGATAGTAAATAATACTATAAAGTATAATAGGAAAAAAAAAAAGAAAAAGAAGAAATATAAGAGCTTATTAAGTATCTTAAGAACTTAATAATATTAGTAAAAAGACTTTATTAAAGCCTAGGGATTGCACTAGCTTAAAATCTATTACTAATAAATAATCTACTAACTCTAAAAAAGCAGGGATAACCTTAGAAAAACCCTCTGCTAACTGTAATATAGCAGCTTAATAAACAGCCTCCGTTTCCTTGCGCTTAACCCTATCTAACTCCTCTAAATTAGTAATACCCTACGTAATAGTATAATATATTTTTTTATACTAATATTTCTTTTCTTTATAAAAATATTTAACTTTTATATTAGTAGTATAACGCTCCTCTTTAGCTACCTTAAGCTTATTTTTTAAGCAGAAATAATAAGTAGTAATATACTTTAACTACTTAGAAGATAAATTATAAATATTACAATAAGATTTATTTAAATAAATATATTTAGTATAATATAATAAGTTAGAAGGAAATAAAAAATACTCCTTATAACTACGTAATATATAAAAAGAATAATATTTATCTATAACTAAAGTATTTCTAATTATAAAATAAAAAAAACTTTTATATTTTTTAATCTTAGGATAAATACTTTTAAATATTTTATTTATTATTATTAAATAAGTTAATATATATAAGAAGAAATAAAAAATAAGTAGTAAAGAATATACTATAAAGTAAAAATAAGCTACTTATACCTAAATAAGCAAGGTCTTAAGGATAAGACTAACAGAAAGGGGATATTATATTATAACCTAGCTTTTATAGTTATAATAATAGGCCTACAGAGTAGTTAGTCCTAGATAAATAACGGACTAACTAAACTAATTAGGAATAAATTATTAAATTATTAAAATAACCTAATAATCTATAAATAAATTATTAGAACTATAAAATAATTTATAATAGGATTATTAACTATTATTAATAATCCCGCCTAGCTAACTAGGTATATAAGTTTACTTTATATTACTTATTAAAATACTTAAATAGCCAGTTATTATTAATATAATAATATTTAAATTAAATACTTAAACACTTCTTTCTACAGCTAGTAATAAGATTGCCCGTTTACCGACCTAATCGCTCCGCTAACATAAACTATAAAACCCTTCTAAAGTTTATCCCTTAGGAACAGCTAACCTATACTAACATATAGGCCTTGGTTCGTCACAAGCACCTATTTGCTTGAATATGACTGGAGTTTGCTGTATCTGTGTAAGATAGGTAGGTAGAACTATGTAACCGGAATAAATGTCTGGGATCACTGTACTACAGAGAAAGTCTATTTAATCAATTGTCTTTCTAAATATAAGTTTTCGGGATGCAATAGATCCGAAATAAGCGTCCGGGTTGCTTAAAGCTGAGTCTCTGACTACATACTTCTAGTCCGTTTTTTGCTGGATTCCCCTTCTGGCTTCATTTCTGCTTACCTCTTAAAGCTACGAGATAATGCTAGCATAAGCCTACCCTGTACTAGTTTATCTCTTGGGAACAATCAAGCGCATCACATACCGAACAACTGAAAGGCACCTATCTACCTAGCCCTTTAGATCGCTTATAAGTACAAATATGGAGGGAACAATTGAAAAGGTCCTGACTGAACCATTTCGTGCTCGAACCATAACAGATTTGTTGGCTGATTGCTCTGCAATTTATTGTCACATCATAATTCTCGTCAACTCTACTAAATCCTTCTTATTGGTCGGACTGCGTTTACAAACTAGGACTAACTACAGCGAGAAGGATTTAGCAATGTCAAACTCCCTAACGCCGATGAATCCTTCTCCCTAAATCCTTCTGCCTGAATCCTTCCGCCTACGGCTTTGCGTTGGGGCTATGAGGAAATGTATGATTCCAAATCTCGCATTAAGATCGGTAATTGCACAAGGGCTCTAAGATGCTTTGGTATCTTGCTTATATACAGATCTCGTGCGAATCCGAATTTAGATTGGAGACTTATATATGTTCCAGGGAAAGGGCCTACCTTTCGAAAGATTCTATCACTCTCCCCAGGCTATGTACATACATACAAGTATCATAAGCTTCCCTTCATCTAGGCAGAAAATCACATAATTACTGACTCACAATCACTTCTGTTGTCACATTTGCTCCCCTGGACACTCAAATCCAACCCAAGCCCACCTAATAGTTCAATTATGCCATCATTTAATAAAATTGCAGTCTACGGACATCGCGGTTGGGCGAGCTCAGCTATCGTGGACGCACTCATCGCGTCCGGCGCACCAGTGAAAGTACTCTACCGCCCTGACTCGGATGTTAGCCGTCTTCCAAATGACGTGCCCAAGGTCGCGGTCGATCTAGATAACGAGAAAGCCCTCACTGACGCACTGAAAGATGTCGACATCCTAATGTGAGTTTATATCATAGATGTTACATTAGGTATTCACGGTTTGACACAGACTCCAGCTCCTTGGTAGGCCACGAAGGTGTCGTAAAGCAATACAACTTTATACGAGCCATTCCGAACACAAATGTCAAACTCTTTGTGCCATCTGACCTTGGCTCTCGCGTTGATGAGGAGAGAGCGACCATTCCTGTGCTAAAGGCCAAAGCCGAAGTGGAAAAGGCTTCCAAAAACGCGGGCATACCTACCACTGTGGTTCTGCCGGGTAACTTTGCTGAATCGACATTTGCCTCCCTGTATGTATCCTTACAAGATGCAGTCAACTTCAAGGCTAATCTTAGTTTCCCACAGCCTTGTTGGGATTGATGTTGGCGGCAATCGAATTGTCTATACCGGCGACAGCGAGCACCAGAAATTAAACGTCTGGTAAGTCACTCGTCATCTCAGACTTTCACGGGAGTCTGTTTCTAACAGTCTTCAGCTCGAGGCAGTATGTAGCCGCAGCTTACGCCGCAATCTTTGCCAAAACCCCAATCTCTCAGCTTCAGAATCGGAGCATTGGACTTTCGGAGTTCATCGTTACTGGGTCAGAAGTCGCTGCAGCACTGGAACGTAAACATGGGACGCCTCCTCAGATCTTCCGGCCGAGCGTCGAGCAGGTCAGCAAGGAAATTGAGGCTCGTCTGCAAAAGGGGGATATTTCTGCGATACCCCTTGGATACCGCCTGGCCTGGGCGACCGGCAAACACTTGGAGCTTGTGGGCAACGATATTTGGGACGTCCAAGGCTACCCAAAGACGACACTTGAGAAGGTGGTCGTGGAGGGTGATGTGGAGCCTTATAAGGCGTTCCCACCTCAATTCGCCACATTGATAGAGACAACATTCTTCTAGTTCCAGAGCGTCCAGGAATGGAAACTAGACAGAGGAGCCTAAACTCAATGTTAGATACTTTATAAAATAAGATATATAGAAAGGAGAACAAAGTAAAAGATTCGGAGATGTAGCGGTCCTTACTTATTAGGGCGCTCGCGATATCGTGTGATCAGCCCTTCACTAAACAGCGGAACCAAGTTGATGGTGGCTTTATCCTAACGAGAGCGGCGTCGAGAAAAAATGCCTTTTTTGGCAGTGGCGATTACGAAAATGTAATACTGAAAAGCTACTGTGCAGTTAGCAAGTTCAACAAGGGAGAATAAAGGGCTATCAAGCTAATCTTCTGCGAGCGAGAGGGCAAACACGTGAAAACAGACCAGAAGAAAGTCAGCCAACATCGGCAACGAGAATTGACAGCCAACCGGCATGTTCCGAGAGGGCAGGACGACTTTATATCCAGTTCTTGGTAAACGGTAAGACTTATTAGCCGAGTTTAGCGACCTCCAATTTCTAGATTTGCTTATGATCGAAGAGCTGTAGAATGTCAGCTTCTAGCCCACAAGGCCGCAAGATCCATTTCTGGATACAACAGTGTTGTTCCCTGAGATGATCTTGATTCGCGCCGTATTCGAGGTCCACACGGCGTGGAAAGCCCTTCGATTGATGAGTGAGAAACAAAGACCTGTCGAGTGGCCTTGGTGGTTTCGGGAATCCACCATTGTCACGGCTACCCTGTTAACGCCGGCACTGGAAGGACAAAGATCTGGAGAGTCAAGCTGTCAAGCGTCACTTGAAGAAAGAAAATTGGACTTTGACTCACTGCTACTTTGCGAATATGGGTGTTTTTTTGTATGTCGTAAGAAAGAAACGGCTTCTAGTAACCGCTCAGCAGCTGGCAGAGGACTCTTCGTACGTACACAATTGAAGACATCGAAGACAAAAGCAAACAGGATTGGTTGGCCAAACTCTTTGCCGCTCTTCAAATATTACAACTCATCCTTTCCATTATTAACGCGGCATATTCAAGGTGTACATTTTTTCGCAGCTTGAGACAATCACACTATTCTTTGCTATTTGCGGCGCGCTGATATACTGCGCTTACTTTCACAAGCCTCAAAAATTTGGACGGGCCATTGAGCTTAAAAATGATAGGCCAGCTTCTCACGACGTACCAAAAACGGAAGCAGATGACACTCAAGGAGCTGCCGCTTGGTTCTGTTTGCTGCAATCTGACAAGACTTCTGATGGATTTTGGGCAATCGTGCTAAATAAACAAACTGTGTCCAAGAAAACGGACGGCTCAAAGTGCCAGAAGGCACCCAGAATCCCGAATGATAACATACCGATTGACAAGGGCAACAATGACGTCTACCCTGCAGTGTATGTGCTGGCACTGGCTTCTGGCCTTTTTCGGCGCCATACATGTCATTGTCTGGCATTTCGAGTTTCCTACTGAGGTGGAAAACTTGCTTTGGCACATAGCTACCGGCAATGGCAGATCCATAAAATATTCAGGCATTTTGCTGGCAAATGAGATGTGATACAATGTGCTCATACTAGATTTTCGAGACTTTCTGACTTGAAGGGCCGTTATGGAGGGTCACGATCGGAACTGTTCGAGCTACACGATGACAAATAATTTGCTTGAAACTTCCACCATCCCGTCAATGCTGCGAATGGCCAACAGACGAAAAAGATCGACGATGCAGCTCGGATCAACGCATGGCCCAGACAGCTGCACCACGGAGTCAATCAGGGTACCTATTTTGTACGTGGCCGGGTTTCTTTATTGCGCTTCTCGCCTGGTATTGCTGGCAATTTCGTTCTCTAGCATCCGGAAGATGCCTGGATCTGTTTATTTTGCGAGAGATTGGACACAGCACCTGCCAAAGTTTTGCGCAATGCGTGGATGACAATGGTTATTGGCCATAGCTCCTCTCAATATGAGGCCTCTCGCTCACGGAAAACCTTTGACATTCAACCGAGGTTGACACAATATACCGCAAAACTGGTCCGTGCAAGGAAAATTTTCATTATAACGAAACCCAGACACATGAATTCGGCTTCTAGTCTACGATATAGAGTATGTACGTACTATGTAATTAAACGTGAAGTTACGCTACAGTAGTAATCGAAAATAGTAGCCGAGTACTGGGTTTCGTTATGGGGCTAGTTGATGGTCAAATACAGAGAACGGAAAGGTATAGAAGGATAGACCGGCTACTGATCTAGGCAAGCTCGCCGGCAAGTAAGAATATTTTATATCAAGTCTCAGAAGCCTCTGCAACGCAGGTAGATGTACTAATATGGGACAGATCCATCACTGATACCCCTGCCGATCGAGCCAGGGTCATCAAGGTCGCGCTCCAAATTTCATCAACGAATCCAAGAACATGAAGACTGAGGTAAGACCAATCCAATCCGACATGTATAGGCGGGAAATAGCACACGTTATTATTGGTAGTTGTCAGCTGCGGCCAGTAAATGAGATAGGTATGTATATATCCATAATCTGGCAAGATTCACCGTCAACAAACATTGCTAAATGACTGCGATGCATGCATCACAACATCTGTTGTATTGGCCAAAAAGCCCCCGATACGGTTGATCATTGGGTCTGAAGAGCTTGTGAGCTGCTGTGTTACATGCTCAGGCATTGCTAGTAATATATTTGGACCTAGATAAATCTTGAAATCTTGCTAACTTGAGAGGCCTTATTGAATCATATAGATGGTAAGCCGACGCCTGCGCGGTGCGGGTTATATAAGATGGATATGTGTAGAAATAGTCGTAATATGTCTCTGTTATAGGCAATTTAACCAATGTAGGATAATAGGACTATAGATAATAATGTTATTCTTATAGAATGATTCTTTGATCACCACCCCTTTTCAATTTCGCTCCTGCTCCCGTCCTTATTATTCTGTGTGACAGATCTCCCGTCTTGTTCTCCTTCTTCGGTGATCAGCGGAACGATCTTGTTATAATGTAAGATAATCGATGAAGCTCCAATTTTCGGGTGCGCATCCTCAGTTTCGACTGCTGTAGACCAGACCTCCATGTCGAGCTCTAATCCAACAGTATTATCATTAGCACAGCGCAGCAAGCGCTTCACTTGCTCCCATGCTTCTCTGCCAAATTCCTCAGTGAGCGCGGTTTTATCTGGTGTCGCTAACGGAATCGCGGAATGATTTCTCTGTGCTACGAGAATTGTAGCGCCTGTTATGCCTAGGAAGATACCAATCTTTCCGAAGACAAGACACGATAGACTGGCTAAGGCTCCGCTTGCAAGGCCGAGGAGCGCACCTTCTTGAGCACCATAACAGATACCCTCAACAAGGCTCTTCGCCTCAGTCATTACAGTCTGAGTGCTTTGAGGGTCGTAGTTAGGCAAGTCGGGCGCTGAAACACCCTGTTGCAATGGTCGGGGCGATTTCCCAGATGGAGTAATGACCTTGTAAGAGAGGTCAAAGAACAAGCGACGCTTCTCCCGAATAGTGAAGCGAAGTTTGTAGTCCACGTCGAAGTAAAACCTTGTTTTCCGAAACTCCGAGGGCTCCTGTGTACGGATGCTGGTGACAGCATTCTCCAGCGCAGACCCAATGTACTTGTCGATGGTTTTTCTGTAGGACTGTTGAATTAGGTCTTGGCGAAGGATGTAAGTCAATCTTTCTGAGCCGAGGATGTTTTCAGCTACTCTCGTGGAGATTCCCCAGACTGTTGTGACGGCTATGAAGCAGACTTCCCCTGGTGGCGTGAGAGCCGAGATGGCGAAGAAAGACAAGACTACAACCACTCCACCAATCAAGGACGAGAAGATCATCGCCCTCCAGTTTCTCTTCTTTTCCACAGGTGTCGAGTTTTCATACGTGAAAGAGGTAGCTTGAGACATGTTTGAGCCCGTGATTAATCAATATCGAGTGTAAAGTATGGTGGCGCGGTGTTGGGTGTAAGAGGGATCGAGGTGTGAAATGGGATCCAACGCGGCTGCCTGATGTTAGGTACAATCAGTGACCAAAATCGTGCCTTACAGACAAATGACAAGGCTCGATTCCCTGCCTAAGAAATATATTAAAGGATGAGGCTATGCAGCGCTTATTGGCTCAATATTTTCGGTACCGTACCTGTATACCGGTATTTGCAGCAAAATGACGTCTACGCTGCGTGTAGGATGCCAGGCAACGACGCTGAAGAGCCAGTAAGCAGTGTAGAAGACTGCTGAATATTTCATCATGAGATATGAAGCATGAAATCACGAGTGTCCATCTTATCTGGGCACTGTTTATACCGAGTTGCTCATGTAGAGACGGACGTGTCAGGCAGCCAATGGCCTCGCTCCATGACCCTCCCTCCAGCACTCCACCCACTCCGGTCCCCAGACCAGTGAAAAGAAGCTGAATCCAAACTCGTCCATTTCGTTTGGATCACACGATTCCAGTGTTGTGCGGCTGCCCAAGTATGGCAGAAACAAGGGGTCTTCGGTCCGGCAGATGGTCGCCCACTGAGACGAAGTCGATGCGAGCCATAGGGATCGACGCGCGGTAAAGGGAATGCCGCCAGCACATTCACACCAGCCGTCCTTCATTGTGCGGTAGGCTGAGATGGTGGCCATGACGACGAGCCACGTCCGGCGGATGCTCTCGGAGAGAATCCATAGTCTCCAGAGCCGAGGTGTGGAATTGCTGCTGTTGGAGTTGCTCTGTTGGTTGTTTTCATTCACAATAAAGTCCGGTGTGGTTTGAGAGGTTGTGATGCTATCCAAGGTTGCCGAATCCCACATCTGCTGACACCATGAGAGCAGTGTTGGCATGGATTCTTCGGCGCGAGTCTGCTGCCATACGCCCTTGTCGAAGAGGCGGAGGATTTGGTATATGAGTAATGCCTGGACGCGAGCTAGATGCTGAGAAGTGTCGAGTGCAGGGACAGCCATTGACATGAGATTGCTGCTCCCGACTTCGATCCAGTTGTTCTTGATGAGCGAGTTTGCTCGGTCCTGGATGATACGAGCAGTCAAGTCTTGGTTGCTGCTATTACATGATTGCTGGATACTGATGGACGAGAATGCGTCCTGCATACAAGATGGGAAGAAGCCATCGGCGTAGAGTTGGCGGTGTATAAAAGGACATTGGCCGTCATGGATCCATTGAACGAGCCAGTCCTGCAGCCGCTGGACAAAGGTTCTGAAAACGGGTATGGGTATTTGGGGAGCTCTGGGGTTGGCCTTTTCAATGTTCCACGTCTCAGGGGTCATGAACCATAGCTTTGAGGAGGCAGAGGCGGATAGACTCGAGACATGGGTGGTGAAGAAGTAAACGTGGCCTGGATACAACAATCACGTTTGAGAACTTGATGTTAGACAATAGAACACTCAAGATCTCACGACAGACTGGTTCATAATAAAACATGGATTTATACTACTTGCCTGGAATCTCAGTTGGTTCATCTGATGGGCTTGATTTGGCGACGGCGCGTCGGATCAAGACGGCATACCGGCAGTCCAAGCCCTTGTCCTCACAGCGTCGACAGAATGGCCGAGCTTTGTCACACTTCCGCTTCGCAGTTATACAGGAAGCGCATGACTTTTGTCTCTTTTGAGCGACCATGACGTATAAGGAAGCGAAGAATAGAAGAAACAGCTGTTGATGCTAGTTGATGGCTTGGAAGAGACGGAGATGCAACCCGGGCTTAAGATGACTGCGGCAAACTAGCGGAGCTAACGGTGGAAATGAGGCGGGAGGCGGACGGTTTTGGTGGGGATAAGACGGCAATTGCAGCCAATAATGTGTGAAGAGATGACCGAAAGGCGGTAGGACAGTTGACGGATGGGGGAGAGAGGTGGAAATGGAGTGGAAGAAGCAGAGGCAGCGTTTGTAAGCTGGCGATGCTTCCAGGACTGGAGATGCTAGTTGTGATTTGATGATGGACAGAGTTGAGAGAGACTATAAAAAGATGCTGGAATCGCATTGCTTCACCATGGAATCATTACATATTGCAATACAGATTTGTATCGAATATCAGCAGCGCTCTGTGACACCCAGTTTAATTCACCAAAATGGCTCCCAGTCGATCCCAGCTCATCAACACGGCAAACGCCTTCATCGCCGCCTACAACCAATGGACCGTCTCCGCCATCCTCTCCATGCAAAGCCCCTCATGCACGCACCGCGTTCTTCCTGGAAATCGACCAGCCAGAACCAGGGCTGAATTCGGAGAGTTTCTCGAGCGCACCATCCCCGTCATCCGCAACTTTCGCCTACACTCTGTGGACACATCGCCGTGGATTGTGGACGTTGAGGCGAGAAGAGTCACGATGCACTTGAAGAGCACGGGGGAGTCGGATATTGGGGCGTACAATAACGAGTACATCTTTATGATTACCATTAGTGAAGATGGGGAAAAAGTGGATGGGATTTTGGAATTTCTGGATAGTCTGTATTCGTCGGAGTTTGTGGGCAGCTTGGCCAAGCAAACGGGACAGGCATTGGGATAGATGGGACTATGGAGTTTCAAGGTTTGTACATGTATTCAATACTGTTTGTTCATTATGGGTACCGGGTAGTTGTGAAAATGAATTCCTGGCACAAAGAATTCGCATGTGCTATATATGTAGCTTGCGACTAAACACAACATGTCGCATCGTCTTTATCTACGGCACTATCGTAAACCACGAGGTGCGAGAGAACTTGTACAATATCATTGACTTATCGATTACAGCACAGAGCACGTGTTTTTGATGCCAGAGAGCGAAGAAAATGTGAGCCTGAGATATGAGCCCCCAAGGCTGCAAGATTCACCCCATCCTCACTTCACCTTTAACTCACTCACCTCTGCACTCCACTCTCTCTTCACTTCAACGACCACAAGAACAGCTTCAAGAGTCGGCCAACATGATGCGCATCTTTACTCCAACCACTGCCACTTCAAGCAGCGACCCGATTGCTTTTGGCACCAACGCAGCTCTCCGGCTCTTATCCATCTCGAGTCTTTCGTCGCTCCCTGCTGATACCCATGGAGATCCCCAACAACGAACCCATAGACCTTCGCGTGGAGCTTCCGCCGACAGGCTATGTGGTGGATAAGCCCGTCTTGGAGGGAGAAGGAGATCAACCATTTGCTTGTCCGCATTCGGGCTGCGATGGCTTCACGTTTGAAACGGTAGAGGAGTGCCGCATCCATGAGGATGATTGGCACAACCCCCCATACTTCTGTTCCGAGTGCGACTCAACTTTTGCTGCCAGACCAGCTTTGAAGAGGCACTTCAAGGCAAGCGGACACTTTAATTGGATCTGCCTTGAAGAAAGCTGCGACATGAGAGGCACGTTGTTTGCAAGTCAATCCGAGTTTGTCATCCACGCCTTGAACACTCCAGGCCATGAGCACTTGTTCCCCGAAGAACCTCTCAGCAGCCCAGTTTCCGCGAAGAAGATTAACTATGCTGAGGTCGTCAACCTCATGGAGGGAGAGACCACCGATGAATGCTTGTCAGAAGAAGAGGGAGAGATGTGCATGGAGCCATCTTGCCGCAGATACCAGCAAGTTTTTCACACGGAAAGCGAATTTACTCGACACAAAGAATCACACAATCATATTCACGCTGTCAAATACTCGGAATCTCTCCGAGAATCTGGAAGGTCAATCGCTGATATCATGGCTGAGCAAGAAGCTGCTAGAGAGTTCCGGTGCACTGTCGAGGGCTGTCCCAAATACGGAGAGAAACTGAAGACTAGTCAGAGTTTCTATAGGCATATTGCGACGGACCAGCATCTTTACCCACGTCCATCATCCGACCCGACGTCTCCAACATCGGAAATCCGACTCAAGTTTGCGCAAATCAGTCTTGCGTGCGATGAACCCGAGTGTCATAAGTTTCAGCACTCTTTCCTCAACAAGGGAAACCACACGAAGCATACCAAGTCGGTCGCGCATTGTAAAGCCGTCGAGTATGGAAATTGGAAGAGATCTCTGGGCAGCTCCGGTGCTAGAGATCAGGAGAACACGAGGATCCATACTCCCGAGAAGCAGAAACCAGCCGCTATGGCGATACCGCCATCGACACCTCAGATTTGGACTCGAAGTTTGTTTACGCCCATCAGTCCGCCAGCTACCAACTCTACATATGCCCGGCCTACTCAATTCGTTACCCCTACGAAGCGGCCAGTCCAAGATATTGCCCTCATGACGCCACCGTCCTGGAGGGAAGAGAATTTGAGGAAGAGAAATCGCGAATTGGAGGAGGAGTTGGAGCGCATGAAAGAGAAAATGGACCGGATGAGAGCTTCATACCAAGAGCAGATAAGCTCATTGTTTCAGACTCTCAGAGAATCCCAAGACCGTAACCGGATATGAAGTTGTGCCAGTTTTTGCCTTTATGGGTTGGAGACTGAGATGACGGGTTGATCTGTAAAGGAGCTGTTTGTCTTTGCTTTGCCCGAACGACTGTGCTGGATGAGAACATGATGGTATAAGCATTTCTGACTGGTGGATTTTATTCACAGACGTTGTACAATAGGGATTTTAGGCAGGAAGCGGTTTAACGTAGGATGTGAACAAGGAGATGCGCTTTGAGTTGCCGGATTGGGTGTTTGACGCAGATTCACGGCGCTGCCTATGCAGCTCTTTTGCTTCTCAATGATTCGATACTGATACTGATAGATGGAAAGCTTTTATGAACTGAATTGACCTGTTGATGTCTGAATCTTAATGCATGACGAATTATCACGTAAATCTCTGCCATTTATGGCATTCACTGCCACATCATCAATGCTGTGTATTACATGTAGTCAGCCGAGCGATTGAATGCAGCCACACGCAGCCAGCGCACCCATTGCCTAACTTGTAAACTATTCAAGGTAAATTTACCGATGGCCTCGTACGAGCTCTATTGCCATTGACCGACACGGCGAAAAAGTCCGGCATAATTCCAATCGGCAAAGTCGTGCAATTTAGTTGAAAATGGCTCAGGACGGTTATTCAAACCGGCAACTCAATCCGAGAAAGGGCTGACGGATGCACATGCACCAATCCTTCTGTCTCGTATTATACGAGTATCGCACCGTCAACTCCGAAAAAAAGACTTTGCGTATTTCCACAGCCAATAGCTTTGTAATTCACGCTCACTACCGGGATTACGCGGGCATTAGCTGGTCTTACATACAATTACACATACAACGCACAACACACAACACACTCCATACTTGGGTACTTGCTCCATACTCTATTTTGATACGCAGGTGAGCTTTGAGCCTCCCCCTACTTGGTAATTTCCTTCGCACTCCATGCTGGCGGGGCCGTGAAGAGACCCAAAACTCGTCAAAAATAGCTGCAACTCCTCCGTAGTCCCACCGCAACGCCATAACTTTTAGGTTCTCACCGGCGTTTACAAACGGGCAATAATGGTCGACGTGCCTCCTCCCTATAGAGCAGGTAAGTAATATGTGTATAGTCTTTGCTGTTTCTTCCACCAATCACCAAGGCTCCGCCCTGCCAAGCTACTCGTGTCCCAAAGCAGAACTATCGAGTAGACAGCGACATTCTCCAAGGCTGTGCGAAAACAGACGGCTTGACGGCACTATACCAAGCCAAACGACGCTAGCCTCGTCAGGGGCTCAGCTTAAAGACCTTCCCAACTGGTCACGCTCAAACGACGGTACTAGAAGCCTCGCCGTTGTAATAGGTGGAATATTCCATCAGCTCCGCTGGTTTGATGGAATGGGATTGATCAGGACATCCATGCTGCTGTCTTGCGTACGTACTCGTACATACAGCTAGTATTATGGGCACACTGACTGACGTCGACCCATTGATGCAAACAACTTGTATATAAGACGGCCCGGATCGACAGCTGATCATGTCTTGCTTCCTGCTCTCTCTCACAGGCAACTTCAAATCTTGATCAATTGACAAAAGCCTTTCACCAATTAACTCCATACCACCGTCAAGATGCTCGTCAAGTCCGTTCTCGCCACTCTCTCGGCTGCCACCGCCGTCTTTGCTGCTACTCCCCTCGAGAGCGGCAACTGGGTTCCCGCCAGCCCAGGCTTCTCGACCCAGACCTGTGCCGGAGGCAGCGTCAGCGGCAGCACCTTTTCCATCCCCGCGAACCCCAACGGAAGCACCAGCGGCTCCGGCTGCTCCAACGGCCACCTCCGCGCCGAGCGTCGCTACAACGACGACTACACCACCGGCGTCCACCAGTTCGCCGGCACCTTCAAGATCAACTCCCTGGGCGGCAGCCGTATCGCCATCAAGCAGACCTTTAACGGAAACACCGGCCCCTACTTCATCCTGGCCGTCGACACTGGCGGTCGTCTGTACAGCGTCGAGGGCGGTGCTACTCTGGCTACCGGCGTTGCCAACGTCGGCTCGAGCGTCACCATCAACACTGTCCACAACGCCGACATCCACAGCTACCGCGTCTATGTCAACGGCCAATTGGCTTTCCGTGACGACAATGCTCCTGGCGGAAGCTTCTATGACAAGTTTGGTGCTTACACCACTGACAGCGGCGTTGGTCCCATGAGCATCACTTGGTCTGATGTTGCTTTCTGGACCCGCCAGTAAGCGATTCATCAATCGAGGGATGAGTTGTTATGAAGGGGTGTGCTTGACGGAGAGGTTTTTCGTTGTATATTTGTTGGAGGATTTGTATATGCGCTTCTGACTTGAGCGGAATAATGTTTATAGCTCCATATGCTTATTCTGTATATAATCGGCTTCATGACTTAGCGGACGATGAATTCTTTTCTGTCTACATGGCTTGCCGTATGCGTGATATGATAAGATTAGACCTATCTGGATCCATAAGGGTGTTTACAATGTAAACAACTCGTACGAGTACCAGAGGGGCCACTCGGCCGGCGACTCCGTAGGCTAAGTGGACACTCTTCGGGGGGACTAGTCACGAGAACGGAGAGCTGGAAACAGCTGTTCTAGAAACCTGTATGGCCTACTCTTTAGGTTCTGACAGTTATACCTGTTAAGGCAGTACATAGGCTCCCTTGACCTGATGCACCAGCAAGGATGAGAATTTACGTCTTTCGTTGAGCTATAAACGTTGTCGTGATTAAACATGTCGTTTTCAGAGACATCTACCGAAATAGCTATGGCTATGCTGGGTAGTATCGGACATTAATTGTATCATTATCGGTCTTATGAAGTGGCGAGGTTGTCCTAGTCGGATGGAGATGCGATAAAGTACAGAATCGTTCTATCAACTTAAACAGCGCTGGAATCTCATTTGCTACAATTTTATTCAGGCTATAAGTAAGTACAAAGTCCATTGAGTGGCATTGCCAGCGCGAATTCGATGGATAATAGTTCAGCGTCTTCGTTACGTGAGGCTGAGAGAGTAATATAAATTTGGGTCCACGTGCCCTGTTCTCTCACCGAAATCCTGCAGGTGGAAGACAACGCATTGGTGACGAAAATAAATGACCAAGTGCATATGCTCAATGCGTTGTTGCATCATCGATATGTCGCCCGTTTGAGCGGCATCTGTTTGAGCCGCACCCGCAGGTATATGCAGAGCATAGCCGTATCCAAACCTATATATGCAGCCTGTCTGCAAATTTCAACAAGAGGAATGTATTCATTATTAATGGCAGTAGAGTCCGAATGCTAGATTCTATAGAATGCAATGAAATGCACGTATACCCCCACCAGCCTTGTCCCTGTCGCGAGCCGACGTGCAGTAAAACTGGCTAGGCTATTGGCCATGACGATTCATGACAATATCGAAATGACTGGGCATCAATAACTATGGCCAATATATGAGGGCCACGTAGTTTAGTAGTATTGATAATACTCATACCCGCAGCAATGAAAGCGCACATGCGTAGATGCATGCAACATATTACTCCAAGAGAAGGCTAAGTTTGGGCGCCCTTCCTACAAGCATGTAACCCCATGTAGATGTACGTTGGGAGTTACCTCGAGAATTTCAGCGTAACTATATGAATTCTGGCAGTGAAATTAGTTGCGTCATTGTAGGTATAGTATCAGCGTGGGATTGTTCGTGAAGGACGTTATATGTATGTCTAAGCTTGGGATCGCTGTTGACGAACATCTTCAGCCCAACCACTCAAATCACTACTGGCAGCTGACACTCAATACCTCGCTAGACTAATGCATCTCAGCTTCTCTTGACTTGTAGCGTCCCTCTTCTGCAGTGCAAAGCCCCAAGCTTGCTCCCAGACGTATGCTTATAGCTTGAGGCTCTTTTGTCATGTTGAATCTCCGACTCATATCAAAACACTGTATTCAGACGGCGAATAGGAACGAGCGACGATTGAATAGAAAAGAGAAAAAGGAATCAGCGCGAATAAACTAAGCGCTCAAAGTGACCTATTGTCGCTGAGAGAGAGTTCTATCTTGCAAGCTGGCGACGCCCGGAATAGTCATCTCTGTCTTCTCCAAAACCAAAAACGTCCTTCCAAAGATACTCCAGTAGAGTCAGTATATTCCACCATGTATCCTCTGCGGAATGTGCGTGATGTTCCCGGGGAGCCCTTTGTTTATTTTGCGAATCGCTCTTTTTTTTCATGGTTCTCGAGCCCTCTTGCATGTCTTTCTTTGCAGCGAGCTGCTGAGCAGCATTTGTTCTCGAGTTCTGGGGATCACGACTGGTGCTTTGGCGCTGCCCAAAGTGACTAACCGGTCTCCCCAAGTCTTTCACATGGGGCTCACGTGCCGTGTCCGGAACTGTTGCTGACGAAGGCTCGACATTAGGCAATCTTGAGTGGAAGCGTGCCGCTACCTGTGCGGCAAGCTGTCCTAGAGAAAGATGCAGCTGAGAGTTGTCGTTCTGGAGCTTGGCCATTCGCGACTCAGCAGCTTCTCTTTCTTTCTTGATGACATCGACCGCCTCCGCATCTTTCTCAGCAAGCGCCTGTTCAATGCTTTCTTGGAACTCTGCAAGATCTTTCTCATATCTCTCGCGGGCTTCGCGAAAGTTCTTCTGCAAGTAAAGGCCGGCTCCTGTCTCGTCCAGAGGGAGATTTTGATTCATCATCTCAGTTTGAATCTCCAAGACGACATGAGCTTCCTTTTCAACAATTTCAGAGATGATGGCATAGGCTGAATTCTTCGAACCGTCATGCTTCATCATGATACTCCCTTTCTGGAGCATACCGCCCCAAAACTCTGGGCGCTGAAGCTGATTGCAGCGTTGACGCCCAGTTTCATCTCCGTTTTCAATGGCATCCAGTGCACCCCACATGGTGGTGGCAAGTACAACATAGGGAAACGCTTTCTCCCCGCAGAGCTTCTGGAAGATATTCATATTTTTCAGGCTGGATCCTGAGACTCGCGTGTCTGTAATACGATGAAGATAAATAAGCCCAGCCAATCTTACATTCTTGACGTATAGACCTGCGAGAAAGAGTGCTATTTCCTGCAATATTTCCGAATCAGGGCGATTCGTATCATCGAAGCCAGGCGTATCGATTATGTGGACAGTCTGTCGGTTACTATAACGGAAGCTATAAACGCCGACTTCAGTGGTACCTATATCTTAGTGAGTATCAGAGAGTCATGTAGCGGACGGACAAATCATACATGATTTCAGATCGTGTCCGATTTTCACTTCTTGATCCGTAAGCAAGGAGACGAAAGTACTTTTCCCGGCACCTATACCCCCCATAACAACGATTGCAACGCTATCCTCACTATAGGCTGTTGCTCAGCATGGTGAATTATTCTTGTTCAAGTGAATCTGACAAACCTGGACCCTGGGTTATCTCTGGGTTGTTCATTTGGCTTCAGGTCCATTGGTTTTGCGCTGGAGTCCACTACACCTTGGTTCTCCGGTGGGCGAGACTTGATCTCAGTCATTGTGATATCGATGTTATAAAAAGGCTAAGGCTTTGTATATAGTGCCGAAACTTAAGTAGATTTTAGTAATCAATTTTTCAACCCTCAAGCAGATAGATAAATGCACTTGGGAACTCCATCTAGCACATATGAAGCTCTTTTTGTTAATCGAGGGAGAGCAAGAAGTAAGGCCTTAGGCATGCAGCAACGTGCTGGCTGAGAGCTCATTCGAAATAACCTTGAAACTACCCGAAAAATGGTAGGCAGGAAGCAGAACACGTCACCGGCTCACGCCCATATTTTTTCGGTGACGATAAGAGGCTACGTGCGGAGCGATGTGCCTAGGCTTGCCTCATGTGAGAATAACTTGGGCTGGACTGCATTCAACTTGCAGAATCCGAATAATGGCCCCATCTCATCCTTTATCACACAGGCTTAGCAACAGCAGGAAATGTGACATGCTTGGGCAGCAAATGCCTCCGTGTAGCTAATGGAGGGCAGTGTAGGGCATTGCTAGTTAGCCATTGGACGAACCTGACCTCGAAATCTCAACATACATTGCTTCGAACTCGCAGAGAATGGTTTCCAGATTTGAGGCCGTAACAACCACTTATGAATACGCGAATTTGGCTACCCAATGTGCTTGTGCATGTAATGGCGGGTAGGCAGAAAAGACACATGGGAGGAGATCGCCAAGCAAACATTATTGTATTGTAACGAACAAAAAGACATACTTTTCTTATTATATTTTAGAAATGGTTTATCTTTCCGATCAGTCTAATACGGCCCCCATCAGGCTCTCTCATTTACACAATACCTAGCAATTGCTTGATTAGGCACCTAGAGCAAATGATATCATTTGCCTACTTACCTATATTTAGGTAGGTGTGTATAGCGCCTACAGAGTAACATTGAGCCTCAATTCTGTACAAGTACGAAGTAGGTACTACACCTATGCATTAATGGTGCCCATAACTGCCCAACTCACGTCCAGCTCCTATCTGCGTGACCAAGAAGCTAAGTCAGCCGCACTCATAGCTGGCCAACAATTCGAATAGACGTGTACAATTACTCACCGGAGATTTTGAGGCGCCATCAAGGCATACTGCGGCTAAAAACAAAGAGTTTAAAACGATTACCACCTGCAAGCCAAATATTGCTGGACTCCTGCTTTTAAGAAGAAAAAACCGGCCCAAATAATCTGGGATGGTTCCTCGATCTGCAGCACCTTGTGTATTTACTTTACAAATCTCAGCCCTTTCCAAGCAGCATGACAGTCTACCATAAATCAGAGGACCTTAGCCGAGTTAGCAGCCCTACTATTTCTGTGGAATCGGATAATGCAGAGTTGGAACTGCCGACACTTACGTGTGTACCATGCTTCATTCCATATAGCGGTCTATATGAGGAAAAGACTAACCGGTTTTAAATTCCAAGGCCTGATGATACCGTTATCGCGGTGATGGGGATTACGGGCGCTGGAAAGAGTACCTTTATTTCTTACTTTGCGTCGGATGCCAAGATCGGACATGAACTCCAGTCGTGTATGTTATCAGCCATAGGCAGAATACGAGTTGATTCTTGTGGCTAACTTTATCTACTTATTATTATTTAGGCACCTTTGATATCGGTATCCATCCCGCTACTATTGGCGATAAGAAGTGTTATTTGATTGATACTCCCGGCTTTGACGATACCAACAGATCCGACACGGAAATTCTTCGTCAAGTGGCTGACTGGCTGAACCGTTCATACCAAGCCCAGATTCGGCTGGCTGGCATCGTCTGCCTTCACCGTATTACAGATAACCGTATGGGCGGAACGGCTTTGAAGAACCTGAGCATCTTCAAAAAACTCTGCGGCGATGAGGGCCTGTCTTGTGTCGTGCTTGCAACAACGATGTGGGGGTTGGTGTCGCGAGAGGAGGGCGAGAGACGTGAGCGCGACCTCTCGACAAAGCCAGAATACTGGGCTGGTATGGTGAGTAGGGGAAGCAAGGTCCTCCGACTGGACAAGGGTACCATATCGGCATTAGCTGTAATGGAGCATATTTTCGCTCAAAGGCGGCGCATCACCCTGGATATTCAGCAAGAGATGGCCAGCGGCAAGACGCTAGACGAGACAAGTGCGGGCCAGGAAGTGCAAGCAGATCTGGCGGCCCTACGAAAGAAGCACAAACGAGATCTGAAAAAGCTTCGCAAGGAAATGGAGCAGGAGTTTAAGAAGCGTGACGCGAGTGCCAGAGAAGAGTTTATTCAAGTTCGTGCCGACCTAGAGAAGAAAATTCAGCTTGCCGCCCAGGATGGTGAGCGCTTGCGTGTCGACATGAAGCAACTACAGACCCAACGGAACGAGGAGCTACAACGACTGCGCGATGAAGCACACAAGAAAGAGATGGAAGCTCAAAAACAGTTGATGGAGACCAGGATTCAGCTGGATCTAGCCAGACAGCAGAATGGGTTTGAAGCTCAAATAGGGGGTATGAAGGTAGAATTGGCAAAAAAGGAAGTTGAAGCTGCGAGGGAAGAGAGGCAAGATGCAGAAAGAAAGAGGAAAAGGGAAGATGCTTGTGTGATTATGTAGTGAAGGAGATCCTTCCTAATTTATATGCTTTTTATTATTCGTCTCTGGTATTTTATGACTCTATTAGACGTTTGCAACTATCAGTACATATTATCGCTAAATTGGAGAAAAACTATCATCACTAAGCCAGCCCCTAATGAATATATGTACCAACATGTTGTTGTACACACTCCAGCACTTCAAGGGAATAAAATTTCTAGACCCCAGTTAAAGAGGCCAACCAGGATAACTGTGCCGGAGAGGTAACTGATAGGATTGAGCTTGGAGCCTATTTCGCCCATTTCTTAATTTACAATCAATCACCTGTTTACCTTCTGACAGTGGCGCTCATCAACACGATATTGTTCGTGATACTCTGTTAGGTGAAGCTATTCCGAAGTTACGTATATGTGCTTTGGTAGCAAGATACGTTGATTGGGAAATATCTATCGAAGCAACCCTGCCTATAGAGAATATGATATAGAAGTATATGGGCTACTCTTAAGATGGGCTGAACATCATAACGAGGGTAGGATTGCTGAGTAACATTCAGCGGCACCAACTGTAAATGCACT
This sequence comes from Trichoderma sp. IMV 00454, assembly GCA_001931985.1. Lineage (NCBI taxonomy): Eukaryota > Fungi > Ascomycota > Sordariomycetes > Hypocreales > Hypocreaceae > Trichoderma > Trichoderma sp. IMV 00454. Next base: position 583,141 of record MSJK01000189.1, on the reverse strand, counting down.
TACATGTATGCCGCAATCGCATCCACGCATGTACCTCCATCTTATCATTTATATGACTGAATTATCTCATTAGTTACTTTAAATGAAGATGTCAAACTGCATCCATGAGAATTCGCATCATAGCCACCTACTTTTGCCATGGAACTCATTCTCGAGCTGTATGGTAATGTAAGGTACCTTGCAAAAATTTTCGTTGCCTGAAGTTCAATTTTTTTCTTCATATGGTCTTAGGTTAGGCCGAGGAAAAGAAGGCATAAATAATTGTTACGGATAATGACTAGGCATCAGTACATACTCATGACCAATACATAGACGCCACGTAGTTGGTGGCCCTCAGCCTTGCCAATTATAAAAGAGTATACGTGCAGGTGCATGCAAGATACCTGCAAGATGCTGTAATTTTTACATATCTGGCCCAACAGGAAGCTGCATCCAAGCTTCCCATTGTATGTGGCTCCGTCCTATTTGCCCCGTTGATCCTGGCGCAGTTGGGAACTGTTCATGTATATGGACGACGAGCCTGACTTCGACATAGGCAGTTTTATTTGGAAAAACAAATGGGAATCACAAATTTTCACCAAAGTTTTACATCATCGAGACAGCTCTTCTCGGCCATTGCATTGTGTCAACAAGAGTTCACCATGTTGTCAACCAACAAAGCCTTCCTGCGCATCATCCTGGCAGCCTGTTTGCCAACAGCCGTAACAGCATCTTGGTGGGATGATTTTACCAATAATTTGGCAACGGATCTTACACCACTTATTGCCTTATTTGGCGAACAAGCGACCAAACAATTCCTCAGCGAGTCAACGATCTTCTTGGACAATTTTCTTTTTGCCATGGCGCCTCTTGGGATCTTAACTGGAGTCGTGTCCGCTATTCGGGTCTGCGGAGGACCATCTCTACGAGCATTTATCGGTCGTGCACAAGAGGGGGGAGGAAGTGCTGAGGCGGAGTTGTGCTCCTCTACTAGCCGCGACGTGTGTGAGCTCTATCACAACGGTGCCATCGTCAGGGTTTTCGGGCGACCCAAGATCCTGGAAATTGTTTATGACCCCGAATTGGAAAAGAAGGACGAGAACGAAAGCAAAACCACGGTTGGGATTAACATTTCTCGAGAGTATTTCCAAATGGCTAAACCAAACGGTGCGGGCTGGGAAGAACAAGGAGAAAAGAAACCGTCCCATGACGCAGAAAGCAGGTCACTGTCAACCAAAAATATCTTGGACAATTTTGCACCGAATCCTAATCTCTCACTCAATATTGGAATAGTAAAGCGGTCATCCTTTGTGTACATTGGGGCTGCCATCGTTGGATTCCTCGCGCAAACCTCGGTGCTGGTGCTAAGTGCTATTATTACTTATAAACTACACTGGAAAAAGAATGGAAATTCTATAGACCCTTGGGCTTTCCCCTTTATGTTCGTGGGTACGGTGTGTGTTTGCTTTGGGATGTTTCTCTGCGCCACTTTGGTAAACGATAGTACCAAAGAGAGAGTGTTCGAATGGAAACATGAACCAAAAAAATCGAGCTCGACGCTTTACGTGGTCCAGCCAGGAAACCAGGTGGTCGGGGATCAGACTTTTGATCCCTTTTTATTCTCTAAACCGATAAAGCGTTACATGACTTCCTGGAAGGTTGCTCAGACTTCCGATTCAAGTTCCGGAACACGAAAAGATAAACTTTTTTTCAACACCTTCAAAAGTCCCTCTGAAGAAACTTCAGTATTAGTCGCTACTGTTATAACAATACTTGGGTTTGCCTTGCAGTTTGTTGGTTTGCGAGCAATGCACTCTGTGGTTTCTCTTTTACAGCTTGCTGTCACCCTATTAATGAGCGTCATCCGGGCCTTGTTGAGGACGCAACGTTTAAGCATGGATGAAAATATACTTCGTGATCGTCCAGATGAAGTGAGTAGCCATGAACTCGATTGGATGGCTCTGCAGATGGCTAGAGATACGAATGGCTCAAGATATTTCTGGAGTGTTACTGTACAAGTTCCATTGAAACATCCACAACAAAGCGCTGAAAATATAAACAACAAAGCATGGGAATATAGGGCCAGACTTGCTGAACTTACTAGGCGGTCAGACAATGCTAAATCAAATCTCTCCAATGCATGGGGTAATGATCTTGTGAGTGGACGATTGCAGGCTCAACAGCTCAAAAAGGCGCTCGAAGGTAGTCTTGCCATTCTCGAAAATCACACCAAAGTCGGTACTGATCTCGCAAACCTGTCTTGGATTCTAAATATTGCGATAGGGGAATATGGAAAAACATCGTATCAAATCCAAAGTATGAAAATCGACATCCAGCGGTTGGATTCAGTCTGGACTGTGGACCCGAATCAGCTTGAAGCCATCATTGGATTATGGTCTTGGTCCATTATTTCAGACCCACGCACGGAAGAAGAATCCTTCGGATTCAAAACATCGACTGCAGCAGACAAACCAATGTATTGGGCTATAACTGCTGGAACAGAAGATGAAATAGAACGATTATGGAGAGAAATACGATTCTGGATCGAGAGACCTGATATACCACTATCAAAATTGAGTGTTAAGAGACCTCGATCATTGGATGAATTAAAAACAGATGTAATGACGATATTGGAGGAAGATGAACAGAAATCGACTCATGAAATCAATTTATCCACGCCAGTATCTATTTCAAATCAATATCAACGACTGTTTGGTTTGCATGGCATTGATATTCGCAATGGACCTCCGGCAATCGCTGCGACCAGGCTTGAGTCGAAGCACATCCCTACCTTCTGTTCTCAAGACATTTATCAATCTTTCCTACGCACCATTTCGGCTTATTTAGACTTTAAAAGTGAAACGACGGTAGTTACCGGAAATACCATACGCTTGGAGCATCAGCTTGTAAACAAACTCATCGACTGCTTCGAAGCGAGTGGTTTAGGGTCAAGGCAAGACGCATCTTTAATCATTATTCCGACGCTACAGAACTATTCACTCTTACCACGTACTACGGAGGCCATCCCGGCCGCTTACAAGGTGGCCGAAAACTTCAGGAAAAGCAACAACTTTAAGGAAGCAGAAGGGGTTCTTCGATGGGTATGGGGAGTCATGACCGAGTTAGGTGAACCTCGAGATATGGTGTTGCTCGAGCTAGGTGAGCTTTATCGTCATGCTTTATTTTCGGATCGATGGCAAGAATTTGGGAAAGCGGGAATAAATTGGATGGATTTGCAACAAAAAGCCCCGGTGTTGAGCCTAGAAAGCGAGGTAATAGCTCGTTACGTGGAACTCGGAAAGCGACCAAGTGAACCTCGAACTGGGCAACACGTCCTTGAAGCAATATTAAGAAATGATAGGAATGAGACGCTTTGGTCGATTAGCCAGCTTCGTGACAGTGACGGCGGCCTCCCTATCGACAAAGAAAGCGGCCGATCTATTCTTTCTTTCTTATGTGAGAAAGGGTGGCTTGAGCTTGTGAAAATCACACTGGAGATTGGGTCCGTTGTTGACTCTATTGACAAACAAGGACGTACGCCATTAAGCTATGCTGCAGAGCAAGGCAATGCTTTAATTGTGAACATCTTGATGGAGGCAAACGCACTTCCCATGATTAAGGATTCATTCAGACGGTCTCCTTTATCATACGCTGCTGGTAAAGGCCAGATGGCCGTAATAGAAAAGTTACTCAGCGATCCACGAGTCCACACATCTACCACGGACGCACAAAGCCGCTCACCACTATACTGGGCCGCAGCTAACGGCCATGATGATGCTATAAAGTATCTTGTGGACCATGGTGCTTCAGTGCATAATGTGGATAGCAACGGAATTACACCACTAGTAGCTGCATTACTGAATACCGGTCGAAGCAGGCTGGATCGAAGGCGAACTGCGGATCTATTACTACAGATGAAGTCGAAACTTAACGAAGGGCTGTTGAAATGGGCTCTCCAAAAAGATGAGTTTGTATGTGCTGAATATATTCTGGAAAACCATTCAAGAAACGACTTCGCAGTCGCTGTGCACATATTAGCACAAGTAAGACAGTTCCCTGAATATGAAGCTACACCCAGACATCAAAATAGACATAGCACGCTCTCCTTACCACCAGAGTTTCAGTCTGGTTTCAAAATCAGATTTTTTTATAATGAGGTTGAAGAAGAAAAGATCACATTGAAGACTTTATTAAGCGTTGCAGAAGGAGATTTCGTTATAGAAGTTGCACATGTCAATGGAGGCTCTCAGGATTGGACCACCAACCGCTTGAGAGGACATAAAATCATCGATATGCTATTGGATGAATTCCAAGAACTGAGCGCAATCCAGGAGTTGGTCAGGGCCGCAGCTGGAAACCGGATTAATGGACCGGAGACCATGTCAATACTTTTCGATCGATATGAATCTCAGATTCAACTAACAGAAGATTTGGTCAAAACTGCAATTGATAACGAATACCATGGCGGCCAAATAATCGAACTCCTTTTCAACCGGCGGGGAAATCAAGTCCCAATTACAGAAGATGTGGTTAAAGCAGCAGCTAATACCAGATACTCCAGCATGGGCATAATCAGACTCCTTCTTGACCAGTGGGGAGATCAAGTCCCGATTACAGAAGATGTGGTTAAAGCTGCGGCTGCTAATAGATTTGGCAAGGAAATAATCGAATTCCTTCTTAAACAGCGGGGAGATCAAGTCCCGATTACAGAAGATGTGGTAAAAGCTGCGGCTGCTAATATAATATGTGGCAAGGATATAATCGAATTCCTTCTTGAACAGCGGGGAGATAAAGTCCCTATTACAAAAGATGTGGTTAAAGCTGCAGCTAGAAACACAGAGCTAGGCAGGCGAATAATCGAACTCCTTCTTAACCGGCGGGGAGATCAAGTCCTAATTACAGAAGATGTGGTTAAAGCTGCGGCTGCTAATGGAGGATTTGGTAAGGAAATCATTGAATTCCTTCTTAAACAGCGGGGAGATCAAGTCCCAATTACAGAAGATGTGGTTAAAGCTGCGGCTGCTAATATAATATGTGGTAAGGATATAATTGATTTCCTTCTTAAACAGCGGGGAGATGAAGTCCCTATTACAAAAGATGTGGTCAAAATTTTAGCTACTAATAGAGGAGGCTGGCGCATATGACATGGCGCAGAAAAAATACACAGCGGGGGGTTCAAGAAATGTTGAGAAGATACGAGAGATAAAGATAATCATTTATTGAACTATCTGTTCCAGGTTTTTGGCTCCAATGCCTATCCACATGATGCACTCATTTAGGCGATTAGTGAAGGGAAGTGTTGGATAGTAAATTGTCAGCTATGGCAACGATGATGTATGTATATAGTAGTCCATAATTCATTCTATAATACCATACCCCTGTTTTAATTCTTAGCTTCAAAATAACTTAACAAACTATCAAATAATAGTGTTATCTTTTCGTCCGCTCCATCCTTTTTCCAAGTCTTTTCCATCTCCTTCTCCCTCTCCCCTGGTTCTCCTTTAACAATTTTGAGTGCCACAGTCGGTTCAACGGTAACCAATCGTAATCCGGTCAGGATTTCTCGTAGATGCGGTTCAGCTTTAACACCGCCTCTAAACCCATATGTCACAATCGCGGCAGGCTTCCCATTCCACTCATGAAATACGTAGTCCAACGCATTCTTCAGGCTCGCCGGAATAGACCAGTTGTACTGCGGCGTAACAAAAATAAATCCATCATATTTGCGAACAAGAGCTGACCAAGCGCGGGTATATTCGTAATGATAATGGGGCGTGGGATCGTCAGCCGGAACCTCGCCTGGAACTAGAGGCTCGTTGAAGAGAGGAAGATTGACTGTTGCCAAATCCAGTAATTCTACCTTTGCGGTAGTCTGGGGAATAGAGTTAATGACAGACACGACATAACCAGCAACGAAAGGGTTAATGCGTTGAGGGCGAGTACTGCTGATGACAACAGCGATAGACTTGGCTACGGCCATGGTAATTGTCTGATTTAAAGAAGAGAGAAAAGAGTGTCGATTCAGAGCAATTTTTCTGAAGGCTCTGATCTGTAAAATATACCAGAACTCAAAGGCTAGCAGTAGGAGGAGCTTAAATATCATTGGATGAATGACTTAGAAAAGGGTAACCGCCGCTTACTAAAACAACCTGTTTCGCGGTGACTAGACATTTGGCTCGGCGGTCCTTTGCTCGGCCTTCGCGTATTGCCTAATGGCCGCTGCCTGATAGCGGCTATTGCGGACCGCAGGATGAAAACTCTTGCAATTGTGCTCTATACGGAGATATTTATGGAGTAATGACACAATACTTTATTTGGACTAACTATTTCGATTTAAGAGTCATAATATTACTGGTTTTTTTTATATCAAAGTTGTGCTTGCATGCAAGCCAAACATGCAATGCCAGTGGTTGTCGGCAGATGGCGTGAGCACTTTTACAACTAACACAACTGCCGATCGCTGACAAGGACCTCTAGTATAATCCTTCACATAACGTCAACATTCTAAATCGTTTTAATCCCTCTTATAACACATTTCAGATAACAAGCCTCTTGGCAGTCCTATTTACACCAGCCCCAGCAAACCATGGCGGAAATACTATCACCGCAAGAGCTAAGCCAGCTATCTCCACTCGAGTGGGTGATGCCGCGGTCATTCATTAGCCAGGTCCTCTGCTTTCCGTCAACAAATCCTCGAATATACGAAGTCCTCCGAGATGGCCTCGCAGGTACTTTGGCAGATGTTCCATATCTCGCCTCTAGGATAGTGGCCAGGGCCCATCCCAAGGGTTCCGTTGCGTTGAGCTCACCGTGTGACTCATTGGGCGATTTATTTCGTGTCAACGATCTCGCCACGACGGTGGATTATAACGACCTGAAGGCGGGAGGTTTTCGACCTTCGCTATTCGATGGACTGGATCTATTTTCCGCTGACCTCAATCCCGCGAATAAATCGCCCAGCCCCGTCTTTCGCGCAGTGTTATCTCTGGTGAAGGGAGGTTGTCTGCTCAGCATCAGTCTGAATCACTCAACAGCCGATATTACTGCTTTTGGCTCGCTGTTGAAGATATGGGCGTCGCATTGCAGGACTGGTTCTTCCGAAGACATTCAGTTTAGCCAACTCTGGTTGGATCGCACAGCGATTGTCAACAGCTCTCGTCATGCTCCAGCCGATGCGCCGCTTCTCCTTCACAAAGAAGAGACTAGCCCGTCTAGCCAGCCATCAAAGCCCGTGGAGATTGAAACAACCTTTTTCAGATACTCTGCAGAATGTTTAAAAAGCCTAAAGGCCGAAGTTGGCAAGCACTTGCCTGATGGGACCTCTTGGATATCAACTAGCGACATATTAACCTCTCTCCTTTGGGGCTCTGCTGTTTTTTCTGAATTTTCAGAGAATGACAACGATACTCCCAGCGATGTTTGCTCAATGCGAATTGCCGTTAACTGTCGCAGTCGCTACAACCCACCTTTGCCTAAGAACTACCTTGGGGCCGCTTTTGGAGTGTCGCTGGTGACCGCTAAGAAAGTCGATCTCATGGATATAGGAAGATCAAGTGGAGAGACATATTCCATATCGGCAATCGCAAATGTCGCAGCTGCCGTTCGCCAAAGCGTCAATGTTATTGATGAAGACAAGATGAATACCATTGTCAATCATCTATCTGCTCAGGAGGATGTCACAGGCCTGAAGCTCTGCGAGCTGCCGGCAAGCGTATCCATCGTCTCTTGGGCCGATGAAGGTGTTTATGAGCTCGATTGGGGCACTGAACTAGGACACTGTGAAGTTGTAAGACTACCAACTTTCAAGACCAAGCGGTACCCAGTTGTGTTTCCCAGACTTCCCAACGGCGATCTTGAGGTTCTTGTCAGTTTTGACCAAGAGTTGTTGAGTAGATGGAGAAAAGTATACGGTGCAACTCCATGGAAGGCATAGAAAGATAGACTAAGAAAGCTTTTGAGCGCTTGTTTCATGCGAATAATGAGAATATTAGAGCGTAAATATGATTCAAAGTGCTAGATAAGAATGCAGCTATTAAATGAAACTACCATTATATCATGTACACAGAACCAAAACGACGCCATTCATAGTCTGATAATAGATCACCAATAACCATTTAATCTTCAGAAAACTTTTGCGCAACACGCCCGCTGTTATCTTGTCTCTCCATAGACTTGATAATGCCGTCAATTGCAGGGTTCAGATCAGCCAACTTGATAGTCCTTGCTGATGGCTGCCATCCAAATTCCGTGGGAAATCTTTCCTGCGCAAACCATGTTCGAATACGATCTTTTGGTCCTTGATATGCCGATAGAGGAGGGTTCAACTCAGCATCAGGACTGTGGTCTGACATCATGACAAGGACCATTGCGGCTTCAAAGAGCGCCGCATTCATCTGGTTTTTTGAAAGCGCGTTTGGTATTGACTCTGATTCCACTCGTAGTCGAGTTTTGGCAATAGAATCAACGTTGATGAATGATGTAGGGCTATCAGACATGAGGCGCTCAATTCGGAGGAAGTTTGGCTTCAAATGAGGATTACGAGACGTGTAATCATCTCGAGTGAGAGATGCAATGTGTTGCAGTATGTCTGGTGTGTTGAGGTCATCAAGGTCGAAAGTATCATTGCCCCATGCTTTGGCAAAGTCCTTGGCGGCCGCTGCAAATCCTGCTTCGATATTGAGGAAGTTTGTGAAGGCGTCTTCTATTTGTGAAGGCGAAATATGGCGGCCGCTATGAGGACTTTAAGATAGTGAGTTAGTCATTAGACTATCCTTGGATCAAGCAATAGAGAGCCTTACAGATAGCCATGGTTTGCCAAAGTATTCAGCATTGGGCACGGCCCTCGCGAATCATCTGGTCCAGGCGGCATCCACTGCTGAACTTGGACGGTGGCATATGCAGCCGTAGCAAAAACTGCAAACGAAAAAACATTGGATAGAAGCATCGTGACAATTATAGATATAGATATTGTACGAGACCGAAGTCAACGGTAAAAGTGACGATCTGTATGAGAAAAAATAAATCCAAATTCGAGCGGGAGATCGTCCTCTTTAAGCTTCAATTAGAACTCAACAATAATATCGAAAGCAAAACAGTGCTATTGCTAGTGCCAGAAGATCCCATGTCTCTCCGCCTCTTTGCAGCTCGCGGCAAAGTCGGCCCTCAGTCTAAGACATCTCGTATGAAGGACGCAATTTACTTTTCTCTACGGATCACGTCTCCACACGCTCAAGTCTCAAGGGTGTAGGTGCAGTAGCGCGGTCTGCGCGGTCCAAGCACCTGTATAGCCAATGCCGTTGTTTCGCGGAGTCTGAGATTGTCTTTCCTTCTCCTCTGTAGTTGGGCTGATTCGCCTTTTACCGATCTAAGTGGCCCGCCCAGAGATTCGGGATCCTGAATTTGTCATTCTGCGGGCCGTGGTTGGCCCCTCAGCCGTTCTGTCTAAGGCGGCATCTATCATATGCGTGCTGATGATTTGGAATTCGAGAGAGACACGAGAAGAAGGCTGGACCAATGTGAATAAGGAGGTCTTAATGTAATATGGAAGTGTATACCAGACCCTGTGAATTGCTCAACCCATGGTGATGGACTGGGTTGTAATTCTCAGGATGTAGCCAATAAGCAGCGGTTATGATTGGCCGTAGCTCGATCTTTTTGATCTTGGCACATCTACAAAGAGAACTATCCTATTTAAAAGGTGGATCGATCGTCATCAGCCTCGCCTGAGCTGTCGTATGAGATTATCTTAATTACGATCCCGGGAGTAGCACCAACGGGGTTGTTAGCATTTGGCCCCATTTGGATGGCTTTAGCTCTGAATAGGTGGATTTCTTTAGCTCTCGTGATGTCCATTGGGGTCCAAAGGCGCCAGCAGATAACAGAAAATCGGCATCGGAGATCAGGGACCTGACTCAAAGGGTCATTCGGAGCAGATGTACCGCTGATTAGTGCAAGCTAAAACATTAGGGGGCGGAAGTCAAATCAGTCTTGGTCTGAGAAACGGCCGCCAAGGGTATGAGTAAGTCAAAGATAAGTCCGACAGCCAAGACGGCAGTCTACGCAGTGATGCCAGGTTTAAAAAGAGCTTCAAGCAAGATCTCAACGAAGCTTGACCGTTTGCCCCCAATATTGTACGTTGGTTGACTCTGATTAGCAACGTCGACTCCACAATAGGATTCTGTATTCCGTACTCCGCTCGTTACTCACTCAATCAGCTCTCCGTCATTGCCCTGGGCGCGAGAGACATGATGCGGCTAAGCAGTGGATGATCATTTGAACACATTTTCATCCCTGATTATCCCCAGTTCGGACGCAATCCCTCGCGAATAGATAGGATCGACGTATAGGATGCGATCCGAAATGCAAGCCGTGTTGCACCCTTGCAGATTCATAGCTCTAGCTCTCGCTTACCGAAGGGGTTAACAAGGGCTGCAAAGTTTCTGAGCTAATAACGGATTTCAGGGATGGTTGACACATTGTTTTGCTTTGGCTCAGTTTGAGAAAGAAACAAACTCTATTCTAAGAAGGCTGGCCGTTGCCATAGGAGGTTTTTTTTGTCTTTAAAGTATGAGGGGCTTTGTGCGCAACGGTGCTGACAAGATCACAAGTGTAAAAGACCAATTGCGTTGGCTGGCAGAGGCAAGAGAGGAAACTTCGCTTAGCAGCGTAGCTATTCGTATTGTTAAACAAATTTATAATGCCGAGTGCACGATGTCACCTCCAAACCTCAAGGGGGAAATAGTCGCGTAAATTCAGCTCCCAGCCGTATTCTCTCACATCGCATCGCTTTAGCCCCCCACAAAGCTGGAACTAACTTGTCTTATGTTTCGGCGATCGGTAAGTGTCTCAGTTGCGGTAGCAACTTCTTTCTCACCCCGGGACTTGGGTCAGCCGCTCTTCCGAAACCAGAATCTAAAAACGGTGAACAGCAAAGACAGCGAGAGGAGGGCCAGATACGGAGGATGAGCCGTTGGCGAGACAGTAATTAGGGCCGAGCCGTTGGAAAGTGTCCGTATCGATGCCCTTCTTTTATAAAAAAAGATTTAGACGTTCGATTACGTATGTGAAGGTAGTGTATTATTTGCATAGCCTACCTCGGAGGGGGCAAAGGGCATATTATAATACACTCGCGATCTGAACTATTACCCTAGTGTGGATGGTAATGTCTTCACCTCTAGGACAGAGATCGTAGTGGCAGCCTGTAACAGTATAAAATTAGAACTGACAATCAATGATCTGGCTGTGTTAGTGCTATGTATGGGAACTGAGGCAAAGTAAATGTGGTCATGGCAGGCATAAACATTGAGGAATGAGATTAAGTTGATAATGGCACTTCTCATGATCTTTCAAAGTAAGTATAGAGACAATTTTGTCCAGTACTGGCCAACTTTTATACTGGGAATTAAATGAGCCTATAACTTGTGTATCTAAAACTCATAATTGCTGTATATTTCACTATTGAGATGAAATTGTGAGACGGGAGGGTCTCTCCAAGATGTGTTACTGGCTTGCAATCTCAAAGAATACTCATACGGATGCAAGTATTACAAATCAAGATATGAACCAAAGTGAGACTATTGTTAGACGAGTAAAAAGTTATTTTGTAATTAGATCCGTTGATGTTCTTGAAAAGTCATTCCAAGCAAGATATTGGCTCTCACTGCAGAATCTGGCCGCTGATGCGTCACTGGCTTGATCCATCCACTCTAGGCAGTTAATAGTTTGTGCTAGCTTGCAATTGGTGACATACGATAGAACAGTAACATTCAATTGATGCGAATACATTTGTGTTACAACAAGGGAGCTGTTATGCTAAGAATAAACTAGTAGATGCCGGGTACACACATAAGTTGGTGCTAGAGGCAACTGTAATAGACGGTCAGCGATATCGCAACTCTAGAGGCTCCACAACAGCCGATTTCAATGTCAGAACAATTGATTTATGATAATTAAAAGAAATATAAAGATATCTACATTGTCTAGAGTCGTTTATCAATCGGGTGTTAACCGGATTTGACACCGTCGAGGTGTTCAACCCAGACCGCCGGATAATGTGAGCGCTCCATTTGCTGCAGGTCAGCGGCTGGCACGTGCTACCATCAACTCCAACAAGTGGCTCGCAGATCGTTGGCGCTTCCGAAATACCGAACACTTACAGCAGTCGAGGGGGATTTTTGTCAAGAATCCGCGAGGAGGCAGGCGATTTCGAAGCAAAATTAGGTGCTGACGAGGCTGCTAATTTGATCAATAAACGCCTAGAAGCATTCTAACTAACGTGCTTCGAGAATAGGTGGCTGCAGCTGAAGACGTGCAATTGATCTATCCATTCCTGTATCGTCACCATCAATTTACCCGTGCTGGTTCGGGCGTGTTCCTGCATGAGATGAAGCTCAAGCACAGCCACGTGGTCGCGGTGCCGTTGCAGGCCATCGGAGTTATATCTTCTGACGTGCCCCAAGAAGTCCTCCAAGGTAACATTGAAACCTAGGCCTCACTCACTGACCTTTCAATCCATCGCCATCATGCTGACTCGCGCCATGGCAGCGGGCGTCTTGGCCCAGGGCTTCGTTGTTGCCGGATCGCATCTGTCGCCTGTCGACACTTTCTATCCCTCTGGGCTCAATGACACGTCGTACATCAGCAACAGCGCGCTGGGGACCAATGGAGGCATCTACAGTGCTCCCGCCAACAGGGCCTCGCAGGGCTCTCCGTTTGGCGTCTACGACTACTGCTCTATGCCCCATCCCCGTGTGAACGAGTATGAGCTGCCCAATGACCGTCACGCCAAGCTGGTGTATCTGGAGTATCTCCAGCGACACCAAAGGCGCACCATGTATAACCTGGCCCCAGGTGGAGAGGTAAGAGTCTATACTCTATTGTGGTCGAACCGCGGCGATATCGGTCTGCTAACACACAACTGCTTCGTGATAGAACCAACCATTTGACTGCTCCAGCTTTGAAGCCTTCTTGTATGGCGGCGAAGTGCGCGGCACCTCTGGCGCTCAGGTCTTCGCCGACGTCTACACTGACCCGAGCAACCCGTTTGTGGATGCTCTGCCGTACATCAACTCGACCTGCTTCTTCCCTCAGCTGACCACAGGAGGTTTCCTCGATGGTATCCAGCACGGCAAGGACCTCTGGGCTCTTTATGGCGGCAAGCTTGGCCTGATCCCATCCAGCCCCAACGACAAAGTCTGGCTGCGATCCAGCTCCTCGGCTCTCACCCAGCAGAGCGCTGGAGGTGTCTTGCGCGGTCTCTGGCCGCATTACTCTGGCGCTGTGCCTCTTCACCAACAGCCTGGTCCCGACACCGTCAACAACGGCTATGGTTGCAATGCCAGAAACTCCATTCTGTCGTCCATTCAGTCCACCACCGAATGGAACCAGCATCTCAGCGTGACGGCTGATCTCAGGCAATCGCTGGGAGACATCCTCGGTGCTACCAGCAGTGCGTGGCAGAGCACTTTCGATCACTTCTCCGACAACTTCCAGGCCCGCCTCTGCAATGGATACGAGCTTCCCTGCAGCTTCACCGACTCCTCCAAGTGTGTGTCCAAGATCCAGGCTGAGGAAGTCTTCCGTGCTGGTGACTGGGAGTGGAACTACTACTGGCGCAACAACCCTCAGGCCGTCAAGTATATCCAGGCCACTGAGGGTCTCTTCATCGGCGAGATTGTCAACCGCCTTGAGGCCGCCTTAGGCAAGAAGCAAAAGTATGTCTATGCGCACACATTCATCCACGACGGCGACATTGGCCCCGTTCTGGGTGCTCTGGGAATCAATCAGCTGAGATGGCCTGCCATGGGCTCCAATGTTGCCATCGAGGTTTGGGAGACGACTGAAAAGTCGAAGAAGGCATATTACGCTCGCGTTCTTTACTCTGGCCACACGCTGCAGAGCATTCACGGCAGCCTCGACTGGATCCCACTGAACAAGCTGATTGACATTCTTCAGGTGTATGTGCCTGAGGACATTATCGCTCTTTGCAACTCGTAGAGGAATAGACACTGTCTTACTTAGCTACTTCAATAATACACAGTTAATAGGCTGACATTTCCATTACCTTCAATTCCTACCACCAAAATCAGTCGACAAAGATCCCCAGTGGAATACTTGCAGACACGGTATAAACGCCAAGCCCAATCTCATGCATCATCTTGAGATTGCCAACAATACTAAACAGCATGTAACCCTCCACCTGCGTCAGTCCCTTTTCTTCTTCCAGCCACCTCATCATTTCCCTCACAGCCTGCTTGACAACCGTGTCGCGATCGGTGCCTGTTATGAGTGCGCCATGTTCTCCCTTGCTAGCAACGCTCACCATCTGTTTCACCCTCTCAGGATCTGTCTCATAGTGAGGCCCGGCCAACTTCCCTTTGCCCTTGATAACACTTAATCGCATTCGTGATCGCATGGTCGTCTCCAACGCAGTGCAGCAAATTTCACCGTCTCCTTGACAGAAATGCGCATCTCCAACGGAGAATAAGGCTCCAGGAACGTTGACAGGGAGAAACAATGTTGAACCCTGACCCAGGTAGCGGCAGTCAAAGTTTCCGCCGATATCGTTGCGCGGATACAGAGCAAACTGCTCGCCTTCAGCTGGGGCCACGCCCATGGTACCGTAAAACGGCTGGCACGGGATGTGAATGCCAGGCTTGAATACCGCGTAATCTTGGCTTTCGGGAAGATCAAAGGTCATGATATGCGGTCCGGGTATTTCGTCTTGCAACAGGCCCATTCCGGGGATGACAGCAGTCCATCCCCAACTGCCAGTCTGCAATTCGAGAATCTCAACTTTGAGAATGTCGCCAGGCTCAGCGCCATTTACGTATACTGGGCCATTCACATAGAGTTGTCCTATGAGCTTCTCCAAATCTTTTGGAGATTGTATATCCAATGCAATGGCATCGGCTGTGGTTGAGTCTCTGGTGAGGTTCACGAATCCAGCATGGGTATTGTCAAAGCTCACTTCAGTACCTGGATCGACTGTGAGTGATGGCTTGTGTTCTTTAGAAAAGGTATAGAACGTATTGTCTGTCTCATAGTGGACATGATGTATTGTTCTGGCGAGAGGTTTCCAGGTCATAATAGCCAATTCGGTGTTGTTGGAGGCGCTTCGATGTGTAAGTGTCGTCTATTGGTATAGCAACCGGTTAGGGATCCGGCTTGTCTTTATAACTTCGAACCAGCATCCGTCTGTTCCGACCAAGTGTCACTTTCGTATTCTTTCATTCCTTCTGGGCCTCTACTCCAATGTGTCGTTTCTTAGTGCTGACAGGGGAATAAGCATTCGACTTCTGTGGCGGTGGTGTAAGCAGAGTATGGTAAGAAATTGGTCAGGAATTTTACTTAATCTGTTCAACCAACACGCAACACATGAGTGATCACAAACGCGAGGTAACTTCCTATTATACCATACCTAGAAAGTCACTGATACGGCCGTTTGTACACGGAGTTTATGAGGTGAAAGGGGGACTTACATGTTAGGGGACTCTGGATCGAACTTCAATATAGTATTTCGATGGCTCATTAGCATAATATTTACAGAACATCAGATATAGCTCCAGTTGAAATCGTATTATAAAACAAAGGAGGGGTAACGACATGGCGAAACCCAACTCCTTGGCACCCCATGATAGCGCCTAACTAGACGCCCATCGCCAAGTCAGCCAACTCGGATGCAGATACGAGCGCAGTTCAATCATATGACATGTCTGGCTTATTAATTATATGAGTATTTAATCATGATTTAAATAAATCCATTCATTTATTCTTGCAAAAACTGACATGCTCTCTCCGCATTTGCGTTACGGTTGTGGAAAAACCCAGTGGGAAAACCACAACCGAGAGGTAAGATCGTGAAATAACCAAAACCCAAGTCCAATAATTCAGAAGATTACAAATTGGATGACATTACAACTCAAGTTATTGTAAACATAGCGGAAATGCTGCGATGAGAAAACGGACTGCGCCTATCACGGCATCACAATGAGCTCTTTTGCAAATCTCTCAGGCTCTTCTTCAAGCCCTGGACCTGCAAAGCCAGTTTCTCTCGTCTGGCGATCTGCTTCTCAGACTCTGAACCGATTCGGAGCAAGTCTTCTTCGGAGAGCTGAGAAACAGAATTCGGAGAGAAAGCTTTTGGCAAGGGTGCTATAACGTGGCGCTCGATGACTTGTCTCGCGACGTTATCGACAAAAGTCTTCATTGTAACCTAAAGATACCCATGTCAGCATCTTATATAACTGGTTAACACCAGAATTGAGGCGTGGTGGGCCTTACCTTGTAGTATGCGTCCAGCTCTGTGATCGCCTCGTGGCATGCCTGCTCATCCATATCCACAGTAATGCGAGACCCAATTGCAGCGATGAACTTCTGGATATCCACCTGGACGTTACTAACATGCAACTTCCCGTGGTTATCTCTCTCGGCAGAAACGGCGTTTTCCACCGCTTTTTTCTGCGCATCCAGTCGAGCTTTTTGGACATTGTCCGTATAGTAGTGATTATACGTCAATGGACTGCGTCGTTCGTCTTTGATGAGCTTTTCCAGCTCACCAAGTGCATTTTTCTCGGTCTCTTCAAGCCATTGCTGCAGTATTGAGTGGACTTGAGCTCGCATACTCTCTTCGGGGATGAGCTTTTCGACAGCCAGCTGAATCCACTCCGATACTATCTTGAGAATAGTATCGATGTGGGATTCTGCAATAATAGGCCAGCGACGCGATTGCTCGTGAAACAATTCGGCCAAGAGTGCTGAGTTGTAGTTCCCAGGTAACTCTTTTCCTTTTGTACGCGCATATGCCTATGGCGAGTATTAGAACCGTGTCCTTTGAATGAGTAAATGTATGTTTACTGACCTCTTTCACCCATCGCATCATTCCCGCTTTGTTTACAATAAGTTGTGTCGTAATGTCATCCAATTTGTCATCTTCCGAGTCGTCAGACTCCGGCTCCGTATTGTCGCGATTGACTTCAATTTTTAATTTTCGTCTTTTCCCAGACACTCGCATGTAGGTTGCAAACTTTGTGTTTGACTCTTGCACGCGTGCCCGTAGCCTCGATATGTCGCTCTCTGAAAAGAACCTAGTATCGATACTGTGGTAATTTCCATCAAGTGCGGCCTGCAAGAGCTCATAAAACCTCATGCTAAGAGCTGTGAGGAAATTCCTGATGAGATCGGTTGTAGGCCTAGCCTCTCCAAGTGATCTAAGCTCAGCGTCCCTCTCAGCCAACAGCTTCTTAATCTCCTCCCTCACTTTGGGCAATTCTCTCTCTATATGAGTATCAAGAAGATCTTGAAGGAAAATCCGAAGATTCTCTGCGCCTACCCGACTCATATCGAGATTCTGGTTAGCCCAGGCCGGACCAGAGAAGAACCGCCGCTCTAGGTTCGAGCGTGCAGCCATAGTGACACATTCTTTGAGCTCAGCAGGACTGGGATTCTTTAGGAGAAAGAATCCCAGTTTGAGCTTGATATTGTCTTTATTTTTCGCCACCAGTGCAATTTTTGCTTCGCTGCCATGATTTATTAAATCAGGCTTTGTGATGATCCCAACGGTCCTTTGACCAAGGGGGTCGTGAGTTCTCGCCAACTTAATAATAGGTTGATTGGCCATATCGTTGCTTGCCTGTAGAACAGCCAGAATTATTGTTCGCGAGCTCTGAAGGTATGATGCTACCATACTGTGTACAGCTTCGACATCTTCTTCGGTTTGCTCTTCGTTGGCAACAGATATGAGCCCTGGCAAATCCACCACACTGAGGTGCAATCCAATTGGGCCGGTGACCTCTATTCGAAGGACGTCAACAGAAAAGGCGCCGGCGTTTTCGTTGTCGCAGCATCCACGAATGTTCATCAACCGTGACACCTCTTCGATAACACCAGGCAACTCCGACATATCCTTCAACTGTTTGCGATACGCGGAGAGAGTTTGTTGGACTTCCGCAGGCCGCGAGATGTGCGGCCTGATACTGGCAATAATCGTAACCGACTCACATTCTGTATGCCGAAGATTGATCTCACTAGGGAACCTAGTACAGAGTCCTTCCTGTCGAGGGAAGGGTATTCCCGTAACGCCCTCCAAAACTGAGCTTTTGCCAGTTGACTGGTCTCCACAGACGACCAATGCTGGTAGTGAGATCAGGTCACCTACACCGTGCGCTCTGATCTTCTCGACCTGGTTCAATCGTTGACTAGATTTGGAGGTTCGGAGGTGACTGAACTTCCCATCTGGAGGCTCGCCATCGCTTTGTGCGGTCATAGTATTGGATGAAATAATTTTTTGAGATTGTTGATTTGTTTCGAGTCTTGAATTCACTCCTTACTGGGTAAATTTAATGGGAGGATAAACGATCTTTATGGCAAGGGGGATTATGAAGCGAATAGGAATGCATTAATAGAGCTGAGCGTCTTAAGACATCATCTCATCGCCCAATCAACACTGCTGGATGTTTCAGTAATAAAATATGAGATGCAAACAGAAGTCTTTCTAACATTCCATGGGTGTCTCAACGTTTTCGTTAAATTGAAGTGTGCCCAATCAGCAGATAGATGATTGCCAACCACTGTCCGCAAACGCCTATTATCGTGATTTCTGCATTGAGAATCCAAGATCGTAACTTAAGCCTGGAGCATTAGAAGAAAAGTTATAAAACCCAAACACACGGAATTTGATATTTCACAATATTACAATTTATAAGCGTTAAAAAGTTTCAGGTCAGATTCATCTATCAACAAAATGGTTTCCTCCTTTCCGGCCTGTCAAATTCGCAGTCAATCTCCAATTTGTATCTTTCATTCTGCTTATCTGCCCCAGCCAGCCTGATTGTTTGTAGGGTCAACATTCGTACCACGTCTTCCCCATCCTGCCTGGTTGTTGGTAGGGTCAACTGCGGTACCTCGCTTGCCCCAGCCGGCTTGGTTATTCGTGGGATCAACGGCAGTGTCGCGTTTCCCCCAACCAGCTTCGTTATCAGCGAGGTCCACAGAAGTATCACCTCGTTTGCCCCAGCCAGCTTCATTGTCAGCGAGGTCTACAGAAGTGTCGCCTCGTCTTCCCCAGCCCGCCTGGTTGTTCGTAGGGTCAACAGCGGTACCTCGTCTTCCCCATCCGGCTTGATTGTTCGTAGGATCAACGGCAGTGCCACGTTTTCCCCAACCAGCTTCGTTATCAGCCAGGTCGACAGAGGTATCACCCCGTCTTCCCCATCCGGCTTGATTGTTCGTAGGATCAACAGCAGTACCACGTTGTTCAACTGGGGCAGCGTCGACAGCGCCTAGAAGAACCAGGCCCAAAGATAGAAGCTGAGAGATCTTCATATTGTAGAAAGAGTGGAGTAATACAAGGCAGACTCGTCAAGTTGTAAATTTGCTTTTCGTGTAGAAAACTTATAGGCGAGATGTTTAAGGTTGAGCCCGAGTTTTGTAGGATACATGAACAAGTATATTAAAATGAAGCTGCCGGTCTTTTTACTACCTTTGTATGCGGATCTATTTGCCCTCGCTTATCTTTTACTTAGGACATGGGTGAGTGTGAATTAGAGCCCACCTTGTATCTCATCGCAACTCTCTACGGATAACTTCCATCAATTTCTATTTAGTAAGAGTATCTATTTCAGTATCATATACTGGCCAATACTGGCTCAAAGATGGAAATTCTTTCCGGACCAAGCAGGTGTATTGCTATGATACGTTGCATCGTTCCCACACCGACCTCTTCCTCCGCATGAAAACTTGCCTCTCCTCCGTCATTCTCTTAATCTCTTTGGGCCAATGATTACCAAAACCTGTAAGAAGATATGCATGCAGCTGAGCTCAGCGTACGGGTTTTCCGGGGAAAATGATATCGTATACCAAAAGTAACCTTGCATGATTAGCGCCCACCTCGAATCCTTCGCTTGGATGAGCATGGGGGCATTGGGGGCTAGTTCAACTTCTCCGCATCACCAAATCTGGGTGAGACTCAGTTATGCAAGTACAAGGATGATCAAAATGTTGTCTATCAAGTAAACAAGGACAATTATTCTCATAGCAAGAATTTAGTATCATGCTTCCAATCCAATGTAACCTAGATCCTTGCCATTGGCTATCTTTGACTGTACAGCCTGAAAACGTCTGTGTCGTTCTAGTCATGAGAACATGACGAGCTGCTAACTTTCTTTACCCAAAGGGCCAGTGAATGAAATCTACAGACGGTGGAGTTCAAGTGTTTCCTGGCTATTCACCTCTCATTCAGTCGCCAAGTGATATTACGCATAGGACAAACAACCAATATGGCGTCTGAGGCCTCTGAAGAGTTTCATGACGAGGAACATTTACTAGGTGATGATGAGAAAGACAGAAGCCACAATGAACGACCGTCAAAAATCGTTTCACGGGCGAAACTACTCCCATATTCCGTTGCGTTCAATGTTGTGCTACTCTTGGCACTAATATCAACATGGGCAATCTCATATCGGAAATTCGCACAGCTAAGAATATTAAATGCAGTTTACTGTGAGTAACTATCTCCAACGTACAAGTTGACGGACAGATATCCTAACTTTGTCAATAGCTCCAGCTGAATCTGCAATTGAGTACAAGACAGTAGTCTTCACTGGGGGTCTACATGGTGATAGATCTGCCTACCAGGGATACTCTGAGGAAGTCAATGAGAGGTGGAACAGTCTTTTCAATGGTAAGCAAATTCCCATGATGAAACCATCTAGACGAGAAAAACATGTTAAACCATTGTAACTTGAAGAGATTGGCATTTCCCAGATTCCAGCGGCCATGGCAGCTCGACTACCCAATGCTACAACACCAACCGCTCACGACCCGAAACAATACATGGTTGAACTAGACGTCTTCCACCAACTTCACTGCCTGAATTTCATGCGCAAGATTGTCTATCCGGACATTTTCAAAATTGACCTAACGCCTGGCACAGAAGAGGGCGAGGATAACATCTATCATCTGGAGCACTGCTATGACCAGCTCAGGCAGTCAATTCAGTGCGCGTCAGACGTAGGCACTATATACTGGGAGTGGAGTGAACCAAAACAGAAGATGTTTGGTAATCTACGAACAACGCACACATGCAAGAATTTTGAGAAAATTAAAGAATGGGCTGCTCAGCATAAATTGGACGAGACTTTTGACCAGTTTCATAAGGTTGAGGGGGCTCCAATTCGGCAATCAAATTAGACATATCGCTAGAATCACATAGCACAATTATTTTCGTAGCTTCTGTAAGTATATACACGATAAAAGAATAAATTACAGATCTATTATATGTGTCATAACGAACAATTTTATAAATCGCAACATTATAAACAGAATCTTTTTTCCACCAATGTACTTTAACTTGGACACACCAAGTGGCAACATTACAGAAGACCGATAGGCCAATCCTTGATTCTAACTGGACGTCATTGCAATGACCTTGAGATATCATATCCCATCTCATAACTCCATGGGGAAGGTACAAAGAGACTCTCTTTTTATTGCATCATGTTCAATATGATCTACACGCTTCTAACTTCCTTTTCACCGACTAAACGGATATTTGGGGGCGCAGGATTGGATCTGCAATCCCAGCTTGATCAAAACAACGCAATCTGAGTCCCGTGAACAGGTTTTCGGACGTGTAACGTAGTCTATCCGCCCATCGCTTTCTCAAAAGTACCTGTATATAGGAACGATTGCTAAGCTTAAAGAGATAACATCCTTAGCGTAATGTTATATGCATGGCTAGTCTTTGCCCCATTACCCTTGTCAGCACGCAAATCCGTCTAGCCTTACGGCAATTCAGCTTTCACCTACCGGAAAAGGAATGAATCTCGGGTATCTCAACGGTCCCGAACTGCCCGTCTGTTGAAGGATTCAACCCCACGCAACGATATGCGAATACACAAGTGGACTCAATTCATGTAGCCAAGGGTCGATATCTCCAGTTGAAGCATATCCTAAACTCATCATCTTGGCGAGCGTGCGTGACAAAGAGCCGACGCCTTTATGTCTCGGCGTAGGTCCGAAGTTCTATGAGAACTCTGGGGTTATACTCCATTTCCATCATCCATTTCCTCACTTGCACATGTGTTTGCCGCCGCAACGACTTGATCATGATGGATCGACTTCGCAAGAGTTCTCTATTCACCAAGAAAAAGTCATCCAAGCAAGAATATGCTCAAATTGAAGGCAATGACAGTGAAGAAGCCTTGTTATACCAAACTACTTCAGCTGCACGGCCACGTTGGCGCCTGATTCCTCTCATTTCATCATTTTTACTCGGCGCATTGACTGTAGTGCTGGCACTTGGTCTATGGCAAATAATCATCACCAACAACCACAGCACAAGGACAAATCGACCTTTTCCAGAAATGCGCGAAGGCGCTGATGAAAAAACTGGTCTCCCATTAAGTTGGTCTCACGGCGACTGTGGCAACTCTCCGGCCGACGCGCAAGCCCTCGGCTGCCGATACAGCATCGTGTTGCACTCTTGGCTTCCCCAGGACTGTCTTACAGACGATGACATGGAGGATGAAAAGCTCATGTATGATGGTCGCAACTGGCCGTATGAAATCAACGGCAGAAATCTCACCATGGATGAGCTTCACCTTGGTGACTATGGTCACTTTACTACAACATTTGACTGGCATGTTGTCCACTGCATGTACGTGTGGAAGAGGATTCACAGGGCAGCTTTAGATGCGAGCCGAAAGATTGACTCGTATACGGCAAATTTCCACCATACAAATCACTGTGTTAAGATGATTGGTGGTGATCCGGGTGGCATGAAGGACTCTGGAACCAAGATTTTTGTCAAATATCCCACCTGTGCTTAATAAAATACGGATTTCATATGACTTAAGAAGATAAAACCAGATAATACAAACCTGTATCATGTATGGCTTTCACTCTGATTGGAAACTGAGCGTTGTATCGAACAAGCTGGATACATGCATGTCGACCTACTACTGCAGATCCCCCTCCTTCGTCAACTCGCCTCCACAGGATTTAGACCAAGATCTTATATGCAGAATCCGGCTAGGCTAATTCAGACCAATATGCCTCGCTTGGCCTAGTCATGAATCATGCATTCCTCCCTGGCACGTTGCATTCGGTAGGCTAATGGAGTGTGGTATCACTCAATCTCCACCCTTCTCGGAACTTGATAGATGCTCTCTGACCACACTTCTCCTCAGAGTTAGATATTTTCATGAAGTTTTGAAAGCACCAGGAATATGAAGTGATTGATGAGGGACACGACAACATGTTCACGTCCAAGGCACCAGACGCTGAATACAAACGACTTACTGGAGGCGATGATTCAGATACTGGAGAAAACGTGCAATCGCAGACAAACAAACGGCTAAGTCTTCTAGAACAGTCATTCAGAAGATTTAACGTCATACATGCCTCAATACTTCTCCTAGAAGTGATACTATGTGCTCTCCTCATCTCAGGCTTTATAGTGTTGAATCAGACGAGGCGGGCAGTAGGGTCAAAAGTTTCCCTCGATGGCTTATCACAGCTCGGATCGTATAATACTTCTATGAAATTTCAGGATGGCTCCCAACATATGGCTGATTCGCATGATGCTGATAAATATTGGAGAGACCTTCTTGATAGCGGAGGCGTGATATCCTTGAATACAGAATGGGCTCGGAAACAAGGATTGAGACCATCAGCGCAATCACCTACAGATCCTTCTCAGAGTATTTATCAAGTGGACGTATTCCATGCCCTTCACTGTTTAGTATGTTCTTATTTCTTACAATTTTCTTTATGTAGTCTGATCTAACTGGACATCATAGAACGCAATCCGCCAAAACCTCATGTCCAAGACACCTCCTCCGTGGGACGAGACACACATGCTCCACTGCCTTGACTACGTTCGCTCCCAACTACTTTGCCATCCAGACTTGACATTGGTCACAACCAACGATTTGGAGGAATTCGTTCTCGACGAAGTGCATACATGTCGCGACTATAATGCGATGGCCGATTGGGTATATAGACATCGGTGGGTTGAATTCCCGGAATGGCTAAAGACGAAAAGCGCGAAGAACAATGACCACGAGGCGACTCACAATCACACGATGGCTGAGCCCTCAGGTCATGATCACTCATAATTACGGCTAGCAACATAGATCTGATTTATTAGGGCCATTGAATGCGGGTTAAGAATAATACAAATCCGCCATTGTCCGTACAAAACGCCACTCATTGTTGCTTGTATAGCTAATGATCTTACACAATAATTTGTGTAGGCATCTCCCAAGGGTATGGAATCAAGGGATAGGATCATATGTTAAACGCCGGCCAGCATTCAACCATCCCGAGTAAACTTCTCTATCTAGCGGTAATCGTACGAAGAATGTGTCCAGACACATGCGGCCTACGGTCCAAGCCCGAAACCCCGCAAGTCCGTAATCTTGATTTAAACACCGCAAACGCCGCGAAACACCGCACTGTTGCTTCACGATGATGCACACCCTTGTGGATAAGTTGAACGTCTTTACAGAAGAGAAGCATCGCCGGTAGCCAGCGTGAGATGTTATCAGCACCCTAGTGTAAACTTTGTGGTGACATTGAGATTGGTCTCCTGAAGAAATAAGGCATCAAATATTATACCTGATTACCTGTACGTTGCCGCATATTTCCTGACCCGTGTAAATAACCCAAAGTTTCCACCTTCATTCATTGACTACATGACCGCGTCTCATCATTGCCGCGACAAACTATAATACCCGGTAGCGCATCTTATTCCATCACGAGCAGAATCTCTTGCTTCTCTAAAAGCGAAAGGTATGTGGCTGTAAAAGCTGTTAGTGAGAGCAAGATTTCTACTAATCTTCAGGTAGCCAGCCACCTACAAGTGCAAAGCCATCGATTTCCGACGAGTTTCATGCTTTTTCTCAAAATCTCAACTTTCTCTCGATCGCCCCTTGTCTGAGACTTATGTGCTATCCTCAAGTGCATTGAGGCTACCTTGTATAGCAAATGAACAAGAAAGGGACTGGCAATATCACAGAGCTCATCTGAGTCCCCATGGATTACGGTCAAAGCCATATCTAATGTTGCTTGTGAAATGATAGTGCTCTCGGCAGAGAGCTTTTGACCAGAGTCATACGTACACATACCCTTGCCAAACGACGAGTAGTCGAGCGCGAGAATACCACTATTACCACATTAGTCAAATATACAATAGTGTAGGGAGGTTGAGAATTGCCCTACGAGTAACAGACCGCTGATTGGCTACAGTATTCTAATCGTCTCATAGACGCCTCGATATTAGAGACGTTGACTAGCGCAAATATTGTGCGTCGCAGCTGGGCAGTCTCGTTGGACTGCTCAGAGACGTGATGTAGAACCTGGCTGAGGAGATGCGAAGCTTGCGCAGTCTCGTTGGACTGCTCAGAGACGTGATGTAGAACCTGGCTGAGGAGATGCGAAGCTTGCGCAAATCGCGCAAACAGCCCCAGGTGGTAGCTATTGGCTGTTGCTAAAGTATAAATACGATCAGGGTTGAGTACCTGCGGGATAGAGTTAGAAGTTCCCCCGTGAGATGATGTGGTATAATGTTTATAGTTTACTCACTCCAGATTCCCACGCTTCATCATCTACAGGCAAGTAGCTCTCTAAGCCCGCATCTATAGTAATCAGATGCCGTTTAGGATTACTCAAGTTGAGATATCTAGAAATAGCATCAATATCCTGCTGTTTTTTTTAAACCAGAAATAGCAAGATCTCAGGAATTAGACAGGCGCCGTAACTCTTGCATGTCTATGTCACGTACCTATCAAGAACCAAAATCGCCCACCACATTCGGCGGCATTCCTCTTCTTCAATCCACTGACCCTGCGCAGCACTTGATGAAAGAATAGACTTTTCAATGCCTAGGGCCGTTGCATACCGAGCACAGGATCCTACCGAGAGGTAAGCCGCCGGGTATACGCCATGTCCCAACTCGTAGAGTGCGATAAGAATAGAAGCCTGGAGAACTAGAGTTGACAACACCCCTGAAGCCTCCATCTTAAACTGAAATAGCTTCACCGTCTCGTACAATGACGTATTCCAGGTTTTGATCCGTGTGTAGCTTAGCTTCATAGACAGCACGAGCAGAAACAACTCAGCTCTCTTATAGGTCAACCGATTGAGCAGGTTCGCACAAAAGTGAGGCTTCGATATGATCGGCATCCACATGTGGACCGATTTAAAGAACTTCGCAGAGGTGGCCTGGATGTCCAGCACGCTCCCGACCAACTCGGCAATGTCATCTGTCACTGCCACATCGGCGTTTACCACTTTCAACTGCGCCTTAGAAAAGACCTCGGGATCTAGAAAACTCTCGGCAATGAAGCTGGAAGTGGCAGAAGGAAACGATAGCTGGCGCACGTCTTGCTTTTTCTCAACCAGCACGGCGGAAGGCGGGTCAACGATGGATTTCCCCACTGGCAGAATCGCCTTTATGCGGTTCTTCAGCTTCTCTCTTTTCCGACGGCCTGGGTAGTTACACGGAATGTTTTTCCTACACAGGTGTTACTCAACACTGATTTACTGCATCACCGCATTATCCGCCGCAGCGGAGTTCAAGGACAGACTCACTGAATGCAGAGGGTGCATTTCGGATACATTTTATCGCAGCGGCGTTTCGACTGGCGGCATGTCGCGCAAGACCACCGCAAAGCCAAAACCCCGAGAGTGCTGTGATTTGCCACGGCCCGAGGCCGCGGCGACGGGCTTTCGTTGGAAGTGGACATTGTGCATGTGCGAGGATGTAAGGTGAGCGGGCTTATAACCGGCGGCGTGGGGACATGCGGGCTTATAAGATGAACTGCGTGGAAGATTCACTGGGGCGGTGATTACTATTCAACTAAGATTCCACAAAGAACATCCGTCACGCCGTCGCTTTCTATTGGTACGAGTGTTGACATGACTAGCTAGTGGATAATTACTAACAAGAAATGTTGAAGGATACATATTAAGTTGGTATGGTCAATCTTGTAGCAAGGCTATTAACACAAAGTCGAAACTGCAAATACTCCCATCTCACTAATAAGTCAGCGGCACTAGTAGTGGCTGCTCATTTCGCTGATTTGTTGGCCAGCACCTGGTCTCTTCTTCATCTTAATCATAATCTCAGATGCCCTGGGGATCAGGCTGTTGTGGACCTTCCATTCCTTCTTGGGGTCTTCCAGTTCAAAGTCGAAGAGAGTAATCAGCGTTGCCACTGTCTTGCTAACCTCCATCTTGCCAAGGTTCATGCCGATGCACTTTCGCGAGCCGGCGCCGAAAGACAGATCCACATTGTTCAATTGCTGGATGCGGTTCTTGTATTCCTCGTCCGTCTCGTTGTCAGCTTGCAACCAGCGCTCGGGGCGGAACTCTTCAGCATCATCGCCCCAAACCTCCTTGTTTCTGTGAAGCACGTAGGCATTGAATCCAAGAGCAGTACCGGCCGGCACGACAGAGCCATCAGGAAGTGCCAAACCGCCAGATGGAACGTAGCGCTCTTGAGCGAAGCAGTTGCCGGGCATGTATCGGAAACACTCTCGGGAAACAGCCTCCAAGTACGGAAGCTGTCGGGACTCGGCATAGGGAACTGGCAGCTGCGAAAACTTGGCATTGACAATCTCGTCTCTCAGACGGCGGAAGACGGCAGGATGCTTCAGCGAGAGGTAAAAGATGGAGCGCAAGCTCGCCGCCGTGGTGTCGGCGCCGGCGGCAACATTGACAAGCATGTAGGAGAGGATACGGTAGATGTCGACAACCTCGGGGTTCTGCTGCTGGGCCTCGAGATAGCGGTCCAGGAAGTCGGGCTTGGATTGATCGTGGCCGTCTTCGCCCTTCATGCGCGCCATCAGATGTCCAAGGCAGATTCCGGTGACGGTTCCAAACGATGGCGGGCCGAATCGCATAATCGGGTTCTTGTCGAGAAACTTGTCGAAAATAGGATTCATGCCGACCGTAACGAGATAGTCGTAGGCTCTGTCCGAGACGTTGAGGGTGCCATCGAAATCATGTCCCTTCTCGAGATATCCGACCGCTTCACTCCATGTAGTCTTGGCGACCGCATCCATCCCAACTGGACAAGTCAGCTTGATTCCAATAACATGGCATAATTAGTGTCTTACAGAACAGCATCCATTCAGCAAAGTCGAAAGTTTTGCCAAACTCCTCGTCGCCAGCGAACCGTTGATCAAGTGCTCGGCACAGTGTAGAGATCACAGAATCAACGTGCGGCTCCATTGGCGCGACACCTGGAGCAGACCAATACTTTGCAATTGGCTTCTTAATCCGAGCATGCTCTTCGGGGTTACACTCTGAGAAAATATTGTAGTAGAGCTTGCCTTCAACCATTGCTCCACTGACGCCATGCCAATCGGTCTGTGATATAACGAGCAAACGTCAACCAATGTCCACTCGAATAAAATGCAATGTCGAGACTCACCTTTCTCCAAACTCCCCCAAAGTCAAAGCACGTCTTAATCAATGAGGGGTAGTCAACATCGATGTAGTTGGGGCCCATGCGAACAACAGGACCGTACTTGTCGTGGAGTTTCTTGGTCAAGAGGTGCATGTTTCCTCGATAGGCATAATACATTCGGTAGAAGTTGGTATAGGCTTGATACCGCACAACGTGTTATTGATGTGGCTCTCTTTCAGCTGTAGATAGTCTCATCTTCACTTACATGCTAAGAATGGCCCGGGATACTTCCTCAATGGCGAGATTAGGTACGAAATAAAGCTCCAGAAGACATAAGTCGCGACTGGGAGGAGCATGAAGATCACCGCTGGCTTAATCAACATGGCCGGGCCATTTTGCAGGAGCCCAGCGCCTTGGGCCGAGTTAGGAACAGAGTTATTGTCCATGATGACAAGCTTCCACCAGAACTTGGACTGTTCTCGTAGCAGTACCAAGACAACCTACAACTTCGGTGTAGTTATTCTGGAAAAACTTCCAAGTCCAAGAAGATAAACGGGGAACCCCTCTTAGTAGTTCACATGCAAACAACAAGAGCAATTGCCCTCAAACTTGTCTATAGGGGCCGAGACCCCTCAAACATGTCGTATCATTAGGCGGAATTCTACGTCCAAAATGATCCACAAGTCGACAGATAGTCAACAGCAATGAGTTAGCACCAACAAAAGGGTTCAGGGATGCCGTTATCCTTGACTCTACTCGAAATGACAAAATATCTGATTTGTTACAACCTTTTTCTCATCAGTGGGGTGGGTCAACCTCAACCAAGTTTTCAACTCTGTCCCCACAACGCACGTTTCACACTTTGGCAACGGGGGAAGCACTTAAACCCCGTGGTCCGGACGAGTTCTTCACGTCGAAGATCTCAATAATGGAAAGATCCTGGAGATTTCCTTTTCTGACGACTTTATTCATGCAAACCTTATCGACTGCTTCTCTCTGGGGAAAGTGACAAGTTGAGGTCGTATTATGATTACGGAGCAAGCACTGTAAGGTAACAGCAAATAAGGAGGCTGCTGTTGGTTCAAACATCCTTGCTGGATGCAAGCGTACTGTAGTGCTTCTCCGCAGCCAGGGGATGATCAACCTATGCAGCAGGAACTGAAAGGAGACGGTGACCCATCGATTCCCAGTTTCTGGCGTTACATTTACCCGTCCAAAGGGGAAAGAACACAACCAACAACAAACTTGCGTGCCTTGATTGGGGAGTTTTTGGTATGGACATCCACCCGGTTTTATCTCTCCGCGCGTGTCCTGATTTCCGTGCTTTCAGCGTGGAGATGAGTCCGATGCCTTTTGTCCGTCACTCGGCCGAGTCCCCTCTCCGCGGGCTTTCCCGTTGCGGGTTCCCGAAGATGTACGGAGTATATCCGCCTCTTTGCCCACTATTTGACCAAAGCCTATTTATAGGGCTATACACTACTCCGTGTACAATAATGCCATCCGGATAGAACTCGGGAATCGGCTATCGCTGAATAGTGGCCTGGTACTGGAGAAATTCCCTCCTCGTATATCTCGTACCACGCTGTGGAAAAGGCCAAATAATCTTGCGAATTACAGGTCGGCATCTCCTAGTGGCCCCCACGAGCCCCTAACCACCGCAGCCATTTCCCCCTCACCCGCGGATATCGAGGCTATATTCAGCCTAGGTCTTGGCAGGGTTTGGAAAGGTTTTGGCAGCTGTAGCGTGCAGCCTATCCTCCCAACCTCCGTAGGCGATTTCAACCAAGGATGATAACTAAACAAAGTTGATTTTCGCTTACGTTGCAACCTAGAAGTCTTAGCATACTCGTGGTTCCTCGCTTGACCCCAACCCTTGTCCAAGTGAGATATTTGCCGGGGTCTAACGGCTCGGTTTCCTGTTTGCCGCGGTCATCCATTCTAAACTAGGCAATGAACACTGACTTGGTGCAGAGATCACAGACAACCCCCTGATCCCCGGTGTTACCCCAGCACATGTAGTGAGGAAACCCATGTTCAGCCAGAAGACAGCAAAAAGGGAATTATGAAGAGTAAAAATTTTATGAAATTTTTTCAACTACCGCTCCCTTCTTGCCACTAAGCAACTGCAGGTACTGGTAATATTTCCCAGAACAGGTATCTTTGCTGATCTTTCCTCTTTATATTACCCGTATCCATCCGAAATGCTGTCCGTGATTCTGGTAACGGGCGTAACCCCAGGTCCAACCGACAACTCGGTGCCAGGGTGAGTCTTACTCCAGAGATTCAAAAACATGCTCCCCTTTCCCTGTTAGAATGTTCTGCAACACACGAGCCATCCTTCTGCATCAACTTTGTTGGAACAGGCTGTAAGCCACCAACAGCAGCCATGGCAAACCAATATCAGACGGGACTGGGCGGAGATGCGCCCAAGATGTTGGCTGTGCTGTGGTCACTTACCGCGCTGGCGCTGGTCTTTGTCATTCTTCGTTTGTATACTCGTGTGAGAGTAATTCGCGCGTATGGATTGGACGACTACTTCTATAATGCATCATTTGTATGTGCATTGACTCTTGGCGGCGAAAATGTGATCATTTGTATGTGTTGCCCTGGAACTAACAAATTAACAGGTTACCCTTTTAACCTACGACATTATGATGACGATTGCGTCGATGTATGGATTCGGCCGAAATATCGACGACGTTATCGCTCTCAAAGGCCCCGTCGTAGGAATGGAATCTGTCACGAGGGCAATTCTCTACTCTGCCATTGGTCAGACCATCCTCGTCTTCGGAACGATCCTTTGCAAGACTTCCATGGCTCTCTTCTTGGTACGACTTGTCCCGGACAAGCGCAATCAAATCATCATTTGGATTCCCAACTTCTTTCTCGCCACCGGCATCGTAGCCTCACTTTTCGTCTTCTGGTTTGCGTGCCATCCCACGGCCTTCCTGTGGGATCGTCGAATCCCTGACGGAAAATGCCCCATCGACCCAGGCCCAATCTCAACTTACGCAGGCGCCTGGTCTGTCATTACGGACTTTTGGTATGCAGCCTTTCCGTGGTATCTTCTCTGGAATATTCAAATGCCGAAGCGTGAGAAGCGAGTCATTGCTGCTTCTCTAAGCCTGGGTGTTATTGCCGGGGCTTGCGGCATTGAAAGAGCCATACAATTGAAGTTCTTGGGCAGCCCGAACTACCTCAAAGATGTTGTTGGTATCATTATATGGCATGCTGCGGAATTCTGTACAACCATGGTTTGTATCGGCATTCCTGTCTGTCGACCGCTCTACCGAGGCTGGTTGGAGGGTTTGTCCAGCGCAAAGGGAAGTAGCGGTACTGGAGGTGGCAGCGGATGGATTAGAAATAGGGACCAATCAGGGGATAATATGTTTTCGTTACAGACCATCGGTGGATCTGGGCCTCGAGGCAAATCGGCAAATGCAACGATAGATGATACCATGGCTGCCAGGCACAGCACTACCAGGGCGCGGGTCACGTCAGATAACACCAGTGAAGAGTCAATCCTCGACTCAGAGGCAAAAGATCATGCGAGAAACAATGGGAAAGATTTGGGGATCAGGGTCAAGACGGAGTACAAGGTGGATTACGACAGGAATTAGGAACAAGGTGGTTGAGAATTAACTGTGGTCAGGGACCTGAAGTGATGATAGACTAGGATTAAGCAGGGCTTCAGTAAACAAATTAATAATTATTCATTATAATATATTACTTCATGAAGCAAGTATTCGCAACTGCACAAATAGTTGGCTCTAGTCTTCTATTTACGATTTATTATCTGACATCACTACACGAGCTAGATGTCCATAACTACGGTCTTTAACTTGTTCGAGTAGTAATCAGAGAGGATCAAATTATAACCGGAAAATTACTTGCATCACTAGGAGAAAATTAAACTAGCGTTGGAATATGTACGAGAAGCCGATGAGTTTATTTTATGGAGTTCATGATAACATTTATTTAGCTATGTACGCAAGCAGAGCAGCCGGCATGCGAATTGCATTCTCACTGTGCATCTTCAGTCTTCCCATACATCTTGATCGAAGCTTCGTGAAGATGGCGCCCCATATCTTTTTCCACTGGCCCGACTTGCTGGATGCCCATCTCAAAGAGAGTCTTCATTCGCTTCGTAGTCTCAGGCCAAGTACATGCTCGAACAAAGTCTTGCATCGACGAAAGAAGATCCGTCAATCGAGGCAGCCCAGCACGATCATTAACAGCACGCTTAGTTTCCAGCAAAGGCTTGCGATCAAAACCAGCTATCCGGCGCGCAAAATTGTCCACAAAGGCAGACAACTCCGAATCCTTGATGGCACGATTGATGTACCCGTACTGGGCAGCAGTCGTAGCGTCGAAATCCTCACCCCCAAGGAGAATCTCCAAGGCTCGCGAGCGGTTTACCAAGCGAGGCAGCCACTCGATTCCTCCTCCGCCGCAATGAACGCCAGCAGCGGCCTCGGGCTGTGCAAAGATTGCTTTTTCGATGCTGCCAAAGCGCATGTCGCACGCCAGAACGAATTCGCTGCCATGGCCACGAGTGCGTCCGCGAACTTCGGCAATGCTGACTACGGGAAGACGTGCAAGACGAAGCACAAAGTTGGCCCAGTCAAAGATGGGAGTAGTCTCTTCGTCTTCCGGCTTTTCATCGCCAGCCGTTAAATCCCAATGGGCGATGAAGTAATCTTCAACCGAGCTATCAAATACGATAACTTTGACAGCTCTGTCGTTTTCGAGAAGCTCGACAAGCGTACGCAAGGCAGCATAGGTTCGCGGTGTAAAGAGGTTCAATGGCGGAGCATTGAACGTAGCTCTCCAGTAGGCTGAGCTGACTTTGGTGAGTTTTAAGACGTCGTCAAACGACCACGGCTCTGCGACGTATGGCATAGTGGTGGTAATGAAGTGTAGTGAATAGGTTTGTAATATGAAAGTATGTAGTTTGGATTGAAGATGTTCTTATTCAACTGATTGATGCTGCACTGTCCATATTTCAAGGCAAACTTCACATCCTTTTATAATTTTTTCCAATACCAACGACAACTTTTCATATACTTACAAAAGTTAAAAATAACAGTCTTACACATGCCATTTGAGACGTTTGGAATTATGTTGCTTGTCGGTAACTCCCGAAGTGAAGTCAAAATTGCTGCGGTGTGTCGGCCTTGACTGCGGGGAATTTGCGGTCTTTCGGTGTTATAGACGGCATTTTGAGTTATCTCAGCTGACCAAACTCAAGATTGGTCTATCAGAAGCTCTTCTATTACACTATTCTCGGTCAACCCACCATTGCCGTCATCTTATTAGTTTCAAATGATGATTATTTGCTGCATAGAATAGGACGAAATTATCACAAGCAAACAGAGATGCACAAGCTGAAACTACCCTACGCGTAAACGATGGTGCATCAACCATGTACTCATCGTATACAAACCAGCAAGGGTATAACGCTGTCTCCTACACAATTACAATGCAGCGAACAGAACAATGAGCGCCTCAAAAAACCCCAGACCCTGGTTTATTGTGTCGATTGCGACCAGCAGTGGCCGAATATTGTCTTGGGATATTTTGTTTGTCATGTTGTCACCGTCTTTGTCGCTCCATAACCACATGGCCGAACAATAAAATCTCCACACGGGCGCTCTGTGCAGTTAGCCTAATTGTATTTTACCCAGGCCATTGAAGGAGCTACAAGCCATTGAGGCCATTGCAAATAAATAAATATAGCAGATAATGTCGTCGTTAACCATGATGACTGGTTCCTGTTTGACTGAGTCAGACCAACACTCACTTTGGTCTCAGGAATGTGCCTTAATAAGCCGGCATTGTGCCGCACAACGGCAGCAAACATGTAGCTGTGAGTCACCAGTTGCCGCGATGTTTGCTCGGCCGCCGTTTTAAACGCCCCTCGCGCGTCTGTCACCTTCGTTTGTTCAAGATTCTCTCCCAAATATTAGCAATGGCTACCAACAGCGCACGAGAAAATTCAAGTAAGTTCAATTGCGAATGCCTCATTAAGGCCCAAGAGCGAATAACTTGCTAACGGACATTCTTCGTGGGGCAGTCGCCGCAACCGACCCGCAGCCGGAGGGCACACCGGCTCCGGTGGCTGACGGTAATGGGACCAAGGCCGGCATCCAGCCCAATTCTTCGGACACAGCACCCGCTCCAACCAAAGTAAAGACCGAGAAGGAGCTTGAACGGGAACGCAAAAAGGCAGAAAAACTCGCCGCCTACGAGCAGAAGAAGGCTGCCAAGGCCGCAGCGGCCACCACCGCTGCGAAAAAGACCAAGGACAAGGAGAAGGAGAAAAAGGCCGCGGCCGAAGTCCTGCCTCCATTCGTTGAGGACACCCCGGAGGGAGAGAAGAAGCGGCTTAAGCCCTTTGACGATCCTCACTATTCCTCATATCATCCTGTTGCTGTTGAGTCGGCTTGGTATGCTTGGTGGGAGAAGGAGGGCTACTTCAAGCCCCAGTTCACACCAGAAGGCGATGTCAAGCCTGAGGGCAAGTTTGTCATCGTTGTTCCCCCTCCTAATGTCACGGGAGCTCTGCAGTAAGTCTCCCTATACATCTGTTTATAATACTCATAACTAGGAATTATTGACAATGGAACAGCATGGGCCATGCCTTGGGCAACTCGCTGCAAGACTTGATGATCCGTTACAACCGCCAAAAGGGAAAGACTACATTGTGGCTACCCGGCTGTGACCATGCTGGTAAGATTTCTCCCGGTATGCCTTGGTTAATTGACATAATCTAATGGCTCCCAAGGTATTGCGACACAGAGCGTTGTAGAAAAGACTCTCTGGAAGAGGAAACAACAGACCAGGCATGATCTGGGCAGAACACAATTCGTTGAGCTCGTCCAGGATTGGAAGGAGGAGTACCACCAAAAGATCAACAATGCATTTAGAAAAATGGGAAGCAGTCTTGATTGGAGCAGAGAGGCGTTTACAATGGTGCCTACCCCAAGATCGCGCGGTGGCTACAACAGTCAAGCTAATCTCTCAATAGGACGAGCACTTTTCATCAGCTGTCGCAGATGTTTTCATCAAATTCCACGAAGAGGGCATCATCTATCGAGCCAACCGTCTTGTCAATTGGGATTCTACATTAACGACCGCCCTCAGCAATATCGAGGTAGACAATGAGGAATTGTCAGGACGAACGCTTCTTGATGTCCCAGGATACGATAAAAAGGTTGAGTTTGGAACCATTGTTCATTTCAAATATCCCATCGAGAATTCGGAGGAGACTATTGAAGTTGCGACAACGCGTCCCGAGACCATGCTGGGCGACAGTGGCATCGCTGTACACCCCGACGATCCTCGCTACACACATCTCGTAGGCAAATTTGCTGTTCATCCCTTCATCAAGGACCGCAGACTTCCAATCGTGGCCGACACATATGTCGACCGCGAGTTCGGTACCGGTGCCGTCAAATTGACCCCAGCACACGATGTCAACGATTTCAAGTTAGGCATGGCCCACAAGCTTGAGTTTATCAACATCTTGACGGACAACGGATTGATCAACGAGAACGGTGGCCCGTACCAAGGACAGAAACGATTTGACGTCCGGTATTCCATCCAGGAAGATCTGAAGAAACTTGGTCTCTACGTGGATAAGAAGGACAACCCCATGACTGTACCTCGTTCAGAGAGAACCAAGGATGTCGTCGAGCCTATGATGAAGCCACAGTGGTGGGTGAAGATGGATGATCTCGCAGGGCCAGCAGTAAGCCTCACATCCTTTAGACTGTTCTTCGTGCTTAGTCTTATTTGCTCATACCTTTTACATAGATCAAAGCGGTCCAAAACGGCCAAATCAAGATCAAGCCCGAGTCGGCGGAAAAGAACTACCTTCAGTGGATGGCCAACATCAACGACTGGTGTATCTCAAGACAGCTGTGGTGGGGACATCAGTGTCCTGTGTACCGCGTTCGATTTGAAGGGGAAGATGACCAGGATACCGATGACAGGTGGTTCGCGGGACGAACTCAAGAAGAAGGTATTACACTCGTGTTCCAACTCTCATTTTAGGCGCCAGATACTGATTAGAATACAGCTTTTGTCAAGGCCAAGAAGGCTTGGCCGGATAAGAAGTTTGAACTGGTTAGTTAATATCCTTGATCCTTTCCTTGGTCTACCCGAGTCAGAGTTGCTAGAGATTGTGTTTCTCGATGAACGCTTTATCTCTTGGATCTCTTGGTCCGCTAGAGGTCAGCATCTCGGAGGCTAACGAATGAGATAATAGATTCGGGATGAGGATGTCCTTGATACATGGTTCAGCTCTGGTCTCTGGCCTTTCGCGACTCTCGGCTGGCCAAGAGAAACTCCCGATATGTCTCGTCTATTCCCGACCAGTGTCCTAGAGACCGGATGGGATATCATGTAAGTTTATCTTTATGCGAGAACATCCCATCTCATTTGTAAAGAATATGCTAACTTGGAGATTTGCAGTCCTTTCTGGGTCGCCCGTATGATCTTCCTCGGTTTAAAGCTTACTGTAAGTAGTATGCCGCCTCCTCTTTATGACAAGCAATATTAACTCGATTAACAGGGCACCGTACCATTCTCTGAGGTATTCTGTCATTCCTTGAGTAAGTTTACAACCGCTCTTGGCGTAGCTCACACTGAGCTGACCTTTGTACAGTTCGCGACTCCGAAGGCCGAAAAATGAGCAAATCGCTTGGTAATGTTATTGATCCTTTGGACGTCATTCGCGGCATCGAGCTCCAAGCTCTGCATGACAAGCTCCTTACCGGCAACCTCGCTGCTACCGAAGTCAAGAAGGCTACCGCGTACCAGAAGACCTCATTCCCGCAAGGCATTCCGGAATGCGGAGCAGACGCTCTTCGCTTCGCTCTCATCGCCTACAGTACGGGCGGTGGCGACATTAATCTCGATGTCAAGGTCATCCACCTTTACAGGCGCTTCTGCAACAAGATTTGGAACGCCTGCAAGTATGTCCTCGGCAAGCTGGATGCTGTTAAGGACTTTGTTCCCGCGAAGCAGCTGTCTCTTAATGGAAACGAGTCGCTAGCAGAGCTCTGGATTCTTGGGAAGATGAATCATGCTACCAAGTCAATTAATGAGGCTGTTGAGCAGAGAGATTTCATGAGGAGCGCTAACCTTGTATACTCCTACTGGTATTTCCAGCTGTACGTGGCCCCCTTGCGCAGACTAACTCGGGCTGGACTAATTGTTTACTATCTAGATGCGATGTTTTCATCGAGAACTCCAAGGCTTTGATCCAGGAGGGATCTGAAGCTCAGATAAATTCTGCGCTTCAGACACTCTACTCCGTTCTTGAAACTGCTCTCGTCCTTTCTCACCCCTTCCTTCCCTTCATAACAGAAGAATTGTGGCAGAGATTGCCCAGAAGACCGGATGATGCAACACAGAGCATTATGATAGCGAAATATCCCGAATGGGACCAGCAATTCGAAAACCCTAAGGCTGAGGCTGCCTACGATATTGTTCTGGGCTGCTCAAAGGGTGTTCGGTCCCTGGTAGCCGAGTACTCACCTAAAGACGAGGCGAAGATCTTCATTCATGCCTACGATACAGCGTCACACAAGACCGTATCGGAGGAGAAGTCGTCCATTCGTTCTCTCAGCGGCAAGGGCGCCATGGAAATTGAGATCCTCTCGCCGGATCATGCTCGCCCTACCGGCTGCGTTGCCTTCCCCGTGTCCAGCGCCGTTTCGGTCTTCATCTACGTCAAGGACCGCGTTGACTTGGACGAGGAGATTGCAAAAGCGGCAAAGAAGCTGGAAAAGGCCCGTGCTGCTGTCCAGAAGCAGACCAAACTCCTTCAAGATCCAGTGTACATCGAAAAGGTTGCTGTCGCAACGCAGAATGCCGACAAGAAGAAGTTGGCTGATCTAGAGAGCGAGGCGAATGGCTTTGAAACAACCATTGAGCAATTTAGGCAGCTAAAGCTCGAAAAAGAAGAGTGCCAATCCCATAGATTATTGGGATGGCAGAACGATGGATCTTAAATCTCGATTTGGGTCCCGTAATTTTGCCATACGCGGCAGGCTTGCGTTGATCCGAAGAGGCATATCTCACTCTAGTCCATCCTGTTATTTGCACCATGTAGCCGCGGATGAGGGCGGTTTCGTTTGCTTAGTCCACGCACTCTTACTGTATTAAAAAAAAAATCACAAATGGTTTCATTTGCATTTGCCCATGTACCTAAAAGTGTGAAAATGCCCGCTCTCCATTCGAAATATGTCGGGTAACCGAGTGCCAAACTGTTAACTTGATCTCGTCCTGTTCTATGGCGTGACATTGATACCTACCTCAAAGACCCTGGAATGTTCTCTGGACAGAGGCTACATCCACCCAGAAAAACTGAACGAGTAGGGTCGACTTTTCCCCATTGTTCTAGATTGTGATGGTTTAACCTATGGATCATGCGGTACAACAGTATCGTGTCGAAATCGGTCAAGTTTTAGTGGTAGAGAGAGGTGTGAATATCTTGGTTCATTGATATGGAGCAGCAATATCGGGGATATGTTTGTGAATTTGTGCTCAGATATTTACATAAGCTGACTCTTCAGGTGAAATATGCAATCCAAATCTGAAAGCATTCAAGATTTGGCTGCCACAATTTTTCAACCACCGCGCATAGTGTCAATAGGATACCTTGATTAACTAGAATGACAGAGCAAGATTGGTCCACGACTCTGGTGCCTTCTTCTCTCGCCTCCGCTTCATAAGACGACCTGCACAATGAGATCTGCGGCTAGCCTTACTTGCATAAGCTAGAACTAGCAGCCGGCTGAATATCACAACGGATCTCATTATACGTGGAGCCATTAAGATCAGCGATGTGTATGATAGATCCAGTCAGTCATATTCAGTATTAACCTCAAGCTATCTGCATGAATCAATTTTAATCGATCTAGTTCTCAGTCTTCATGGTACATCGCGACTTATCTTCACAAAATAGGGTCTAAGGATCCAAACGAATGTATTTCGCTGAATATCAGCCATCTGTTAAGTCATCCCCGCCACAGCCTGTTCTCAGTACACGTATTCCAGGAGGTGCCTCGTAATTATTTTGCCAGACTTTGATTAGTAGTATGGCTGCTGCACTGATGGGTGGTATCGAAGAGCCTAGATATCAACTCCCTGCAATACTCGGTGAATGTTGATTGGAAACACGTTGCCAATACATGTTAGGTTGGGTCGCACATGGTTCTGTTGCGTCGCCTTGCATGCTGCTCCATCGTTGGGCACGAAGCCTCGTCGAAAAGCAGAGATTAATAATATTCTATCCTGTGCGAGTCTCAAGACTATAAAACGTACAATTCAACGCTTTGACAGTGACAGCAGAAATTCCTATCCACAGTAACAGTTGAGATTTTCAGCATACAGTTTGGAGATGTTCTTTGCAGCTTGCCTCTTCGGCCTTTTCACACTCCCAGGTGTCCATGCAGATGGCTGGGACAATTTCTCGAACAACCTCGCAACAGACCTCGCACCATTTCTATCCCTATTTGGTGAGCAGATCACCAAGCAATACCTCAGCGAAAGTATTACCACAATTGATTATTTTATTTTCGCAATGGCACCCATGGGCATCCTGACCGCGATCGTTTCGGTGATCCGAGTGTGCGGGAGCCCATCATTGCGTGCCCTCATTGGCAGAGCACTAGAAAGAGAGGGCGAAGCTGAGGCAGAGCTGTGCTCCTCTACGGGTCAAGAGGTGTGTGAGCTCTACCACAATGGCGGCATCGCGCGAACATTCGGGCGTCCAAAGATTCTTGAGGTTGTGTACGACCCCGAGCATAACTTCGCAGATGAGAAAGCGGGTATATATACATTTCAGGAATTTGTCGAGCAAAATCCAAGGAAATGGACACGGATTCAACCCCCAGATTCCCCAGACAGAGAAATATTTGCTACTGGAGCGTTTTCTCAAAACTTTTCTCCAAATCTCTCCCTTAACGTTGGGATCAAGAGAAAGCCTCCTCCTGTTTTCTGGGCAGTTGCCATGGTTGGCATGGTATTACAGACTGGTGTTTTGATCTTCGCAGTCCTTGTGACATACTACCTGCCCTTGGGAAAAAACGGCGGTCGTCCAGAATCGTATGCCTGTCCGCTCACCATCACTGGAACTCTACTTTTGTGCGGCGGCATTTTTCTTTGTGCATTTCTCGTGGGGGAGAGCACAAAAGAACAAATATTTCGCAGGAACAAAGGCGACAAAGACAAGCATTTACCTACAGAAACTTTATACTGGGTTCAATCAGGTGGACAAGTGTTCGAGGACCAGATCATTGACGCCTTCTGCTGCAGCGACCAGGGCGACCCTCTGCAGGAGTATATCAACTCGGAGAAGAACCAGTTTAAAATTTCACAGATTGTGGTTTGGGTTGTTATTGGTATCTCTGTCACCGGCTTTGTGATGCAGTTTGTCGGACTACGGGCCATCCATTCTGCAGTATCTGTGGCCCAGCTTGGAGCCACAATGCTGATGAGTGCTGCTCGAGCTGCGCTCCGCATGCAGCGCTCAAAACAGGACAACCTTCTTGCTTCACACTCGCGTAGCGTTGCTGGACACGAGTTGGACTGGTTCGCCCTGCACATTGGCATGAGAGATATTCAAGGCGGGCCAAGACCTTCATCATCAACACAGGATTCACAGGCTTACCCACGTCTCCTTTGGAGATTCTGTGGTACGCCTGGCAACACACATGGAATCATGACCACGCTGCCACCCTCTCCTAGCGAACTAAACATCGCTGCCAAATTATTAGCCTACCGGACTCGCCTCGCGCAACTCACCCGGCCGCATTACACTTGGATCAAGGGCGCACATTCTGCAGACTATTTTGACGTTGGAATGGTCGAGGTCCGAGAATATTCCCATCGGCTTGTTCTCGCCATTGAGTCTACAGTTAATACCATATTTTCTAAGAGCCCGAAAATTGGAGACAAGTGGAGAGACGCTCTATCTATATTCTGGAGTTTTGCGTCCAATGTTGCAACTGAGGATGGATCAAGCCAACATACTCTATATCTAAAACTAATACGCAAAGACCTGACAACTCCTTGGATGCTTCAAAACAAATTAGAGCTAGAAGGGCTTCTGGCACTGTGGGTTTGGTCATTGAAGTCTGATCCAGCTGTTGAGGTATCAGACTCACAGAGTGGTCTCACGATATCCCGAGCTACTGAAATACCGACACGGCGCATTGTTTCAACCAACAAATATATAGAGACTGACCTGAAGATATGGCTCGGCGACAGGATTCCCATTATTACAGAACATGAACTTTACTCTACTTCCATTGGATTAGGCGATCCAAGCATCACTAAATGGAAACTGGGTGGCCGAGAAGTTCGGTTCTTTGGTTGGCACACGACTGAGATGTCACAGAGCTCTAATCCTACACCCTTCAGTATTATGTCGGTTTATACAGAAAGCTCTCTTTTATCTCTATGTGTCCAGGAGGTGTTTGGATCTTTCATCGCGAGCATTCTGAAGATTACGGATGATATCGGTGATGTCAACACCCAAGACTCCACGTTTCCGCTTGGAGAATGACTTGATGACTGAGATGATAAAGCTGTTCACTGAAACGCGGTTAGGCTCTGAAGAAGATGCACTATTGTGTATCTTGCCTACGATAATACCTCGACTGGGGCTCTCCTCCCCAGAAAAAACCGTAGCAGCAGCAAAGAGAATGGCGAACCAGTATCGAAGGGCTGGTGAGTGGACACAGGCAGAAGCAGTGCTACGACGGGCGTGGAAAGTTTGTGATGAATCTCAGTCTCACGCAAGAAAGGATAATCGCCAAAACGACCAGCCGACTCACGCAGACGGACCCATTCAACAAGCAGCAATCGCGTTAGGCGAGCTATATCGGTGGGCAATGCGAGATAATGAGACGAGAGAATTCGGCTTGCGTGGTATTGAGTGGCTCTCGAACCAGATACCCAGCCGCCAAGCACCGAGCCCTTCAGCTCATGATGCAATTATTGCTCGTTACAATGATATCGCAAAAAAAGTCGTCCAGCAGAACACTAACTCCAGTGTTATCAGATCATTCTCTGAGATTGGAGATAATTTAAATGACTTTTTATTGTCTATCACTTTGTCAAACCAAATGACAAATGAAGACAAGGGAAAGGCTCTTTGTTCAGCGGCGAAGCACGGTTGGACGGAGGTGGTCCTTGCTTTACTTGAATTGGGCGCAGAGCCGGACTTCAAAGACCCAGCCCAAGATTCACGAACAGCACTTTCACAAGCGGCGGGGAGTGGAAGCATCAACACTATGAAGGAATTGATAGATTGGGGGGCATTTCCAAACTCAACAGACTCAAAATACCGGACGCCTCTGTCGTACGCTTCGGAGATGGGCCATAGTTCTGCGGTTCAGATACTGTTAGGAGATCAACGCGTCGACCCAAGCATGAAAGACAAGGAAGGATTAGCGCCGCTGTCATGGGCAACCAAGAAGGGGCATGAGGCAGTTGTTGAGCTGCTGGTTGAGAGCGGCAAGGTCGACATAAACGCTGAGGACGATGACAGAAACACGCCACTGATACTGGCGGCTTCAGGTGGGCATGAGACAACAGTGAAGCTGCTGATTCGGAGCGGCGCAGACTCAAACGTAAAAGATAACAACGGATGGACAGCACTAACTCATGCAGTCTTGGAAGGGCATGAGGCAATCGTGAAGCTGCTGATTCAAAGCGGCGCAGACCTAGACGCAAAAGATAACAACGGGGGGACGGCACTAACTCATGCAGCCTCGAAAGGGTACGAGGCAATCGTGAAGCTGCTGATTCAAAGCGGTGCAGATCTAAACGCAAAAGACAACAACGGATGGACGGCATTAACTCATGCGGCTTCGGAAAGGCATGAGGAAATCATGAAGCTGCTGGAATAGCCTTCTTAATCATCTCCGGCACCCTCATAATTCATGGCAAGTAAATGGCTATAGACGGC
This sequence comes from Trichoderma sp. IMV 00454, assembly GCA_001931985.1. Lineage (NCBI taxonomy): Eukaryota > Fungi > Ascomycota > Sordariomycetes > Hypocreales > Hypocreaceae > Trichoderma > Trichoderma sp. IMV 00454. Next base: position 539,759 of record MSJK01000189.1, on the reverse strand, counting down.
TGCTAGATGGCTGCTAGAGGCGGTAGAGTATTCTTGGTTATGCTGTGAGATAAAAGGGACACTATACAACAGTCGGGGTCTCAAAGTTTCGTCTCAACTTCGGGTATTTGTCTTTCTACAGATTGTCTGCGAAATTCGGAGAAATAAAGGGTTGCTTATGCCATATATTTCTCTAGTTGTAGGACTTTGGAAGAAGGAAATGGCATATTATAAGTTATAGTATTTGCGTAAAGATCTATCTTTTTACTACTCATGCATTCGAAATCTTCATTAACAACCAAGCTATGCATGATGAAGACATAACTTTGGTATGATGTTTAACGATTCCAGAGCGTTTAGGATAACTACTCGAAAGTTTCGTACCAAATATCGTTAGCTACACCACTGTTAATGCAGATGCATATGATTGGCAAAGGCGAATAGCTGCTCTTAAAATTCGTCGGCTTAGATGTGCAGCAGAGAACGGACTAGTCAGTAGTGACTATGTACTATACAACTATAAAACAATTGTTTTTGAGATAATTATATTGCCAAGGTACGAAGAAGCATTTTCTCCAGATTCTATACCTTACCTTCAGCATGGTTACAAGCGGAGTGATAGATAGCACTACCAGAAAGCAAATATAGCCTTACTGTTGTTACGCGCTACAGGTTTAATGTGTAGCAATGGTAAATACAAGGTTAGAAACTTGAAAAAAAGACGTAATGGCATCACAGTTCTCAGTATTTCTAACGGTAAAACTTATAAGCTCTGGGTATTCGCCTCAAACCCGTTCGCATCTTCACGAATGTCTTATCATCCAAACCAAGTTATAGTCTCAAGAAGAAAGTAATATCCAAGATGTAATCATTAAAACTCAGTCATATAGGTAACAATACATCTATGCGATAAGTCGAACACTTTGACATTTCAGGGGCCTGGCAGCTTTCCCAACCTACGACATTGGGAAAAGCTAAAGCAGAAGCGAATACTTCTGTCTTCTAACAGTTGAAGCTAAATAACGGATGGTATATACAAGCAACTATGCCCTAGTGCTATATCCTGAGTACTACGTCCACTACTTTCTGCACACCATGGCTAGCTGGAGATATATATGGCTGCGGCCACGACTATTCGTGCGTCTTTCGCAGGTTAGCTGGGTTCGCAATAAAGGCAGCACACACCCCAATGGCGGCCACCAGAGTCGTTGCCCCAAAAGCGAGCCTCAGTCCATCATAGTACACCAGCCGGGCACTGAGCTGAATATCAGGCGGAAGCGTCCGCAAAGCTTCCACCGAATGTCGGATCTCGTCGATAATCTAAGTCGAAATCTACGTCAGTTGCCGATTTCCCTACCAGTTATGCGCTTTTAAAATGACCAAGGAAAAGGGGCGTACTCTCCATTTATCTGGTACCTCGCTCAATACCTGCGGTAAGCGTACACTGAGCGTGTTCTGGACAATGGCTGAAGTTATGGACACTCCCCAGACAGTTCCCAAAGATCGAACGAGATAGGTTGTTGAAGCGGATACGGCGTGGTCTGAAGACGCATGTGAGTGAAGGAATCTCGGTGTATCAGTAAGCCATACAAGCACATACCTGAATGAGCGTGGGACGCAATCGAGATAAAGAGAGTTGCCGGGTACACGATTCCTGTTCCTAAGTGAGAAGGAAAGATATACAAGACATACTTCCACGAGGCATCCGAAAACGCCCACGACGTAACCAAAGCCTGGCCGATTGTCATGAGTACGAGCCCCGTGCGCATGAGTGGAATCAGCTTCCCCCAGCGAGACATGACTGTACCAGCAACCAAGCCACCCAAGGGCATGGCCAGCGAGGGGATAGCCAGACGAGCGCCGGCTTTGGTGGCTGAGTCTTGAAGGACGGCTTGAAAGAAGAGCGGAAGCATGAAGAGATACTAACGGCGTAGCATGTCAGCAAAGATTTTAGTTTCGGGCGATCATCCGTGTAATAGACGAACCCCGTATGTCGACATGCCAGCGCAGATGTTGGCGATTTGCGTGGCAATGGGCATTGCTCCCTGAAGCATCCTCAACGGAATAATCGGCAAGGCAGTCGTCTTCCCCTCGACGGCAACAAAAGCAACAAACAGCACGACACTGGTCGAAAGCGATCCAATCACCCAGGGGCTTCCCCAAGGCAACTCGTTTCCACCCAGACTCATACCCAACAACTGCGTCGAAACAGCTGCCACGAGGAGAAGAGCGCCAGAGAAGTCGACTCGTTTCCACACAGCACCAAATCCGCCTTCAGAGACAATTCCACGATGCTGGTTCTTGAGGACAAAGTATCCTGCACCAAACGCAAAGATGGAAAAAGGTATCTGGAAGAGGAAACACCAGCGCCAACCAACCAAGTCGGCAATAGTGCCGCCAAAAGAAGCGCCACAGATTGCACCCATTCCCACAATTCCATTCTGCATAGCCTGATACATGCCTCTCTTTTTAAACGGTATCATGTCCGAGTTGATAATAGTAGCTATAACCAACGTCAGTCAGTCAGCATGTAAGACGTGTAAAACCACCAAGTTGTTTTTTCGCCTCACTCACCCATAGTCATAAGTCCCGCTCCCCCAATCCCCGTCACGGCTCTCATACAATTCAGCGCCAACATGCTTTTCGCCACTCCACACCCAAGACACCCCAGCGCAAAAAACGTCGTGGCCACGAAGAAGCAAGTTCTTCGACCGAAAATGTCAGACACCCGCCCGTACAGCGGCTGGAACGCAGCAGAGGTAACGAGGTAAGACGTAGTCAGCCAGGAGGCGCTATTAGCGGCATCGAACTCGGAGCTGATGACGGCGTAAGTGGCGGCGGTGATTGTGCTGTCGAAGCCGTAGAGGAAGACGTTCGTCATGATGGCCAGCTGGATGGAGACGAAGCCCGCGGGGGGAGACCAAGATTCATCGGGGGCGGAGAGAAGAGGCGTGTCTTCTTGGGCTGGGGGACGCTGGCTTTCGATGTCGTCGACTTGAGGTTGAGTGTTGTTGTTAGATGTTTGTGAGGTTGAGGAAGACTTTGATATAGGCGGCGGTGTGAATATTTGAGTTGATGAAGCCATGGTGGAGTGGGCAAGTTCTGTCTGTCGTGGTGCAAGTTGAGAGTAGTCTTTTCACAATACTGTTTAAAAAGAAAGAGAAAGAAGAGAAAGAGTTGCAGATATTTTTGTTCTTACGGCAACGACATATATAAGTTGCAACCTCAAATCACATAATTGCCATCCACCAACCCCCGACAAGGATCTCATGCCGTGCATCCACCCCCGTTGATTCGACAGAATGCCCACACCAAGCGCATTGCACCATCGCCTCCGGCCGCTTCGTGATGCGGCACCCCCTGCACCATTTTCCGATTCGGCTCATTTTCATTAGCTGGGGTTAATAAGATAATAGAGTGAAAAAATTAGACAGATTGAGATGGTTTGGAGATCGGCAAGTGAGTCAGAGCCGATGGGCCGCTTATTCGGATGTCGTCAAGTATGCTGGTTTTGGTGTGTAAGTTCGTTTACTCGTTTGCATGATTATGTGTGGCTGTTGAGCACGCAATGATTGGCATTGCAACCCCTTGAAAACAGTATTCAATCGTATCCTCAATTAGATGTTAATTCGCACTGCGTAGCTAAACAAATGAAACCCCCCATCAAGTACACCATACTTACCCGTCATCATCAAACTGAACCATCAACCCAAGGCTGCATGTCTCACACCAGACCTCATGCAAACCCTCAATCTCATCCCCAACACTCCACACCGCTCCATATCATCAAACAATGACTCAAAAAATAAAACATCAATTCTAACTCATTGCATCATCTCACATTTGGTATCTTAGCAACATCTCATTTCTTCGCATCGGCCTGCATCCCGCTCTGCACCCAGTTCCTCGTCTCCTCCGCCTTCTTGTCCATCTCCTCAGGACTCAGCTTTGCCAAATCAAACGCAGTGTGCGGCTTGGGCACATGACGACCCTTTTCGAAGCCGGGCCGCTCGAGGAGCGTGTGCAGCCACTTGTCCAGGGCAGGGAACTCGTCCAGCGAGACACCAGCCCAGGCTACATTACATTCATCCCAATTAGCGCCAACGAAAACAAGAAGAGAAAGAATAGATTAAGTTAAAGATGGTGGTAACTTACCGTGAGAAGCAACCCATCCCCAGGAGGCAATGTCGGCAATGGTGACGCGGTCGCCGACGAGGAAGCCAGAGGTGGACTTGGCCAGCTGGTTGTTCAAGACGGAGTAGAGGCGGCGCGTCTCGTTGGTGTAGCGGTTGATGCCATACTGGATCTTTTCAGGGGCATATCCTACACTCACCTTCGTAAGCAACAACTCATTAACGATGCTCATATTGTTAAGAAACTCACGGTTAAAGTGGTTGGCTTGTCCCTGCATAGGACCTAGGCCACCCATCTGGAAGTGCAGCTACATCCTAACAGTCAGTCTCATAGCATCTCAATATTTTTACAGCCAGAACTCACCCAGCTGTTCACCTCCCAGGTCTCCTTAGAGTCCTTGGGGTACGAAACCTTGTGGTCCTTGTCATAGCGGTCCACGAGGTACTGCAGAATGGCACCGCTCTCAAAGATGCGAATCTCCGATCCGTCGGTCCACTTGTCTGTGAGGGCGGGGATGCGGCCATTGGGGTTGATTTCGAGGAACCAGTCCTCCTTCTGCTCATTGGCGGTCATGTCGATGGCGTGGACCTGTAGAACAGAATGAATTGTTAATCATGCTCAAGGTGCAATGCAATGCAATGCTCTGTGACATGTCTCATCTCACCTTGTACTCCAGGCCCAGCTCCTCAAGCAGGATGGACGCCTTGATGCCATTGGGCGTGGCGGCCGTGTAGAGCGTAATGTCAGTAGGGATACCCATGTTGTTGAATAATTGCCGTCCTAGCTGTAATATGCGAGCAGACATGTACTGTCAATCGTATTGGAGTCAAGATGAAGCTTCCCTCGGCGGATAGTAGGCAGTTATATATACTCCACGTATTTCTCCAGGACTTTTTGTTAGATCCAACCCTGACTAAAACCAGCAATGAGGTAATATCCTCGCAATAAGACGGACAGATGTCTTCGCCCACTGGGCCCAAGTTGACCCGAACGCCAGATTCGCTGTCCCTCAGTTTTTGCTTAGAAATCCTGCGTGTACAAGCAACCCCACCTCAGAAGCCCCGGATATAGTCGCCAAAAAGCGGAGATGGGTATTTCGGGACGCCCACATTGCAGCCATTGTCTCGTTTGGGTGTTATTTTCTGTTTGCAAAAAGAGGAGTGTTTGCTGAGAAAGCAGCGCATTGCTTATCAAGTTGAGGTGGTTTGTCATGGTGGTGATGCTTAGATGAGTTGGGAGCAAGATAGTAGGCGTATAGGATTCAATGTGTAAGAGCTTACTATCCGATTCCCGTGCCGGCCGTCTTACTGCGTATCCACCTGGGTATGTTCTTAATATGAGGAGACAATACGGATTTCCACGGATTTCCAAGCGTGGTCGCAGATATCCCTGAATATACATAAACTTAATCTTGAGGAATCATTTCTTCCGGGATGCTGTAATACACGTATAGTCTTTTTTCGGATGCATCAACGGCAGTTGAAATAGTTGCCGCAAGATGGCCGCCCATAAAATGATACTTAGTCGTATATACCTCATACCAACGAGTCAGTCCCTTTGGAATATTCATCTCCGGTTACCTCCACAAGAAAACACATCGAGAGCAACGCTTCGAACTACACGGTCCCTAGAATTAGTATATTAGTAACATACTCGTACCCTTGCGAGAGAGCGCCGAAAATGGTAAATTCCTCGGATCTATCCGAATCACTCAAAGTAATCAACCCGAATAAAGTTGACGCCACAAAACTCCATGCAATGTTAAATACCCATATCACTTCAACGGGCTGAAACAAGCAAAGAATAGTAATCATTGATGAATTAGCAGTGCGGGCACAGTAAGCAGTCAATTTCCATCACAAGCCATCATACCTAGGTTAGTCGACAAGCAGAAGTCGTATATACAGAGTACAAACCTCTCAACTCCATCCTTATGTCACAATCTCACCACCCTTCCTAAATCACCGTCGTATTCACTCTCCAAGCCCACACCGTGACACCCTCGCCACACAAAGTGCCGCTGCAGGACAATCTTGTGATGCGTGAGGGGTAACGTGGTATTTCCTTTAAACAATCACATACAATTCGTAAACCAAAAAAGGGAGACCAGTTCGTTCCATCCACACACAACTCATACCAAAAAGGGGAGACCAGTTTGTTCCATTCTTATGTTCATATTCATATTCAAATTTCTGCCTATGTTTGCAGATTGCTGGGTAGGTAGCTAAATATTTGTCTCCATCTCAAAAGTTTCCAGTAACGAAAACCCCCTCAAAAAAAGGAAAATAACAAATAAACAACAAACAACACATCCTTGGCCAGTAAATAGAAACATCAAACAGCTAAGTGTCATCAAGTCATGCCGCGTCCCTGCGCGCAGTTCCGTCGCGGCTCTATCCAAATGCTTTGGTAGTAGTACTGCTCTCTTCCGCCGCTATTCAATCAATCTTCTTCGTCCGAAATCGTGCCCATAGTCTATAAAAGAGCGAATTGGTATCCCTGGGCTTTGTGTCATAACAGTGTAGTAGTCCTCCAGAAAACGCCTTGTGGCACACTTCAAGGGACTGGGTCCCCAGCTTCATGTGCGCATGCAGATCAAACAAATCTCCCTCTCCACGCCAAGGTACAATGAGTGATAAGCTTCACTTCTAGTATCCTCGAGCATCCAATCTCGATAATTGTGGGAAATATAGAAACGTCGTTTCTTCCAAATAAGGAGTCTCCAAAAGAAAAAAAAGGAAAAAGTAAACAAATTGATTGCCAATATCCGGCATACACGCTTGTAAATAAGGAAAAAATTGGGGGAAAGGCCATCATCCCGTATCATGGAAGCACACCAGTGCACTCCGCGTAATTGTTGTAGTAGTCATAAGATAGATCGTCTCATCTCGTCGTATAGTGAAACCAGGAATAGAAACAAAAAGTAAAACGAAAGGTGATTTCTGGCATAGATTGCAAATAAGGAAAATGGTGCATGTAAACAATTCTGTTAATAGAAATCAGGGAAGTACTCGGGGAAGTACCAGGATCCCTGCGGTTGAGTTTTGTTGTTGTCAACAAGATATCGTTCTGCTAAAACCGAGAGGAGGTCGAACACAGGGAGGCACAATAAGAAAAATATGAAATGAAGTATAAGAATGGAAATCCAACGCCGTCATGCATAAGTATATTCTTCGCGTGGCTTCTGGCTGTGGTGGTAGTTGGTGTACTGGATGTCGTCGTATCCGTAAGCCTTGGACGTCTTGACCTTGGCAAAGTGAGCAGCTCCTGCAGAGGCGGAATAGCTGCCGTCGCGGACTGGCATTGAAGGTCGGGCATCATTGTAACCGGAAGAGTGGTAGGCATATCGGTCAGATTCCGGGTCAGCAGCGCGACGGCTGTACGACGGCTGTCGGCTGCTCTCATACCCAGACGGGTATCGAGAAGTTTCGCCATATCCTTGATCGACGGATTGCTCCCTCCTGCTGCCGCGGTGCCTGCGGTCTCTGGCACGTTGGTCACGGACGTCGTCTGAATCGGCGTCTTCTTCGTCGATTTGCGACTGGTAGCGCGTACGGTTGCGGCCACGAGGGTCGGTTGCCTCTCCGTAGTTGTAGGTTTGAGAGCGTGTGATGGGCACAGCTCGTGGGTAGCTTTGCGCATCGGCAGGCATGGTGTGTGTCCTGGACAGGTGAGGGGGGGAACCGGACATGGCGGGGTGAGCGGCATGGCGGTTGTTGGGAGAGGCGCTCATAACGACGGGCTCGGTGAGGGGCTCCCTCGACGACTTGCTATATCTGTCTCTCGGGCGGTTGCTCTCCGTGGAGCCACGGCGAGGTCGCGCCGCTGAGCGACGAACATCATCGTCATCGGGAGCAGCAAATGGAGACGTCTGATTAGGAGCGGGAGGGGGAGTAGGAGCAGCGGGAGGCTGGTTCATGCGCGGCGCATAAGTCATAGATCGCTTAAGGCCACCAGGGCCAGCTACACCCTCTTTGGCTCGAGCCGCCTCGATATAAGAGGCAGCATCCTTGAGCTTGCTGTGGGTGTCTTCCCAAGAAGACGATGGTTCTGGGGCGGCCGGCACAGTTCGTGGAGGCTGCTCCACATACTTGCTAGTCACATACTCTGGAAAGGAGCGGACGGCTGGGGGCTGGGGAGACACGATGTGAATGTCTTCGCGCTGAGAAGAGCGATCGCGCTTCTCGTCATACTTCTTGCTCGACGACTTCTTCTTGTCGGATTTAGGAGCGGGAGGGGGAGCATCATCGCTGAAATCATCAACCACGTAGGCCGTAGCCTTGGTGTGCTTCTTCTTGTCTTCAGACTCGCGCTTGATGTCCTTGTCGCGCTGCTTCTCCCTGGACTTCTTTTCCCGGCGGGCCTCCTTGGCCTCCTTGGCCTCCTTGGCCTCCTTCTCGCGACGAGCAGCGTCTTCCTTTTCGGCCTTCTTCCGGCGTTCTCGATCCTTTTCCTTTTCCCTGGCTTCGCGATCCCGCTCGCTCTCGCGCTTGGAGCGGCTGTCGACGTAGGTGGTTTCCCGTCTTGTGGTGCGAGATGAGCCAGTCTGGTATACTCGAGGGCTGAAGGTCACATCATCTTCATAAGATCGCGGATACGTGTATCCCTTGGCGGCGGGTGGGGGGACGTTGGTGGACGGCTTGTAAGACGAGGCGCGAGGCTCGGCAGTGCGAATTTCATACTCGGCATACTTTGAACTTGATCGCGGGGTGCCGCTAACATTTGTTTTGCGCAGCTGTTCCTTGAGCTCGGCCAGCTTCACCTGGTCGTCGTACTTTCGGCGTTCATCCTCGTCCGTCAGCAGCTCGTAGGCCTGCTGGACCTTTTGGAATTCCTCCTGCTTCTGCGCCTTGAGAGCAGGGTCTTGCACCTTGTCGGGGTGACACTTGAGGACAAGCTTGCGATAGGCCAGACGAATTTCCGCTACTTGCGCATCCTTTGCGACACCGAGAACCTTGTAGTGATCCGGAGGGGGCGTAGAGCTCATGGTGGAGGAGGATCGAGGGGGGGTTGGAGGCGGATGAGGCTATTTCAAGTCTGGCTGAGCGAGCTTTGCCTTAGGCAGCTTGCATCGAATTCCGAGCAGGGGCGATTGAGGCTGCGGCAAGATCCTCAAAGTCTGCTAGATGCAACTGCGCAGGTGTAGTAGAGAGTTAAGAAATAGGCCTGAGGGGAGGCGAGCTGTGAGTTGAGTTGGGTTGAGTTGTTCTTCTTCTTGTTCTTGTATTGTATAGATGGGCGGCAGAGAGGCGGCGAATAACAAAAGCCCAGGCGCCGCAATGGAATGCCAGCCGCCGCTGATTTAAAAAGGAATGACAGCTTTCCAAAGACCAAAGCAATGCAAGCAGAATCAGAAGGAAAGTGAAAGGAAATCAGACGAGCGACGGGGTAAAACCGGGAGGCAGATGGTGGACAGATGCAACGAAGCACACACGGCTTGCAAAAAGAATCAAGATCTGGGCCAGGTCCCTTTTTGGATTTCTTGCGGCCTGGAGGGGGACGGGGATCGCTGTACCTTGTACCTGAAGGCGAGCAAAGTCGTGAGGTCACGGGCCTGAGGAGCGCTGCACGCGGTGATTCGTTATGGGCGGGAAAAGGTGGGCCAGGGGGAGGAGCTGCTGTGGGAGGGACGAGCACGTTGGCATGTACATGTAGCGAGTACAAGCGACGGTACAGGTACTGGTACAGGGGCGGGCAACAGGTACGGGTACAGTGCAGGTTCGGGGGGGCCTCGTACAGGTAGAGACTAGCGGGCGAGGGAAAAAAAAAAGGAGGGGGCGAGTCGAGTCAAGCGGCCTTTTTTCTTGGTGCCTCAACTAGCCCAAGCAGGATCCGTTTCTGCTAGCCGTGGACGAACGCTTGGCCTGAGGGAGAGAGAGAGGGTGGGGAGGTCGAGTGGGCTGTGGATGGTGAGATATGTCGAGTCTCTTTTTGCAGGCGAGGGGTCAAGTCAGGTCTGGTGTTGGTTCTGGTTCTGGTCCGGTGGCGGGACGGGAAGAGATGGAGGACGGACGGACGACAGGTTGGGTTTAAAGGCGGCGAATCGAGCTGTGGCTGAGTTGGAGCCGGACGACGACGACGATGATGCTGGCTGGTTAACTAATGCGAATTGATGACTGACGGCGGAATTGGCGAGAATCTGTGCTCTCAAATCCTCGGGCTCGGGATCTTGCTCATGCTCATGCTCCTGTAATGGACTGTAATAATGCTAGCAACATCCAGATGCAGATTCCGGCGTCCTCGGTTTCGGAGAAGGCGAGAGAAGAAGCTGGACAGACGCACGGGATTGGTGGAGTTGCGCCAGTGAATGCGTCAGCCAAAAGGTGCGAGCGCGTGACAAAGCCAAGCAAGACAAGAGAGCCAGGATGAGCGAGCAGTGAGTAAGTAGAGCAAGGTGGAATGAGATGAGTTTGCCGGTTCGTTCTCGTTCTCTCTCTCTTTCTCTCTTCTCTTCTCCTTGTCTCTGTTCTTGTCGATGGAATTATAGCTATGCTCGGACGGTGCATGTACACGCAACACAAGTTCACAACTTGATGACCACACAGACTCTGGGAACTCCTCAATCCGTACACAATGCGCGAGAAAAAATGACACGGACGGATCAGCAAGGCCCTGCACCGGTACTTTATGCTCTAAACCAAAGGGGACAAAAAAGACGCGGGCGGTACCCAGGTCGTGAGACGAAACGAGGGGCCAGTTGCGCAGGTGCAGCTATCGGCTGATGTACACTCCGCGTAGCGGACGGGCCCCAACGGAGCTTGTCGAACGGTACTGGTGCAAGGGCCGAAGAGACAATGACGATGACTGTGTACGAACGAGTATTAGGTTAGGTATGTGGATGACGAAGGCACGAGTGAGCAATGGATTCTGTTCGTCTTATAGCGGATGAGTCAATTGTTAGGCCGGACAGAGGCAATGAACCGGAAAAGCGAAAGGCAAGCAAGGCTGATGAATTTAATTGGCGTTGAGCTGCTCTGATTCCAACTGCGCTGTAAGATGACCTCGGGATGACAGATTGATGCTGGCGTGGCCGGGCGCAGGCAGCTGTGAGTCGCTGTAATTGTGCGCTGTAGTGGCGACTGCTTCAGGCGCTTATAGGAGCCGCGTGTAAAATGCGGATATTCGTGACAGGTAGATCAATTCGACAAGGCAGACAAATTGCGGCCAACAAAGCAATGCAGCCAGAAAGAGATACCAAGAAAAAAGATGTGTAATAAAACAAAAGGAAAAATCAAGGAAGCAGGACAATGACAACAAACGATGATTTCAATGTCAACAGTCGAAAAGACGATCTCTTGCAATTGACCCGGCGACGGAATACTGGCGGTGAAGGTGTTTGAGACGGTGCTAGCAATGGGCCAAGCGTATAAGTCGTCTGGAGTCAAAAAGAGCTGTCGAGGCTATTATTGGATCAAAATGCAAGCAATTGGGCTTCCTCCTCCCTTGTCGGCGGAGCAGGGCTTTTCGAAATCCCCACCGCAGCTATCGATGGAAGGAAGACAAGGAAAAAGACTAGAATGAAAGATTTCAATTGATTAGGAATAGCGAGAGGGAGCCTGTGAGATCAAGCGAACGGAGAGTCGGATTGTGGAGTTTGATGGAGGGAACGAAGATGCAACAGCGGGCTGCAGCTCAAGCATCTCCCAAACGAGATGGAGCCGGATGGTAGTAATGTATTATGTGTGGCGAGATCAATGAGTCGTCTCAACTGTTGCTCGCTTGCCGCGTGCAGGCCGCGAATAGTTGGTTGGACAGGACCAGCGGGAGGCTCGCAAACCATTCATGCGTGCCCGTGTCGAGGTTATTATAAGTTGAGGCCTGACTACACGTACGCACGGGCAATCAGAGCAACGATGAAGATGATGACCAGATACGGATTAAAGGGACACGCAGCTGCATCAAGATCTACTACAGGTAACTCCAAAAGAAGGAACAGCTCCTAGCTCGAGGTAGCCTCAGGTACTCGTGCGGAGGCCAAGAGTATCGCGACGAGCCTCGATATCAGCATCGCCAACCACCTCACTAGAGCAGTTTTAGGAGCAGCCCATCACCATCGCCAGCCTGTCGCCTCTGCAGTCACGAGAAGGGTCCCGGCCTACCACTCGGCTACCTCTCCTTGCCTTTGGCCCAACGTCATTCGCTGTGCGCAATCACATCGCATGAGCGTCTGTTCTCTCCTCCCCGCCGGATGCCCCGAATCTCTGTCGACCTGCGTCTTCGCCTCTCGCCCAATGAAGTGGCGGCTCCGCGCCCTCCCTCCTTCGCCCGAATCCTTGCTCAACTACCTACTAGCAGTAGCAAGTCGCTGCCAGTCAGCAGCATATGCGAGGCACCAGGTCTCCAAAAGATGCGTCGCGGAACAGGTACGAGCACGCCAAAAGCGTGTGCGCGTCCCTGACTTGACTGGGGGTGGCGAGACGCCTTTTTACGAGGTCGCGAACAAAACAGACGTAGACGAGACCGAGATGCCAAAACAATGGCCAGCCCCTCTCTCCCGTCGCTCTGGGCGACCATCTGTGAATGCTGCCTCGGAATCAATCAATCCCCAGCCGCAACGGGCTGACCCGCTTCGCAGACTGGAGTTTCTGGTCTCCAGTGCAGTGCCCATGGATCTTCTTATCCTGTCTCTCCTCCCCGCTTTGGGGGAGCATACCTAGTAGGCTACATGTACGAGAGGGCAATTCGTACATACAACATGCATGTATCATGTATGATGGGAACATGCAACCGATGCACGGAGCAGAGACGCTCCTTGCTTCACAGGGCATGCGAGGACTCATGTACTCCGTAATGTACGACGCACAGAAGCACTGTAGCCCGCATCACGAGCCGCCATTCATGACCAGCTCCATGGGGTAGGATAAGGCAACACTGACACTGGAGAAGTGAGATCCGGGTCATGTCTGTATTGATCGTATCGCATTGATTGACTCGGTTGTATGTACCTGTACCTTAAGCTCTGCGTCCTGCTCCGCGACAGGCTCGTGTATTCGATACACGCAACTCGCGGTAAAGAGCCCCTTGTAAATCCAGAGCCCATTATCGCATATCACCGACAGGCGTCCTTGGCTGCGCGTCTGGCCTGCGGCTTGCATGAGTCCGCGAGTCGCAATTCGTTGCCGCCAGCGTCACTGCATGACACCATCTGGGGCTCCTTTTTTTCTCCTTCTTCCCTCTTCCACCATCACAGCATCACTCACCTATCACGCAGACAGGCGCGCCTCACTGCTCCCTTGTCCATGTCGCCAGCGCTGGCTCCCCCCACACCCATTCACTCTCGTCCATTCGAGGGGTTGCAAAGTGCCAGCCAGCGTGGAGAAAGAATTCAAGTCAGGAGGATGGGAGGGGGTGGAAGGGACAGACACTAAGAACTAAGGGACGCCAGCTTGTGTGGCTTCTGGTTGGCAGAAAAAGGGAATCTAAACAACATGCCACTTAAGCCCGTCAAACCACCACTAGATCCAGGAACAGGTGTCGTCGACTCAGGCGGGCCAGCGAGGCTGTGGGAATGGGCCATGAGGTCTCCATGAGGCCTGGGGTGATTGGACGGGGCCGGCCTGTCAGATGAGACGGCCAAAATGGACAAGAGTGGCCTTCCAAGGGATTCCATTCGACGCCGCCGATGCGCCAACCAGGTGACGACGGGCAGCCCCAGTGAAAAGCCGTGCCAGAGGACCCAAGCCACGCTCTCCTGACTGGATGATGGGCAGCCACTTTGGAGCCAGAGCTTGTCAGTCACCTTGGTAAGTTGCGAGTACATGCAACGGAGTGCTGAGCTGAAGCTGGGTCTCGTCTGTCCCCTCCGCTTCTCTATATCCACAGGCGGAGGAGGCTTCAAGCCATTGCCACCGCGTACTATCGCCAATTCGCTCAGCTATACGACTCAGGATGCAAAACTACGATAAGCCGTTTCCCAAGGAGCTAGACGGTCCGCCGGGCGGGAAAAGCTCGTCAGCAGAAGCGGGCAACTCCAGCGGACGGAAAGCTGAACGTGACCTGGGAAAAAAAGCGCTGGAGCCAGAGAGGATTGAAGCTCTCATGGCTCCCACGCCAAAAAGTGACGGACCACTCACAGCAACAAACGGCACGGGTAACGGTGCGGTGCGAGCGGAGCGTTTCCACATGGCTTGGGGCTTGGGAAGAGAGGATGATGCCGCAAGACACCGGCGCCACTTACATAGCTGCCCGTTTACAGTAATCAGCTCGTACAGTATCCTCGTACGGAGTCCCATGGAGAACGGAGGAGTTGCAAGGCAAGGGACCAGGGCGAGAGATGCTACATGCAGGCATCGAATCGTCTGCGTGACATGCAAAAGCCGATGGAAGAAGCCCAGAAAAAGAGAGCCCCATATTCGCATGAACAGAAACCCGTACCGTACCGACCAAGACCCATGAACAAGAGCGGATGATCCGCTGGCGGCCGTCTCTTAGCCCGTCACTCGCACTAACAAAGCCCATCTCAGACGCTATCACGAAGCCAAACGGGTACTTGTGGTGAGCGCTTTTCGCCGTGCTAAGCTCCATGTACCCTGTTCTCTCTCAACTAACTTAGTAGCATTGTACTGCTATCGCGGCAAGAGAAAACTAAAGAACGTTGAAGCTTACAAGGGTTCACTTTTTTTTCGAGCTCATGTGAGAAATCAGTTTAAAGCTTCAAACCCGCTTTGAGTCCCCCCGTTAGCTGAGCTTCTAGCTCGGGGCACTATTGCTCCCGTACAAGTACATGTACAAGATTCACGGCGGCTGAGCCCAATCGTTTGCTGAAGATCCAATGTTCTTGAGGGGAGCTTCGGTTGCAAGGGTAGCTTTGGGGGAAGCTATCGATCGACGGTTTGAGCTACGAGCTGTTTTGAGGGGAAAATGTCAGTTGACGGTGCTGCGCCGAGAGAGCTGATGCCGCAGCCCGTTCATGACGGAGGGGGAATCGTCTGCGTCATCTAGCCGTGATCATCGTCCAAGCTATATTAATCGTTTCCGTAAATTGCAACAACCGCAAAGACAAAAGCAGGGACAAGACAAGGTCACAGCTCATGCTATAACATGTGAGCTATTAATTCAAGCACATCATCATATCACATCCGCCATCCCACTTTACCGTATCCAAAAAAACATAAGTGCCCCTCCCTTGTCGGATCGCATCTGACTTGCTTTTTTTCGTTCGAAAAAAGAGAATCCCAAGTCCTGTGACTGGCCACGTGGAGAACGAGAGCCGGCTTTTGCCACTGTGGGAAAGTTCTTCGTTCCGTCTTAGATAGTACCTACTAGGTAGTAGTTAGATGGGCCATGTGGTTGACCGAAGCCAAAAGCTGGCACGTTTTTTTGGGCGTGCGACGATATGCCGGGCGCTTGCTGCCGCGGTGTCATTGGGCGCCCAGCGAACAAAAAACAAGGTCGAACGAAGCTCAAGCCGAGCTGGGAGACGGGAAGAAAAATGGTCTGACTGCTGATCTTGACATTGTTCTTTTTACTAGGTACTTGATCTGGGATGGAGCGATGCTACGCCAAACGGAGGATATCGGTGCCGTTTGTTGAGAGAGCCAAGGCTTGTTGGACCTGATGAGCATCATACGGCGTGTTGGTCACGAACGTTTTTTTTATGACTGGGATATGCACCTTGAGGGAGTGAAAAAGAAAAAGAATACGTTGCTTTGTGATTGCATTCCACGTTTCACGAGCCGGTCTGGCCGGGAGAATGAGTGAGAGGTTACATGACGTTTTTCAGCCGTAAGATGGATGGATAAGATGGATGGATGGCAAGGAATTTCGCCAAATGAAGATGGAGGTCATCTTTTCGAGCTCGTGATGGGAAACCGTGGCTCAGCTTCTACAGCTGCTTCTACTCTTTCGTTCTTTTTCTTTTTCCTTGATTTTTCTGTCCGATTGTTCCGCAATTCCGGCGGCGCCAGACACACTCTATTTCGCCCTATCGAAGCCTCGCAGTTTTTTCCTCTTGTTCCTCAAGCAGCAGTGTCTGGTGAGTGTGATGATGGCTTGACTGCTATTGGCATAGGCGCGCCAAACGCGGGCAGACAAACGCTCGAAAAGGAATCTTTGCTCTCCCCAAACCCGCCATCATCTATCATATTTTTCTCGTCTTCTTCTCCTTCTCTTTCTAGATTCTTTGACAAGATTGACTCGCTACGATATTCTCTCCCCCAAGTCCCTCTTGATAGGACAAATTCCGCTGCAAGTCTCCTCCATACTAACTAAAACCCCATTCCCATTCCTCACACATGCATGCACCAGTAAGAAAAGAAGCTTGAAAGGCGTATCCTCTTTCCACCCAATGATATCGATCCGCGAATGAGAAGCGTGGCGGTGAGCACATACATGTCCACGAGACGATTAATCCACACACACACACATGCAGGACAGTAACCCACGCTTCTCTCTGCTTTTTTCTTTCTTTTTGGTGCGGCTTCCTGGGCAACCTGACCAAACAAAACACTGGGTTGGCCATGGGCTAGCGTTTTGTGGTAAAACATGCCCCCTCAAGCGAGTTTTGCTACTCCGTACTGTAGAAATGAATGATTCCCATTCGTTAAAATTCCAGAGATCCAATGAATTCTCTCTCTTTCTGTGTTGCTATGGCTTTTACTCCATGTATCCACACATACTGTCAGCACGCTGAAGCTCTTGATGCTTCAAAATCGCAACAGCGTATGTTGCTACCATACACCTCTCAACGAGAAAAAAAAACCACACCTCTCACAAACCCAGCAAATCAACCACCATTCACCCAGCCACCCCCAGCACACCGTCTCTTCAAACCTCCCAAGGCATCAATCAATCAAAACCCCAATCCCAAAAAAAGAGGCGCCGCCACAGCGCAATCCCCGCGTTCCAATCAAGCTCCCCAAACAGCTCTTCTCTAGCTACCTGTATCTGCCTTGTAAGCCTACGAAAACAAAAACCCCAAGCAAGGGGCCGGGGAAAATAGCAGCCCGCATGCATATGTATGTATGGTACAGTACAGTAGTATATGTATTGTTCCGATGATCGGAAACCTACCTGCCTTCTCCATGAGGGGAAGTTTCGATACATTGTCCGCTGTTGTAAATACATTCCATTTTTACCCCAGGAAAAAAGAAACAGTATCATGCCGTTCTTATTGGATGATGAAAAGCCATCCTTGCCGCAAAACTTACACGTAGGCAACCCTCCCCCAGAATCATGTAGTAGTAACAGTAGTTAGTACTGTTCCTTTTTACTTGTCCCTTTATTAGCGTTTTTACTAGAGCCGTGTGATGGGCCAGTTCAGGGCGTGACGCAGGGGTGTTGGAGAGGCCATGTTCGACGGCCCAGGAGGAGGATGGGATGAGGGGGGGGGATCAATGCGCTGGCCCTGCGTCGGAGCTACGATGGTTGGGATGGGATGTGCTGGCCGATTGTGCTTATCGTCAACTACTTTTGAGGCTGGCTAGCTTCAAGTGCCGGGACAGTCTAGATGGCTGTTATCGATCATGGGACACTGATTATGCCGGGCGTTTCGTCAATGGCTTTGCGAGGTACCGGCAAGTAGATCAGGTACTTGGGGAGTATTGCGGATGGATTTGATAACAACGCTGTAATAGAGAGCTGCTATTAATGCTACACGTGCTTTGATGAAGCTTTGCCCGGTGCTCCGTGTAAGTGTGTAAGTGAGTAAGCTACTTTGTACCTATTACCCCATCATCGCCTCAACGACCCCAAGCTTTATGCCCTCCCCTTTTCGACTTGTGTTTTCGATCGTCCCGTCTGGTCCAGTTTTGCCCATTCTGCTCCTTTTGTTATTAGATTTTGAGCGTCCATCTTCCACCTTCATTCTTCAAGCTTCATCGTCCTCTTGCCACACTGGCAGGAACACGTCGACCACAATGGGCTTGCTAAACAGCTTCCCCTCAGTATGCGGATAACTACCCTTCATAATCGCAGCATTCACGACACACGTCTCCTTGCGGCCGGCTCTCCCCGCCAATGCCTCATAATCGCAATCCTCAGACTCATCCGGATTGCCCCCATAGCCCACGCCGTCATCGTTGCTGTCGTTACCGCCTCTCTTTTGGGCAGCGACGCTAGAGCCTTGATCTGATGATTCATCCGAACATGTCCCCGCGGGCGCCGATGTCGTGGTGGCCGTCTGTTGGTCGTCTTCATAACTATAGCTGGGCCTGCCTGGATGTGAGCCGTCGTTTGCGAGGGCCGGCATCTTGCCTGCCTTGCCGGTGAGGTCGACCAAGCTGATCTTGTTGTTGCCTTTGCCGGGATCCTCCCATGCTATGGCGGCCCTCTCTGCGTAGGGGGTGGCTTTGTTTTTGAGGTCCCAGAGCACTCGCTCCGCCCCTCGCCCGTCGTGGATATGACCGCAGACTGCTAGCTTGGGTCTGACTCTCCAGAGAGCCTGTCGCAGGGCCTCGCAACCAGCAGATCGCTGCCCTTCTGGCTGATCACAATGCGTACGTGGCGGCGTGTGCGTCACCACAATGTCCGTCTCGAGCGGGATGAGCTCCCACAAGGAGGTGAGGTCAGCACGGCCCTCGATATGGTCTTTTGGGGCTTCATAGTAGAAGGCCCATAGTCCGTTGCGAGGAGAGTACGGAGAGCCAAAGATGGTAAACTCGGTGTGCGGCCCTGTGGGTGACTTGAGACGGATCGTTGCCGAGTCGTGGCAGAGATACGTGAGGGATGGCGACGAAGTGAGCAGGTTGATGCAATCTGTTGGATTTTGCTTGATCTTATTGTGAAAGGAGTCGCCATGATGAAAGTAAAAGTCTTCATCCAAGGTGACATCGTGGTTGCCTAATTCCTCATCAGCATCGAACAATTTGTCAAGCTCACTCATAATGATCAACACTTACCTGCCACGATGATTTTGGCTTCAAAGTCAGCCTCTTCGAGCCATTTCACTGCCCTCGAGAGCTTCACGATTTCAAACACAGTCAGTTGAGTCGTTGCTCAGAAGCGTGACGTCAAGGGCGTTGAAGATGCAAAATCAACCAAGCACCCGCCAAAAAATGGAAGCGAGGGGCAGCTTACCTCTGAGATGCTTCCCTTGTTGGTGAGGTCTCCGGCATGGATCAAAACATCGCCTGCTGGAAGCTTGATGTTGCAATTGTGAGTGTCGGAGATGCAGACAATTCGTGTCTTGCGCAGCTTTGGAGTCGCCATTGTGATGATGATGAGGTTGATGCTTGTTGGATCAATTGACTGCTCGATTTACCCGAAGAATTGCAAGACACAAGCAGGCTCTGGTATCCCCGCAGAACAGTATTTCTCCAGCCGCAACAGACGTGATGAGATGAGTTTTATATGCCTCCCGCCCCCCGGGAAATTATGTGTCGTCCCAGCAGAAAGAGCATTGACTGCAAGGCCGTTGTGATTCGGCCAGCTAACTTCCAACTTGGTGTACCACAGCATATAAGCCGTGGCTGTTGATTGGCTGGCCGGCACGCCTGTGTAGCTCCATCTACACCGATTTCTCTCGTAACGTGTAATTGGTATGCAGGCATGGCCTTGAATTGTTTGCTCGATGTCATTTTCACCAATTCAGCCCGCCCAATGCCAGCCAGCCCTGTCCAAAAATAGGCTCGGGATTTTGTCTGTGCAGGCGATGAGGTCATCTTCCACGTGTGTAACCTCTACCAATATCTCGTGTATGTCGCCCGAGATTATGGCCCATGCTGTCCTCCCGCAGAATGTCGACGAAGCATCTGGAGACGCGGTGTGCTCGTACATGTAGACGCTGATTTTTGAAGTCTCCGCGATGTTCGAGCCCAGCAGTCAAAGCTCTGCTTGGATTGACGGTATTGACCCTTAGAGTACATGCACTCCGCATCGGCACAGGACAGCATGTCCCGGCGAGGATCGGGATCCTGGATATATTGTATCAAGTGAGCCAGCCACCCTGCACGGCCATCACGCTGGTTTTCAGCTTCACCGTCCGTGTGCTCGCGTGTGCATTTTCAACCCGTCTTCCCCGTCCACTGCGTGCCTGCGGTGAAGTGAGTTGAGCAATATTCCCCACCGGTGGCTGAAAGAATAGTTTCAGGGTACACCAGCCATCAAATCGGGATTGGATGACGCCGGAGGTGATTGGGAAAAGCTTTGTCAACTGCAAGGTAGTGTTGGCGATGGTCACAATCATCGTATGATTGATTCAACTGAGCACACCGACGTACTCGTATGCATGTAGGCCTGTCGCCTGTTGATGTCTCATGGCACATGTATACTTAATGCTCGTAGAAAGATGCCATTGCACTTCTTGCGATTCTGCTGGGGTCATCTCATTGATATAGATGGACTCTGTTGTAGTCGCATCGTTCAGCAGATGCTCGTGCGAGGACATTTGTAGAAAAGCAGTGCAGACCATGGCAATGAGAAAGTCGAGCACGAGCATTTGATGCTTACCACACGGAACAGATCGACAGTCGCACAGACGTGTGTCTTGCACATGCATCGCATCAGAAGGCATTCTTTCGTTTCCCGCTCGCTAGAGCTGGCACAAATTGTTGTCTGCAGCCTCTTTTCTCATCTCGTCAGTCTAAACGAGTAGGGCAGTGAAGACAGCAAGACGTAAGCCACTGCGAGTCGCCGTCTTTGCCACGATCTCTCCCCTTTTATCACATTTTACCATTGCAATGCATCGTGCATTGGAATAGCTGAGTATCGAGACAAGTATCGAGACAAGTATCGAGACATTGATGCTACTCGGCAGCAAGAGCGAACATGTTCATGAGAGGCATGATGTTGAGATTGAGGTAGAAGACCGTGGACACATGGATCTAAATCTGACGGTACATGTCCATGTCCATGCCACAACGGGATGTGCCCCCCTTTCTCCTCGCCTCATATTGATGTGAGCTGTCTTTTCTTTTGCCCGCGTCCCGGAGGGTACACACTCGCAGCATAACAAGAATTCCTCGTACGGTAACAGCACGGCTCACGCATGTACCGATACGCAGCCACACGAGTATCAATTACCTTGTAGGTGCGCCCATGTAAGCACAACCATGCAGGTATGCTCGAGTATTCCCTGGTTGCAGGTGACCATGGTATGGCCGGGGTTGACCTGGTCGTCTGGGGCAATACGGTAGCCGCCACATGTACGTACGTACTTGTACATGCAGCGCTGGGCTGATGCTGCCACTTAAGCAGCTGCCGGGGGAAAGCGGTACGATCAATTCACCCTTCCATTGAAGTCTTCGCTGTTGGTGAATGGCATGATGGTGATGGTAGATATCGCGAGTCCTTGATGTGATTGGGGCTTTGAGTGGGATGGAGGTTGCAATGTCGCAGAATGGCTCCAGCTTGCTGCTACAAGAACGAGTACCGCCCGTCAAGTAACCAACGCTGGTGTGCTCCAGTAACAAGAGTCCCAGCAGGGGTCCTTGCCCACTGGAAACAGGCGACAGGGCCCTGTAGCCAAGCCATCAAATGGACCCAGCCCAGCCATTGAATTCCATGGTGGCTGACTGGATGTTCGACTTACACCAGACACCATGAATTGATCCTCTTCTCAGCTTGATGCCCTCAACCCTTCACCACATGCACATGACAAGGCCGGGGGAGAAACAAGGTTTGGACGAGGTTAGAAGGGAAAAAATTAACATTGGAAGAACCCCCCACCAACGAGAAAGCTTCTGCATCATGGTAATCAAAAGACAGTCGACGGCAATCACCTTTGAGTTCCACTGATGATATCAACCCATGTCGCCAAATAGCCCGAATCGACCTGGCGCCTCCTGGCAAATGAGCGGGTGGGCCACAGGCCTGGAGCCAACGGCGGGTGAGTCGCTCCAAAGCTGCGGCTTGGCCGGGTTTTGCAGCAGGAAAAATACATCAAACCCTTGAACGCATTGAAGGCATCCATGATCAAATTTGCCTTGGGGGTGGCCAGTGTCAGTTACGAGTTACGAGTTACTTGATAATGGATGTGAGTTGTTGAGCGAACACAGGTACCGGTACTCGATGTGCGTGCAAGCAAGCTCAAGAGCTCCTACAATTCACTCCAATTCATCACGGCACTGCGTTTCCCCTTTCAATGTTAGCAGCACCGCCCGTAGCGCACCTCGCTAGCCGTTAGCTGCCCCCAACCAGCCAACCACACCACCCGCATCGCCAACTTGTGCCTCTAGCCCGCCTTCTTCCCCTTCTCCGAGATTACTTGAGTGTACTACTACGAGTACTACGAGTACTACTATCGACCACTGCGACGACGCTGCAGACTCCAACTTCTCGTCATCTTCTTCTTCGGTTGAAGCTCATTGTCTGGCCATTTGCGGCGACTGCGGCCAGCCAGCTTGACTGCCATTGCGTTGTCAAGACAGCTTCCGTCCGCCTGAGCTTTGACCTTGTTCGTTTCCGTTTCCGTTTCCAGCCCTTTCACTCGTTTTAGACAAAGCAAGAAAAAGCCAAAAAAAGAAAAGAAAAAAAAGAAAAAAAGAAAAATACCCCATGTCTCAGGGGAGCATCGCGACAAACCGACTCCACGAGGCTTGGTGAATTTAGTCGACGCGACAATCGACCACTTTGACCGCCACTACCAACCACATTTCCAATTTTTTTTTTCCATTCTCAACTTGTCATTCGATCCATCATTTTTTATTCTTGTCCTTTTCACATCTACCGCACCGCTTCCGCTTCACTGACTCGATCCCGCATTCGATTTTGCCATCACTAAGAAAAAGGGGGGAAACGTTACTGGTACACTCCTCAGCTCGGTTACCACTATGGCTGCCATTTCAGCGGCTCGGGGCGCTCCCACAGCACTGACGCCACCGAGCAGCAGCCATGGCGACGAACCATCGTGGAGGTACCGGGACCATCATGAAGTAAGTTGACGACAAACAATAACCGCTGAGTTTGGTCTTTATTGCGCCACATGCCGATCTTGTGAGGCGCTGCATGGCCGCATGACTTGATGGTTTGCTGGGACTTGACTCTATTGGAATGCTTGCCGACTAACCTGCAACCCTTTCAGGAGGCGTATGGCGAGACTGGCGCCGGCTACTACGACGACGACGCAGCACCGCGAACAAACGGAAACTCCAACCACTTCGACTCACGAAAGATGGCCGACGAGGTGTCCACCCCACGATGGGACGCACACGCAGAGAGCGGCGTGCAGTCGCCCGAGTTCGACAACATCCGGTCAAATTGGTCGACCGGTGAGCCGGAGACGGACGACGTCCTGGTCGAGCGTGGGCGCGCGGATTCCACCGTCGGCTCTGAGGTGGAATCGAAATGGATACACCGTGACAAGCTGGCGCAGATAGAAAACGAGGAGCTGCAGGCAGCTGGCTTCGTCCCCAGGTCACGGGCCCCCAGCAAGCAGCGGCGGGACAAGAGTGCTCGGAGAGGCACCGACGCCTCGGAGCACATCCGGTCTAAGCAGGACCAGACACCCGAGTCTGCAGATACGCCGACATCGCCTTGGGATCTCAAGGTTCCGGACGAGGCGATCGAGGAGGGAAATGCCTCGGCTGCGGCAAACGCCAAGGGTGGTTCCAGGATACCGGTCTTCAAGGTCAGTCGGATATACGACAACATGATGATACTGAAACATGTACTAAAAATATCTACAGACACGTTCTAGGAGTGGTAGTGCCACCCTCAGAGAGTTGGCTCCTAGTGCCCCGATTGAAAAGGCTGAAAAGCCCAAGCCGGTGCAGCGCTCTACCACGGAATCCTCGCCCAAGAAGCCGACAGCTGCGAGCCGAAAGAACTCGGAGCCTGTCAACTCGAAGCCGAACAAGGCAGCCGGACGACCCAAGACTCGATCAGGCCCTAGCAAGGATTCGACAAACAGCAACGCACGCCCCAGCACCCGCTCTGGAGAGGCCACTCTCAAGAAGCAGCCCGAGGGCAACCCGCCGTGGATGGTGGACAGCTACAGACCCGACCCTCGCCTTCCCCCCGATCAGCAAATCATACCCACCGTCGCCAAGAGACTTATGCAAGAGAAGTGGGAGCAGGAGGGCAAGTTTGGCGATGCTTACGACAAGGACTTCCGGCCCTTGAACGACAACGTGCTGCCGGTTTTCCGAGAGAACTCTGCGCCGCTGGAAGAGGCGGCCAAGCAGGAAACTCCGGTCGAGGAAGATATGCAGATTCACGATGCGCCAGGCCAGACGGACGAGTGGCCACTCAAGGCAGAGGCTCCCAAGAGCCCGCCCCAGGCGCGACTGGGCTCATCCTACTCCACCATGCCCAAGATTTCAGATATTCAGCCGCCAAAGAGCCCTCTGCCTGGCCAGCGGCCCCCCATGACGCCACAAGGAACACAAGGAACGGCGCAGTCCCAGAGCCAGCTCAGCGAAAAGGCCCAGAGCACCCAGAGGATCCCCGATGTTCCAGACGACCAGGACCAGAAAGGAGGCTGTGGCTGCTGCGTCATCATGTAAACCAGGACATTCGCAAAACCACATACAACAATGCAGGCATTCTTCTGCTTTTATTAGCAACTTACTACATGTTATTATAAACTAGACAACTATCAGAGAGCACAAACCAACTAATCCGTACATATCGAGAGAACACTCTTTTTTTATTCTTTCTCAACCCGCTTTCTCTTCCCCCTTTACGACGTTACGAAACTACCCCCAAAAAGCTGTTTGACTTAGCCGGCAACATTTATTCTTTTTCTTGTTAAACAGCAGCAACAACTTGTCGACCAACTGATTACCTAGCGACTTGATCGATTTTTCCTTTCCTTTTTATTTGTGTTTTGCGAACAACCAACCAATCACCCGGTCGAGCCCCGAGTTGGAGCCTAGACGAAAGCTGGAACATTACGTGGCAAAGAGGTGGAAGAAAGACACGTCATCTATCGTTATACGCAAGAGAGGAGGCTGCTGCCGCCTTGTGTACTTGTGGAATCCTACAGATTCTAGTTTCTGTTCCCTATCGTTCGACCCGTCAATCTTTGTTAATTCCTCTCCTTTTTTTTTAATCTGTATTGCGTTGCGTTTCTGTGTTTTTGCGTTTTTTTTACTGTTTGCGAGAAGAGGTGGCTTTCTTCAACTTGACCCCATCTTGAAATTTGTTTTTTTTATTACTACCATTCGAAACAAGAGAAGGGTGTTCTTGGCGCCGGAGCGGAAAGGGGGAGTGGCTTTTTTTTTCTTTGTTTTTTTTTCTTCGCGCGTTTTTAGGTATCTTTGAGAAGAAACTTGAATCCCCTCAAAACTTTGGAGAAAAGCAGCTGTTTTCCTCTTCCTCTACCTATGGTGACGTGTGGATTTTTCTCTTCCCTACCTATGGTGATGTGTGCAAGGATGTCTTGAGATGATGTGAATTTTTTGTAGATTGGTTGAGTATAGATTGATTTTTTGCGTTGTTTTTGTTTTTGCTGTTTTTTGTTGTTAGCGGGCGGGACTGATAGACGAGGTACCGATACATTATATCCAATTTGAATTTTTATACTGCGGGATTGAAGCATCACGATGCGGTGTGATGGGCCTTTTTGGACGACTAGCCCACATTCTACTGTATTACGGGTTGTAGATCGGTGACGGATGAAAACTTTGTTTTATTACGTCCTCCATACTAAACAGCTTACGAGGGACGTGAATCTACTACGGGTGTTCATGTGGTTGCGTTTTACACTTTGTCTACGCTCTCAACTTAGCCCGCTATCAAACTCTAAGCTTCCGAATTTTGAAGAAGGTCATCCACGTGGTACTCAGACAATGGGAATTCTTCTAAGGCGACGGAAAGGATGTGAGACGAGACACGGGTTCTGGAGAGTGTTGTCTTGATGGGATGGGATTTTCAGGGCTGCCCTACGCGTCGCCCTTTTGACTCAAGGCGAATATGCGGCTGAGTTTGAGGCTTGTAGGTAAAGGAGAAAAATGAGGCTGCTGCACTTGATAGGGCATTCTTTTGCTTTAGTAAAGTCATGTACAAGATGTGTTGTCTGATCACATGGACGGTAGTGAGGGATGCCTGCAGCGCGGATCGTAGGCATCCAAGAGGGCGCTGTAATTTGCCATCCAGATGCTCTGCCGTCTTCACCGATGGAATGATGTAGTATTGGACGGCTAGAGAGAGGCTGAGCAGAGACACATCCGAGCTGGAGAATTGACTAGAAATGCAGAATGGAGAATTTGGGGGGCATCTGTTAGCGGATTGGATGTTTGAGCTGGGCAAGCTGGGGTTAGTGCATGCAGTGGGTTACAGCGCATTTATCACCCCTGCCAGGCACACGGCACTTGCTGAGACGCTGTTTCTCCAGCGATTTCTCTCCCTGGCCCAACCTGGCGCGTGTCTTGTTTTTTTCTTCTTCTTGCATTGCATTGCATTGCGTTTGATGTTGGTGACTTTGGAGCACGCAATTGTAAGTTCAGACTTTGCAGCTACGAGGATTCTTATTTGGGATTTCTGCTGGGATTTGCTAACGGGGGCTGTTTTGCGGTTTGGGTAGGGGTACTGTAGGCATTGATACCAGATCCAACACTCAACGAAGCACTCTTCCAAGAAGCTGTGGAGGCGTGAATATAGAATTACCGACCACGATTTGCGAAAACGATTCGAGCTGAAGCGATAGAATACGAGGCTTGGGAACGAAGCGGGTAACACTATAATAACACGGACAAGGTTACACATACTCTTGCTGCTGCGGAGAGGTCAAGTGGAGGCGGGTTACTCGAAGCTCGGGCTGAGCTTGGATTGAAGAGGGGGCCGAGTTCTGTGCTGGAGCTTAGTGTCTTGATTACATTGCTCTAGACGGGAGGCACTCGAAAGAATAGCTGGAGCAGCAAATAGCCAGCGGTATACGCTATAGCATCGACGATAGCATACACGACAGCGGATATACCCACGATTGCTGTTAACGACAGGCACCAGGAGACGGATCGAGCAGAATATGCGGTCGCGGGATTGCTCCCTTTGGCTGAGACGACCTGGGATCGGGACATGGACGTCGTATACGTGCGGCAATCGAGTCGCCCCAACGAGGTAGCAGGACTCGACGGCAGGCGGTCATGGGACGTCACCATTCAGGTCAACAAACAACTAGAGAGTACCATCATCATTACAGATCCGTTCCTCGAGGCGGAGTATAAAAACATCTTTGAGGACTATCTCCGTAACTCGGACCGTCAGCATTGGAGCCTGCAGAGTCTGGAACTCGAAGACAGCGACACGGATGGCGTTTCGCTGGCTGAGAATCGCATACATGCATATGGAGAGCTACTGCTCGCACAGCTGGGCCTCTTGCGGCCGGGGGTGCTTCGTACGGGTAGTACCGAGGTCCAACTCGTCGTTGTTGAACATTATGATTCTCACGAAGATGAAAAGTCCATGAACAAGGCTGGAGGCATCCACTGCCTTGCCTGGGAGCTTCTCGAATCTGTCAGGAGCCCGTTGATGCGGAACCTGCGGTTGAGAGTGACTCGGGTGAGTGACTTTGCTAGCCAGCCAGCTCGACCACTGGGGCCGCCACGGTCGTTGTCGAGTATACAGGTCAACCCTAACGGCTCATTTTACGTGCTGCTGGTGATTGCCCGCGACTTCAGCCGGTCAGGAGCCGACCGTGACCCGGAGCCCGATTTGGCTCAGTGGCCGCTGATGAACGTACAGAAGAAGCTGAGGAGCCGGTTGCTGCTGGAGGTGGTGCGGCCGGGCAGTATAGAAGAGCTGGATGAGCATCTGAAGGTGAGGGCTGGGCATGGAGTGCAGTTTAATTTGGTTCACTTTGACCTTCACGGAAGGATCATGGATGATGAGTAAGTCATTTCGTCTTGACGTTTCAAAAGGGGTTCAATGATTTAACCAGTGGCACATAGGTACGGCCGGCAAGTGCCTTGGCTTCTGTTTGCCAAGAAACCCCTAGGCCTCAACTCGCACGTAAACCAAGTTCCACAAACTCACCTCGCCAAGGCATTAGATGTAGCCAAGGTGCTGGCTGACTATCATGTCGAGAATGTTGTTTTGAATGCGTGCCTCTCGGCGTACAACCGATCGGGCCCGTCAACAAACCTGGCCCACATCTTTCTCGAGCGTGGCGTCCACAACGTGTCTGCCATGTGGTTCTACGTGCACTGGCAGACCGTGGCGACTTACCTCGAAGCTTTCTACAACGAGCTACTGATTAAAGGGACCGACTTTCACGTGGCGGCGCAGCGAGGCCGGGACGCCATTCAGCGGAATCCCACGAAACGGACGGGGCAGCCATACCAGGACTTTTTTCTGTGCGTCAACTACACCAGGGATATTAAGAGACCAGCTACGATTCACAGGGAGCCGAGCCCAACGCCGTCGGCGCACTCGGCCGAGTCGTCCACGTCGAATACTTCGATGAAGAGCTTCATGAGCGGCAAGTGGAGGCCGTCGACGCCTCGGCTCAGCGACAGCTTCCTGATTGGAGACGAGCCCATCATGCGGCTGCAGCTCCACCTGCTGGAGCTCGAGTACAAGCTCATGACGTCCCGGGTGGTGTACGCCAGCGACCTGCGGAGGACCGGATCGGACCTGAACGCGACGATTGAGAAGATGGTGACCATGTGGCTCAACACAAACCTGGTGGACGACGTGTACTACTACAAGGCCAAGGACTTTGCCAAACGCAAGACGCTGACGGGCTCGGTGCCGTACCGTGAGAAGCGCTCGCGAGCATCGTCCGGAGGCTACCTGCAACTGCTGTTCCCGCGGCCCGTTCGGGCGCTCCGGCAGACTCTGCACATTGTGCGGGATGTGGACGCCGTGGTGGACCCCGGATGGCAGGCCGACGACGTGGAAAACCAGCGGAGCGAGGAGCGGCGCTCGCAGGTTCAGGATGGGCTAGTGAAGTTCGTGGAGAAACTGGAGAGACACAGCTATCTGCTCTTCATTGGCAGCCAAGACGCGCAGTGGTACCGCACGTATCTGCAGTATCTGCAGGGCGAGTGGTGGCTGCACATGCCGTGGACATTTACGGTGCATAGTCGGTACGTCAGGGATGTGATGACGGAGAAGCGGAAGCAGATTCCGCGGACTATCATGTAGTGAAAGGAAATCCGAATGGGGTGACTTACACTTTGTTCCCTTTTGACTCAGCGGAAGTTTTTGGACCGGGGAAGCTCAGTGAGCCGAGGCTTTTGCTGTTTTTGGTTGATCGGGAGGTTCGGCGAAAGTGGGCTGTTTTACGGACCTTGTCTGACCGGAGGAGGATGCCGGACAGCCCGGCGTTTTTCCTTCTATTGCAGGGAGTACTTTTATTTTTTCATGTGATTGATGGTGTTTGCATTTGCATCAAGGATACATATGGGAGAAAGAGGAAGCGGCTTTGCGAGGCTATACTGCATGGATATGCGTTGGACGGGAGCATTTACATGGTTAACCACTTGGAGTAGTGCCTTTTTCTTTCTTTTCGTTTTAGCATTATGGCATTGGGGTTGGGGTGATGGGAGTTTTAGTTATGTTATAGATGAGCGTGCATTGCATGGACGTTATTTACATGAGACTCTTTCTTATAATACGTATATATATCTGTCTTATGAAGATTACTATACTTGATGTGTTTGATGATTAGAGTAATAATATGCTGTGAATCGGGTAGAATTTGATGGAATAAGCAAGATGCATGTCGTACATGATGCGCGTAAGACGACACGGACCCTGAAGGAGTCCGAAAGAGCACGCACGGCCTAGGCAGGCAGCTGTATTACATTACATGATCATCGCCGACTCGCATACATAGTCTCTAATCTACAAGAGGGATGCACACCATGGGTTTTTTTTTAGTGAGAGTAAGTAAGCGTGATTTAACAATGATGGTGCGATGGGGTCCGGGAGCTGCGTGTTGCCGAGCTCGAAGAAAAATAAAGTGGTGTGTATGAGCAAGAGAAAGAAAATAAAGTGGTGTACGGAGTATGGGGAAAATGGAAGAAAGCCTCGGGAGGTCGGAAGAGTCGGGTGGCGATGGGACGGAGGAAACGGAGTGCCGGGTACCGGTACGCGGAAAGGGGGGGATGGGATTGGAGAAGGTGATGTTGCGGTACCTTGATGATGGATGGATTGATCGAATGTGATTGTGATTACATTAGGTACGGGGGGAGAATTGAGTCCGCTGTCCGGGGTGTGTGTAAGTACTGGGTAATGGAGTGTTAATTTGTTGATTGATTGATTGCATTGTATTGTTTTTGATGGTGTTTGAATAGAAGAGAAGCCACTGTATTATAGTGGCAGTTTGACCGTTTTAATTCGAGAACAATGCGACATTGATTGATTGATGCTTATTCCCATGACAGGCTTGACAGTAGACTGTTCTAGTGCCAGCCAGCTCCCTAATCAACTAACCACTAACCTTATATCATCCAATGCAATGCACCCTCTTTATTTCCTCTTTCAAAGCAACCTCCATTTTCGTCGGCGTCAGAAAGTGGGGGCAGCGAGGGGCCCAGTGACGTACTGTATGCGGTACCTCGTTTTTTGCCTCTTTGCCTTGTTCTTGTCATGTCTTGTCTTTGTCCTCGGATCTATTTATGCTTCATCTAATTTCTCATCCAACAATCACCGCTCATTGTATCGTATATTTTAGCGAGCTCTGCAGTTGTACAGTCGCGCATCTCTTTGCTCGTTCTTGTTATTACTATTCTTATTATTATTATTCGCGCTGAAACGAAACCCCCATTTCTTCGAATCCAACCCCGGTCCGCATTGATGCAAGCGATATAATCTCCAGGCCCAGAAAGCTGGTACTACCTCCTATATCTGTTTTAACCTGCGACTTTGCGACTCTGCCTTGTCTCCATATCCACCAAACGCAAACGATTTCGGTGCTGCCGCGCCTCCTGAAGGATTTGCGAATTTGCGATAAAAGAAGAAGGAAATAAGAATACGAGGTTTCTTTTCCTTTCTTTAACCGCTTGCATCTTTGCAACCACAGCTACCGAACGAATCCTTTGTCGAGAAAATAGAAACCGCCGAATGAGGACATCACAGCTCCTGGTTGGCGCATCATGACATCAATAGACGTCCTGGCCAATGGCCACAGCCACTTCGACAGCTACGCCGACAACGTGCTGCGGGCGAGAATCCACAAGCCGCTGCATGCTCAAGTGTCGCGCGCATCGTCGACCGATGGCGATAATCACCTCCTAGGTTTGCCTACGGGCGACAGCAATGGCGGCGTAGGCAGTGCCACGACGAGGTGAGTTACTGCTTCTCTTGCTGCTCCTCTTCCTCTTCCTCCTCTTCTTCAGCAGCTTCAACGAAAGAATACACTGACTGACTCAATCACCACCAAAATATAGTGGCCGCTCAACGCCCGTCTCAGACAACGCTCCCCCCTCGACCAAATCCCTCTCCTCCGTCCGCAAGCTCGTCCGCGCCGAGCAGCGCCGTCGCATCTTCCCTACCATCGAATTCTCCTCGCGCGTCTCCCACTTCGACCCCTCCAGCGACTACCGCGACTTCCATGGCTTCTTCAACCTCTTTTGGATCGGCCTGGCCATCATGGGCATCACCACCATGCTGCGCAACTGGAAGGACACCGGATACCCCCTGCGCGTCCAGATCTGGGGCCTCTTTGCCGACAAGCTGTGGCATCTGGCCATTGCCGACTTCCTCATGGTCGCCACCACCGCCGTCAGCCTGCCGCTGCATCGCTGGGTGCGCAAGAACCCCATGGGAGGCGTCTGGGGCTGGAGTAGGGGAGGAATGGCGATCCAGAGCATCTACCAGGTCGTGTGGCTGGCGTTTTGGGTCATTGTGCCGTTCTGGCTGGACTGGGCGTGGACCGCTCAAGTCTGTCTGCTGCTGCACACCATGGTGCTGCTCATGAAGATGCACTCGTACGCCTTTTACAACGGCCATCTGTCAGAAACGGAGAAGCGATTGCGCAGCCTGGACGAGCCGAACCCGTCGAGAGCAGACCGCAGGCCGGCCTACCTCTACCCTAGCGCCGACCACCGGAAGGGCAGTGTGTCAGGAATCCCCATGCCTCGCCCCGTCGAGGAGGACAAGGACACCTCCAAGCCCAAGAAGAAGCATCATCGCCAGCAGGAAAGCGTCAGCAAGGGCATCAATGGCGTCAACGGCACCAACGGCCACGCTGCTGTTGCTGCTGCTGCTATTGCCCCTGAAACCGAGACAGAACCCGAGCCCACCAGCGCCGACGAAATCGACACCCTACGTGAAGACCTCGCCCGCGAGCTTACCAGCCCCATGGGCAACGTCACGTACCCGCGCAACGTCACCTGGGCCAACTACCTCGACTACCTCTGCTGTCCGACGCTCTGCTACGAGATCGAGTACCCGCGCACCCCGGCCATCAACTGGACCTCCCTCGTCTCCAAGATCATCGCCACCTTTGGCTGCATCTTCCTCCTCACCGTCATCTCCGAGGAGTACATCTTCCCCGTCCTCGTCGACGCCTCCCGTCGCCTCGACCTCGTCGCCTCCGCCCACCTCCTCGACTCTTCCTCTTCAGTGGCCCTCGAGTCGGGTCTCATCCTCGCCGAGACCATCTCCTGGCTGCTCTTCCCCTTCATGCTCACCTTCCTCCTCGTCTTCCTCGTCATCTTCGAGTACGTCCTCGGCGCCTTTGCCGAAATCACCTGCTTCGCCGACCGCCACTTCTACGCCGACTGGTGGAACTCGACCGACTGGATGGAGTTTTCGCGCGAGTGGAATGTTCCCGTGTATTCCTTCTTGCGCCGCCACGTCTACAGCGCCTCGCGCCCGCACACTGGCAAGGCTTTCGCCACCTTTATCACTTTCCTCATCTCTGCTGTTGGGCATGAGATTGTCATGGCTTGTATTACCAAGAAGATTCGCGGATATGGCTTCGTTTGTCAGATGCTGCAGCTTCCTATTGTTATGCTGCAGCGGACGCGCTGGGTCAGGGGCCGCAAGACGCTCAACAATGTCTGCTTCTGGTGCTCCATGATCCTAGGTCTTAGCCTGGTAAGTCAAACAAAACAACATCCTCTTTTACAAACGCAATTAGATATCAAAGGAAGCTAACAAACATAACAGATCTGCGCACTCTACGTCCTCCTCTAAACAACTCAACTCGAACCCATCAACCCACTCACCTACACAAACTCACACTCAACACACTCATTAGTATATACTTTTCATACCTCTTTTTGCGGCAGCAGTTACATAAGGCATACCGTATCGTACATTATTTCCAGACTGGTTCTGTGATTTCTGTTTTCCTTTGTATCCATAAACGGGGAGAGGCTGATTGCCCTTTTTTCTTCTTCTGTATTTCCTTTGTTCATTGCGTTTGGATATACATGTATCATTGGCGGCGTGTTTTTCGTTTTTCGTTACTCTACAGGCGTAAATACATACATCTCACGATGTTTTGCTGATACTACCTTTAGTACGTAGTATAAATATCACATGCTTCTTATCTTGCTTCAATTGATCAAGCGGACATCACTCAATAGTTTAACAAGTTTAACAACAGATTTGCGTCGTAGCGTGTAAACCAATGGATCAAGCTGTATAGTACGGAGGACTGAATCACTGTCGTATAAGACATTTGCATCATCCATCACTCATAGACAAAATGCACAGTCATCGCATCACATCACATCACATATTCAAGAAAGTCAAGTCATTGTCCATTCCATTTATTCATTTCTCATAGACTGGGCTAAATTACGCCCTCCCTCGCCTCGTATGAGGGGATATCAAGGGCACTATGGGGTAAAAGCATCGGTCCGTTAAACCTGGGACCACCTAAGATAGTAAACAAAGCATAAAAAAGAAAATCCACGTCCAGACCATGTTGCTCTAAAACCGTTCAACTCCATCGTGTAAAATCAAACTTTTTGTCCGTTTATCCCGATTCTTGGTGCACACAAAGAGGCAATTTAGTCAAC
The DNA here is from genome assembly GCA_001931985.1 of Trichoderma sp. IMV 00454. NCBI lineage: Eukaryota > Fungi > Ascomycota > Sordariomycetes > Hypocreales > Hypocreaceae > Trichoderma > Trichoderma sp. IMV 00454. The sequence continues at coordinate 505,848 of MSJK01000189.1, read as the reverse complement.
CTCCTCCATGGCGCTGTCGCCAGTCTCGACGGCAGGGGTGTCGGCGGGAGCGGCAGCACCCTCGACGGGGGCGGAGTCGTCCTCCTCAATGTTGAGGCCGAGCTGGACGAGCTTGTGGATGCGCTCAGCGAAGCCAGCGGGCTCATCAATAGTGAAGCCGGAGACGAGCAGAGAGGTCTCGAACAGCAGCTGGACAATGGACTTGACGGTGCGGTCGTTCTCGCCGTCAGCCTCGACCTTCTTCTTGAGCTCCTGGATGATGGGAGACTTGGGAGAGATCTCGAAGGTCTTCTTGGAGGACATGTAGCTGGACATGGAGGTGTCACGGAGAGCCTGGGCCTTCATGATACGCTCCATGTTGGCGGACCAACCGAACTGGCCGGTACGGATGGCGCAGGGGGAGAGACCGAGCTTGTCGCTGACGACAACCTTCTCGACCTTGTCGCCGAGGACAGTCTTAAGAGCCTTGGCAAGGGTCTCGTACTCCTTCTCCTCGGCCTCACGGGCAGCCTTCTCCTCGTCAGTCTCCTCGAGCTCAAAGTCCTTGGTGATGTCGACCAGCTTCTTGTCCTCGAACTCCTTGAGCTGAGTCATGGCGTACTCGTCAATGGGGTCGACGAGGAAGAGAACCTCGAAGCCCTTGGCCTTGAGAGCGTCCAGGAAGGGAGACTTCTGGACAGCCTTGAGGGACTCGCCAGTGATGTAGTAGATGTTCTTCTGGTGCTCAGGCATGCGGGTGACGTAGTCAGTCAGGGAGGTCATCTCATCACCAGACTTGGTGGAGTTGAAGCGGAGGAGCTTGGCAAGGATGCCACGGTTCTGGGAGTCCTCGTGGATACCGAGCTTGAGGTTCTTGGAGAAGGCGCTGTAGAACTTGTCGAACTGCTCCTTGTCCTCGGCAATCTCCTGGAAGAGCTCCAGAGACTTCTTGACAATGTTCTTCTTGATGACCTTCATGATCTTGTTCTGCTGAAGAGTCTCACGAGACAGGTTGAGAGGGAGATCCTCAGAGTCGACAACACCCTTGACGAAGCTGAGCCACTCAGGGATGAGGTCGGTGGCGTCATCAGTGATGAAGACGCGGCGGACGTACAGCTTGATGTTGTTCTTGGTCTTCTTGGTCTCGAACAGGTCAAAGGGAGCGCGCTTGGGAACGAAGAGGATGGCACGGAACTCGAGCTGACCCTCAACGGAGAAGTGCTTGACACCCAGGTGGTCCTCCCAGTCGTTAGAGAGGGACTTGTAGAATGAAGCATACTCCTCCTGGGTGATGTCCTGGGGGTTGCGAGTCCAGATGGGCTTCTGCTTGTTGAGCTCCTCCTCCTCAATGGTGGTCTCCTTGATCTTCTTGGTCTTGGGCTTCTTCTCCTTCTCCTCCTCCTCGTCATCGATCTCCTCGACCTTGGGCTTCTTGTCATCACCCTCCTCGGTGACGGTCTCCTCAGTAGCATCCTCATCAGGGACCTCCTTTTCGGTCTCCTTCTGGACGTGGAGGTAGATGGGGTAGCTGATGAACTCGGAGTGCTTCTTGATGACCTCCTTGATGCGGCTCTCGTTCAGGTAGTCAGCCTGCTCGTCCTTGAGGTGGAGGACGATGGCGGTACCACGACCGAGCTGCTCGCCCTCGGTGTCGGCGGTGATGTTGAAGGTACCACCGGCGCTAGACTCCCAGATGTACTGCTCGTCATCGTTGTGCTTGGAGACGACGCTGACGCGGTCGGCAACGAGGTAGGCAGAGTAGAAACCAACACCGAACTGACCAATCATGGACACGTCGGCACCGGCGGTCAGGGCCTCCATGAACTGCTTGGTTCCGGAGCGGGCAATGGTTCCCAGGTTGTTGACAAGGTCCTGAAAATTTCATGTTAGCATCAGGCTGGCGGGTAAAACAGGTGTATCAAGTGCATCAACTTACAGCCTTGGTCATACCAATACCGGTATCACGGATGGTCAGGGTCTTGGCCTCCTTGTTGGGGATGATGTCAATGCGCAGGTCCTTGCCAGAGTCGAGCTGGCTGGGGTCGGACAGCGCCTTGTAGCGGATCTTGTCCAAGGCATCGGAGGCGTTGGAGACAAGTTCTCGCAGGAAGATCTCCTTGTTGGAGTAGACGGTGTTGATGATGAGGGAGAGAAGCTGAGAGATCTCAGCCTGGAACTCGAAAGTCTCAGCCATGGTGAAGGGTATCAACGGAAAATGTGTGTGTCTGGTTGGAAGAAGAAGAGTTAGCTGATTGAATCGAGGAGTTGTGGGTTGGGATGCAGCTGGAGAGGAAGTAGGCGGGGGAGGGGTGAAGTGAGGTAACACCAGAAATCAGTTGGAAAGAAAAAAATCACCAGCGCTTGAGATTCCAATCTGATTCTGCACAATGCAATGCAAAGCTTTGAAGAAAAAGCCTTGAAAGTGGCAGAGATTCGATCAGATCCAAGGCAAGGCTGAAATTCCTCCCAAGCAAAATGGCGGGGTGATAAAAAAGCACAGAGGCTAGAAGGGGAAAGTGGGATGATAAGATTGCTGCTGCTGCTGCTGGCCGATCGTTCCAACTCACCTGTGGAAAAGAAAAAGAGAGGCTCCAATGAGAACAAGCGCAAAAACGTTGTTTGTATCTCAAGCTTGGGGGTATTTGATGAAGAAAGAAGAAGAATGAAGAATGCGAATGAGGAAGAAAAAAAAGAGAGGAGATGGAAGGAAGGGAAGAGGAGGAAGAGGCGTCTAAAAAAGGCTGGACGAGCTTGCGATGGCCGTTTGGGCAAGAGATTCCATGGGATTCTATGGTCGGAGCGCGGCTGTGATTGGCTGAGTGGCTGGTTGACTGGGGGGGGGGGCAGCGCTGGAGCCTTCTAGCAGAAAAATTCACCTTCGCCGTGCTTCTGCCTCTGTCTGTCTCTTTCTGACTTTCAGGCGGCACAAGGCAGCCGCCAGCCCGCTTTTGGGGCGCTGTTTTAGTGAGGGGGAAGAGGCGAGACGGATTTGGGCTGGCTGTGGCTATTGCTCAGGGTCCACATGCTTTGTTTCTTTGTGCTTCTGTCTGATGGAGTTGCTGTTGCTGTTACTGTTGTCTAGTTAGTAGCTTTTGGAGTAGCAACTATAGGATATTTCATGTAGCTCTTCTTTCAGTGATAACCAACTCAGAGAAATACAATACAATGAATTTCTCTGCTTTTTCTTTCATGTACATCAACACTACAGTAACAGCATCACCACCAACAAACCCCCCCTTGTCACTCATTGTCTTGCCCCTCCCCTTGTCCACCCCCAAAAGCTGCTGCTAGAAACTTCCACCTTGTCTCGTCTCCCCTTTGCCTCCCTCCAGTCCCCATCCATTCCCCTAAAACGAGGCTGACGATGAGGGGAAAGCAAATGCAGCGCCCCGTTTCGGCTTCCGATGGAAACTGGGCACTGCTGCAGCAACCATTGACAGGGGGCCCTCTCACTACGGAGGCCACCATACTATCAAGGTATCAATCTTATCGCCCGCTAAACATCCCACCTTTTGCGGAGCCAGTCGAAGGCAACAGAAGACAGCTGAAGAGCATCGACTATTCTCTTTGTCTGCCTTGACAGCCAGCAACACAACACAACAATCAATGACCATTTTAATTCACCAAATCCATTTATTTTATCAAAGAAACCGCTTAGCGCCCGTCTGCCTCGTCTAGTAGGCAGCTGTAACCCCCGCTTGTCCCGAATCCCCCCTTGCATGCCATCTAACCAACCCCCTTGTGAAACTCTATAGCTACCAGCATAATAATACCATGTAAGCTTCATACATCCGACGCCGTGCATCCGCCTCCTCACATATACTCGTACACAATCTATCTGTTTCTATAATGTTCCTTTCACATGCTTTCAGATTCCATGAAACCCACCGCGCTTAATCCTGCGAAATCACACTCCCAATCTGGCGATACTTTCGATCCGCATACGACAGCCCAAACTTGTTCGCGCAGTTTCCAGGTATCATTTCCACCACCTCTCCCACAACAATGACATGATCCCGGACTTTTAGCAGACCCCTCGTGGGTTCGTCGGGTAACAGCCTGCACCTCAGAGCATACATGATTCCCTCGCCTCTCAGCAGAGGTGCTCCATCCGTCTTGCTCGTGTCGTATTCTAACCCGTCAAACACATCGTCTGTGTTGCCCCTTGTAAACCTATCTGCTACTTGCACGCCCAATTCATCCCCTGACATGATGTGTATGTTGAAGTGGCGGCTCTCTATTATGGCGTCGAGGGTTCGGCTTGGAGTGGCAATGTTGAATGATATCAATGGTGTTGGCGAGAGAGTCAGTGATGTAAATGACGACATGGTCATTGCTCTTGGAGTTTGTCCATGTGTGGAGGTGCAGACGACGACAGAGTGTGGGAGTAATCGCATAATGGATCGTATTTGCTCAGAGAGGGCGGCAGGAGATGTCGGATCAGCGGTCGGCGGTATGGGAAATGAAGTATGCCATGAACTGGGAGTATGGCTTGATTGGCTAGATTGAATCGACTGTTGAAAGGATGTAGGCTTTTCAGCTACTGCTTCCAGGCTGTTAGCAAAAAATCAACCAAAGACAATGCCCAGATATCCTCACATGTGGCATCCCGAGAAGCTATGCTGGAACTCGCAGCTACTTGAGACGACCGCACACCAGTCGCTTGCTCTCCAAGAGTCAGCGCATGGCCCACAACACCATGAACGCCTCTCATCAGCCGCAACGCCCAAAACCCTCTCTTTTGCACCATCACCATCCGCGCATCTCCCAAACACCCAGTCGTGACCCGACTTGCGCCGCAGCATCCAAGCCGCGACAGCTGTCGCACCGCCCTAGCAGGCGTCATCGAATCATGCGGCTTTGATTCCGGAATTAGACCTATTAAAAAGAAAGCCCAATTAAGAAAATAGAATCGTAATAATAACGACAGTAGCTGGAGGAGTTGGCAAAGCTTCCTCCCGGCGGTTGCTTTGACTGGCTTCGGCACAAATTCCCTTATCGATAAGCCATCTACTCCCGCTGTGCCGCCACTTTACGGAACCACACCAACCAGCGGGCCGGAAATTTTGCGACAACTCCAAAGCGTCTGTCTAGACCATCACCAATCATGCGACATTGACACCAAGCAGTCCGCCTTTAATCCTCCTCAATTGAACCATTTACTCAACCTATTCAATCTCTCAACAAACGAACAAAACTGTCGCCCAAAATGGGGAAGCTCCCCCTCCCATCAACGCTCCTCTCCTCCTCCCCCCTCCGCCCATCAACAACATCCTCCTCCCTCTCCATCCACAGCCTCTCCCTCACGCAAACCCGAAATGCGACATTCATCCCCCGCCCCAGGCGGCCATACACATTCACCCAGCTCATCCAGCTCTCCGACGGCTCGACCTACACCGCACGCACCACCTCCCCACTGCCTTTATACCGCGCCCAAAAGGATACTCGCAACACGCTCCTGTGGCAGCCTAGCGAGAAGAGCTTGCGCAACGTCGAGTTGGATGAGGCTGGTAAACTGGCTGCTTTCAGAGAACGATTCGGAAGAGGGTATGATGCTACGGCTCAGGCTGTAGAGGAGGGTGAGAAGGCTGCTGAGGAGGAGGTTGCTGCTGCTGCGAAGCCTGTTGAGGAGGATGCTGGGTTGAACTTTGAGGATTTGTTGGCGGAGTATACGCCGCAGGATACGAGTGCGATGAAGGATTCGGGTCCCAAGAGGGCTCCTACACGAAGAAAATAATGAGATGGGGTTGATATGATGTGTACATTACCTGCGCTCGTGGCAGATTGGGCGGAAAACAAAAACGGGAGATGGGCGAGGAGTATAGACAGAGGAGGAAAACGCATGGATTAGAGGATCGACTCTGTTCAAATATGTACAGCACTTTGAGCCTAGCGGCCTGTATGATATAACAAAAGGGATGCATCTCCGAGTTTTGAAACGAATACGAATAGTAGTAGCACACTGCAGCCCCCCCTCGCTCTCATTCAATTGCCTCTTCGCCTAACCGTAAAACTCCACCTTGTAATGAAAGGGTTACAGCTTCAAAGTATTCCATTAGTCTGAATCCTCATCTATAGTTGCCCTAGCGCGATCAACAACGGTGTTGCCTGGAGGCTTTGGCTGGTAAACGGGTGGTCTGTAGAAAGCCGACTCGTCGTCCTGAGCATCCAGCTGCATCAGGAACGTCTCCCACTTCTCAATCAACTATTTGCATGTTAGTCAGACTGACAATGTCATTGTAATGAGAGAGAGCAACGCCTACCTCCTTCTGAGCCTCGACAGCGCCTTCAAGGAACGTCTCAACACCGCTCTTGAAGTCCTCCACCTTTTCCTTTTCGAAACGGTCCAACTCGGCCCTCATGGAGCGACCCATATCCTCAAATAGGAGCCGGGCTTGGTGAACTTTTCTCTCCGCCTCCTGAACCTCGGCGTTCATCTGGTTAAGTCGGTCTTGCTGGCTCTTACCCTGTCGCAGCAACTTGTCTTGCGTCGTCTTCTTCTTCTGCAGCTCAGATTCGGCCGAATGCCAGGCATAGAAGCCCTTTTGGCGCTGGCTGAATGCCTGCTTAATCGATCCGATAAGGCGAATGTACTCGTCAATGATGATGCCAAAGGTGAGGACATCCTGCATAGCTTGACGCTCATACACATCGCGAATCGTGAGTTGAAGATCGGAGAGAGCGTCAAGGGGACCGGATAGTGAGGGCGAGAGCTCAACAGTAGAGAGTGCGTGGAGAGAAGCGGAAAAGTCGGCCGCGGCCTCTGCCATCATCTTTCTCTGGCTGACCATTGCCTCCATTGCCTTGAGAAGCCCCTTGAGTTGGTTCTCCAAGGCATCAAGGTACACCTTGCGATCGTGGAACCAATCGTCCTGCTCGACAAATTTGCTTCCTCCTCCGACATTGATACCTAGAGATCCGAAGACTCCCTTACTCTCAGTGGGCAATGGCTCCCGTCTCTCCTTGTGCTTAATGTCAACGTTAAACGCCTCGCTCTCAAGGAATAGTTTTAGGTCAGCGTCATGCTGAAGGACGGGATGCGCGGCAGTCTTGTTGAGCATTTTTTCCAGTGCCGCTCTTCTACTCTCCACAAAGTTGCTGTCGAAGCGGCCAACAGCCTGCTTCTCGGGTGGCGGGGGCACCACGTATCCGGGGTTGTTGCCATGCAGGGTGTTGTAAAGCCAGAGGAAGTCTCGGTATCGACGCTTGACCTCGAATTCGGGCTGCTTGTAGGCTCTGGATGTGGTCTGGTAAGGGGAGCTTGCTTTAGCTAGGGAATCTTGATATACGAGAGAGGCAACCAAAGCTGATCAACACTAACCTTGGTCCGCACCGAGTACACAATGTGCGAACTTGTCAGGTCTCCAATCTTGACCGGGTCTCCAACAGTGATGTAGAATGTGGGCTTGGATGCCTCCTCAACGCTGACACTTGGCTGCGTGCTGCTCTTCACACTGCTGGGCCTCGCAGCGTCAACAGGCGGCGGCATTCTCGGGCCTCTCGGACTATCCAGGTCATCATCGTCCTCGACAAGATGCGGATCGGCAGACCGTCTCTGCTGCTGCAGCGGCGCCATGGTCGTGCGGATGACCATCTGCTCCTTCTGGGGCGGCACGGGCGGGGCATCCAGCGCAGCATTCGGGGTCGATCCGGCGCTCAGAGGCCCGAGAGGATCGTCAACGGCTTCCAGCTTCGTAGGTTGAGCAACGATGCGACGGGGCGTGCGCGAAGGTCGGGGCGCCGACGAGGTTGAGGCCTGTGATGTCGCTGGCGGGGAAGCAACGGGCTCGCTCTCGGCGACAGGCTCAGGGGGGGTCTGGCTGGAATCAGCCCATGGCGACTCTTCGACGTCCATTGCGAATGCGGGAATCCGGTGCTGTGAGCGGGATATTGGAGGAGGAGGAGGAGGAATTGGATTGGCCTGGAGGCAGAGCTGCGAGGTTAAGGCAAGGCAGCTTGTCCGGTTGAGAGTGGCATACGTACCGGGTTGGCTGGAGACAAGACACCGGTACCCGCTAGCGCCTGCTCAACGTCAGCGGTTGCGTAGGTACCTGTACCTGGGCGCGAGGCTGCACCCCACCTGATCGTCAGCCTTTCATGGATGGTGAGAGGAAGGGGAATATAAGAGGCAAGACAAGTTCCATGATATCAAATGTGTCACTCTCAATTGATTAAATGAATAGGAGAAACAGTGACAAAAGGGAAAAAGAAAAGGTCGTCTTTTATTTGATTAACTGTACGGTATAAACACAGCCTTTATTCGCTCCCTAACCATAAGCTGACTGACTGCCTCTCCAGCTCCAGCGTTCCATTATTCCCTATCCAGGCAGATTCGTGCCTCATTCGATGCTCTGATGGTATTAAACTGCCATCATGACGCATCGAGTATTGTTCTAAATAATTATCCCTGTAACCAAGCGAAACCTATAGCTGTATTACACCCATTCCGAGTCCGTCGTTATCCTGCTACCTTTTGTCAGGCTCCTTGCGGCACTTGTACCTCACGCAATTCACTCGCCAATGCCGCCGTCTGGACCTCCACGTTGTGTCTTGGATGCGCAATTTGCGTCGGTTGCAATAGCACCCTAATAATTATAGCACAATTCCACATCACATCTACCTGCTTCAGTCACGCCCTGCCCTGCTCTACCGGTCAGGGTCGTAGCATCCGCCTGCGATAACGAGATTCATTCGAGTAAACTTGACATTAATGACGGGCGTCTTCTTCGTGGGGAACGCAGAGATTTGATCTGGAGTAATCATCACCTCTTTGCTCTTCTTCTTGGTGCCCGTGGTGGCTCCAGTGTTGGCTGGTTGGCCCGAAGGCCCAGCGTTGATTCTTGATGCTTCTCCATTGGGACCACCAATCGCCAAATCGGTACCGGCAGTAGCAGCCTCAAGGCCGGCCTGTTGAGCGGCTTTATGAGGATCCGCTGGTGATTCGACGTCCCACAATCGAACAGTACCATCTTGGCCACCAGAGGCAAGTATGTTGGACTCGACGCTGAAGCTGAGAGACCAGACGCCGCCTTTGCCGTGGCCGCGAGAGCGCTTGATGCGAGTACCCTTGACTAGATCCCAGAAGAAAATATTGCCCGCAACGTCTGCGCTGGCTAGAATCTTGCCGTTGGGTGCGCATTCTAGAGAGCTGACGTGCTCAGTGTGCCCAGTAAATACTCTCACGCAGGCTCCTGTCACCACGGACCACATGCGGACAGACTTGTCCGTTTCGTCTGATGCCGAAAAGACATACATGCCGTTGGGATGCCATGCTATAGCTGAGACGGCGGTATCGTGCCCAACAAGCAGACGCTGGGGCGACGCATGATCCTGCATCCACACTCGCACAACCTTGTCGTAGCCACCGGTTAGAAAGTAATGTCCGTGTGGACCCCATTGCGCTCTATAGACAGGTCCGTCGTGTGACTTGTAAACGCATAAGCAGGTCCAAGATTCCAGAGACCACAGCCGGATTTGTCCGTCCGCTGAACATGACAGTAATAACTTCGGCCGCCCGTCAATTGCCGCATTCTGTCTTCCTTCATCACCAAACAGCTTTTGGGGAGGTCCCGAAGCAGAGTCGGAGAACGAAATGTCGAATACAGGACCAAAGTGCCCAATCAGCTTCCGGCTGTTGAACTTGGCGCCTTTTTCGTGGGCATTTGAGCTGGGAAGAGCTTTTCCATCCAAGGACCAGACGCGAATATAGGATTCGCTGGTACCCACAGCTGCGAGCTGTCCGTCGTCAGAAAACTCCATACATGATACGCTGTCTCAAGAGTCAGTCTCCTTTGCCCTTAATTTGCCAATTGAAGTGTAAAAAAACTTGCCTTCCAAATGTGTTGTGGAATGTAAACATGCAAGCGCTGACTGGGACGCCCACACCACCTGTTCGGCCCTCGATTTTGAATCTGTCTCTATTTTCTCGCAGTTTTTGCATCTCAAGCATAATATCTCGCGGGCGAGACGGGGGTAGCGGTAGATCGGCTCGGCTCGGGGCATCTGCACTCTCTTCTCGCTTTATCTTTTGGTCAAGCTCTTCTATCAGGCTAGTTGCGCCAGGGGCCGGGGGGTTTCGCCGTTCCTCGTCTTCGATTTCGGCTCGGATATCATCGCGAAGATCAGTATCCATCGGTAGAGGCCCAAGACTCAGAGGTGCCGCCGGATCCAGAATATCCTTGTTGGACAGCCCGATGTTGACACCCGGAATACCTTCCTTGGTATCCACCTCCTCGATTTCCAGATTCTTCGTCTTCCTGAACACCGCTTCAAAGCTAAATGGGGTGATAGGTCCACGAGCTGTTGAATCAATCTGGCAATATGTGACGAGTAGTTGTCGGATTACGGATCCACCTTGATCAGATTCGCGCTCAAGAAAGTTGAAAAGGTCGCCAGTCGCATGCTGGTTCAAGGGGATGCGATACTTGTTCTCCTTGTATAATTTGGTAATGGGGTTCTCATTTGTATGCTGCGGAAGCGTAATGGTTGAAAACGTCTTCAAATCATCTGCATGGGACGCTTGGAAATGCTGTCCGATTTCTTTAAGGAACAGCTTGCCCTCTTCTGTGTATCCATTTCCGACCAGCTCGATGAATGAGTAAACAAACGTCGGCCAGAGAAGCTTTGATAGCTCAAACTAACGCAAAACTCTCTTCAGCACGCGGACATGTAGTGCAAGCCATTCGAGGAGGAACCTACCTTGTAGATTTCAAGATTGTTTTCGACCCAGTCTCTCAAAAGTCGAAACGCTCTGGAGTACTTCTTTGGACCTAAGTTTGCTAGTTGTTGGACTGGTTTTCCATCGTTGCCTAGATGCTTTGACTCCTGTCTGAAAACCTCTTCAGTCCGGTTGAAGCCTCGCTTAAGCAAATAATCCGTAACCTAGTGATGTCATTAGCCGAGATGATGCTGAGTATTGGACACGTTTTGATGTGTAGTTGCGATTGAGTGTCTTCTGTGAGGGCAAAGGGAGAGACATGAAAGAGAGAAAGTCAAGCTCTCGGTTATGGGATAGTGGATGAAAACGGATGGCACATGAGACTTGTTTTAGGATGCCGCTGCTCATCGAATGCTACAGAGTGGTTGAGGCGATGTAGCACAAGAAGGACAGCAGCATACCATAGCAAGTGTCTCATCAAGTTTCTGCGGAGGACAAGAACTTTTTGATTTGAGATGGCGACCCCCACGGAAAGGACCACGGCCCCCGGAAGAAGGACCACGGTGAGAACAGGCATAATTCCAAATGCTACCACGTACTATCTGGTTCAGATTTTGGTTTGACATGGCACCTCCAGTGGTGCCAGTTGCAGCCGTAGTCGCGGCGGGAGGGCCAGCTGGTGATGTTGCTGGTTGCCCTGCATAGGAGTTGGCCGTGCCAGCGCCCTGGGTTGGCGCCTGAGTAGCCATGGTGGAGGGAGAGTGAACACCGTCTTTGAGGAGAGAGATGGATTCGAAGATCGGTACTGCTAAGTAGATGTGCTTCCAATATGCCTAAACTTGGAAGCTATGTCATAATAGATCCTTGTCCTGCGTGGCGTGAGGCGCAATGCAACTCGTGCCAGCGTGGTTCAGTGAGCTCAAGTTGCGCCTGGATCTCACGCCCAGGTCGTGTAGCGGTATGCGGGAGGCAAAACGTGCCAGTCGTGAGCTCCACAAGGTGTAATCAAATCCAGTGATTCCAACTGTGATGCCTGTGTGCGATATTCGGAGGAAAAGAGGGCGTTGCAGAGGATAGAAGGCGACTGTGATTTGATGGTTAAGGCACCAGGTTGATGTTGAGAGTAAACTTAGAGGACTGAAGACCGCGAGACATCAGAGCCGTTAGTATAGCCGAAGTTTAAGCGGCGCCTCTCAGCTGCTCAGTCTCGGCAACAGTCAAACCAAATATGCCGCTGTACGTCGTTATGGTCATCAAGTATGAAATATGGTACAATAGAATGACTCTTTAATAGTAATTGTGCAAGATTCTGAGCTTATAGAATATTCCAACAGAGAGACTTCACTTACAAAGCATGCCATACAGGCGTCTTGGTGTCTTATCAGATTCGCGGCGCGTTACCGGGACCCACAATTGTTCAATGTTCCTTGGCCATGCTTTAACAGCACAATTCAACCACCTACACTCATTCATACCCACACGCTTGACATCCTCCATAACGCCTCAATCACTCGAGTGGCCGTCAAAAACAGATCTGCAATACCCAAAGTAGTAGCTGGGAATCACACAATCCGACATAGCAGGACCACACAAACTGAGCAATCTCTCGTCAATCTCACTGCCATGGCGTCACCAGAGGACATCGTCATGGGAGACGAAAAGGAAGACTCTCAACCCCAGGAGCCCTTTGTTCCTTTCACCTTGGAAGAAAATATCCACCAGCTCAACTCCATCGACCGGTCCATTGTCCAGTTGATGAATCACACTGCCACTGCGCTTGGTGCCCTCACCACTCCAGCATCATCCGACAGCAACCCTTCAGCATCAGTAGAGTCCACAGCACAAAAGGACGCATTTAGAGAAGCTACAGATACTTTTCTTGATACACTCCACAGTATCGATGTACGGATGAAGCGCCAAATTCTCGCACTAGAAGAAGCGGGCATCGTCAATCTATCCAGCGGACCTCGGCAGGGCCACAACACTACTGTTAAGCCATCTTTGAAACCTAATGGCATGGGAGCCATCGGAAATCTGGACGTTGGGTGGTTAAACAGTCGGAGTACCAAAGTTGAACGAGATATGGAGCTGGAGTTGTGGAGAAGGGCACGGGAGCTTCTTGAAAAGGACGAGGGGAGTGTCAAGAAGGAGTAATGCATGAAAAGGCTGGCGTTTTGGCAATAATGTACAATGGATTGATTAATTCGGTATGCTTCAAGGTACGCTAATCATTACTTTGTTCCTGGACATTACATTACTGACAACATTTTGTTGAAGGCTGTGCCTCCCATGCATACAATCTCCCGCAACCCCATCCATATACACAGGGCTGCTATTGAGACATAGTCACCCTATACCTAGATCTCAGTATCATTCTCGCAGAGCCTGTTAAATGCATGTGTAAGTTTGAAAGGTTCGTCTGGTGCGCGCGGCACAATATTTTCAGGTTGAATACTAACGGGGCGTCAGCTAGAATAATATACTTCAAACGGCACACTTACAGGGCGTCAAAGAAATAGCAGGAAAATTCTCCTTGCTCGGGCGTCGAATGCTTAGCTAGATAGGCGGAGTTAGTTTATATGATGGTGATAGAGGTAAACCAGAACGAATTACTTTGATACCCAACCCAAGAGACGCATTTCTTTCTCGCGTTGCAGGTGTACTGGCACCTGTTTTCAGCCCACGAGACCCAAGTAGTGCCCAAAGAGAAATGCTGGACTTTGTTAGATTGTAACCTTTGTAGATGTATACGAGCACAGATAAAACTAAAACTTACGTCTGCATCTCCGACATTTTGGTGGCGCGCTACCCATGCTGGATCGAGAACAAAGCGCATCGGGAACTGTGATGGCGGCTTCACCTCGTGATAGTGAATGGTCCAGTGGTCATACTTTTTCGGGGCTCCGTAAACGCACGCCCTATGTTGCGTTTCAGTGATGACCTCTTGATTGAGGAGAGGAGCTGCTGTGGTGGCAGCGATTAACGAGACTGCTAATAGAACCTGGACGAGATGCATCGCCGTTCAGCTGCAGTATTGCCCGAGAATAGAGGTCTGGCAGTTGGAATAGACGGAGGCGAATGTCGGGATGGTTCAATCTTCAATTGATATGTTTTCAATACTGTGAGTAACCCCTCAAGGTGCGGCATTGATTTCGTGTCATAGCATCATCATATCTACGTTTTCTCCCGCTTCTCCAAATGCACAACATATGGAAGCGGCTAATTGAGCCACTGCCGTTTGATTGCAATTTCATTTGAAGGAGGCCCGCTAATCGCCGAGATTCTAGACGAATGGATTCCTTCATGGAAGGCGCTGGGTTGTGGCACAGACATCATGCATTCCATTTCGTGGAGCATACGGATACCGGGTATGTAAATTGAGGTGTGTTCAATTTGACGGTAACAATGTCAGAATACTGGCAACAAAACACTAAGTTAAAGGGTAGTAGGGTAACATATTGTATCAAGTTGATCTGTGATATGCACGCTCTTAATCATATTAATTGCATCTCTTGGCAGATAACCCCGGAATATGGTTCGTGTAGGAGAAGCGAATACGTGCATCAGTATGTTATGGCTGGTTATTAGATGAACAATATTGATCATATTTAATACTGGTAATACGGAGTAGATTTAGGTGCATTCGTAAATATCGGACTCTTAAGAAGCTCCTTTTGTCAATACCGAGGCCACTTTGATGAAATGCCCAAGGCCGTCTTCAATAAGCCGCGACTCTTTCACGAGCATCGCGCCGCGTTAGCCGCTTCGAGATGACATGCAGGAGTGGAGAATCTGGAATCTCATACTATCGAATTATGGATTGCGTCGCTCTCTTGCGAATATTGTTAGCAACGGGATCGTGAACTGTTGTATGCGGAATAATTCACCTGTGCATATATATATTTTACTAATATGAAAAATCTACTACATATGGACTGCGGAACTTATTATGAGACCGAATCTCTGCCTCATCTGTGGTTACTATTTCTCCGTCCATCAAACCCACCATCCATGAATGGATATCAAAACGCTCAGACCACTGGAGCTCCAGCGCTCTTTGCGGGGCATATCCCAGCAATCGCCCCCCAGTCTTACTGCAATTGTAGCTGGTACTTTGTTTCTGGCGTGTGTAATCGCCTATTGCAAGTCTCTTGGTTCGCCCGGCAGAACGTCGGTGCCAGGGGCCCTCCCTGCGCGTTTCGATGCATGTCGTGGCATTTCATCTCCGATCAAGCCGCTCAAAAATGTTTCAATGCCCTTGATAAACACCCGGCCGAGGTTTTTCTGGCGTTCGTTCTTTACGGCTGCAAGGACCGAAAGCGCGATAAGATTGGGCTCTAGGAGGTGAAGAGAAGGGATTCTTTTTTATACTGCTTGATCCTCTTTTTTCTCTTCTTTATCACAACAAATCACAATCAAAATGATGCAGCTGTCTCGGCCAGCGGCGACGGCGCTGCTGCTGTCGATCGCTTCGTTTGGGACGCTTGTTCACGCCCACGATCACCATGAGGGCGGCGAGAGCCACATCCCCGAAGGCGAAGCGATATCACTTGAACCGGTCGTGAGTCGCCGCTTGGGAATACAATAATAAAAGAGAAAGAAAACAGGCAATTAACACGAATCACAGGACACGATTCTCTGGATCCACATCCTCATCCAGATGCTCGCATACGGCGTCATTTTCCCAATCGGCATGGTCTTTGGTGTAAGAACCACCGTCTCTCTTCCAAATGGTGCTTTACAGGAGCACAGCGACTGATCTTATGCAATCACAGATGACCAAATCTCGATGGCACGTTCCGACGCAAATCCTAGGCTCCATCCTCGCCGTCGTCGGCTTCTTTCTCGGCCATGCGCACAAAGGAAGGGAGTTTGTCAGCCACAATGTGCACTCGGTGTTCGCCAACATCCTGCAATTCCTTCTTATCGGCCAGGTCGTTTTGGGCCTATACTTGAAGCTTCACTGGGAGAAGGGCGCCCTCGGCATGATTCGCAAGTTTGTCCGACCCTTCCACTCCGTCATTGGCAAAGCGATGCCTCTTCTCGCATGGGTACAGATGATCTTTGGAGGTATCACCACCCTTGGTTTCTGCCAAGGCGATCACGTTGGTCAATGCGCAGCCCACTTTATCATGGGAGGCGCATTCATTGCCTACGGTATCCTTTTGACCATTATCCTGCTCGCGGGACAAGTCTGGATTCGTCGTACGGGAAGATCGCAAGAGTTCTACGACAGCGCCGTCATTGCCGCTTGGGGCTGCGTCAACACTTTCACGGAGCACCGCTGGGGTACCGCCTGGGTCAAGAATGATTGGCAACACACTACAATGGGCGTCATCTGGTGGTGTGCGGGCCTGGCTGGAATCTGGCTGAGCCGAGATCGCGATGGTAACCCGAAGCGCAACTTCATCCCGGGATTCGTTATCCTCATCACTGGTTGGGGCATGTCTGCGCACCCTCAAGAGCTGATGGTCAGCGCCATGACGCACACCATGTTTGGTTACACCCTGATGGCCGCTGGTCTTACACGTATCATTGAGATTGCCTTTGTTCTCAAGGATGCTCAATCTCTGTCCGATGACGGCCGAACCTGGAACAGCTTCCAGTACATTCCTGTTTTCGTAAGTAGACACCGCATTTGATACGCCAAATTGAATGGTCGCTAACACTTGTCAGCTCTTGTATGCCGCGGGCTTCCTCTTTATGGGTGCGACCGAACAGCAGATGTCTCTCATCGACGGCTCCAGCATGGATGTCATCTCTTACATCCTGATCCTTTACTCTCTCGCCTTTTTGGTCTTTTTGTTTGCCAATATGCTCATCCACCTTTACGATCGTCTGTCAAACCCACCTCTGGATACCAAAGGATTCACCAATGGTCACACTCATCTGAACGGACGAGCTGTAGAGGACGGCCAAATCCGAGCGGCAGAGGAATTCGAGCTCGATGGGCTGTCAACTGATGACGAGGACGATGAGAGGCAGGGAATGCTGGCAGGTGAGGGATCCAACGTCCCCAAGCGACCTGCTGCAGCTCAATCATGAGATACAAATGGGATATGAAGGTTATGTCAACGGGGAAAATGCATGCTATGGGAAGACCTCTATATAATGTTAAGCGTGTTAGGGAGTTTTGTCTTCGAATAATGTCTGTATACAATACTGGGAAGTAAGATGATGGGTAATTTTGGGTGTAATGACGACATTAAAAAATAAATTCAAATACGAATACTATTGAGTGTCATTAATCTGCCTCTTAATGTTCATCTGCGTACTTAATTATGGCGATTGGCACTGGACTGTCGGTACCTGCGTCCAGGGTCCAACCAAAAAAAGCTAGCTGCACTGTTGCACTTTTTGGTGGGGCTTATCTTTTTTTTTTCTTGGGCGATATCACCACCCATCTCTCTACGTACATTTACCAACCAAATCTGCGATACATTCAGAATATATACACATAAATACCAGCGTCGTTGATTTCATTCCTCACAATGCCTTCCGTCAAGAACCCCAACCGTCTCTCCAAGAACCGGCTGGCCGCCCGCGCCGCAAAGGCCAAGAAGGCTAACCAGAAGCGCGCCGACCCTGCCATGCAGAACAAGATCACAAAGGCCGACAAGACCAGGGGCGCACGACCGGGCCTGTTGCCGACGAGCGGACCGAGGGCTGCGATTAGCGCCAAGAAGGCGAGGAAGTTGGAGAAGAAGATGGGATATGCGCTGAAGAGGAAGATGGAGGCGGAGGGAGAGGCCGTGATGAAAGGTGCGTTTGGACTGGGACTATCAAGTCCTGATTGATACTAGGTGAGGAGAGAGAAGAGGGGAACGCTAACTTGGGAATAGATGCGCCTGTTGTTGAGGAAAAGGCTGCGCAGGAGGAGCAGGATATGGAGATTCAGTGATTGGTTTGTCTGGGGAATGGGATATCATACATAAGTACGAAGGACCCTTTGCAGATCGAGGCGAGATTGCGGGCTAACTGGATGGTACAGATTAAAAGTCGGTTGTTTGCTTGATTGGCATTTTCTGTGGTACAATGGGACACATTACACGGCGCAGGATGGGGGACTGGATTTGCAACGATTAATAGACTGGATGAGCATCTTCAACGGCTATGTGATACGTTAAGCTATCGAATATGACTTCTTTTTTTCGCCACTATGAGTTACCGAACTGTTGCTGAGATTGTCGGAAAGACTTTGCGGGTCTTGAACAGAGTCTTCTTTGATGGGTCGCATCTCTTGTTGTCTTTTATACCCGTCACTGTGCCTATGCCTATGCGTGTGTACAGTTTCGGCATCGCTTGTTTGACTCTGAGATGATCTAGTCTCTGTTTCGCCATAGGAATACGAATTCGAGGAGTACGAATTCGAAGAGATTGAAGAAGGATAGGTCGTTGACGACCAGTCGCTTGTTCGAATCGATGGAGGAGGGCTGTCACAGATGTAGCAACAGATTTCGGCGCATGCTTCTACCGTTGACTCGAGGAACGTTGGCTCAGGTGGCTGAGAGTCGTAAGAGAGCGGTTCAATGGTGCCGTATGCAGAGGCATTGGCTGATTTGTTGTCTGGAGGGTTGCATATGGGGCAGTCGGGGCAATATGAGGACGAGGCGCTGGTGCTGGATGTGGCAGTGGCAGTTTGAGAGCCTTCTTCAATTGTCTCGTTGGACGAGGACGATGGGTTAGTAGGTTGAGTTGTGCTCGTGTTGTCCATTGCAGACATGTTGTCCTAGGGGGTTTCTTGATAATAGGTAGAACGGTGTAGAAATGGTAGGTAGAGTATCACAATCGTACTGCATTGGCATCTGCATGAAAACCAGGAAAGGAGAAGGTTTATATAGGTTAGGCGTATCGTGATTGATATGAGATTTTGAGAGACACACGTGTATTGGTCAAGTGCTTTATCGCAGAGCGGATGCATATGGCTTGCGTCACTCGATTAGGCATGTGCGTTTGTGGTGTAACTGCGCATTCATCACTGTCAGTGAATCACGGAGTGGTACGTGATAAGATGTTTCTATGTGTTGGGGTTGAGGATTCGGATGCTATTGAGGCCGGCAAACAAAGCATCATAGTTTCATAAAGGGAACTGCTATCTAATATCCCCTGCCAGAGG
The DNA here is from genome assembly GCA_001931985.1 of Trichoderma sp. IMV 00454. Lineage (NCBI taxonomy): Eukaryota > Fungi > Ascomycota > Sordariomycetes > Hypocreales > Hypocreaceae > Trichoderma > Trichoderma sp. IMV 00454. The sequence continues at coordinate 487,096 of MSJK01000189.1, read as the reverse complement.
TAAAGCTACGTATCTGGTAATAAGTGGCAATACAAGAAACTAGAGAAATACGGATATAGCAACAGATATCAGTAAAATATAGCGATAGTAGCAGATACTGGATTAAAATATCGACAGTAGCAGAAAGTAGTGACAGTAACAGGCACTTAAAGAGTTGGATATCTATTATTTGTTAGACAAGTAAGGTAAGTAGTAGGTTTGCCTCCATATCTTGTTCCGACGCTTGAACCTCACGCATGCAGTCCATGTGGTGGTGGCTAACATTCCTATTATAAAGCCATCGTGCAAATAAGGGTGTATGCGAGTTACCGGTCTGACAGCGGATATTGACAGCTGTTGAAGCCAAAGAACAATAAGAGAAGCGGAGTGTTTGAAGTGGGGATTCTCTGCATTTTACTGTCAAAAGTGAATCCAGAGCGAGATGTTCTGCACATCGACAATACAAGCGCATCATAATTGTCCACGAGTTTCAATGGCAGAGCGCGGGCCGATGGAGAGAGTAATTTCGTTTGCCGCCAGGATGCGTTCAATTCCTTGTTGTTGCTCGCACTCTCGATTTTGGCTGTTCTCAGCATTTCTTTGGCCAAGTTTTTTCTCACCTCACCGACTAGAGTGCTGAGGTGCAGCTGGGTTAACCTCATCTCCTCCTCTCAACTCTCTTTCTCCCCCCTTCTCTCATTTTCTCTCCCTTTTACGATCCTCTACTGTTTTCTTCTCTCTTCTAAACTCGAACCGACTCGTCACTCACCTCTGCATTATTTCTCGATCGTTATCCTTATCACAGCCACCTCCAGTCATGACTTCCACCAAGCGAACAGTCATCGAAATATCCTCTGGCAGTGATGACGATAACCCTCTCGTAGCGCGTCGCAAGATCCGCCGACGATCCAAGATACCAGAGCCACAGCGTTCGTAACACTGAGATAACCTAAGAAGCCTGACTCAACATCGGTACTGACATCTTTCGAGGGGACGAAGCAGACACAGAGACCACCCAAGGCCAACCGACATTTGCAGAGTTTCTCTCCCGAACCCTACCAAGCAGGTTGATCTCGGGTGATGTCGCAAAATACATCCAGCGAGAGTCCAACGTTCGTCTCGAGACTGCAAGGCAAGAGGGGATTACTCTGGATACCGTTTTCATCGGCATGGACTGTTTGCCGGCTTGGATCGGTATGCACTGGGATCCGCAAAGGGAGTCTCTGCATTGTGCTATCCAAGATCGACTGATGGATGTCGAGGTTTCGAGTACACTGGGCGATGTTCTTCGGAAAGACCTCATCGAAAAGGGGAACCGGAAACTCGAGGAGGCTCGTCAACTCGGACTGGGCATTGAGGACATCACAATTGGGAAAGGGCTCCTAGCGACATGGGATGGCTTGGCGTCTACCCAAGAGACGACTTACGGGCTGGAAACCCCTCCAGAAGAAACACGAGCTCAATCGATATACGATGACGTGGGACAATCGAGCATTGGAACCACTGTTCAAGATTCGTCAGTCATCGGTCAAGCAGAGACACCCGAGTCCGAGATCATCACAATATCCTCGGCAAGTGAGGCTCCGAATTCGCCCGAAATCGTATACGACTCCTCAAGCACATACGATAGCTGCTCTGACTTTAGCAGCAGCAGCGGGGGCAACAGTAGCAGCACTGAAGACGACGAGGAAGTTGACGACATCATCCACATGAACAATGTCGTCAATACCCAGCCGGAATATTCGGAGAGCGACGACGAAGCTCCGCACATCCTTCACGACGTTGAGGTTGTGGGCGGCTTTGAGGGCCACCCGGATGTCGATTTGGAAGTATACTTGGTGGAGGACGATGAAGAAGTAGAGGGCCTTCCGGAACTTGAGCTGGCGATTGACGGAGATGCATTTATACATTATTTTGGCGATGATGATCTTATGGAGGTTGAGGTTCCTGGGATGGATCTACAGTGTTCACTTGACGTTCCTCCTGACCAGAGTCATGAAGGGGACAATAATACGGACGGTGGACCACCCTTGGAGGAAATCGAAGGCGCCTCTGACGATCAAGTTATGGATGAGGACAAGGATGAGGATGAGGGTGGAGAGCAAAATACGATCATTCAGATCACTGAGGATGGTTTCACTTGGTGAATTTCTTTAGTTCTTTCTTTCTTTCTTTCGGTTAAATGGCTTGCTCTTGGGAGGGAAACTCTGCGTCTACGATTTGCGTTTTGGGAGGATATCGTTGCAATGTTTTCGGCGGGAGAAATCTTCTTTCATACTGGGCAAGTTGCCTTGCTACTGGGATATTATGGGGGTTGATGAGGATTTAACTCAATGATCTTTTCTGTTTTGGGGTCTGGGATTTAAAAACACTGGCGTCGATTTTTCTATGAACATGGAGGATATGGGATACGGGACTTGGGATTCGGTATTTTATGCATTTGCAGCTCTTCACAGAGAGGTTAGCGGTATTTGAAAGGGATAGATAGGGAGTTGAGCTACATATTTGCTGCCTTCAGACATCGATGGTGTTACTCTCTATGCCGCTGCGCTCTTCATTTGAAGCCTACTTGCGTTGAGAAAAATTTTAAGATGTTCTTGGTATGACTGACACCTGAGATATGCCATTAGTGGTGAGACTCTCGCTGTATAGTAAAAGTACCTCTCATGCATGGATGAGCCGCAACTTATGTCGTTTATCACACGCCGACATGCGGGTAGGTAGAAATAAAGTTATATGCATTAGGTGGTGTGATCCACCCACATCAGGAAACTTATAGTCCAGCCGTGGAATTGATCAAAGCCTATAGTTTTTAATACACTCCTTCATTAGTGGATGCTACGCTCTATATATTAAACCTTCAACAGTACTTTATTACGAGATGTTTCCATACCATCTCTTCACTGCCTTTGCTCAAGCTCAAGCTCCGGATTTACAGGCAAGATCTGGTAATCATTATCAATACGATCAATTGGTCATAGTCGGAGTGTTTACAGCCCGACGGTTCTGCCGGTTACCACACTGCGAGTCAGTAAATAACTCTTCAGATAGTACGAGATGAGGAATACGTAGAGCAAATGTGACGCGGCTGACACATGTTTCTTGGAGTTGATGGATATTTCCGATGAATTTACCCTGTTTCGGATATATCAGTGCTCCGAATTTTACAGAAAGCCGAGAGTGGGTGTGCATCTCGATGAACATTAGTGAGAAAGACTGGGATGGCCACAAAGGGTAATCGGTGGGGGCTGTTTATTTTTGAATACCTAACCACTAGACTCTCTATACAGACTTCCAGGTTCTAAATTACAGCGATAAGTTACAGCGACAACAGCGCAATGTAGATGAATCAGGGACCTTCAGAAGGCAATCCATAGGATGAGACAATGACATGTAACGTAGGAATGGTAACTGTAGAGAAGATGTCAGGATGAGACGCATGAATTTAATGATTATCATATACTTGTTGACTAAACGCCAAGTCTTGGGTCCTTTGTTTTGCTCAAATAGGAATATCTCCAATTTCTACTATTGTATAATGCATACATGAGGCCAATGATCCTCAATGAACTAGGCTTAATTTATTTTACATCAGTTACAACGTCACCTCCGGAATTAATTTGTATCGGCGTCGCGACCATCCTGGAAGCGAACTGGTCAACCCATCCCATCCCATGTTGATGCCGATGCACACCAAGCAACGGAGAGCGAAGTCCCGACAATACGACCCGGAGCCAGCAATGATTGTGTATTTAAAGCTTGACGTTACCCCTCAAAATGGCTTAGAAGATTTTCAGGCAAGAGTTTCTCTGTGACTCCAACGAAGTGTTTTAAGTATTAAAGACCAGAGTCTTGCTTGTTGACTATCTTGTCTCTCATAGTTTATTATTGTATAGAGAAGAGCACCTTTCTCGACATTACAAGCATTCAATCGTCTTTTCAAACCGCTTACAAACACCACAACTCAATTCAACAGCACAAATAACATCATCAACCATGCCTTTTATCAACGATCCCAAAGGCAAAGAAGTTGTCCCCATCAGAATCAACGGTGTCAATGAACCCTTAGATGCAACTCGTCTCATCCCTGTCGAGTCCAGCAGTCAGGATAAAATCGTCCATTATGCCCAAAGCGCGACGCCCGAGTTGGCCATCAAGGCCGCTGAGGAATCCTACAAGGCGTTCCGGAAGTGGAAGAACTCTACTCACACTGAGCGCCGAGACTTGCTCCTTCGAACGGCTGATGTGATTGATGCCTGGACTGATCGCTTCGTCGATTTGCAAGTTGCTGAGACTTCTTGCCCTGAAGGCTGGGCTCGGTTTAATGCGATTATCTTGATACGATGCCTACGTGAGATTGCCTCAAACATCTCGCATGCTACGACGGGTGAACTGCCGTCTTTGGAGACTCCTGGATCGCTTGTATTGGTGTATAAAGAGCCGGTTGGTCCTGTTCTTGCCATTCCACCATGGAATGCCAGTATGGTCCTTTCCGGACGTGCACTGGCTGCTCCCATTGGCGCTGGGTGCTCCGTCGTGCTCAAGGCATCGGAATTGTCCCCGGCAACGCATCAGCTACTGGCTTTGGCCTTTGAAGAAGCTGGTATGCCAAAGGGCCTCATCAACGTATTGCAAGCCTCGCGTGAGGATGGCCCAGTTGTGACGGAAGCTTTGATTGCTCATCGAGCAATCCGCAAAGTCGAATTCATTGGCAGCGATGCTGTGGGCCGCATTATTGGTCAACTTGCATCCAAGTACTTGAAACCAGTGTTGATGGAGCTGGGAGGAAAAGCTCCTGCAGTTGTGCTCAAGGATGCTGATGTAAAGCATGCAGCTGACAAGATTGTTGAAGGTGCACTTCTACACCACGGACAGATCTGCATGTCTACCGACCGCATTGTCGTGGTGCAAGAGGTCGCGGATGAACTTCTCAAAGAGATCAAAACGATCCTGGAGACAAAGTACTCGAAGGGTGCTGGACATGCTGTCAGTAAGAGACTGGCTCAGAGGGCGCATGACCTTTTGCATAAAGCCCACGCTGCAGGAGCTCGTTTCCTCGTGGGAGACGCAAGTCTCAATGCAGCTGGAACCAGCCTCACGCCGACCATAATTACGGACGTGAAGCCTACAGACACAATATACAACGAGGAAATTTTCGCCCCTGCTGCCATTTTCATCACCGTCAAGGATGAAGATGAAGCCGTCGAAGTCGCCAACGACACAGCATATGGCCTTAATGCGGCGGTTCATAGCCGAGATGTTTTCGCCGCCATTCGCGTCGCCAAGCAAATTGAGGCAGGACAAGTTCACATTGGCAACATCACGGAGTACGACGAGCCAAATATCCCGATTGGAGGTATGAAGGGCAGTGGTTGGGGACGGAATAATGGCAGGTATGCCCTGAATGAGTTTTTGGTGGAGAAGACGATTTCGATTCATGATCCTACAGCATCTGGGATTCAATTTGGAAAATGAATGATGGATTAAGAGAACAAATCTAAATGGTAAGACATTTGGCCGGCATATGTGTATTTCATAGGTCTACGGCGTCATACGCTTTGAGATATAATTACTCATCTGACTTGTTTGTAACTACATAATAGTATAGTATAGTATCTAGTTGGTGTTTAAGTAGCTTAGGAATCAGAATGCTTATACAGAACATCTCGAGGATATATCTTGTCTAGCTAAAGCCACAGTTGGTTCGTTTCATTTAAAGTTGTCAATATTACGCCTTGTTACATAGTGTTTGCATACACACTATATAAGAGAAACTCGCGAACGCGATGCCGCCAGGACCTTACCTAGTAACTAAAAGATATACTTAGTTATCAGGGAATCAAGTGTTTTATACTTCTCTAGATTTAATAAAGTTCTGGTAACTACATTGGGTGCTACATAAGAAAATAGGGGGTTGGAACACGTCCACCGGAATACTGTGATAGTATGGACAGGGCTGCAGCCATGCGGCTCTTGTAATTCATCAGCGGATGTTTTCCACCAGAATGAAGCTGATCAGCTGCCGTCTTACTCTCCCTTAACTTGCTTGACACCATCGCCGTATGACGAATCACCCCAGCTTTCCCGACGTCTCTTCCGTGTGTCTTCCCGTTTCTTGTTCATCTCTAACTTGCCCTCAACTACCTGCAACAATGGTTCAGCAATATATTTAGGGAGACCCTCTGATATTGCCAATACCAGTTTTTTCAAGTCTTCCTCCCCGCCGGAGCAATGCACAATAAGCTTCTCAGTCACAGATGAGAGGAACCGAGCTCGTCCTGGATCAGCTGCCAATTTCGACATGAGACCCTTTAGTTCGGCACAATAAGAAGCCAGCACTGATTCTTCCGGGCACGATCTCGCAAGGTTCCCAAATGCGGTCAATGCATCTGGATTAACAGTTCCATTATGCGGAACACCGAGACTGGCGTCTGCTCTAAAGAATGCATCTAAGGTTCTAAGATAGCCGTCGAAACACTCCTCACCGAGAAACCGCGACGTAGCTATCTTCAAGAAGTGCGAGAATACGGTGTGAGCTCCTGGTCGGTCCAGGAGGGCTTTGTTGGGATCTGCACCGTAGGACAGCAAAAGGTCGAAAAGGGCATTGTCTAGAGAATCGTTCCATCGCAGAGCGGGAAACATGAGGGGCCCCGATAGCATGTTGAAGACAGACATAGTACCACGAGCGAACAGTACCCAAGGTGATGTCGCCTCGTTGAGATGGGAGCCTTCAACCCACGGCAGCACGTTCGGATCTTCTCCACACTGGAGGATGATGTCGAGAGTTCCAGCCACGGGCGCCGGACTCTCACCACTGTTGAGCGACATGGGAGTGAGCGCAGCGAACAGTGGTGATTCATCAAAGATATGGAAGAATTCGGGCTGCTCACGAATTCTCTTTTCAACGTAGGGTGTCAAGTTGTGCTTAAGTAACTCTTCCCGGAAAGGTAACGCAGGGTGACAGGCCTCGGAGTTGACTCCTCTGATGGTGACATGCTTTGCGCGCACCATGGCTTCAATGGCTTCTTCATACTTGTCTAGTAATGTCGTTGTACGGCGGTAGTAACGAGAAGCGAATTGGTCGGCCTTCAGCGCCTCTGATGCGTAAAACAGGGCTTGATTGAGATGCGAGATGAACGGTCCACTGTTCAGTCCCTTCCCATGCCTCATGATCCCAGCTACAAGCGGAGTGTCTTGGCTTGTGGTTTTGAGAAAGCCGAGGTATGCAGTGGCAATGGATATAAAGCCGTTATGGTCATTTGGGAGCTTGCCACGCAAGTACTCTTCCAAGTCTTTAGTCAAGACAAAGTCCTTGACTGTTCTATGGAGGAACTCAACCCGTAGATTAACAAGCTTGAGTAAACCTTTCGTCTTGTCATTTATGCTGCGAGTCGTCTGCTCTCTCTGCTTCGAGATTTGTTCTGACGGTCTGGATCCTATCGGACATCGATAAGCATAGTCGTAGTCTTCAAACTCCCTTTCCAATTGCCAATAGAGGTCAATATGAAGAGGCTCCAGTGCGTGAGCAGCGGCTTGTAGAATGCCCGCCATCTTGGAGTGGTCAACTGGGTCCACGCTTTCTAACATGTGCTTGAACAATTGCTCCAAATCAGTCGGTAAACCACTGAGACGTTGGCCCAGGTCGCTAATTCTATCGCTGTTTGAGAGACCTTCTCGCAGTGATCGTGTCACGAAGAAAGCCCAGAGAAACACGCCATCAGCCTTAGCAACGATCTGTTCTATAAGACCAGACTTCTCGGAGGTCGACGTTTCAGACTCAATCATAGCCCACTTTGGATGCTCCCGGAGCTGATCACCCACAAATCCTCGGATATCGTTTCGAGTCAATTCGTGAATGTCGAGTCTCTCTTTGCCTTCGCCACCGAAGCTCCTCTCAAATACATCCCACGGACGGCTGGACAAACACATTTTGATGTGAGAAGATTTTGCCATATCGCAGAGAACCTTGCAGAGCTCAGCATGATCGCTATCATACTCGTCAAGCCCATCAATGAAGAAGCATATCTTCAGCGGCATATTATCTGCTGATGCCAATGCTCTAAGCGCAGCCGTAAGCTCGGAAACAGACCACGGTTCAGCGGCAGTCTGCCACCGTCCAGCCTTGGCAGCTTCCCAACGACTCGGACAGATCAGCGGAACAACCGACGGATGCTTGTGGCAGACATCGAAGAGCAGGGACTGGAGTAATCCCTGCCACGACTTCTGGATCGGTGTTCCCGCAATCCAAAAGAAATGCACCGCTACAGCGAGAGTGTCTGCAGATCCCGCCCATTGCGTAAGTAACTCCTTTGTCTGAGAGTGTTTTGCAATAAACTTCATAAACGTAGATTTCCCAGATCCCGGTTTGCCTGAAACCCAGAAGATGCCGCTTCCAGAGCTGAACCACTTGGAAAGTCTCGAGTCAAATGCCCATTGGAATGTGTTTTTATGTGCCTGCGGAACAGAATCGTGGCGGACCGGTCGACTGGAGTAGTTTAGACTGGCGACGATTTTGTCTGCAAACATGTTGTCTTCAGCTTCGATCAAGCCTGTTAATCGATCGCTGAATAGTCTTATATCGGTATCCGTAAAGGCCACAGAGGTCCCCTTATCCGGATCCACTGATCGCCTTTGAACCTCCAGTCTCAGATTCTCTACGGCTTGAGAAATGGAGTTGATTCGAGACTCCTGCTCCGGTCTAAACTGTTGCTTGACATTTTCCAACGATTCGATGGTCTTGTTGAGCTGAGAGATCCGAAGGCTAATACCAGATGTTTAGTTAAATCTATATAGAGCACTTTTGGCTCGCGTGACTCACCTCAGAATGGAACTGGCATGACGTGTTACGACGTGAGAAAGCCGTTTTACGTTCTCCAGGCTGAATCTGCCTCCAGGCTTGGAATCAACGTAGGTTGTAGCATCCGTCTTCCGTGACGAAAGTCTATTTCCTGGAACATCTTTGGGTATGTTTCCAAGAGTCTCGAGTAGCACCTCGGAGCCTTCTAGAGAAGAAGTGGCCAGTTCCAACAAGGCCAGCTCATCCTTCAGCGGCGGCGGTGGACTCGCCAGCAATCGCCGTTGCAATGAAGCCTGCTTGTTGGATAGTTCCAACCTCAATGTTTTGTAGTCTTCGAGTGCGGAGATTTCGTCTTTTTTCTCGATCGTCGATGAGACCTTGGCTGAGAGCAGCCGTACACTGAACTCCGTGATGGTGAGGATGTCGCTCGCGACACCAAGCGCCGTGATAGCATCCATGAATGACTGGTACGTAGAGTCGAGATCAATGGGACGCGGGAATTTTAGCCCTTAAAGGAGAAGTCTCAAAAAGCGGCGCTGGAATTGTTATTGAGGCTCATATATGTCGGACCGACGAACACAACAGGGTATTGTGGTTGGTTATCAGGCATTGTGTCCCAAATCATTTTCCACTCCGCTCCGTAAATGTACAACTCAAAGCCAGATTCTACTTATAAAACTAGCGCTTATATTTAATATATTCTCCATCACCCTGAATAGTAAACAATGCAAATGTCCGGTGATGACAAGGATAAGTTTGCAAGGGGAAATGCTTCTAGAACAAGTGTGCTGAAGCCCACTTTTGCTATCTCCTAGCTGACGCTTTTACGATGGAGATGCTTTCCCCGCGGCTAGCTATCCGTAAATAGCTTGGGAATTAGACGACGGTCTTAAACCGTTCTAAAGTGCGGCGTTTCCTTTGTCGCTAATTCATAGACATCTCGCTTTAGTTCTACATTGCACCTTGTCTACATATCGCGAAATATACAAAAGTAGGCTTGATTAAGTGTTTAAAAATAATAACAGAGACGAAGTCGCCAATTTGGTGGCCCGAACACTTTGACTAGGCATATAGAAAAATTACTATGCGAGAAGGGATTATAGAGACAAGGTTATACCAAATCTCGATGTTCTTGACAGCAAGGATCGATTACTGAATTTGAGAAGTGCGGCTGCGTTTTGAGGCGACGGGGCGCAGCGCTTCCGGGACTGGAGCGGTTGCCAGGTAAGCACTCAGATGCTATGAAGGCCCGGAGATGGCGGCGATAAGGACCGTCGCCTTCATGTTCTTGGACAGAAAGGCCAACCCGAGTAATGCATTTTCCGCAGCCTGACAGAGACTTGCTGGCGACTGCACACTGCCCTAAACGCTGTATGAATCAACAGGTACCTTTGAGGTACCGGCTGTGACGATGCGAATGGCAAGAGATCCGGACCGTGATTTTTGAATGAGTAGAAACTGAGAAAAAAAAACCGAGCCCAGAGTCTGAAGCTGTCAGGTACCGTATTATAATAATATACTGCTACATACCTCTGAGGCCATCCATCTCAGAAGCCGGTGATGTGGACCCCGAACAGGTTTGGAGTAGGGGATTTTTGGAAGGGGTGTGAAAAGGACGAGTGTGAACGGGCTGTTACAGCCAGACCCATGTAAAAGGTAAGAATGGCACACCAGATGGGATTTAAGATGGTTGGAATTGGATTTCATTTTGATTGCCCAGCTCACTTTTCAAATGAGCAAAATCTCAGCATTGAAACAGATGCTTCAGGGCAAATACAAGTAGGTATGTGTCAGGTTTCAAAGGTTGTGCTTTGTCAAAGCCCTTTTCATTGCCGTCTGCAGAGGCTCGACATCCCTGCCAGACATCCGAGTTAGCGCATTCAGCTATCGAGGCCATGCGTCCAATTAGCATGGCCCAGAATGATCTCGGTTCTGGCGGGATGGGCCAAGTCACCTTTCTCGGCGGAGGCTAAGGGTGTGGCGCATGAAGGTGAGCGTCCAAAAATGAATCCATACAATTACATAGTGTTGTCCGGCGGACCGCATGCTTGCGTAGAACTTATTGTGATTAACGACCAATCACAGCCCGGCTATGAAAAGGTCTGGATCATGCCCGTCTGAATGGAGACGCTCTCTATATAGGCTCTCGATTTTCGAACGGAGTTCAACTTCGAGAGTCGTACTCTGAACTTTAACATTTATGACCAGAACATCTTTGATACAATAACGGATGCTGTAGGGGGTACAGCTAGTATTCTTCATCTTTTACACCGATGTGTCAGCCATGTCAAGCAAGCGCGCAGATTTGACAGCGACTTCAGCATATATGAGCTCGATCTCCGAATGCACCTCTCCCGCTGTGCTACCATTTCAAGAATCATCCACGATACGAACCGCATCGATAATTTTCTATCCACTGATGGAATCGACGATACAAACAGAATATCTCAACACTGGGAATCAACGACAGCGGAGATTCTCTCTGACGTTCAAGACGCCCTCCGCCAAGCCCAGCGTGAAGCTGCCCAGGTCAGGGCTAAGTGCAGCGCGCAGGCTCCAACTACGGGATTTGTTGATAAGCGAAAAGCCCAAGCGGCAAAAACAATTGAAGCAGCCAAATGGGCTTTTTATAAGAGGGACGATTGTAACAAGTTTTTAGAAAAAATTTCCCCTATGATTCTACATCTTGAGCACCAAGTTGACAGGGAAAGGCGCACACTTGAGTCGTGGTAACTTGTACTATGAGGTGGACGGCCGTGGCACAAAATTACAACACTGGTTACATAGATAGGTCTTCTTGCATAGCGATGGTCTCTTAGGTTATTTAATTCGAGGAAGGGAATAGTTATTATTTCTATTTTTGCTTTTGTCTGCGCAGCTTGAAATTGTTTAACGCGCTCTTGTCCTTTTCTGCTGCGAGCTTGCGGGCAAGCCCTTCAACGTGATTGAAACCAGGCCGTTAGTAGGGGCAGAGCTGGACATTGGCCGTACGCTGGAAAAATCTCCACGTAGCGATGCTTTGATTGCTACATCCAATAGGAGCAAGCCACAGCTACAGTACAGGGACGGAGGTGCATTGACCGACGCCGCGAGCGAGGACACTCCCACGAGACAGAGGAGATACATGCAGCAAGGTGCACGGTTAATTGTATGAAGCAGCTAGGTACATTTGGTGAATGCGTTCAAACGCAGGTCGACGTGCAATTTGGTATGTAACCTTGGAACTTGGAGGCGGCTCCCGATGCTTGCTGGGTACATGTACTCAACTGCGGTGCAGCTTAGGGCACCATACACGTTCGAGATTATGCGCCGCCAACTTCGACAGTTTTCCGGTTGTTCCAAGATACAGCAGAGCGCGAGTTCCTTGAAATCATGGCAATCCGAACATTTTGGCTATCCAAGCGGTTGCGAGCAGCTGGAACCGGGAGTTAGAAATTGTATCTGATAAAAAACAAAGACATTTTGACCACATCATGTAACCCAGAAGTTCCCTACAAGTTTTTTCCAACAGAGAAGCGATTGGCTACATGAGTACTCAACTACGATGGTGCCATTGACTTGTGTAGGAATTTGGTGGGCTTGATAGCTGCTTACATGTAGTTATTAGCTGGGCTTATCGAAGGTGGGATGCAAAAGATTGATAGGAATGATGCAACCTTCTAGATTGCATTGATCTCGACGACACAAGATTATTTCTCCGCCATTGAATTGATTCGCTCAGCTCGTGGCTCCGGCTCTCTCAAGCCAACGCCGCCAATGATCCCGTGATTAATAGCCCTGAGGATTTCCTGCATTCCACAGGCTCTCACCCGCGATGCCTCCGGAGCTTTGCGATCCAGTCCGGCCTCACCCACCACGAGCGTGCTTTCCATAGGAGCTCGAGCATTGGCTGGAAAGTCTTCCATCTCTAGCCCAATATTCCTATGTGTTACAGGCGTAGTCTTGCTGGTAGTCATTTGCTCCTGACTTTTTATGCTTTTGCATTGACTTTGGTATTGATGTAGTCTTTGTAATAGTCAAGATGCTACTTCTAGGATGAGATGCTCTTGTATATTTCACTCATCGCCTGAAGCTGTATCTGTCGTCTGGAGAATCCTTTCCAACAGTTACATACTCATACCGCGTTGAGTATATATGCATTTGATGTGCGAAGCTGGGTTACTCTGGTGGTCAATCTTTAGTAGAGACGCACCAAAAATATACTTATGAAGTTTGAACTGCTATTGAAGTGTGGTCAAAGGAATCTCCATGATAAAAATAAGCGGATGTAGCATGATATTTCGGTTAAGCCATCAAAGCTATCACGGTGGGCGGTAGTCTGGTCACCACATCGTAGGCCACAGAACGTAGGGACTAAGGTTGATGTAAAGGGTGACTTGCTGTATCTCATGACTACGGAAAGGGTAACTACCTACCTACATACATGTACCTATATCAGCCCACATCAGCCAACTGGAATGGTTGGCAACTACATACGGCGAGGATATGGTACTACAAAATATCATTCCTGGTATTTTGTCAGCTCCGGAGACCAATGGTTGCCGTTGGCTCCAATCCTTGAACGATGAAACAAGAAGACGCTTGATATGGAGTCTGTGGGCATGGGAAGACATGCTCCGACAGCGCTTCCGGTGTGATCGTGGAGCTATTATGATGGAGGCAGATAACGTTCAGCACTCCATCGGCCAAAAAGTGAATTACCGTTGCAAGAATACATCGACAGGAAACTGGTAGTAAGTGTGCGGAGATTATGTGACCTCACCCCCCTCCCCCCGGCCAAAACAAGCAGCGATCCCTCGCGTACTATTTTCATGTCCTAATATCTCAAATGACAAAAGAAAAAGGGTTTCCCGATGACCGTCTATTAACCTTCATGTGGTAGCTTGGCATGTATGGTGATTTCTCCTGAGGTATTCAAAAGTGAAGATACCAGTATGTATCAGATACCAAGATGTTGATTAATCTTGTTGTGTGAGCTAACAATGCTGCTCAGGTGATCATTGATCTCATCCAGCACCATGTCTGGCGATATTCCGATTAAGCAATATTCTGTGGTGTGGATATGGTCAGATGCAATAGCTTTAGATATATCTAGTAGATTAGATAGATCTAGTAGATGTAAGTAGATCTAGTAAGTAGAGCTCAATAGACTCGGTAAAGATATTTTCGCCGCAGAGGTAAAGCGGTACTATTCTCTCCGTTGTATTACAGCCCTGGAGTAGATTTGACTGCCTGGAAATGGGTCACTACTAGTTACAGTTCCTTGATTCACTAGATAGATCGAGACACCATCTTCCTTGTTTCAGTAGCACCGCTGCCAAACCATGTGCGGGATATCAAGGGTTACCTCAGAATACTCTGGGACCCGGTATGGCCATTTGGGTATGAGCAAAAGGAGGACCCCACACCAGGGGGATATTTTTTTTATAGAATCGGTATACACCTGTCTTTACGACTCACCGATTGAGTTGGACGTCCCAAACCCTCTAACACTTAAGCGGATCCTTTCAGGCAGGATGAAGCCCGTAGAACAGCTGAGAGCCCGCCAGAAAGTTCGAACAAAACAAGTCGAAGACTTTGTTAAAAAGCAGGGAGGTGCAGCTTACATGCTCTAGCGAGCCATATTAGCGTCTGGGTGGATAAATTGATGAGCCACGGGGGCTTCGTGATTGAGAAGGCTGGAATGAAGTCGAATAGTGCCGTGTACCGCCGATTATCACTGGCATCAACGGACGTAAGTAATATCAAGTTGACCATTCCGACAGCCCGCCTTTTGCTGCGATGTTCCGACCTCTGCTAAGGGACCGTTGGGGAAGTTCCTGAAGGAATGCCCTCGAGTGAATTTTCCCGGCTCTACCCCAAATGTTGAGGATTCTGATTCCGAAGAGAGCGAGTTTGACTTAATGGAGATCGATGAATCCGGACTACCATACTTTCAGAGGCGGCAAGAGACCTGAAAGGCGCAATCCAAACCAATTCCAGCTGCAGGGACAAAGGAGCTAGGCCAAGTCGCGATGTTCGATTCCACAGGTGGCCTCGTCTATCGAGATGCTGAAGGCCCTCTGGAGAGGGCCTCACATTCGCCTGCTCATCAAGTATGCACCATTGACCGACGAGCAATTTGAGTACGCGAAGGACCATCCCGATGAACCTGTATTCCCTGATCGAGAGCGGAGACCTCGTAATCCACTATGGAAAGATGTGATATGTGATGGAGCAATTCTCCGGAGAGGGACTGACGGAATCTGCGGCTTCCACCTTAAAGTCCCCTACATTAAGGCCTTGAACATACCCTCGAAAATTCTCAAAGAATTGCGGAAAGTTGCCTTGAACTTCACCAATGACCTGCTCACGGATGAGGATGTCTTACATGCTTTCTGTAATGGAATTTCTAAAACACTCGTCTAAAATAAATGCTGGTTTTACAGCGATCGAAGTAAAGTCCACAAAACCTGGCGTCTCGGTTGGCTTCATTGTAGGGTGACTTGGGTAGATTTAGGTAGATATAGTAGAGATCTAGTACATAAAGTAGATCGAATAAATGGAGTCGGTTTAGCTAGGTTGAGTAGTTGTTCTGTCAAGTTAGCCCAATGGCTTCAAGTCATTGATTCGTCATACAACACCAAAAAGACTTGTAGAAAGCATAAGCAACGAATGGGCTAGAAAATGCCAATGAGCTGCCCCAAGAAGCCTTCTCTATGAAGGGAGATCTGGCTCATGCGTCTGGGACATGGAGCGACGCCCTGCTGGTATTGTCGAAGTAGGGGAAGACCAAAATGGGTGGAACTATATCACATATCCTCGGTCATTATAGTGGGAACTTGCAGATGTCAAGTCTTGTGCCTTTCAAGTTGTTTTGACTTAACAGGCTTAATCACTAAATGCAACTTTCATAATTCACATGCATAGGTACACGCTGGTCAAGTAAGGCAGTGATTTTTAAATACAATCAATCAGCGTCTCCAACGTAGCAGTTCCTTCAAACAGTTATTCGCTTATTACGGCTGAGTCGCGGCCATTTGAAGACATCAACGTGTTACCGAGACCCAACGTTAACCCCGTCTCGCTCCATGATTCCCACTACCAGCATTGGCTCATCAGAATGCTTAGAAGTTTGAGTTGGCTTCAAAAGGTCCTCCATAGTAACCACCTCCTTCTGCATCCCAATACAACTATCCGCAATAAGTATGTTTGGCGTAGGTAGTCTCTTCAATCCGCACGCTCTCCGTTTATAAAAAGGCTGTCGAACTCGCTCTGTGTCCCCACGTAAGCCATGCTCTTGGTCGAACAAAGAGGGTCCTACTCACGTTTAGATAATAGTTCAATCAATGTCCATTCCCTCAGTCGTTTAATCTCACGGCTTTGGTCCGTAATACATGTAAAATCAGGCGAAAAAAGAAGCTGGCCAAACACCCCTAGAAGAAGAGCCCATGATCGGCTTTATGGCTCGGTCGAGAGTGGTTGCGCTGGATGTTCTAGCTAAAGACAACTGAAAGTTGGCTGGTATTTCGGAAGTGGGCTCTGTGTTGGACTCTGTATTGGACTTGCTGCAGCAATCAACGATACCACATGATGGACTCTCGAATTTCGCACTCCACATCCAAAATATTATAGGATTCGAGGATCGACTTGCATCGTCGTGCAATATCATATCCGGCACTCCGTGATAATTTACCCGGCTTAACAGTAACCATAAGCGTAGCAGGGAAATCTTCGTTAACTCCATCATTATATCCAACACCGAAAATGTCGATAGCGGTCCAAGCGGCCGCGCTGACCACTTGTATGATCTGCTTCTGTAGAGGACATTCTGGGTTGAACCATAGTTGATATGCTGGATGTTCGCTGCAAGGCATAAGTGCTTTGGGAACCATATTTTCGTTGCCTGTGGGAGCGATCCGGCCGGGAGGCATTTGTCGTTTTACCCAAACATGGCCGCTTGAGCGTGCGACGAGTCTAGGGCAACGCGGAAGTCCGTAGTAGTAGAGCTTGCACTCTTCCTCAGTTGGAGGTGTCGGAAATGTCAGTTCTTGCATCGTGCTGGAAGTTGGAATCGACGTTCGGTTGGATTAGCTGGGGCTGGCTGAGTGCGTGAGTGCTCGTTCAGATCAGAAGAAATGCTTCGGTGATAAGCAGATGTTGGATGAAGTGAGATTTGTTGGAGAGTGTATGGGATGCCCTGCATTTAAATGCATGCCAAATGAGCAAACACAAAGCTTAAGGTATTGCAAATGTGCGAGGAAAGTAACATGTACGATATAGGCAACTACTTTGCAGGAGACGCCGATTGCTACCTGTGACGATAACTCTCTAGTCGCCCAGTGAAATCATCCTTGAGAAAGTATGTGGCTACCAAAATATTGTAAACAACTCTATCTACCTGAATCTACTCCCACCAACCCAGAGCCACTATATCTATCTAGAGCTGGTATGTCCATCTATTATAAAGTCTCCAATACACTTTTGGTATGACCGGCCGCATTAGTCGCCGTGAGTTGTATTTTCACCCAGTTGCCTTCTCAAAACATACCGTGCTGTGATTTTTCCTCATTTGGGCAATTTATTGCGTTTATTATATCGGATATTTTCTTTTCTTGCGCTGTAAGCTCAGATATCGCAGTTGGTTTAAAGCCACTCATCGCAGGGAGCTCGACGGTCCTGGCGATAGGGAAGATAAATGCGCAGTTTGGCGTGATATGTGGCGTGAGATACCACGAGTGATATAATTCGAGATATATGAGTCTGGCAATCCGATCTCACTAAATAAATCGACAATCCTCATTGAATCGGATTCCCTTTTTTCATGTTGTAGAATTAACAACGTCGCGGCGGACTTAGAACCATTTCATTTAAGGTTCTCGTTTTCTCAGCTCCAAGCACTGGGCTAAACCAAACCCCACCAAAGCACCAAAAACCCGCATCTTCGACTTTTCGCTACTCCAACAACACAATTGAACTCAACTCACTCTCTGGCATCAACCGCCGAGAATATTGAAATCAGCTCCAGTCATCATCATGGCTTCCCAATCTCCTCTCCCCCCATGGCTGCCCCCTCAGCTCACTCAATCCCCATCTCCAACACTCCACGCTCTAAGCACTTCCCTGCTACCTCATCTCCTCAGCGCAATTTCTCAAATCGGCGCCACCCTCCGAACTTCGCACCATGTCTCCCTCGTTGGATCCGCAAACTCTTTTGGTGACGATCAGCTCAATGTCGATGTCGCTTCCGAGAATCTCATGCGCGCTGCGCTTGCCAAGTGTCCTCTCGTGGTGAGAGCCAGTAGTGAGGAAGATCCCGAAGAGAAAGAGGTTCACCAAGGAGAAGCTTCCAGTGCTGTTTCTTCCGATGAAAGGTTTTCTGTGGCTTTTGATCCGCTCGATGGAAGCTCAATCATTGCTCCTAACTGGGCTGTGGGCACAATTGTGGGAATATGGAAAGGCGAGACGGCGCTGGGGAAGAACCCGAGAGACCAGATTTGTTCTGTGTTAGGAGTTCATGGACCGCGTACAACTGTCATTGTGGCCATCAGGGAAGCAGACGCAGCTCAAGGTTCTGCTTCTGCCGAGGGTGTCTGCTTTGAGTTGGGGCTTGGTGACAGCGACAAGATTGAGCTCCTTAACCCCAACATTAAACTCTCTTCGCCACCCTACAAAACCAGATACTTTGCTCCTGCAAACCTGCGTTTTGCGGCTGATTCACCTGCATACGCCACCCTCATTTCGTCTTTCATCACTAAAAAGTATACGCTTCGGTATTGCGGCGGTCTTGTCCCAGATCTGGGCCACATCCTCACCAAAGGCCACGGCGTCTACGTCAATCCCGTGGAGTCAGCGAATAAGGCCAAGCTGAGGAGGTTGTACGAGGTTCTTCCCATAGGCTTGGTGGTGGAGTGTGCTGGAGGAAAGGCTGTGGATGAGAATGGAAAGGATGTTTTGGCCAAGGAGGTGCAAGGCTGTGATGAGAGAGGCGGCATCGTGTTTGGGAATACGGATGAGGTTGAAGAGGTGGTAAAAGTATTGATGGGATAATCTGGCTGCAAGAGGTGTTCTTTTCGCATTGTAATCACAAGTAATAGAATGGGTATGATAGAATACTAGGTAGATAAAAGTCATCAATGGATTGAGTACTAGGCCATGATCTACTTTCCAGATCGCGACTCCTCTTCTCGGAGAAATTCACAACCATTGGCAGGCTCAACTCTCACTCAGCCCTGTATGCCCCGGGCGATTCCCGCTTTTCTAGATCAAAGTAAGCTCTTGTTACTTCTCTTTCATCGCCAACAGAGTTTGACATGGATAGCTCCGAAGTCCCCCTAATATCGAGACAACTATAGAAACACGCGATGGGACACGAGTCACAGACCACGACATGGACTTCACCATCCAAGAGAAAAACAGCAGACCATCGCAGAACCACAGCTGATACAGACACACTACCACCGGAAGTCTAGGGGACCTGCAGTGCCACAATATCATATCCTAAGAAACGCAGAACCACATCCAGATCTTGCGACTTTACAATGGCTCAACCGGTGCATTTCGGAAGACCGCCATTGGAGGAGGAGGCACGCCTCTACTACTATGGGCTACCATCACGCCCTCGACTCATCGCTCGGTCAGGTACACGTATGTGGGTGAACCCGCAAATGCCAGGGCCTATCACATTCCTAGGTACACAAAACATGTATCCAAGAGTCCTCCAACCTGTTGGTAGGCACCCCCAATTACACCAGCAGTGGAACGACGGATCATCCTCCCTAAGGGTTCAGATTCTGAAGGCAGTGAATGGGATAAACTGGATCGCTTTCGATATTCTACGAGTTGGATTGGATGGGGGGTATACACTCACGCTTATGATCGCGGTTCTTCCAGGCTCACTGTCCTGGCGTGATGGGCATCCAATTGCTTTTAGTGTAAAGGCATATTCGAGTCTCATGGCATTCAGGGGGTGGAGTGCGAGATCCGGGAATCCGTTGTGAATTTTTGCACCAAGGCAGGCCTTGAACCGGCGATGTCTGCCTCTGAAAGCCCCGATATCTCCGACACAGGTATCGTCCTGGTGGTATGGAGCTATCTGCCGAAGGCACCAACCCATTACTCCAACTTCAACTATCTTCGGGAGCAATCAGAAGGAGACCCCATTTCTCCATCCACTACGTCTATTTTCATACTACGTCTATCTCCATCTATTAAGTCTATCTCTATCTACTACGTCTATCTCCATCTACTATGTCTATCAGGCCGTCTCGAAACGAAGATTGCGACAATGGATAAACAACATATAGCTGGTACGGAATGCTTGTATCTCCTTGTCAAGCCGTCCTCTCCCTCAGGCGAGCATCTGCTACTAGCTCTGCCCTGCAGACACGTGGTCATTGGCCAGAAAACAGGCATACAAGTGTACGAAACTCGGTTCGACTTTGGTGTCAGCGGTTCGCTATATTGATACCCCAGACGGCACTGAAAAAGTATCCAGTGAAGAATAGTCTATAATACCAGCGGAGAAGGCTAAATCGCAGACGCAAGTAGCTTTTTTGACGAAAGGAGATTCTGAGTTATGCGTCTGGGATTTGTGCTAGCGCCCAGCTGAGAAATTATCGTCGAGCATAAGCGTCAATAAACTGAACGATGTGGCGTACGCACAGCCGCTAGAGCGTCTGCTTAAGGATATTAGATCTTGTGGCTTTGAGGATTCCTTAGTATAGAATCTCTTTATGAGAGATAATTTGATAAATAAAAATACAGATACGTTGACTCGCGAGCTTTGGGCCTTCCTGGAACAACTGTCGGGAACATTGAAGCTATATTCGCTGGGATTACAAAGGCAAAACTAACGACAAACAGAACCTTTACAGAATCATCTCGAATTCGGGGTCGCGATCGTCGCCAGAGCTGGCGTACTGGTCGTACTTGCCCATCTTCTTGTCTCGGTTCATCTTGGCCAACCAGAGCAAATTGGCCAAGACACTGTTATTAACCGTCAGTCATGCTTCCATACGTTCAGTGAACTCGTAGGAGAAGGGGTCACTCACGCAAACCACGCATAACACAACAGCCCCAGAATGATAGAGTGTCCCTTGAGATAAATGGGCCCGTCCTTGTTTGGGTATACGAATGCTATTAAAGTAACTTCTGCATTAACCACCAAATGTCATAAAGAAAGGGTTGGAATATTGACATACTTGCAACAAACCCTCCGCAATTCGCCACGGCTAGCTGAAGAGCTGATGTTGTTGCCCTCTTATAATGCCCAGCCGAATTGTTCGCGTTCCATACCAACACACACGGCACAGAGCTGTACATTCCCATGGCCATGAGGCAAGTCATTCCGAAACGGACGCTGGCAGATTGGACGTGAGCAATCGTTGCGTAGCCGGCGATAGAGATGGGCAGCATGATGAGCATGGGAAGGCCTCGTAGCTTGATGCGGTCGGAAACCAGGGCAACGAAAACTGTTTGAAATCACGGTCAGCAGGCCAAAATCTCGGGGATAAAAGCAAAAGCATGTACGCACCAGTTGTAGGAGTTGCTACAGCGTAGGGAATAACAGTCCACAACTGTACTTTGTTGGCGTTGGACGTAATCTTTAGATCGTTGACAATCGTAGGCAGCTTTACCTAGTTAGCACAAAACCTGCCGCCCTATAAAGGGGAGTTGAAAATAGGAATCTACTTACAAAAAGACCAAAAGAGTAGACACCCGAAAGGAGGGCAAAATACGTTGTGGATGTGAGCCAGATCTGGACATTGAAGAGGCCGCGGCGAACCTCTGACCACTTGAACGTCTCCTCAGCTTCAATCGCTGGACTAAAGAGCATAATTATTAGTCTAGTCCTTGGATCATACGTAAAAGGGAGTGATATACTTGAAGCGCCCTCCATTGTCGCTTGCTAGTCGCTCAGCGGCAAAGTCTCGCTCTTCTGTTGAGAGGAACCCGGCGCTCGCAACTCCATTTGGCAATGCAACAAATGCAATCAACCCAGAGACAACCGTCTGGTTATTTGTTAGCAGTTGGTTCTGCCGATAACAATTTAAATCTGTGAAACGTCCAACTTACCAGCAAGCCCTCGATGATAAAGATCCATCTCCAACCCTCCAGCCCGCCTCTTGGCCCAATCGCCGACAATCCTCTGGCCAAAAGGCCACCAAATGCCCCCGAAAGGCTCGCGCTAGTATAAAAAATCCCTATTCGAAGGGCTAATTCGCCTCGAGTGTACATGCTGGACAAATACAACACGATGCCCGGGAACAGGCCGCCCTCGGCGATGCCCAGCAGTGCTCTCACGGCAGCGAAACTGCCAAATGAGCGCACGAACCCCAAGCACATGGTTATGATACCCCATGCGACAGTCAATGAGGGCAGCCAGATACGCGGGGAGACTTTCTTGAGGACGAGGTTACTTGGAAGCTCGCTGTGACGAGATGAATCAGCATTGGCGTCTTTGGTGACTGGAGAGGGAGATGGCACACCAGGCAATGTATGTGGCGTAAAATACGGCCAGACCTTGTGAATACTGCTTGTCTGTGATGCCCAGATCAGCCTCGAGGCCGAGGATTTTGGCATTGCCGACGTTGGTCCTGTCGAGAAACGAGCATAGTAGCAGGAGGGCTAGAACTGGCATGACCCTGCGATATTGGTGAGCATTGATATGATTGCCAATTGTGAAAAGAAAGTCATCAGTTGCAGTGGCGGTAGCTGCTTCTGATTTTCGCAAAACACGTCCGAGAGCGTACCTCGTGTCTATCTTGAATAGAACCCTCTTGGTCATGGTCGCTGTTCGCTGCGGATCCTGTCCATACTCCTCCCCATGCTCAATCTCATTCTCCTCGTGCTTCTCATTGTCAAAGTCCGCCTTGTTATCCTGCGATGCCTTCATTGCGAAATAGATGGCCGGAACCAGACCGCCAGGACTGTTGTCGAAGAATAGAAGAAGAATTGGAATGGCGGGTGGAGTTGAACCTCGACTTTCCCCAGCTTACTGTACTTTTGCCTGCAGGGATTGATTATCCGCACCAATATTTGACGGGGGTCAAGGGCGGAGTAAAGCATACCGAGATGGATGAGACATTGATGCCCTCGAATCATTTGGAGGCGGCAGTTCAGTCTCTCCATAACCGACCTCTGCAATTATGCGGTCCTGCATTACCCCGCATTAACCCTGTCAGTCGCGTACAGGATTAGAAAAAGGGAGGATTTTGTCTTGAGTCCCGTTTGTTGGGGAACCTTGTCGTTGTGTATGGATGGGGAGGATTTCATGTAGATCTGGGTCAAGTTTGTTCAGCTCGATTGGCTGTGCCCAGGCCAAGTCGAAGGCGGGGATAGCGAGGCAGTAGTTGGAGATGGACTCTGAAAGTTTCGACCTTCATTCACTTGGGCGGTAACATGCAGTGGCGGTGAGGTATGCAGCCAACCGCACATAAGTGAATCAATCATGGATCACCTATGACTGTCCTCTGTCAGTCAGTCCCCTGTCTGCAATCCATCTTGCACCCTTTCTATCACTTCAACTACAGTGAGGGGGAATATTCTGGAGAGAAGCTTGATTGTTGACTATATACATATTCCAATATACGAGATGTGCAACGTATTATTCTTAGCTCATATATATGACGAATCGCTCAAGCAAATGCAGCTAAAAAGCCCAATCAACTTTCGTGTGATAACTTGTAAATGCGCGGAAGCGTGTAGGCACTTCGGACACGGCCGTTTGCACAAGTTCTCCACTGTCTAACGTCCGGGCGGTGGGTCCCGATGATTAGTGCCCGACACATCAGATCCACAGAAATTCACTGCCCGGCAAAAAAACCCGGGCGGTGACCCGAAGACTAGCTAAACCCCCCCCCCTTCCTTCCTCCTTCCTCCTCTTTTTCTCTTCTCTCTTCATCGCTTCTGCCCCTAATTGCGGCTGCTGTCTTCTTTGAAGACTTTGCGACTGAGCTTTTCCCGCTTTCCAACAACTGATCATATATTTGATCAAGCAGTTGAGACACCAGTCTCGTCTCGATTCAATTGTTCAGAGACGTCGACGAGATTCACGACCCATTCCATTGAAAATTCTCACGACTGTTTGTAGTCTTTCATTTCCACCCAACAGTTGTTTATACAGTCCGCTTTTGATCTGACTACTAACAAAGTCAGCAGCCCCAGTACCAATTTATCCATCGACAAGGCAACCTTGGGCCATGACCGACAACAAACGGCCAGCCTCCGCGCAAGGGGGCGACAACGAGCAGAAGCGAATGAGACAAGACGAACCGCATGCTACTCATGGGCAACCAGGCCCATACCAGGCTCAGATCGAGGAGAGTGATGTTCACAAGGCTAGTTCCGGTGATAAGGAATCATCAGATGCGTCGACCAAGGTGTCCAATGATGAAAATTCAGGGAGGATTACCAAGGAACAGTGGTTAGCCGGACATCCAGTGCCGAAAACACAGCTTCCGGAAGGAATGACGATTAACGAAGATTTTCATGCTCCGAAAACGGTGTCTTTGAGCAAAACGGACCTTGCGAGTGCCGTCAAGAAATGGCAGGAGGGGCACAAAAACCGTCCTCGATACGCGCATTTGTTGAAATTTGAGAATATGCAGCATAACAAGAAACTTATGGCGGGGTATCTCGGCTTCGATACCTTGCCAGAGTTTTTACACTTTGCTGATTTCATAGGTGTGTGTTTCTCATCAAGCAGTTTTGCATCAGGAAATCTCTGGATAGCATTTCGTCGGCTCTAGGTTGCAATTAACACGAGTACAGTGCCTCAAACCATCCACCCTTTGATTGAAATATATTCTCGACATCAGGAGAAAAGTACTGCAAAATTCCCTATGGCGATGAGTCTCTAGAGCAGATTCAAGGGCCTTGACAGGGAAGGCCCGTGGTTGAAGCCGCTGCTGAACAACGGCTCCAAAAGATGCATCATTCTAAGACCTGAGGGAACCAAGGCGCTCATCACCAATCCAAAAGAGGTCCAGCTCAAGGACATCGACGCTATTTTGACATTGTTATGCGCGGCATATAAACTCATGACGGCAAACCCCAAGAGATTCTGTCAGAAGTCATCAGGAAACAGCGACGAGTTTACTTGGGACTTCCATCATGAAGATTGGTTCCGCGCGTACGTCGCCATTGTTTTCACCAAGAGTCGTCGAAGCAAAACAACAGAAGTCCCGGAGCAAGGTCCAATGCGCTATGTGGGTGTTCGCGGGATAGCTGAAAAATCGGAAATATACGGTTATGCTACACTCGACGTGGTTTCATCAACCCAGAATTTGGAAGAAGGGTATTATTCCAGGGCTGCCGTGGAGATCACGAAAGAGATGGCTTTGTTGGACCCCGAACACAACAAAGAAGCAATGCAGAAATTGGAACAGCGTGCCTCGAATGAACAAATTGCGCGCGCTTTAGATGTCATCGACAGCATCGGAAAGAAACCCCAATCCACACGAGAGTCGCTTGTTGAAAATGATGACGGGATCCTTGAGGATATTATTTCTGATGAGGTTGCCAATACCCTGCATGCCACCGCCCCGGGTATCGATCTCCACCGAACTTTGATGTCTACTCTGCCAAAAGAACACCAGAGAGCGGAGATGACTGAAAAAGAGCGCCAATCACTCATCGACCTGCTTCGACAAACATTACGTGAGTACAAGACAATATCGCCTCATCCGAACTTATCGCAAGGCGACCAATATCAGCTACAGACCATAACCACGGCTGGCGATGTCACTGGTCTTGCCGATGAGAGCGGGGCTATGGGCAGCGACAAGGATTTAGACTGCCAACTGGATTCACTCCGTGCTATGAGAGAGCTGCTGGGCGAAAACATTCCTGAAAATCAGGACTTGGAGCAAATTTGTGAAAGTCGAGGGATCGATCTTGCAACCTTGCAGGTAAACCCTCACAATCCAAGTGTCACTGCAAAACCCCCGCAGATTCCAGGTTCGTTTCCCACTCTTCCCTCCTGTCGTATTATTTACGCTAATGACCATTCTACAGATGCCCATAGACTTGCAGAACTTCTGTCCGGTAAACTACGTTCTGCCATGCTACTCAGCGACTGCGGCACCGGAAAAACCTTTGTAACCCTCTTGACTCTGAAATTTCTACTCGATGAACGCATACAGGCTCATAAAAAAGGCGCTCTCGACCTCTTGGATGGTGATCGTGTATTCAAGCCGAACATCATCTTCGTGCCCTCCGCCACTCTCAGCCAATTTTTTTCCGAAGTCAATTCTTGCTGGGCAGGCATTTTCAACATTTACTCGTTCTACCAGTCGCGCTCGAGGTGTGCAAATACTGATCGACAGACTAAGACCATTGATACCCTCCAAGACCTCCAAAATTATGTCGATCGATGGGCCAAGCAGCATCAAGATCCAGAGGTAAGTGGAAAGACCATTTCTTCACTCTTGATTCTAACCCCGTTGTGCCATAGACTGGCCGAGTCATCCTCCTCACTGCATACTCGACTGCAACCTGGCGTCTTCTCAAAAGACGCGTAGGCAAAAGCCTCACACGCGATCAAATGGAGCTACTATCTTCTCAGGGAGACGCCATCGATTATGACAGACAAGACGAGGAGATAACAGCAATTTTCGAGGATCCACCAGAGTGCAATGATGGGGAGAAAGGAACCCGACGGACTGGTAAACCGACAGTAGCATACATCAGAAGAAGCGAGAAAACCCTGACCAACGACATGTGGAACGTTGTTGTTTGCGACGAATGCCACCAAATCAAAAATCCTGGGACCAGGGCCAATGAATTAGTTCGCCAGCTTGACCGAGAAGCTTTGCTTCTCGTATCGGCCACACCGTTGCCTAATCACGTAAGAGATATCAGCGGCTATTTGCGAGTACTTTGGGACCCAGCTTGGCCGTTTGGTTACCAACAGAAAGGTGACGCTACGAATGCCAATGCTTTCTTTGGAGATTTAGTATATGACAGCCTCTTTGACGAGTCCGTCAAACTTGAAGGTGGAGAGCCTCTGACACTGAATCGTGTTCTCCATGGCAGAGTCAAAACGACATCCCAGCTATCGCCAAGAGAACTCCGTCGAGCCATGGAGTACAAGTCGTTTGTGGAAGATCAGAATGGCCCAGCGTATCTTTTGAACCCCAATCTCTTCATGGAGTTCGCCAAGAATAAGGAGTATGGGACATGTGTCTCAACATTAGCTGTTGGCCCAATTCTTAAGCTCCTCTCAGTCCGACGAGGTATGCTTACAATGATGACACTACCAAATGGTGACATAACGTTTATGGGCAAGGGCATCGCCGGATTCAAAACAGAAACTGTGGAATTGGAGCACTCAGCAGAGGTCAAGGCTAAGCTCGCTGCACATATCAACATCTTGGTGGACAAATTAATGACTCCAACAGAAGCGGGTCCTTCTGAGGTGCTTGCGGGAGGCTATGTCCTTGAACGAGCTGGAATAATATTTAACGGTGCAGTATATCGCCGTTTGTCATTAGCTTCTACTGACGTCAACAACATCAAACTCACAACTCCCTCAATACGACTCTTGCAGCGGCTATCTGATCTTCGGCAAGGCACTGTTGGCGAAGTACCCCAAAGGTTGTCGACTACCGGACAATTCAATATTCTAGATGACGACTTAGAAGCCAGGATTAACACTTTGGGCATCGATGAGTCCGGCCTTCCAGGATACCAGAGACGGAAGGAAGCTCGGAACGCACGTTCAAAACCAACTCTTGCTGCAGGACACGAAGAGGTTGATCAAGTTGCCTTTTTTGATACTACAGGTGGTCTCCAGTGGAACTTTTACAACACTCGTGCGAATCAAAAGCTTGGGTTTCCGCCTGATCGAGTCAATCAGGTGAGATATGTCGCTTGGGACTCTCCCAAGTATATATATACCGTTCTTGAGGCACTGGATGCACAAACCAAAGGCGAGCGCTTGTTGGTATACACAAACAACCCTTTAACATCCCAGTAAGTCACCCATCCCGTTGTTATGTCGATTAGTCCCAAGCTCTTTTTTTTTTTTTTTTTAACAGTTGTTGGCCTTCTCTCCTGCTCCCACATTTTCCCACTGAGTGACAGATTGACTAACACTTGCAAAAATAGAATGGTGAATGCTTTGCTCGTGGCTGCAGGTGTCCCTACCCTTCACTACATGAGCCGTAACTCCCAAACAGAGCGCGACAAAGCCGTTGAAGCTTTTAATGATCCAGCTACACCTTACATCTGCTTAGTGACGTCGCTGCAACTCTCAGCCTTCGGCGTGAACCTCCACAAGGCGTGTCATCGCGGCTTGATTCTGGAGCAACCAATCAGCCAAGCAATCCTTCTTCAAGCTCAAGGTCGACTCTGGCGTATCGGACAGAAACATGATGTCCATTGGAAAATCCTCTACTCTAGAGATTCCTTCGACTGCTATATCGAGTCGCATAATCTTGAAAAGTACGCTACAACTCTTGCGGCTGAGAGTGGCATTGATCCCAGGATCAAAGGCGAAGCAAGGGTCATATGCGCATTCGAAATCATGCGACAGCATTTGGGTCAGTCTTGCTCCAGGTATAGCCGAGCTCGTGTAGTATGGAGTCAGATGGACAGCCCCAAGCTAGAACACGAAGGTTTCTTCTATTCTGCACTTGCACAGTACTTTTTCAACCACCCTGACAAGTCTGACTTGGTTGGGAAACATAACACCAAGGAGATCGCCAAAGCATGGACAATCGGCCATGAGATCACCCCAAATATGGTTGAGTCTCCAATTCCTCTAGAGGACGGATTAGTTCTGGAAAGCTACGAAGAAGCAGACGACGAGGACACTGCTGCTGGAAAGACCACTTCGCGAAAGGAAAAGGGTGAAAGGAATGGCAAAGAGGCACTCACCAAGAAAGCAAGGGAAGTGAAGCTATATTAGCAGGACGTTTGGGACGGACATTTTTGTTTGATTTCGCGATTCGCTACGATGCTGTAGCACCAACACATAAAAGGGGTGACCAGATTAGCGGTAGTTAGTGGTGGAGGAAATCTGGCTTGGCCCGATGTCAGCAAAAAAGCTCATCTGAGGCACGCCTAGTAGGATAACTGTTGCGTCGATAAGACGTCTTGA
Organism: Trichoderma sp. IMV 00454; assembly: GCA_001931985.1. Taxonomy (NCBI): domain Eukaryota; kingdom Fungi; phylum Ascomycota; class Sordariomycetes; order Hypocreales; family Hypocreaceae; genus Trichoderma; species Trichoderma sp. IMV 00454. The sequence goes on along the minus strand of MSJK01000189.1, from coordinate 458,234 downwards.
TTTGTGATTTCCTTGTCTTATTTCATAGATCTAGCTAGAGTCGGCAAAAAATGTAATAAGAATGTAATGTACAGAATATCAGGCTTGATGACCGCAGTGATAAAAGACTCATACTAGGTACGTCGCGTCTATTCAAACAACTTCGAACATCTCGTCGCACAATCTCCCCTCGTCAAGCATCTCTACCGCCTCCCCATTCATGAACCCATGTATATAACATTCTCCAACAAGTAAATAACGGTGAGAGTCCAGACAAGGCCGCAGACAAAACGGCATCTTTCCGCCAAAGAGCACGCAGATAATGTCGCCCTCCTCCATGACTTGTGGTCCCATCACGTAGTATCCCCTGGTTGTTCGTGCAAATCTTCTATTACTCGATGCACCAGTTGCTGCACGGCTCCATTTCAGTGCATCTCCCTTCTCGGCCAGGCGATGCAGCTCAGGAGAGATGATCGCCTTGTCCACCGCGCTGGTGAGATAGGCAGCGCTATGTCCAAGCCATTCTTCATGCCGGATGGCGCTGTAGCTCTCGGCGGCGTGGTCTTGCCAGTAAATTGCCATACAGCCGTTGCTCAGTGTCTGGACGTAGGCGAAGAAGCTGCTGTCTTTGCTGTCGACGTACTTGTCTTCGAGACCGAAGCCGTTTGTGTTCCCGCAGATGTCCATCCAAAGAGACTCGATTGCGACCCGCCTGGTGTTTCCTTGGTCGGTTCGCCTCTCGTGAAACGCACCCTTTTCTAGTAGATCAGAGCAGTTCTTGATCGAGTCAATTCTGATGCCACGAATGCTGAGCACTTCTGGGATTGATGCGCTGATGTGAAGATCGGGCTTCTTTGAGCCGCAAGCGCGGTGCTGGCTAGTAGGTTCAGACATTATATGTCCATGACGAGCTCGCCAATCTGGTGCCCACGATGGTAGTGGCTGTTTACGCTCTTGCATTCGTGAAGCTTCGGCTGAGGAGGGGAGGCGCATGTGCTGGACAGCTCCCAGAGTAATAAGCGATTCGTTGTCTCCCGTTAGGGCTCTCACAGCAACGTCCATATAGACTTCCTCGACTGATTTCATATAGTCCGCCTTCATCTCCTTCAATTTACTGTTCTTCCCCTTGCGAATAGAGTAGTGGCCCAGCATGGCAAACACCCGATCCCGAGGATCCGTTACTTGCAAGTGCCCTGCTCGATGAAGTTCATAGATGAAGCTAAACCGATTGTCGTGCCGACTGGGAGCGTCGGGTTCGATGAAGCGGCGATAGAGATATTTGATGGTTGACGTCGCCACCTTGAACTTTACTCTTATATGATGGTACTCTGCAAGCTCTTCGCACACTTCGTGCAGTGTTTTCCACTGCATTTCAGCTTCTCCCCAGTGCAAGGTTGCGGGAGCTCTGGTGCCGATTTCTTGAACGATCCAGCCACGTCGAAACTAACAATGGCAATCTCAGCGCCAATATCCTAACCATGAAGTAAATGATTTCGGGCTAAAATGACTTACCCACGGGAGAGCTGTTATGTGTTTCAAGGGCATCCAGTAATCGACTGCTTGTTCAGACAAATTGTCTACATGACGAGCGGCATGTTCACTGTTGTTAACGAGCAGCTCGGCTAGCCTTCGTACAAAGTCAAAAGCCTCTTTCGCCAGGTTCTGCTCATCAAGGCCAAGCCAGACCTGTACGTGGCTCCCATTCCTGTAGATCTGGTTCATAAACTGCACCTGCTGCGACCTCTCTTCCTTGTTGAGCTGATCAATGCAAATCTGATCGGCCCACACGCGTCGTGATCCCGTCCGCCTTCTGAGTCGTCTCAAGGCATTGTACAGACTAGCTGTAAGCCTAAGCCGTGCAGTGGGCAGAAATATCTCGTGCGTGAGATGACCGTCTCCCCAGACGTACGAGAGAGGCTCGTAAACACCAGCATCGTCAACGACAACAGACTCGAGAAAACCCCTAAGCGGGTCCTCGGGATTCCCACCGTATAGCGTCAATACCCTAATTGTCCTGTCGGGCAAGGGAGTGTAGCTGTAAGCACGTGGACCGGCTTCAGAGACCAGATCGCCCATCCTCCCGATGTCAAAAAGTCTGGGGGAGACAATGCTAGTCCAACCGGGAATAAAGATTTAAATTGCGTTGCAGAAGTCCTTTTAACTTGTGCCTAAAGTATTGATTGATCCATCTAATAACATCTCGGTTCCCGCGTTTGTCGGCCCGGTCGGGCACCAAACGTTAGACTAATGCACGCATGTGCCTGTGGTTTGTCTGTATCATCAACACTAACGGCATATCACAATCTGTTCCCCAGTCAATTCAATTCGTGACGCAGCTGTCATGCATGTTGGCCCAATAGGACGGCGACAACAAGTCAAATTTCATGTACTTCACCGAAGCTTTTCTATCATAGGCCATTCTCCTCGTGTCTCTTTGTCTTGTGACCCGTCTGGCATTTGTCAACAGCCATGTGTATCAGCCCAATGAGGAGGCAACGGCAAGCCTCATTATAACCGAGCCAAAAGTGCTACATCTAACCACTAAGATGTGTTCAATTTATCATGTCCAGTCAATGGTTCTGCCGAGAGATCCGTACTACACAACAAGTGGGAAAACAACCGAATCAGAAACATATTTAAGAGTGTGACCTTCGAAGATTTTAATTAAAATCTGAGAAGATACTCTATCTCTCAGTACATATCCCGTATCTATACACCAATACCATCAGTCCAAGATCCAGACCAAACAACCTCCACCCATCAAAGTACTGTGACAAATGGGCCCCGCCATGTCCAAAGAGGACAAACTAGATGAGCTCCTCAAGGAACTCAACGGAGTCTACGATCGCGAAGTTAGCCATTACCGACAATGCTTGAGCGCCGTGGCAGAGGACCTCAATCACGTCCTCGCTCAGGACAACATCCGGCATCTCCCAATAGCCGCTCGAGTCAAGAGCTGGGACTCCATCAATGGCACTGCGCGGCGCCGACAGAAAGATCGCCTAGCCGCCCAAGAGATTCAAGGCAAAATGATTGAGCAGAAGGAGAACTGGGAGGTTCAATTTGATAGATACAAGATGGACAAGGAGGAGATTGGATATTTCAAAACTGTGAATGAGCTCGAGCTTGGCTTCCACGACATGCTTGGCGCGCGGATCGTGCTGTATTTCCCTAGCGACACAAAGAGGGTCCTCAAACTTTTAAAGGATGCAGGCTATGAAAACGGCAAGGATCCTAAGAAAATGGGAGGTCCGGCAAATATGAGGATCCTGCGAAAGCTTCACGCGAAATGGCTGGATGCGTCCGCGCCCGCGCCCGCGGCTCCGAAAAAGAAGGAGCCAGACGACGATCTCGACACTGACGGCTTAGAGAAGCAGTTCTCTGGATACGGTGCTATACACCTGGCTCTCAAGATACCCAAGCGATTAATGCCGCGAGATCTGACAGAGACAGAGAAAGAGATCTGGGAAAAGAAGGTGGTTGAAATCCAAGTCGGCACTGTCATCATGCATGCCTGGGCCGAGGTCGAGCACGACATCACCTACAAAACCCACGGAAGAGAGGTGACACAGGACGAAAAGGCTGTTTTAGATATCCTCAACGGCCTCGCCATTGCCAGCGAGGTAGGCCTGCGCCGCTTCCGATCACCGCCGTCCTCGTCGTCTGCTACTGCAGAGGATGTCGAAGAACTGCAAGGTTGGATGCATCAGTTCTACATTACCAAGAATCGCGACATGCCAGATGAGTGGCTTGACCTGGATCAGCTTTGGGACTTTCTGATTAAGCGCAACCATAACCAGCGAGATAAATTCCTGCATTACGCCGAGGTCGCCTGGAATATTCTATTGGTGCACGAGAAAAAAGAAGGCATCGACCTCGATCACGTCTTCCCCTTCATCATGATGCATCATCATGTGCCGGTTCTTGTACTTGAACAAGGCCGTCGCATCAAGGCAGAGAAGGAGGCTGCTGAGAAGAAAGCTGCAGAGGAGGAGGAGGAGGCCGACTCGGAGCGTGGGGCATCTAGCCCGACAGATGTGAGAAAGAAGAAGGAGAAACACAAACACCCGTTGACAAGGGCAGATAATAGAAAAATAGTACATCTGCTCGAGAAAGCTAACGACCAAGATCTCGAAGAAATTGCGAAACTTTTGAGACAGTTCAAGATGGCGGCAGGTAGTAAGGGAGATCAATCAGAAGGAGAAGTAAGTTCCCTTTCCTTTTCTTCTTTATTAGCTCAAGCTGTGCGAATGTGAATGGCTAACGGGCGTTGAAACAGGAGTACCTGGGAGTCATCAGTCTAAAGGAATGTGAATCCCGTATCGCTTCTGATCCGAAGTGGCTAGACAAGGTTCGAAGGCGCTACGATGAGTGGATTTTGGAAGAAATTCCGCCCCATGGTCGTTGGGCGACGTTTTATGCAGAGTCAACCGAGCTTGGTTTCCCGATGAGGACTGTTCAGAGGATGAGTCAAGATGATTTATCGAGGAAGAGTCGGGGTGAACAGTTTAGTGACTGGATTAATATGCGATGGGCTCGGTGTGGGCTTACGTTGGAGTACATGGCTCCGGGCATTAGTATGATGTTGGTTTTGAAGCATTACGGGATGTTTTAACCAGTCATGTCTGGGTTTCTTATATGAAAGTCGCCCATGACAGAGGGGGCTCACAACTGGCGATATACTGATACTGTGGGTTACTTTGGAAAGGAGTAAGTCCTGCTATGAGAGTATAATAGCTAGCAAAGTACTTCAATGATTGCTGTTTCTAAGGAAATGGAACTGGAACTGGAACTGGAACAACTGATAATTACTTGACAGTTGGGGAGCGCATCTTTGAGCTAGCCCAACTAACACAAACCACAGCATCAGAGGCCTAGCTTGGTCGACCACTGTAAGGACCACGGAGTCTGTGCTGAATAGACTTCAAGTGAATAAGCCCGGATGTTTGTTTCGGCTTCAATTGTACTTGAAAAAGTCCCCGATTGTATTCAAGCGTTTGTCGGGCTATTTTAGCTAATGTAGTTTGCCTTTGCAATCTGCAAGCGACTGACTGACGCGATAACATCTGTGCGCTGTTTTAGCTTTAAAGGAGACATGCAACCAACATGACACAGCTCCTGAGCCTTGTGCAGTCCAGTTGCCACAAAGGTGAGACGAGGACTAGTAACTACTAGCTGGTAGGTTAAGCACCGTCACCTTCCGCGGATATTCCATCCCATGCCCGCATTTAAGAAGGTGGAGCTGTGCAGGACATCCGTGGAGATTAGACGAGCGAGCAGATAAGAAAGCTTACATACGCATGCCCTGTTACTATGGGATACAAAGCAACACAGCTGTACAAAGCGAAAACACGGGGTCCCCGTGTTAATGCAAGTGTTTCTTCAGGACGAATGTGGAGATATGGGGCGGCGATGGGGTGGCGATGTCTTGCGGCGAAAGGGTCAGGTACCCTAATTGCTTAGGGTTAAGGAGCACTTTACCTAGGTATGAAAGTAGATAGAAAAAGTATGGCTGTCCAACGTGAAGCGTGGAGATAGATGTTTGCTACATTAAAGATTGACGAAAATAGTATTGAGTCTCTGTCAACCAACAGTCAACAACCAACAAAAGCGACAACGAACCAGCAATTTGCTCGATACCAGTGACATACAGCTTCTACGCCACCTTCAACCCATGATTTCACACATATTATTATTCTAGAATCCCAAAAGTAGACTCCGATAGCGTTTCCATTTTCTCGCACATTCCAAATTTTAATTCGCCTCTTTTTTTTTGCTTAGGTACGTCATAAGCTCCGGCAACTCGCTCGGTCCACCACGGTAGCTTCCGGCTGGCCGGCCGACATGGGGCAAAATCCGAATGATTTCCGTTTTTGGCACCTTGACATTGCCGAACCGAACAAGATATAAAGAAATGCCGGCCACAAAGATTTTGTCGTTGGTTGTTGGATCGATGAGATTGTTTCTTAGCTAGTAATTAAATCACATTCTTTCTATTTCATTGTCTCTTTTTATCATCTATTAGTCGAGACATCAGGAGCTCATAACTCTCACTCGCTCCTCACACAGTAACCGGAGTTTTTTATTTTTATTTTTTTCCACTGTCCTGCTTATTTTTAGCTCCCTGCACAATGGCGACGCTAATTCGGCCAATGCATCCGAAGCTCTTCCTCCCCAGAGCCTCAACGAGACGATCCTTCATCAAGCCCGTCTCTGCGCAGCTCTTCCAAGCCTCAAGATCCGGCCCATCGACAAGACGACTCCTTTCAACGACTTCGATCCGCCTGTCTCAGGCACAGACGCAAGTCCGACCAAAGTCAAAGGTGTACGAGAGTGCCGATGTCGCTGTGGCGGATGTGAAAAGTGGATCGACGGTTCTTAGCTCTGGATTCGGCTTGTGTGGTATTGCAGGTATGTGGTTGTGTGACTTCAATTTGTATAAGGCCGTCCATTGAGATTATCTCGTGATTCCACGTGCCCACTCTATGGCGAGACAAATTGATTAGAATAACGCGATATGAGCATGATGGACTAACAATCTTCTTTTTTCACAATTAGAAACCCTCATCCAAGCGCTGCATCGCCGAGGCCGCGAATCGCTGCACTCGCTCACAGCCGTCTCCAACAATGCCGGTCTCGAAGGACGTGGTGGACTCTCCAGCCTAACGGAGTCTGGACAGATTAGCAACCTTATTCTATCATATACGGGAGGCAACAAGGTGCTCGAGAAGGGATACATTGATGGCCAGCTGGCTGTTGAGCTGTGTCCTCAGGGAACGCTCGCGGAGCGCTTGAGAGCGGCTGGAGCGGGCATTCCCGCGTTTTACACCCCCACAGGAGCTCGTAAGCTTGTCCCTTCGAGATTCTATCCCATTTGCATTTAATACGCAAATTACGCTGTATAATTGAGCTCTTAAAACTAACCCATGACCACACAGACACCCTCCTTCAAGATGGCGAGATCCCCGTCCGCAACAACCCCAACGGCGGCGCCCCCCTCGAAAAGGGCCACCGACGAGAAACCCGCGACTTCAACGGCAAGCTCTACCTGATGGAAACCGCCCTGCCCGGCGACGTCGCCATCATCCGCGCCTGGAAGGCCGACACGGCCGGCAACTGCGTCTTCCGCCGCACGACCCGCGCATTCGGGCCCCTCATGGCCAAGGCAGCCAAGCTCACCATCGTCGAAGCCGAAAACATCGTCCCCGTCGGCGAGATCGATCCTGATGACGTGCATCTGCCCGGAATCTTCGTGGACAGAGTCGTCAAGGCGACGGTTGAGAAGCAGGTCGAGACGCTTAAGTTGAGGGAGCCCGAGGGCGAGGCAGAGGCCCCTGGGAATGGCAAGCTGGAGCGCAAGAGACGCATTGCCAAGAGAGCGTCCAAGGAGCTCAAGGAGGGATACTATGTCAACTTGGGCGTTGGTATTCCTACCATGTCGGCCAATTTTATTCCCAAGGAGAGGACGGTGTGGCTGCAGAGCGAGAATGGACTGTTGGGCATGGGCCCCCATCCTACGCTGGAGGAAGTTGATCCGTAAGTTTCGTTTTTTCTTTACTTGGTGATGAGATGAAGAGTATCAGTTGCTAACGGCTTATGCTTATATAGCGATCTTGTCAATGCTGGCAAGCAGACCGTCACCTTTGTCCCCGGCGCCTCAACCTTTGACTCTTCCGAGTCCTTTGGCATGATCCGCGGCGGCCACGTCGATGTTTCCATCCTCGGCGTAAGTACACACACAATCCATTTCTACGACACAATCACAAAGCTAACAATTCTTCACAGGCCCTCCAAGTCAGTGCTGCCGGAGACCTCGCCAACTTCATGATCCCAGGCAAGCTCTTCAAGGGCATGGGCGGCGCAATGGACCTCGTCGCCAATCCCGAAGCCACAAAGGTCATTGTCGCAACGGAGCATCTCTGCAAGGATGGATCGTCCAAGATTGTGCAGCAGTGCAGCTTGCCACTGACTGGCGCGCGATGCGTGAGCACCATCATTACAGACTTGGTATGTTATCCTCAAATGATGAGAGACGTATAAAATGCTAATATTCTGCGTGATAGTGTGTCTTTCAGGTAGACCGCGAAAAGGGCACCTTGACGCTCACCGAGCTGGCACCAGGTGTCACCGTCGACGAGGTGAAGAGCAAGACGGACGCGACTTTTGCAGTTGCGGATGAGATTGTGACTATGGAATAAGCTGTGAAAATGGGAAATAATTGTAGGGGGGGGGATATACCCGCGAGCACAAGCATGGAGTTTTTATTTTGGATGAATCGGTGTTTGACTGTCCTATGGATATAGGGCACATGGTTGGGATTATAGCATTTCGGCGTGGGCGATGTAAAGTACAAGAGGAAGAGAGACGTATAGATGTTCTTTAGACATAAAGCATCAACGTACATGTATATAAAAAGACAAAGCAATTCATATATGCTGGAAGGTATTAGAAAACCCGCACCTGGCCTGCTTTTATATGATGGCATCCAGATTCCATTTGCCCGTCTATGCATATATGTATATACTCATCATAACAATTACAATCATGTACTCTAATCCTCACAATCACAGCTTTGCCGCAAAGTTGCTTCCTCCCAATCCCTCCACGATTCTATCCACCGTCTTCAACATCCATTCCCCTCCCTCATCCCCAGCCAACCACCTCACACCCTCCTCACTCTCCCTCTCCTCCTCTCCCCCCTCCTCCACCACTAAATCATCCCTAAACGAGCCATCATCAATTGCCTTCCTCAACCCAAACACATGCGAAAGCACCTGCGGCCCAACCCCCGTCTGCGCCCTCAAGCTCGCCACCGCCACAAGGCTCGTCATAACCCTCCCCACGCCTCTCCTCCCATCAGGATCACTCAATAGCGGTCCATAATGGCAGTTTAGAATCACCACAGGCAGATCCGGATGCGACGTCCCCAACTTATCGACCAGTTTATCTTCAAACGGCGCGTAGATCGAGTCCCACAGGCCTCTGCCTCTGGCTTTGACGGCCTCGACATTGTCGGCTTTCAGCGTCCTCGAGGGCTCTGTGGTTAGCTTGGAGGTTATGTCGCGAGGCAGCGACGCGTGGAAGGCGTTGAGGCAGTTGATGGTGCGAGGGATGCCGTTGAAGGAGATGCATTTGAGCCCAACTTCGCGGATGAACTCGGCGGTGCGCACTTGGGCTGTCTGTGAGCCTCCTCTCTCAGCTGCGGCAATGCTGTGGAGGATGGAGAGCGCATCAGGCGAGTTGAGGGTGAATGTTGCAGCGGCCTATTTCGAGCATGAGCCACTCATTCACTCATTCATGTGAATATTATACTAAAGGCCAAACACCCTCCCAACCCGAACTCCAACACAAGCATCCAAACCAATCAACGAAAACAATAAAATGAGAGAAAGAAAAACTCACAGATATCGCCAACCATGCCCGGTTCCCAACCCCCCTCCCCCTCGCCTCCTTCGCAATGCCGCGAAATAACTCCCCGACAACCGCCGCTCCCTTGACGACCTTGCAGGGCCCAGGCCTCGCAAACGGCGCGTTGATCAACGCCTTCAATCCCGGCGACAGCTTCGACATGTTGCGTCTCCTGCGTCTCTTATCGCCCGCCGCAGTCAAAGTCGACGATGTTGTTGCTGGTGGTGGTGATGATGCTGAGCTTTTCGCCGCGTCTGGTTTCTGCTGCTCTTGGTGCAACGGCAGCTTAGCCTCTTGCTTCATCACTCAACGTCCCGTCTTGTTTCTTATATAAACCCTCCCAATTATAAAAAACAAGGAAATCCCAGAAATCGCCTTTCAATTTCCTCCCCGATCAAAGGAAACATGACATAGTTTCGCCGGAGTAAAATGGAGGTTCCAATTGCCTCCCCAAAAAATACCCACTCGCCGATCCGACTGCCGTTCCGCTGGGCCTCGGCTATTGGCTACAAAAACACTCTGACATTGCAAACAGTACCTGCTTCAGTTTCCAAACCGCAAGACAAGATCAGCGTTATGCAAGCTCCGTAACCCTACAAACATAATAAATAGTACTGCACTATGTTAGTTTCATGATGCATCTAGCACAACCTAGCTTCAACGTCGATAGCAAAAAACAAGACAACGAAAAGCCACAACGCGTCACCAACACACAAAACTTAGTGTATAAGTAACCCAACAATCCCGGCATCAAAGTTCCGAGACTCATTAAGTAGATCAAAAGATAAGAGAAATAAGCTGCATCACTCACATTACGGCACTTAAGCGGAGCACACATCTGAGTACCGATCCGGCGCCCCACGAAAACCTGCTGCATCCCCCATCTCAAGAAAGGTTGAACGGCTCGGGCATGTCCCGGGAACCACGTGCAGTTTACGTCGGATTGCTTGTGGAATCGTACGATTTTTTTTTTCCTGTCTCATCTATCCATAACCGTACCTATCAGATTAGTTTGTCTGAAATTCTCCGTAAACTTCGGATCGCGCATCTTACATATATATTGCCCGCTGCCGTGAAATCGGCTGACGCGCTGCGACTATGTATTTGGTTTAATTCATAACCATTATTTATTTTTCCTAAGCCTCACAAAAGAGAGATGCTGCTGCCAATATCATCCCGCCCATCAACGCCTTTTTTTTCAATCATGATTTCTAACTACTAAATTTCACTTTCTACAGATCAATTGAAAAATTAAAAAAAAAAACAAAGAAAACCTACCCAATTTCGCTAAATTTCCAGACCAAAAAAAACCCCCCCAAACCAAAATCCATCCCGTGCCCCCAGCCAGCCCTCGCCAATTGCTCCCCCAAGTTTCGCTAATTCGTGTTGAAAGCCGGCCAGTTCAGCCAGTCAAAGTTGTTCATGTCCTCCCACGACATGTTGCTGCCAAAGGATGGCTCAAACACGTTGCCTGGCTGGTTCAGCACCTGCGCAATCTGGTCGTCCGACATGGTGGAAAACTGAACCATGTCCGGCCACAGCATCTGTTGATCCATGAAGCTGCTCGGCAGGGCTGGTGGTGTATCCTGCATGGGCTCCGACGACGATGGTGTTGTCCTCTGTGCTTTTGGCGGCCGGTTGCTCTTGGTCGGGCCCGATATCCGCAGCAAATGCCGAAGATGTTTTCCATACAGTACAGAGAGTCCATTCCTATGTGGAGTGACTGTTCCAATCCGGTCCAACACAGCGATGGCCTCTTCGATTAACCTTCTGATGCTCGGTGCAAGCCCAGAGCCGTCTGGGGCATACGCGCTGATATTCAAAGCAAAGCACGCGGCAAAGGAAATCATAATGGCTGTGTTGTTCGGCATCGACTGCAGCTGCGACTCTCCCTGGATTGCAGCCCTCATCACATTAAGAGCAGCTGACAACCCGGCCGTTCGGAAGAAGATGCGAACCTCTACAGGAGCTGTTGGGTGGTTGATGATACGTCCGTATGTTGAGAGGCGAGTGTGGGCGACAAGAATATCGACATATGGGGGAAGGCGACGCTCTGCGATTCAAAAGTAAGCAGGTGGGCATTTCTTTGATTTCTTCCAACTCCTAGTCGGCTTACCAGGACCTAAACCAATCATCAAACCCCATTCTGCAAGCCACTGGTCAAAAAATCTTTCTATGGCGCTTTGTATCCTTTGCAACACGTTAGAGAGACTATGCTTGTATAAAGGAAAGGAGAAAGAGACATACGATCGAGCCACCAGTGATCCATCACTGTTGCTAGTCTGAGAGCCATCGCAGAGAGCTCGGACAGTATTGAAAAGGCCATCCTGCTAATAGTAAGCAAAATTGTATAACGAGAAGAGGAAGATTTAAAGCATTGCATCGTCCTACCAAGTTTCGTCTCATCACGGCCATGGAGGCTACAGGGCCGTCTTGCTCATCCGCGATAGGAGACCGATGCCAGGTGTCACAATCCTTGATATTTCGTGTAATCGGGATCATAAAAGGTCTTCCACGGGCCAAAGCCATTCTAAAAAAGAAAAAAGAAAATCAGTTATTAAACGTGCCTCAGGTAAAGGCAGGAGGAGGGTAGGAGAAGAAATTACTCACCCTCTCTCAACGACAAACAACGAGATGTAGCATCTCTCTCGTGCTCGCAGCAACAACTGTCCCTGCTCAGACCACGGATCTATATCCGGAAACCCATCGATTGCAAGGGCAATCCTCGGATCCAGACACTCGCCCTTTGACACCGTGGTCGAGGACTCGAGGGCGTCCATGGGCATCAGCACCTTGTGAAGAGACAAATCAAACGCAATGGTAGTCGCCATGGAAATGTACATGCAGGTTTCATCGTCCATGGTGTGATCGCCCGGGAAAATCCAAGGGATGTGGGTCATAAACGCCAAGACGATCTCGACCGATTTGTACTTGTCATTGACCACCTTTTGGGCCAGCATCTTGACATGGTTAAACAGCCTCTTGGAGAGGGGCCCTGCAGTAGGCATGAAGAGCGTAGACGCGGCCATGACCGTGGTAAAGAGGAACGCAGATCGGCTGCGCGCATAGGCGGCTGTGTGAACTCGGGGAGAGAGTCCCCACCGTGTGTGTACGAGTTTGGAATAAAAGCTGCAGAAATCATATCATGAGTTTCATAGTCTCTTTCTTCTCTCTTTCTCTCTCTCTCTTCTTCTCTCTCTTTCACTCATCTTCTTTCTGCACAAGAGAACTCTCTCTCTCACCAGGAGGGGGAAGGGGGTAACAAATGTCTTACTAGTTAAACAACGACTCAGCCTCGTCCATAGTCACCAGTCCCAAATCCACAGGGTCCAAGTCCTCGCCAATGTCGAGCTTCACCTTGGCCTGGGAGAAGAACTGCTGGACTTTGGTCGACTCGGGATCCTGCTTGGCCGAGGACGAGTCGTGCTGCTTCGGGTTCGAATGGGGCGAGTTCCGGCTACGACGGTCACTGGGATGGAAGTAGGACGCGCGCGCCAGCAGCTGGAGCGGGTTCTCGGCGTCGTCAATGGCCAGGCTCTCCTCGGTGCGCTGCACAAAGTCGGCCATGGACCGGTCGTTGTCGTCGTCGTCGTCGTCGATGCCGCTCGAGGTCGAGCCGCCCTCGCCCTCGCCGTCCTCCTCCTGGGTGTTGCTCCGCGAGCCCTGCCTGGACGAGTGCTCCGCCGCATCTGCATCTTCACTAGCGGCATCTACGTCCTCCAGCAGCTGTCTCAGGCTGGCCACGAGGTTTCGCTCCTCTGCGCCTCGCGCCTCTCCCGACTTGACGCGCTTGACGGCCTGCTGGAGCTGGTATAGGGCCTTGTCGAGGCCGACCCGCTTGCTTCACTAGGGGGTCAGTTTTCGGTGATTCATATATCTGATAGTGTTTTAGAGTGGGTTGGATTGGGAGAGCTTGCTTCTTGATGCCCTTTTGCCGGCCGGGATGGAACTCGGGGCGGATGCACTCGCAGTTGAGGTGAATGCAGCGTCTACACTTTGCCTCGTAGGGCATCCAATCGCACTTGATCTTGCTGCGCCTGCACACCAGGCATGCGGCCTGCTTCGGACGCGGCGGCTGCTCCGTCATGGTTGGTCTGAAACTACAGACTACAGGCTCGTTGGCATCGCGTCGAGGCGCACTAACATAACTCTAGCAAAGAACTGGAAAGGTTTGGGACTGGACTGGACAAGACCAGACTCAGACTCAAGACTTGCTAGGCTGGGATTCGGGGAGCGGCAGGTTTGATACTGTAGACGGGCCAGGCCAGAACCATCACAGGGTTCAGTCATCCGATGAAGGCGGCAAGCAAGTTTCACAGTGCACAAATGTCTAAAATACACGTAACCTGGCTGGTGCTAACCCGCTTTGTCGTGGCCGAGCATCGTCGAAGATTTGTGACGGCCAAGGATTGGAGAAAGAGAAAAAAATCGGGATAGTCTAGCCTTACCGAATGCCGAATGCCGGTCTTCCGGCGGGCATTACGAAGTATGCCAGCCATAGTATCATTGATACCGGGCACCGTGTATGTACGAGTATGTATGTGTGTGTGTGTTGGTGTATGTGTTGGGATAGGTAAGTATCAAGGAACATATGCATTGGATGGCGCCATGGTTACATCCTTCAGCTTCCTTGCTGCCCTTTGAGCGGTCCCTTTGGAGCAGGATTGCGTCGCAACTCAGAAGTTCTTTCGGCACGACGCGCAAGTGCCGACTCCTAGGGCCGAGGAGCGAGGCTATCTCGACATTTGGCAAGATAGTCGAGGATAGACACGGAAGGCCGATCTGTATAATTAGTCATAGTGTACGACTATAAGGAGAAGCTGCGTGTCTGTTGTCCTGTCTCCGTCGGGACGTTTTGAGGCTATTATCTGCACGTAATGCGCACAGAGAGCACCTCCTGGTTGCTAAATTTATCGCCGGCTCTCCTGGGCCGAGTTTTCCGTCTCCCGTGCTGCATCTTGCCAATCGTCCTGCTCAATTCAAGCATCCCCCCTTGCCGCTGAGTCGTACCGTCGTCCAGTCATGTCCCTTGGTGATGTGACTCCCACGCGCATTGTGCATCTGAGACACGACTCCGGGCTCGAGCCTCAGTGCCGAATCCAGGAACTGTTAAGCAAGTTGCAGCTTCATCTCCTTTTGCCGCGGGCTTTTACCCCCAACCGGCGGAGAGCCGGGCTAGACTCGACAGGTTGACAGGGCTCACACAACTTGTCAACGTTATCCCGCGCCGGCAGACATTGATATTGACACATTGAAGGAAGAAGCTAAGCCCTGTCTGTTTCCTGTCTGTTTCGACACTGTGCTGAGTGGCGTGGCGGTTGCTGAGCTGAGCGAAGTTGAGCCGCTCTCACGGTCAAGCGTCGAATCGAATCTCTCTTTGGGACTGACTCAAGTGGGATCTGATCTGACGATGTGACTAAACATTTGCTGCCAAAGTCAGGTGACGCCATTCTTGGGGTCGGATTCGGAAGCAGAATAGTTCAAAACGGCAGAGACATACTACCTCTTTCGACTTGGGCGGATTCGTCGGGAAATTCCACAGTATGGGACGTGAGTAAGTATGTGCGCGGGCTAGTCCGAGGAATATTGGAGATCCCACGCCGTTGCAAAAATAAGCTCAGCCATTGATGACACGAGCTGCATCTGCTAGTTTTTATTAATAAAGACCAGACAGACTGTTTGTATAATTGAAGCGAGCGGTGCGTGCATGTTATTCATATATCACTTGGTACAGCAGCATGGGCCGGAGTAGCACTCGTATATACGAGCACGTTTCACATAATCGCAAATGCTGCATTGTCCTTGGTCAGCCATTCAATTCGGCATGGCCGCCCACGCGGGCCCTGTCCATGGCTCCATGACAAAGACCAACCCCAAACTGAACCAGACTAACCCGCCAAATGGAGACAGAGTCAGTACGGAGAAGATGGAGAAAGCTGGAGAGACGTCGCCACATGGCGTGCAAAACCACCCGCATTACCCGTTTTGTCTCTCTGTTAAACTGCTGCCTAGCTACTACCAAGAGTCTGGATCCGTCTGTTGTTCTTTTTTTACTCGCATGGCCCACTGCCGTCTTTCCAGACGTTGTACAATGTTGAACAACTTTCTCAGCATTCAGCCGTGTCTCAAACATCATAAGGGGGATCTTCCCATAAGCCTCGCTTCTGCTGTGCAAGTCAGCAACTCAGACGGGAAACTTGGGGTTACATGTGACACCCCACAGAACGCTAGCAGGCCTTGGCTGACCACGGCCTGCTGCTTGGTGACGAGATGTGAAGCCAATTGCGAGGCCATCACCAGGCCAAGATCGTCGCATCCGATTGCCGGTTCTGTCGTTGAATCGCCAAGTGGTTGCGCGCAAGGATCCGTATCTTGTTTGTCAAATTCTAATGCTCCTTGGAGTGGGCTCATCTCCACCCGCCGGGCCAACAACTCAAGCTTTTTTTCTCGTCTGACGGCCAACGGCGCCCCCAAAGCCAAGTTTTTCTTTCTAAGCTGAACAATACCCGAGTCAAAGCTCAATTTACTTGGTTTTCCGTTTGTAAGACTGGATGGGACGAGGCCCACCGAAACAGCACCCGGGCCATGTAAGGGGTACAGCAGAGACGGAAAAGTCACTCCACTGCCAGCAGCAAGAGAGAGAAAAAACGCTCTCCCCCGTCATATCGAGGTTGAGACCATCTCCATCTGGGGTGCACCACACATTAGCCTGTACGCACTACATGACAGATACGCTCGTAAATACCACCTTACATACATGTACATTATCACCCGTGTATGCTTAGTTCATTGAATTACTAACCTTGAAACTTTGAGTCCCTGTCGTCAACACCGCTTACACCCAGCTCCATGTTCCATGTTGTTAGTCATGGCTTTTCCCAGCCGTCTGTTCCAAAGCAACACAACACAACCGCTCAACGGCTTCTTTTCCGTCTTCCAGAAACCAAAGCCGCTATTGAGCCCGGCCGCCACAGAAAACAAGCTCAACGCCTTCGTGCTCCGTTGCCCTGGCCAATTTTTATTCTGCTGCCTGAAACTAGCCTCATCTGTGCTCTTGGTTCGGAGCCAAGCGTCTCCCCATTCGACGCCTCGTGTGCGCCTTGCCCCTTCCTGGCCATTGCTGTGACATCGAAATCCTCCGGCTGTACATGCTAGCGTCGTCGTTGGCGGAATCGGGTGACTTGAAGCAGAGTCCCGGGGCTAACGGCAGCTTGTCCAACTGCCGCCCTTGATCGCTGTGATTCCGTGATGCCTCGTGTTAGAGCCCTCGTGTGCGACTCGGTCGCTCGCACATCATCATGACTCTCTTTGCTTGTACCCGAACTAAACTTCTCTCCCTCCACAATGATCAGGTGCAGGGGGCCGCAACCGAAGCCACTCTCATGCTCGCTCGCCTCCTCCACCGCCCGCAGCCAACTTTGACCCCAAGCTAATCCTCCAGATTTTCCCCCAAATCAGACCAACTATAACCTGCTGAGAGGAGGATCCATGTATTCTGGGGCCCCTCAAAATTTTTGCAAAATGGGGACCCCTCTCGAATGACATGGAGATGTACCTTTGCCATGGGGAGATTGGCATTGCCAATTGCTGATCCGGGCGTGTTCCCGTACAAGCATTATATATATCGAGGGCCTCGCCCATCCACCGCCGATGAAACCTTCTAACGCATGCAGGGCTCAGCTTTGTTTCTTACCAGTCTCTTATTAATGGGCAGCTGGCAGTAGCTCTAACTTTCATCTCAATCTTTGTTTCCCATCTCTTGTTTCAGTCTGTATGAATCATTGACTCTGCCGGCACACCACGTGGCTACAGCACAATGGCGGCAAACGACAAGATTGCCGCGGAGACGGAGGTGCCCTATCCGGAGCACAATGAGAAGATGTAAGTCAATCTGCAGCTTCACTTGGCCCTTGTGCCAGACATGCATTGTGTCATGTGTCTTGTTCACTGTGGTTGTGGTTGACTAACACGTTGTTTCTGCCATAGGGGCCGCGACTACTCTCCAGGAGAGACAGGCAAGCGACTGGCCGCTCTGACCGACAACCTCGAGGGTGAAATCCGTAACCCCCTCAAGGGAATTCCTCGAGACACTCTTTTCGCCAATGTTAGAGAGTTTCAGAGGACCAAAGGCCTGCCTGACGACATTCTCCCTCTTCTTGAGAAGGGTGCCCTGGTAGCACAGAACCCTGCTGGCTTTGAGAGCCTGGATCTTGAAGAGGATGAGAAGCAAGCTTTGAGAGAGGAGGTAACACATCGCTGGAAACACCCATGGGCTCTCTATTATACCATTGGTCTCAGCTCCATTGCTGCTGCCATCCAAGGTTGGGATCAGGTTAGTCGCCAACAAGCGCTCGAGTGATGATGATTGTCTTTTATTCACTCTCTAACCCTCTTCATAGACTGGCTCAAACGGTGCCAACTTGTCTTTTCCCACTGCTCTTGGCATTCCCGACAATGCTGGCTCATCTTGTGGCCCCGATGCCAACGCTGGCGATTGCGCAAAGAACAGCTGGATCATCGGCTTCGTCAACTCGTTACCTTACATCACGATCTGCTTATTGTACGTTGACCGTGATGACCTGTTAACGGACAAACTGTTAATGGATCTCTAGCGCTGGATGGATTTCAGACCCCCTAAACGATTGGATCGGCCGTCGAGGTACCATTTTCGTTGCCGCCATCTTCTCTCTCCTCGCTCCCTTTGGTATGGCCGTCTCCCAGACTTGGGGACAGCTTGCGGCTTGTCGGTATGTAAAAAGATGTCGACTTATTATTCTTGGCCAGTTGCTCACATCTCCATCGCTAGTATGCTCCTCGGTATTGGTATGGGTTTGAAAGAAGTCACAGTCCCCGTCTTCTCCGCTGAGAATGCACCCCCTGCTATTCGAGGTGGTCTTGTCATGTCTTGGCAAGTATGGACGGCATTTGGTATCTTTTTGGGAACATGCGCCAACTTGGCTGTTGGTCAAGTCGGCGATATTGCCTGGCGACTTCAGCTTGGTTCTGCATTCATTCCCGCTGTCCCCTTGGTCATTGGTACATACTTTTGCCCCGAAAGTCCTCGATGGTATATGAAGAAGGGAAAGCACGAGAAGGCCTGGAAATCGCTCCTGAGACTTCGAAACACCCCCATCCAGGCCGCTAGAGATCTCTATTACATCCAATGTCTTTTGGACCAAGAGGTGCTTCTCGTGGAACAGGCCGGTCTCAAGGTGACCAACAACATGTTCACCCGCTTTATTGAGCTCTTCACCATTCCTCGCATCAGGCGCGCAACCTGGGCCTCTGGTATTGTCATGATTGCCCAGCAAATGTGCGGTATCAACATCATCTCTTTCTACTCGAGCACCATCTTCAAGCAGAGCGGTATTTCCGACTACACTGCTTTGTGGGCAAGTTTCGGTTTTGGCTTGATCAACTTTTTGTTTGCTTGGCCTGCCGTCTGGACCATTGACACCTTTGGTCGACGAGCCCTTTTGCTCTTTACCTTTCCCAACATGTTTTGGACTCTTCTCAGTATGTGCCGTGTTCCATGAAGTTGCGGGAGTTTTTCAGCTAACCATTCACACAGCCGCCGGTCTCTGCTACCTCATCCAGCCTGACATTGTCAACAGCACTCCCAGGATTGCGAGTGTCGCCACCTTTGTTTACCTCTTTGCGGCTTTCTACTCACCAGGAGAGGGTCCCGTCCCATTCATGTACTCTGCGGAAGTTTTCCCTCTATCCCATCGTGAGATTGGCATGTCATGGGCCGTCGCCACCAACAACTTCTGGGGCTCTGTCCTATCTCTTACATTCCCACGAATGTTGACCGCCTTGACTGCCACCGGAGCCTTCAGCTTCTACGCCGGCCTCAACCTGGTTGCTCTGGCACTCATCTTCCTCTTTGTCCCCGAGACGAAGCAGAAGACGCTCGAGGAACTCGACTACGTCTTTAGTGTTTCCGATCGCCGCCACGCACAATACCAACTCACCGAGGTGCTGCCGTGGTGGACCAAGAGATATGTGCTCTTCCAGAAGAATGGCCCCTGCCCTGAGCTTTATCACTATGAGAATGAGGAGCTGGCGGATAGCGGAAAGGTTTAATCACTAGACGTTAAATCTTTTCGTGGCGGGGTGTAACAGAAGGGGATGTGATAGATGGATGGTTCGAGTTATGATACCACTTTTTTTGTAGTTTGAAGACTCACGTATTATGAAAGTAATGCAATGCGGTAATGATTATTGACAGAGATGAGAGCTGTGCTTAATATTCACCATGTGTCTTGTGCTTGCCATGTCCCGGGACACCGGAGCTTGTTATATACATAGCCATCCGGCTATACATTATCATTTTAAGAACTTGTGAGCTACATGCGTGTGTAATTATGTTATACCAAGTAGATGAGCCTAGGCATTGGGTAAAGCAACGTCATGAAGCTCCTCCCCAGGTGGCATATTGGATGCTCGAGTAATATGAACGTGTTGCGACGGCTGCTCCATGCTCAGAGCAATCAATTCATTGTTTACAATTCCGTTGGTATTTGTATCTCGTATTAGCCAGCTTTCAAGACCATTATAAGATCTTGGTTCGTTGGCTGAATGTTGGTGATGTTTTGCGTGTATCGCGCCTCTCGGTGAGGTGAAGCCGACAAGGCCTTAAATGCAGAAATGCTTTCTTCATCTCCGTCTGGTTACTGTTATTCATTGTGGCATAGAAATATGATTGGAGTCTTTTTATTAAATGACTTTTTGTGTATTGACCTGTTTCGGGTTGATATTTATTTTATATCTTATGAGTTGGACCGCATGCGATGAATTTCACATACAACCTCCTCAACAGCTGTAATGATTCGATAAATGGTAACCGGAATACAAAATTCACCTACCTAAAGAAAGAAATATCAACTCTGGATGCGCATACTAGTATGTTACGTGGGTAATTGAGGGTCTTAATGAATCAACCCCGATATAGGGTATGCTAGCCACGGAGGCATGTCACCCGTAGAAGATAAATGAAACGGTCTTGATGAACAGTACAGTTCGACAATACCATTTTGAAGTTTGTCAAAGGAGAAGATTAAAAAGGAAAAGAGTTTATAACTGTTCAATTGAGGTGTTGTTAGCACATAGACTAATAGTGTAGAAACAATGACTCTGCTGAATGTATGAAGAAAGTGATTTGTCTTCCCAATGAAGAAACGCTTTACTTTATTCAAGGTGGCAATATAGCATCTAGAAGCATTTATGTTATAGTAAAATTGTAGATAATGAGCATTGTCTCCAAGCATCCATCACCTGAGTATATCCCAGGTTCGACTTCCCTCCTTGAATACCGCCAGATCAACGCATACCTTAACTCCAAGCTTATCAAAACCACTCACAAGCAACCTTCATCAACCAAAACAAAAGCATCATAAATCTCCCCATTCCATCAAGCAGCCAATTACATCAAGTCTCATCAATTCTCCTTCTCCAAAACCACCCTCACGTGAGCCCACCCAAAACCATCAAACAAAACTCTCATACAAAGAAATAACCTACGCGAGACAGCCCAACCAACTCCAACCTCCAACTCAAACCCCTCCCAACCAAACATCAGAAACACACTACCCAAAAAGTCAATCAAGAAAAAGAACCCACACCAAGACAACGTGGGCAAGCTAAAACTAAAGCACCTCCCGTCAAACACACCCCGGTAAGACGTCAAAACTCTAAACTTGCGGCCGGGAACGCAAGGTCCCTGCATAAGCGGACGATATCTCTCTCATTAACTGTCCTTCTTTGGGCATGAGATGTGCAGTGCAGGAAACTAAAAGGATGTGCTTTTTATGATTTACTACGACGATTAATATGCAGTACTAGCTTCAATCAACATTCTTCATCGTTGGGTTGGAACTTTGTTGTGCTTCTTCTCGGTCTCCGAGTTTGTTCTCTCCGGTCAGGAATGGAATGGAAACCATAGCTCAGCTCATCAAAGAGGCCAAGATGGATATGTAAGGTATTACTGTTTTACGATTCAGCCAGCGTTTACTCAGCCCAGCTCAACATCACAACACACGCCCCCGGATTCCGAATCCATCAAAAAAGCCACCGTGAAACCTTCTCAGCAAAACATATCAATCACGGGCACGCAAAAGAAAACAAACGAGTGGCAAAACCCCCACATCTATCTGCACGCTTCACAGCCCGCCAAGTTCGCTCGCTCCGGGACCCTGCAGCCAAGAGAGTTCCTATCCCGAATGAGTCACCTCTTATCAAAAACATTGAAAAACGTGGCAGAATCCAACAAAAACCCAAGACCTCGGGTATGTAGACCCTGGGTGGATGGGACGAATGGCTCAAAGGGCTGGGTTCGCGCAAGCTAGCTGAAACTCTGCGTATCTTACCGCTCCTACAAGCGAAGAAGCGTACCCGGGCTGAGGGAGGGCTCCAAAAGAGAAAAAAGCCGTTCTTAGTGGCCGCCTTATGAAAGCTGACGGGTTTCCCATCCATGCTCTACTGCTTACACTGCCGCGATATGATACCGCCACTTTGGGTCTCTTTATTCCTTTCTGCCGTTCCGGCTTGCACTGCAGGGCCTGCTTGCACTCAACAAAAAAGACCGTGAAAAAAAAAAAAAATCACATATCACGAAAAACAAACCAAAAAAGAACAGTCGTAGGATCAATTCGCATATAGCCGGGCAAGGCATAGAACAGGTCAGCTGCTTGGCGGGGACTCTCGGGCCGTTCGAAGCGTTGCACAGCACCCGGGCGAGCCGTAGGGCGTGTTGCGCATCTTCATGCAACCACCAAAGAAAGAGTTGCGAGCTTTGTTTTCTTCCCGCACGTCGATCGTCTGATGACGCTCCGTGTGAACCGACCCGAAAGGCGCTTCGGAGGAAAAAACCTACACCGAAAGTGTGCCGCTTCAGAGTAGTTAGGGCGTATCCAAACACCCGTCAAGTTCTTCAGGAATGGTTTTTTTTTTGTGTAGATGTATGCTTCAAACGGGAAGCGTATTCCCACTTGCTGCTGAGCCTCCCCTGGTTGTGCGGCTGGTTGCGCGGCTGGCCAAGCCCTAGCTGGAATTCAATTGCTTAGCTGTAAAGGTTAATGTCAAATCAACTTCAAATCAAATACTGTAAAACAACCGCCATCATTATTATTAGTACGATAGTCAGCTCCACGATACCCTCGCCCAAGGAAGCCCATATCGCATATCTGAATAAACGGGCGTGGGAGTGTGTGCCGTGCCGTCGGACCAAGACGCCCGTCCCAGCAGAGCGTGGTTCTCGACCTTTTTTTCTTTCTTTTTACTCTGACCAACGGAAATAAGCATTTGGGGCTAGAAGGTTGGCGAAAGTTTCTTTCCGGCCTTCTAGGGTTAGGAAGCGCCGGCACAAGCCAATGGCGGCGGCTTTTGGACTATTGGCACGTAACGAATTCGAGAGCTACGACGTTTCGGAATCTCAATAGAGCGCGGGAAAGCGGTATCACATCGCCTGACAACTCCAGCCCGTCTGGCCTAGAACTGACACGACCGTTGAGACTACGGGCTGGAGAGACCGGGGGGGGGGAGGGTGGTTCAACGGTCGTCGCGAGTCGGCAGTGCATCGAGTCTCGAATCGTCGAGTCCTCCTCGTGATGGCTTTGATTGCAGTCCCTTGATGCAGGCTTGATAGCGCGGGATGGCTCTCAATAGTCGACGGCCAAGGGAGTAAGCGTGCTTAGGGGTGGCTTTTTTTGGGTGCTGCCCTGTCGGTCTCGACCCTACGCGCAGAAACGACGTGCGTGGGCTGCAGCCGGTCGCAGCAGCATCAGCACGGACATCGATTGGCGGCGGCCGGGCTGAAAGGCAATTCAAATTGGTGGCCTGTGAAATACGACGGGCTGGCTGTATGCGAAAGTGGAATATTGCATCTGCGCTTCATGGCAAAAGAAAGGCCTGGGCAAGTCTAGACCTGGAGCCTCGTCTCCGCGGCTTGGCCGGGCCCTCCAGTGACTATTAGCAGCCAGCCAACAAGAGCAAAGAGTCGGGGCCTAGCCCTCAAATCGCCGGCCGATGGTACGAAGTAGCATTGATCGTGGGGATGGCATGCACAGGCACAGGCGGTGGCGATGGCTTGGGTAGCTGACAGCGGCCGACAGAACTCTCTGGTGGTTTGGCTTGGTTTGGTTGCTACCCACGCGAGCTTCGATATCGGAGGCCAGCCGAAGCCGACCGGAAAGACGGCTTCGACTGTGGGTTTGAGGTTTGACAGACCCCCCCATCAGAGTCAACAACATTGTGCTCTGGAGGGAAATTGTTCCGGCAATATGCAGCTAAAGGTGCACAATGGGATGACGACTCGCCGTGTTTTTTCAATCTGATCACAAGGTCAAGCATCGAGTCGCATCGACGGTCCAACATGTCTGCATCTGCAGGGCCATTGGATTGAAAGGTTCTGGCCAAAAGAGATTGCAGGGCCAGAAGGTTACATTTTGCACGCACAATTTAGCACCCACGATGTCCGTCGATGTCCCTCGATGTGCAGCCTACCAGCCAGATTCCAACGTACGGCGCTTGCGATCGGTGCGATTGAAAGTGGCGAGGCGTGAAAGCTAGAGAGAGGCGGCTTGTTCTGCGCGAGCAAGCATTGCGACCTGGTGATAGGCTGAAAGCCTATTTGCACATCGAGAGTATGGTAGGTGATCGGTAGGTGATCGAGAAAGGCAGCTGGCTCTGATCGACAGCTGCTGAATCCTCCACCTCGACATCTAGACGGGACGACTAATGGCGAGAGGCGAGACAGCTGTCGTCCTGCTAATTAGCTTTCGACCTGCAGCTCTACTACGGCGTATCATCTGAGACAATCGCGGGATCGAAGCACAGACAAGCCAGAAAGATTAGCTTGCAGCACCAAGGCTACACATTACACACAGAGGCTTGCCTGACATGTCCCCATGAGGCATTAAGAGAGAAGCTTGCACAACAGCAACGCATCTCTTACGTCTTCTCAAGCGTGTTTGACGTTCTTGTAGAATCATCAAAGACTGGGTCCTGTTCTGTCTGGAAACACAAGCACGAGAAAGTCGAAACAAGCCCCACAAGCTACCTTTCTCCCGGTAACTGGAAATCGACGATCAGTGCGGAGATGCTCAAGGGAGAGGGACGGCACTGTGCAGCTGATTTTTGGTGGAACGGGCCACGGTGTATCAGTATCAGGGACCAACAAGTCCCATAAGGCAGTTAGATTGAGCTTTTGATTTGATTTGGCGGTGACACTTTGGTTTGTGGTGCGCTGCCAGACGTGACAAGGCAGCAGCCATTTCTAATTACGACGGGTACGATGGGTGAGACATGAGCTAGAGGAGAATGAGAATGACTGCAGCCGAGGTGAGGGCAGTGTCATGAGCGAGCATGACTGACTTGGCGGATTGGTCACGGCACGCATAGTGGCTTGAGACTGAGCTGCAAAGGATGACCGAGAGGCTGCCTTGGATAAATGAAAACTGACGAGTCAAACGGTCGCATCAGCCAGGCCGACCAGCCACGTCGTACGAGTATGTACGACGGCCTGCCAGGAAACGGAAGGTTGTGTCCAGGGTGAAACCGTTTGTTAGATGAAAACTGGACTGGGTGAAGGGGGTTGTAAAGGGGGGCGGAGAAGCTGTGGCCGAAGCATCCATGGACGGAACAAAGACTTCGATTCAACGTAACAAACCGAGATAAGGAGACAAGACCCGCCCTAATCAATCAATTTCTTGGAACGGCGCTCTCACTCAGCGTGACGGCCTCTCATCCTGCTGCGAGCAAGGGCACAAAAACAGGCTTTGAGCTGGAAACTGGGAACCTCTGCCAAGGGGCTGGGGATCGGAGATTTGCAGGGCAATCAAGGAGCGGCCGATGGCGCTAACCGCGAGAGGAGAGCGAGCAAGAAGAACGATGCTGACTGATGAGTTCTCGCGAGAGACAAGTTTCTCCCTTTTTCACTGGCTGGCTAAAAAGACGAGCAGGAGGAGGAGGAGTCCGTCAAAGGAACCATGGCTCGCTGATGATGGGTCCCCCCGTGTCTGCAGGTACTGTGGCAGAAACGCACCCAGGACGCAATCATGGTGACGTGGAACCGACGCTTCCTGCATCGTCGACGGGCAAGCGGATTGGGCGATTGGGCCATAATGGTTCATTCCTTGCATCGGCTCATGCTCACCGTTTCGTTCGTTTCCCTGCTTTGCCTTGTTTGCCTGATGCTGATCCAGGGGAGTTTCCGAAAGATGTAACCAGTAGCCGGTGTCTTGTCTCGGACGCTCTCCATGGTGCTAATGCCTACAAGCTCAATACAATCAATACAAGTATTGTGCAGCACAGTCGGTCATATGTGCGTAAGCCTGCACCAGAATGCAAGCATGGGACGGGATTGCAGCCAGTCAGCGCGGCTTCGATGATTCAGACGCCTTGCGGGGATGTGTTGTGTTGGAGATGAGTCATCTGTCTTGCTGCTGTCTTTCTCCGTATTAGACACTGCATCAAATTCTGTTTGTGTCAGTGCAGCTGAGACACGCTGTAACCTGTTGTCGCACAGCGAATTGGCATGCACTAAAAAATCCACCTGGGTAGCAAATACAGTTCAATGCTTCTGACCCCCAAGCATCCATGCATCAATCCGAGCTTTTTCGTATGACTCCAGCCCCCGTAGGCCGATATTATTCACAAGAAGCAGAATGGATCAATGGATGACAGTTCCAAGCCTAGCGCCATCGCGGAAATCTGAAACACGCGGGCTTTGAGTTCCAATTTTCCCATTTGCCCAGATTTCGAGGAATTGCTCGAAACAGCGCACCTCTTTCAGCTGGGAACCACAAAACGGAGCCCGAAGCCACCGATTCGCTGCCTCATCTTGATGAGGATATCCATTCCATCAGGCCCTTTCATTTATCTCTGACCTTCTGGAACTTTTTTTTCTTGCTCCCTCCCTCCTTTGCCGTTGGGCGTACTTTTTGTTTCCATATGCACAAAATCTCTTCTCGCGTGGGTTTTCCGATAGCCGATGTGGGATGTGGATTTGCGGATGAGGAATACTCGTACATCTCTGCCCAATGTTTTGCAAGGGTCTGTCAACAAAGTTGGGAGTGGCAACACCGTGATGGATGATTGGCGATGGAATCTGCTGAGAAGACAAACTCCGGCCCATCGGACGGCTGTTCGACCCGAGATGCTGAGAACTGCTGCGCGTCAGCCTCCCTGTGGACGGGTCCAAGTCCTGCCCAGCTAAATTCCATGGACAAAATCCACCGTCCGAGCACCTCTCTGGATCATGCTATGTCTCTGGTGGCTTATTCTCTGGCGGAGCCTGCCAGTCTCCGTTGGCCGAGGCCCTTTTTCTAAGAGTCTTCGTGTATTGTGTAGAGTAAAAAACGCGTGGCTTTGGGCATTAATCTTCTCCATTACAGTTTTGACTACGCGGCACTATCCCACTATGGTGGCGTTTCGCGGCGCATTAACATTCAAAACGGCAAATGGGATGGATTGATTCTTGTTTGCCCGTGGAGTTGGGCAGCTTCAGCTTCAGCACGGAGCACGTTGGATGAATCACATCCATTCACCGTATTTTGGTTTCTGTTTTTCATGCTTTTAGGCTTTGCTCTAGGATGTCCCTGGCTTGCTTTTGCGTTGTAGCCACAGGGATGGCGAGCTTCACCGGCATGTCATCTTCGCATGTTGGAGCGTTTCAATTTGAGTCGGTTTCCGCATCGTGAATGAAATGCACGACTGGTCCGTCTAATTAGAGCGAGAGCGTCGCAAGCACGGAGCGGTTCTGCATGACACTTGGCATTCCTAGTTGGTCTGGCCACCGTCACATCTCGCATGCTGCGTGTTTTGTTTTCCGTGTTCTTATTTTGGCATCAACAGTCAACAGACATGAATGAGCCTGTAGTATTCGTAGCCGTCCACGCACACACACGCACACCTGACTGGACTGTACAGCCTCCAGGACGACGCAGCTTATTGCAGCCCAGACAGACAGGTCTCGGACCGGGCGGCTTAAAGGCTGGAGGCGTTTGCGAGACAGAAGCTTAACCGAGGACAAAGCTTCCCTAAACAGCCAGAATACCAAGACTCACATTAGACAGACACACACAACTTTGATGCATCTTTGCCAGTACAGTAAGCTCGTCGGAGCTTTGACCGGCCCTCGGGGTTGCACGCCTTGGCCTTGTTCCTCCAGAATCCTGCCGCCTTTGTCTGGCCAACGACGGCACACTCGGCTGACAGCTTTCTTAGCTTTTGGGCTTAGCGAGTGAGGCGAAGAACGGTGCCAGCAGAGCTGTGGTCAAGGTTCAGTTCCTTTGGCCCTCCAGGTTGCCGTTTTGTGTCCCCTGTCAGGTCCACCAACAGCGAAAACTCGATACGATGACAGTCGCGCATTATCCACAACATTGAAAAAAACGTGCACTTTGGGCATCCAGATATCGGATGGTTCCCTGGTCCTTTTACTCATACGTGTAAATTACCCGGGCAAAGGACGAGAAGAAAAAAAAAAAAACTTCATAGTGGACCAGCGCTTGAAATGCCAGACAGGCCGGGTTCCAGCGCCCACGCACGCCCCTCTCAGAAAAGTGGCTTTGGAGCTTTTTAGCAGCGCCCTGAAGACTGGCGTCGCAAGCCAAGCAGAACAGAATAAGGAACTCGTATCCTGCATATGCAACATGTGTGGCCTATTGCTATAACCGCAAATGCACACCCCTGCCCTGTTTGCTGGCTGTGCTGCAGTTGCATACGCACACCCTCCCTGGCCTGGCTCTGCTAAGCCCTCTCTAGCTTGCATGGTTCAAGTGCATATATCCCGTATTCCAGCAGGCTGAACCACGCACCCCCTTATCTTCATACCGTACCGTCCCAGCGCTCTCGTAACGGAAGTTGTTGCGTTGCCCTGCTTGGTTGGGACGGCGATCGGGCGAGAGCAGAGGAAGAAAAAAAAAAAAAGGTTGGATGCCTGCTGGTAGGACATCAAATGATTACGGGCACACAACACAACACAGCACAACAACCCAACCGCCCATGTCATTTGAATCGCACAGCACAAGCACATCGGACGATATCGAGACCGCAGCAGCCGCCTATGCAGCCATGGCTCGCAACAGAAAGTCACATTGACACTCATTTACGACTGCATGCGACAAAGAGGCAAAAGGGTGAGTTGGCTCAAGAAACTGAAACGGCGCTGGACACATGCCGAATCCACACGCCCGCAGAACCCGCACCGGCCGCCTGTGACTTGCGCCGCTCCGTGCCCGAGATCCCTTGTCACTCGCAACTCCGACCATATCGTCGATCGTACCCTCCCTGTCGTGGATCCTCCTTGTTGCCTTGCTGGAGACCCTTTCTTTTTGCTTTTGCACCCAAGTACCTTTTTTTTGCTTTCCACACGCCCCCTCGTCCCCATCTTGGCCCTACAGTCGTCAACCACACCCTCTAAGGATACTAAACCCACCTCCTTTCTACTTCTTAAAACAAGGCCCATCCCTCCGCTCTAGACGACTAGAACCGCTTGCATCCAAACTCTCTCTGACTACTCATACTCATTTCTCATTCTTTATTTTTCATTCTGGAATAAAGCATCCGAGAAATAACAAACAGCATACCATACAACCACAAGACAGTCATTGCCTGTCCCGTCCGTGCATACAACATTAGCCCGCTGGTTCACTCCATCAGCTTACCCTTTGCACCCAGTCACGTCACCCTGCAAAGCCGCGATTCAAGCCCACCCCGCCGATTCGGAAATACCAGGCGAACGCAAAAAGCAGATAAAACCCACGGCTTGCACTGCTTTTTCACAATCGACGCTTTCAGCTTTGTCTGAATTATCTCCAGAACTGAAAACAACCAAACATCACTCACGCCAAAAGATGCCCGCTGCCGCATTGATCGCCAGCCACAACTTCTCCTCCGCCTCATCTTCCGACTCCGACGTCCCTTCGTCTTCATCCAGGATGGACTCCAACCCTCGGCCCATTGCCTCAGTCCTCGTGCTGCGCTGCATGCGGTGCGCTCGATCCGCCGAGACGACGACGACGGACGACGCGAGCACAGCCGGCATGGTGCGCATCTCACACAACCTCTACTACTGCGAGCGTTGCGCCAAGCTCGTGGGATACAAGTAAAGCAATATCCCCAGCACCTGTCTTTCTGACACCCACAACGCAGCCTTATACAACTGCGCTGTTGTACTTTATCATCTTCAATTTTTCGGAAAAAGCGAGCATTACGGCATATTATAGACGACACCTCCTCAAATGGACCATAGACACGACACGAGACTCTTTTGCATCTCCTCGACGCAGTGTCGACACCATCCCAACCCGCATGGAAACAATTCGTCATCAGCAGCACCCGTCGCTCCACCCATCTACACACGCTCTACTTGACAGGTCGAATCATCCCATCATCTGTCAAAAAAACAAAAAAGTCGAGCTCTCACTTGCATCTCCTTGCACGCTTAGGTCAGATGTCCGCAGGCACTTTAACCTGGCATCTGGCTCTCCTGGATCGACGACCAAAGCGGGCGCTGGCTGTTGAGAGTTGCTATCTTTATCCCCATCCCCCATGTCTTCCCGCGGGCAACCCCAGAAAATGATGGGATTCGTCACCCAGCGTGTCGGCTCAACGGTCAGCACTCTATGCGGCATAGCTTGGTTCGCGATTCCCGGGAACCGCAGCAGCCGTCGGCCACATGGATGGTGTGAGATCTGCAATGAGCTCTCGTCTTATCTTGTCTGTCTGTAATGCTATGTCCGAGCTCCAGCCGTTGCTTTCGAGCACAAGACGGCGAACCTCCACCGACTTCACCGAGCTGTTGCCGGACAGACATGGCCTTGCACCTCGCTTCTCTGCTTTGAGCCATGTGCATCTCCATCCACATCCAGCTCGAGACGAGCACTGCTGCGCACATGCGGTGCTACCCGAGCAAGTCCCTGGGTGCAGTGCAGGCCATGCACAAGGCGCAGGGCCCTTTTGGCCTGGCCTGGCCTTGCCTCTCGCTTGCACCTCCATGTCCTTACTGCACGCAGCGCGCTCGCGACCTCGCCCGCAGGCAGGGCCTCCAATTGGAGGCTGCGGCATTTCGGCACATCTCGTCGGTGCGACGATGATTCGACAGCGCCTCGTCATTTTGTGACAGGTCGTTTCAGTCGACCCTTTCTGGGGAACTGGGAACCACGACTCTTCTCTTTTGCGTCTCCACCTTTGCGAACAAGCCTTATGAATATGACGACCACGGCGATGAATTTTACATGCTTATTGATTTATTACTTTTATTACCCTTTCACTTCTTCTTGGCCGCCTTTTCGCAATCTCCTACCAGATACTCAGCATCGCTTCACCCATGCATGCACTGCCGACTTTTTTTTTTTTTTTTTTACTGGGCCGCAAGACGGATACCGCTAGGCGGCGCCGAACCGCAGGCGACGAATGGCTTGGCCCAGAAGCGCTGTGTGCGACCAGTTCATCTGCGCGACAGGGGTCTCTGCCTTAGCCTTGGCTTCTCAAGAAAAAAAAAAAAAACATTGGCATGCCGAGCAGCGAGCGACACAGAAAAAAGCGACGCCTTGGGAAGAAGTGGGTTCCTCGATGGGGGCCGTTGAGAGACTAGCTAGCCTTGGTTTTATCGCCCTTTGGTTTTTCCTTGGCACGGCATCGTGGCCTCTATTTTTTCTTGCTTCTCCCTTGGTCTTCCTTTGGGGGCTTCTGGCACAGCCACTGACGTCTTTATTACTATCGTCTCATTTTCTCTCTCTTCCTGCATTGGCGCTGAGCGTCGGGAGGTGCATATACGACGGGACGGGATAACGGATTATTTTCCTTCTTCACTTCTACTTGCGCGAGGTCGCAAGCTGTTGCATTACCTAGTATCACTTTTTTTTCTCATTTTTCTTATGTTTTGGACTTTTATGCGAAATAGACGATGCGGGATCTTTTTTTTTTTCTTTGGCTAGTATAGTGATACCACCTGGGCCAACGATGCCCGTGCTTTTATAGTTTATTAGAATGCAAGATTTTTTACATGACTACAAACAAACATTTTGTCTATCGCTTCATTGCTTGTGTTTGTTTTCTTCCGAATTTTCATACAAACTGTGAAATATGCAGTGCATGATGTGCACAAGGTTTCGTTCGCGTGGGTCTGGATTTGCGTAGCCGCGGCTATACTACTGTACGAGTAGGTACCTACTCTGGCATGGGGAGAGACCAAAGTCTGGACCCTTTCTTTTGTCTTTGATAGGTCTTGGCAATTTTGGCTCTGTCATTTTTTTCTTTTCTCTTCTTTTTGTTATTGAAGGTGTGTACGGAGTTCAGTCCAGTAGTTTTGACTGGTTTGTTTACTGGGATTAGACTGCGTCTGAATGAGCGACGTGCAGCGTGCAGTGCATGGGCCGCCTGGAATGTTCCCGTCTCTTTTTGCTAGGACTGGGACTGGGACATGTTTAGGCGAGCAGCAGAGAGAGAGGTTGATTCTGCGGTGTGACTTGATGTCGAGACCTACATGTACTGCGTAAGTACATATGCGCGTAGGACTTTTCTTCTTCAATTTTGTTCTTGGCGGTTTTTCGGCTTGGTTTTTATTCGTAGGATGTAGGGTTTTTCATTCGATTTTTGTATGCAGATGCAGTATGCGAGGCGATGCGATGCGAGTCTACGTGGATGGACGGGCTACGTTTGTGCTTTGTGCTTTGGGATGAGAGTAGGTATGTCTTTGGGGGTGTGTGGAGTATTAACATGCATGAAAAGTATAATGTAGGGCAAATTCCAAGCGATTCGATGAAATTAGGGAGCCATCGTGAAGCGTGTGTTGAAAGAGGGCGGGCGTCGTGGTGAGACGAGGCTGGCTTGAGCCGTGAAGTATCAACAATGGTACCCTACCGAGACGCGGTAAGAGCTGCCGATTTCTGATTAGTGAACCCAAATTGCTTAATTTTTTTGTCCCTGGTAATATCTCAAAAATATGGGAATTATCGACGGGAATAACGAAAAAACTTGTTTACTAGATGCGAGTGTACTCTATCTGTGAAAGAAGGCCCCAGCTGCGTATCGTCGCTCGCCCATGCCGAGCGAGATGGAGGTGGCCTTTTTTGTCCAATTCTCACGCCCACGTGTTTGCAGCGTCTTGACGGAAACTTCCGATAAGGAATATGTTAGGATGAAGGGACTAGTTAGCTGTAAATGACTTGCTAGCTAGAGTTCATCAGCAGTAAACAGTTTTAAGAATTTGCTTGAGGAGTCTTATTGTGTTGGAGAAGGTGTTGTTATTGTTGAAGACACGCTGGGGCATGTTTAGAAAATGAAGGGGGAGGAGGAGTCTAAAGGCGCTGTGCCTGGGGCTAGCGGGAATAGATTGGCGGTTCCTGAGCACCAGCTGGAGGTGCTGTGTAGATCGGGTTATAGGGACCGCACTCTGGGGAAGGGTTTCAACACGATTTACCATTCGGCCTGAACATCTCCTCTACGCATTGTGTTGTAAACAGATGGATCCAGTTGTGAGCAATTCCTTAATGAAACTTTACTCTCTTCCCCCCTAGAGACTGGCCATGGTGATCGGCTTTACTTTAGAGCGAGTATTACTTCCAAGGCTGAATGGATTCTCACGACTTACACCGTGAAATGACCTCCCAAGCCGCCCGATCGGGCCGCACGAACCGCCTAGAGTTGCCGCGGATCAGAACATTCCGTCTTAGCCGTCTGTTAGTCCACACGGCAGTTGTTCCCATCGTACCATTTTTTCCTGCAAAGAGGCATTTAACCTGTTACAAAATATAGTGCTCCGTGGTACATAGTCTCTTGGGGGAAAAAAGGCTCACGGACACAAGACGCCGCATTCTGCAGCCCGTTCCTTACGGTAATCAAGCACAAGTTCCCCAGGGGAGCCGGGGTCAGAGAGACAAAGAGTCAGCTGGCTCGATATTGGGCCACCCCTCGTGAAGTCTGTAGTTCTTTTTGTGCGAGGAATAATGAGAATAGTACGAGTAAAGTGAATCATATCATGCATTTCGCTTGCACACGGGAGAGATCACAATATGCACACAAGGAGGGCGTACGAGTGTGCCGCAGAGAGGCGTCCCTTTTTGGGGTAGCTCCGTGGTTGTACTGGGAATATCGCCCAGTTGAGCAGGTCCGCGCACACATGAGTAAGGGAACTCGGCTGGATGCTGGGATATTGACGCTCTCTCTCTGTCTCTGTCTCTCGCTTGTGAGGAGGATATGCGAGGGCGGCTGTTCCTGAAACTAGGTACAGTAGATGGAGATTCGGATATCCGACCGCCATTGTCTGATCTTGGGGCAATCAGATGTTTCTCCAAACTAGTTCCCAAAGAGTGCCATCCTCGGACATCCATGCCCAGGGCCTGGTCAGTCGAACCAAGGCTGGGCATCGTTCAATTCATGCAATAAACCGCCTGTCATTGTGGCATCAGTGAGGGGAGGGGAAGACACTCTGGGGGCTACCGCGGTTGCATCTCCGAGGGGAGCACTCTATTTGCCGCTGTCTCATTCACAACTTTCACCCCGAGCCGTAGCCGTTCCGTGCAGGAAGCGCGAATTGGAGAAAAGACGAGGCCAAAGAGGATTCGGGGTTTTGGTTCACATGACCTCTGTAGAGTGGCACTATCGCGCGAGCCCAGCCTCCCTTCTCGAGTCTAGACGCAGGGCAAATGGCGCTGAGAAGCTGCGTATACAACATGCGCGCGTGTACATCTTGCATGCGACTGTTCCCTATGGAGAAGCATCCAGATTGGACGAATCGATATTTGCTCTTCTGGATTTAGCGGCCAGTGAGAGCCATGGGATTGTATTACATGTACATAGGACGTCTGGGTATGGGCAATGTACATGTATTTTCGCTGCGCTTTGCGCGGCAAACCAAACTCGCCAAACTGCAGGGAGTAAATCCGTGCCTGGGGGAGAGGGGAAAAGGGACTCGGAAGACGGATTTATTGTTTCTATTGGCCGAAGGAGTCACTGATTCTATTGGCTGGACTGCACCAGCTGAAGGAAGCAAACTTGGACAGGATAGGATGAAATCGAGAGAAAGATACAGACAGGCGAAGCAGATTGATACCGCTCTTGGACGGACTGGCGAGGATTGGAAGGAAAAAGATAAGGCATGGATGGGCACATGTGCATGTAATGTACATGTATGCAATCATCAAATAGCACCGCCAAGGGGAACAAATATTGGCTGGGCTTCGTATTGACTTTACCGCACGTTTTTCTGTCATATTTTTGTCCTGGTTCATGATTAAACAGACGCTTCGTACATGTGATAGTAAAAGGGGAACCCAGAAGGAGCTGAGGCAGCGCAAGAGACACGGGAGAGGGACTGGGGGATCGTCCGCTACCGCCTTTTAGATCCCATTACGGAGCCTTCCCACGACGGCTATTTCCGCTGACTGGGCGAGTTTCGCGAGTAAGGGAAATCGGGGATCCTGGTAGAGGGACATGGGATGAGGAGAGATGCGGGCGCTGGTGTAAGAGAAGGGGACTGGGCGTGGTGGCATTGGCGTTTAATAATAGCAGCACAGCGCAGGATAGCATAGCACAGCATTTCGATCCTACCTGCACGCACGAGCATTAGCATTAGATGCAATGTACAGAGTACATACAACTTCATTTATGAGCATGAAGAAATATAGTAGGCAATGCACTGCATGTACATGAGAGCTCATTTGCCTGTGTCGCAGCAGCACGTCCCTCCCCCTCCCCGCATCTTGGCGGTCCAAATCCACGTCACATCGCGTCGGCCAGTCGCGACGAACCTGTTCTTCTCACGATGGCCTCTCGTTCGTTCGCCGTGGGTTTTTGGGGGGAGGGGGCCGTGGGATCAATGGGATCCATGGATTCTCCATTTTGACGCGCTACTCCGCACCTGAGTGAGCGCAAATAGAACGTGCTGTAGCTAATGCCTGTTTCTATCCTGTGCTGTGCTGTACTCTTCGCTGAGAATCCCAGTGTGTATATTCTGTTTTCTAATACACTATCCCGTTATTTGTCATTGGATGTCACTCACTTATACCGAGCAGGAGTACCGATTATTACAGACAGACAAGGCTGATGCCTCCTGTCAGACGCTACTCCGCACGCTGCATTCGCCGCTGACACATCTCTCTATCTCTGCCGTGCCGTCGATGCCCTCACAAAGCCGTTCGCTCTACTGGCCCCCCTGATAGTTAATTCCACGATGCTGGCGAAGCTACGCGTACACGTAACACACTGTCCCTGGGCTTCTGTATTCCAAAAGATACAGGGCATCCCGCTCATTGGTTGATAAGCCGGCCAGCCTTGTCCATGCTTCCCAAGCCTTGCCCTGTAGCCCGTCTGTCTCCATCATTTCGACCCCAGAATTTGCCGTCATCGCCGCGCAATGATGCAATGCGTGCCTGTCAACAGCATACACTCTTTCTCTTCAGCTAGATATCCATGTAATGTTCAAAAAGAAACTCTCCTTTTGTTCCCCTCTTTCTTTTAATCCACATTCAACGGCTCCCCCCAGTCGTCATCATCATCGCGATATCGAGCACACGCCCAGAAAGAAGATGCACTTTGGCCCTAGTCGATCGATGCATCGGCAACATCCTCGCACAGCCTGTCTCACCCCCTCCCAAACCTGCTCTTTCACTAACATCTGTAGATGTAGACATAGCCATCATATATATGCAAGCCTTGTTCAAAAATAAAACATTGCAGCAAGCTATTTATTTTCTTGGTTTAATACTTACGCGACATAAGCATTAACACACACACACTTACCCTGGCTCATTTCTAGCCCCCTCGCTTGTAAAACAGATGCAACCGCAAATCTCCCCCAATTCAAGCGTCGGATGCAGCACTCACGATATTCACGAATCCAGGGAATCAAATGACATTCACTTATCCAGCACAATCTGAGACCCCTGCCCCCTCAACTCCAAACTAGCAACATGCTCCGTGTCGTCATCGTGCTCCTCAAACTAAAAGAGCGAGAGAGAGAGAAAACCTACCCTTGTTTGCTTTGGTCTCATTTCTGCTCGCCCGCACACGCCCTCCTCCGTATTTCTGATATCATCGTGCAGCAGATTGTTTTAGCTCGGATGCTACTACACCCTTGTCTCCTCCCATACCGTGAAAAAAAAGAAGGAAAGAATCTCCGTATCGCAAAAAAAGACGGACGCTTTCTTAGTACACGTATCGAATTTTTTCTTACATGGGGGGGAGGAGGACACCCACTTCCGTGTGTGTGTTGACGATAAGTCTATTTTAAGCCCGTTTTGGGACCGTTTGACAACAAAACGGAAGCAGGTTGACGATATAGCGCGCATGAACATTGCGACTATTGATACCGGGAATGGAGGACTCTCGGGAATCTCACGGCACGGCTTAAAATTTTGCGTTTTTTTGATGGATCCCTTTTCAAAAGATGAGCCCATTGCATGATTCCATCCATCAGCTCATTGTGATTGCCTCGGCATATTCGGGCGTCTTTCGCAATCGAAATACCTCAATGCCTTACTTCAATGTTCCCACGTGTCTGTCTGTATTTAGATAAACAAAGACAAACAAAACAATCTCCAACACCACGAAATATCCCCGACTTAGATACGCTTTTCTCCCTCCACCCCCAGTTTATACAACTATCCAGCAATACCACCAAGAACCCACACATCCCCTCGACTGTCTTCTTAAAAACCGGGGCTTGTGAATCGTAACACATCTGGGCGTATGCCTAAAGGCGGTTTATCCCGAAAAACCCAAGGGTCCCTCCTCGTTCAGTCATGATGAGATGATGCATGGCCTCTGTATGTATGCACTACATCATTTCAGCAAAAAAACAAGGTGCATGAACCAAACGCCCTCGGTACCTACATCATTAGCATCATTGGCAACCGGGTCACTTGCCTTAGCTCGCGTAGGGGTCTGAGCCAGACGAGAGACGGACGTCAAGGGGAGGGGCGTTGGGCTATGAAAGCCCAGGTGGGTTTTGCGTTGGACAGGCTCAAGATGAGAATGATGCGATGATCTTGATGACGCTGGTGAAATGCCGTGTTTGATGTAACCCGGCTCGGTTGGCATTAATGGTGTTGAGAGATACCACCTCATCATGATACATACAGTCTTGACGCAAATGTTGCCCAATATCTCATATCCTAATACAGTTTGACAAAACGCCCAGTTGCTTCATCCCTCCCAAATGCTTCCCTCTATCTTGTAGCCCATGACAACATGGCGCTGCCATCTGTGTCACTCCCTTATGTAAAACGCGTAGCCAACGTGTAGACAATGTGTAAACAATTTTTAGCCCTCCATCTTGACATCCGTCTCCTTGCCGAGGTTTTTCAGCAGGTAGCTTCGTTTAAAGTACTCGTTGGGATGCACAATTGTCTCGAGCTGGTTAGATGTCATGACGCCTTCATCCTTTGCCTTTTTAATCTCGGCCTTGTGTAAGTGTTCAAACACGCTGTGTAGTTGAATTAGCCTCGCCGTAATAATTGCAGATCGTGCTCTTGGAATGTAAATCCCAACGACGGGAACAGGGGACAACTTACCGGTTACATGCCATGTGAAACTTTTGATTATCCTTGTCTTCCTTGACACCCTGTAGCACCGATCTGTCAGATACCCCCATGGATTGTACCAAAGAGGTCAGGTTCTCCAGATTAAAGTGCCGGTACGGGCAGCCGTGAGCTTCGCCAGGTCCCGGAGGATGCTCAGTGAGAATCTTCTGACAGCTAAACGGGCTATAACCGCCGCCTCGTCGATTCGTGTCGCCACCAACGTCTCCGTAAGCGTGGCGAATGTTATATCGATATTCCTTGTTGAATGTGTCATCCGTCACCTTGTGAAAGGCGCCCCGCCAAAACGCGAGGCACTCTTCCAGGTTCAAGCCGATACCCTTGAGGAACAGCGTGTATTGAAGACGACCGTAGTGTTTAAGGTGAGCGTCGCGACGCAACGACCGATGCAGGTTGGACATGCATGCAGGGAAATGTTGTGAAAGATTGTCAACATTGGCAGCCGAGATTTGCGCACCAGTGGGCGCTGTCGATCCAGACATGTAAGCCGAGTCGGGAGTAATAAAGTTTTTGGAGAGGTGGTTAAGGATGGGTGTTAACCGGTCATCTTCGTCAAGCCGTGGCAGAGCCCGAGCTGTGAGCTAATCATTGAAGATGTCGTGTTAGTCGACTGAAAAACTGTAATGGACAAGGCCGTGCGACTCACCTCTAGTTGTCTCTCAAGCCGGCTCGTAAATTCTGCTACAACCATGCTCGATTGCTCTCTCCCAGGCACATATGCCTTTCCAGCTTTCAGGAACACACGTCGACTCTCCACCAAGTCGGGCACTCGCTCCCAGTCCACTTTGAACCATGTCCCATCCTCGCTGCTACCCTTCTTTCCGCTGACCATGGCTGCCAGCTCGGCGCCATACCGTATCTTCTCATCCTCTGTTACGGGCTCCCACCAGTCGAGATCCAAGCTGGATACGAATGTAGATCGCTCGCTCAAGTCGTCACTGTTGAATCGCATCCGAAACAGCATTGTCTCAACACGAGCAAATCTCCGGCGCAGGTCTTCCGTGGAGGAGAAGGCGAGCCTCAAGATGAAATGGCTGTAGTGGTCTTTTTGTCGTTGCGAAAGCAGCTTTGTGTTGCTAGAGCTGTTGGAGTCGAGAGGGAGGTATTTGTCGAGGATGGGCTTCATGTGGGTTGCTGTCTCGGTAGGCGATCGGTTGCGAAAGGAGCATGCCTCAAGCTCGGCCAGGACTGTGCAGTGTCAGACTCTGAATATTGCATTATAGTAGTGAGTAGCCTCGCGTTACCTCGTAGTCGGTCAATGGCCCATTGCTCAAACTGCTCGAGTGTGATGTCTGCTGTTGGGGCATCTGCGTAAAAGTTCAGGCGGTGGGGGTACTGCGTGTCCTGGAATTGCGGCGTCGCAAACTGCTTCTTTCGGTAATCGACGACATTTCGCCTCTTGGGGTCGATTCTGTTGTAATCCTGTCGCATCATGATTGCTGGTTGCGCGTGAAGCTGAAGCTGAATCTGATGCTGTCGAGATGGATTTTTGGTGGTTGAGTGGCAGAAGTGTGGAGGGACGCGACTTGACGCGTCTCGACGTGGGGCACGGCTCGAATCAATTAAAACCCATGGTGCCCGGTACTTGTCTGGCACTACGATTGGCGCTACGGCCTAGGTACCGGTACCTTGCATTATCAACACCAAAAGTTTGGGCATCTCCATCTTGTCAATAGCTCAGAGCTCAGCTACCTCTAACTCGTCGATGCAGCACATTAAAAATTGAATTGCCAAGGAGTATAATTCAATATACACCAGCATTGTCTGTCCTAGTACCCATTCGGCTGCTTACATATTGTAAACTTGCGTGTGCTTGGGAACAAGACCATTAACTCCAAGTCTCTTTCAAAAGGTCATGCGTCACATTTACAGGACGAAGTTCCCAATACTTTCTCATACCGAATCTCACGTTCAAGCCCTTGTTCATCACAGCCAAGTGCTAGGATTCACTGTAACTCCATAGCACAGACAGCTGCTGATAACATGGATGCTGGCAGCTCGCTAATTGGACCCCGAAGCACTTTCACCTTGACGGTAATATCGCTTGGCTATCACAACTTGGCAATTTGGCATTGACCTTTTGATCGAATGACCAAAAAGCATCAACGCAGAGAGTCACGGGCACGCATTCGCTTACCCAAACAGGGAAGCCGGATAGAAATCCCACAGAGGCAAAAAGAAGACGAAACAAAAAAGAAATTGATTCCCCTTGCGTGGAATTGAAATCGATCTCGTGACCGAGACAGGGGTCGAACCTGCAACCTCCTGATATACTTGATCGTAGTCAGACGCTCTGCCATTGAGCCACACGGCCATTGAACTGTGGCTGAGGAGCAGGGGTAAGTGGTTCAAGAATGCTTCGAGCATCGAAATTGAGAAAAGTAAAACAAAAGTCGACATTTTCAAAAAGAAATTCCCATTCCAATTCAATGGCGAATTGAAACAGGATGACTTGTATCATTGACCGAGACAGGGGTCGAACCTGCAACCTCCTGATGTACTTAATCGTAGTCAGACGCTCTGCCATTGAGCCACACGGCCGGGATCTTGTCACGTGGAGATAGCCTGCTAAAGCGACCCATGAATTGAGATGAGATGAGATGAGCGACTAACTTCAAGGATTCCAGCAAAGTATTGAAAGTTATTGGCGCTAGCTCAGCCAATTTGTACGTTATAATTCAGCCCCCGCTTTTCCAACGAGTCCACTTGTTCGCCAAAGCCGATGCACGTTGCGGCCCTTCGGAGCGGATGACGTTATGGTGATAAGCTGGGGATTTCCATTGGAGCATCACATGCCCATGATTCGACAGCAGCACTTCTTTTTTCTTTTTTAATCTTTCTGGGCGTTGTTTGCCCGCCGATCTGAGTTTTCAGTTGTCCCGGCTGTGGCATGGAAGTACCCGCTAGTAGGACAAGTACAGTACCGAGGACAGTACCGAGTACCTCCCGAGAAAAGCACCTACCACACTGGACACAGACTGGACACAAACATCAAATGGAACCAAATTTCGTGGAATGGGCCTTCAGGTTGCAGCAACTCTGTCTGTTAGGCCTCTTAGCAACGCCGTAGTCCCTCTCTAGTCGTGCCCAGTACTTTATGTAACGTACCGCCCGGCCTAATTCGGGCTAGCGCGGGCCTTGTAGCCCCCGGTATCTCCCACCTGGTGGTCGCCCTACGGCTGCGGGTGGGGCCCGAGTCGCTGTTGTACCTGCTACACGCTTCTGTACATGAACAGGGAGCAGACCCGCAGGCATGTCATGCGCTTCGCTTGTACCCGGAACGTCGTCCTTTGGATCGGACACCACCAACGTCGTTTCGTTGCACTGACTCCTTCGCGACAAGACAAATCTCGACTCGCAAAACGCTCTGTCTTCTGCCTTTTTCACTCTCTCGGCCCGTCATCCGCCAATCCTCCGCCGCAGAGGCACCGCGCAGAAGCCCTAGATGTCACCGTTATAGGAGAGCGCCGCTCTGGTTTTGGTTTTGCCCTGCCAAACCCCTCACTTTCTCGACTTGTTCCTCCGCGACGGTCCCTCCCTCGCGACGCCCTTGCTTGGAACGACCGCGTGCCTCTTTTTCGTCCTTCTGACGCTGCTCCCTGCACAAATCAACGCCTCGCCGCCTCCAGCCGTCGAAACCGAAGCCTTCGGGGCGACATTGACCATCGACGCGGCGTCCGCAGCCGCCTAGCCGTACGTGACAGCCCTGGCCATGCCGGTGGCTATGAGTCGCATTGATGGATGCTCATGTTCGACAGGCTTCTGACCGGGACGCTTCTTGTCCAGCCATGAGCAATTCTCCTTTTCACCCGCCAACCTCGATACCCCACGATGGCTTCAAACCCCCCTCGACGGCAAGATCTGAGAATCTGAACTTTACCCCAAGCTCAAGCTGTCCGTCCGAGATTCGACCTGACGCCCAACGCGCTTTTGTTCCAGATGACGAGTTAGCCTTGGCAGCCAATCCTCCGCCGCCTCCTGTCAGCTTCCAGGCTACAACCATTGCTCCATCGCCTCCAATTCAGTCTACTCCATTTGAAGATGCCGGCCATCGAGGTAGATCATTTCTAGACTCTAACACTTCTCATCACGATGCAACTTCATCCCTCCGCATTTCCACAAACGTTGCACCTTCTTCCTCCTCTACAGCTTCTCCTTCGATCTATCACCGCGAGTCTCCCACTGGCCATACCAGCCTCTCGCCCATTCGCATCCCCACGCCCTTGAATCACAAATCGTCTTCCAGCAGCATACGCCTTCTGACGCGAACCCCGAGTCTCAAAGCCGCTCTCGCGCATTCAATTGGATCTGCTAGCGGTACTAGCAGTGTTATTTCAAGTCCCATGATTACGGCAATGGGCGACGTGACGCCATTGCCGAGTCCACTCTTATCAGGAGAATCCCCTGGACCGTGGAGGAGGCTGGCGGTGGGCTCTGTGTCCCCGCCTCAACACCGAAGTCTATTGAGCAGTGTTGGAGATGATTTACCTACAATGGGAGCTCCAGTGGGCCCAATGAAGAACCAGAATGCCTCAGCCTCTTCCTCAAGGCGCAAGGCATATGCCAGCCTAACAGAAAGCAACGAGGCTAGCCAAACTTTACCTAAACCTGCTCAACAACATCAGTCTCAATCTGAATCTCAACCTCACACAAGAAACCGGAGCCTCAGCGAATATACCCAGCCGGATCCCACAGCCATTCCAAAGAGAATTGTCTCCGTGTCTGGGCCTCATGCCAAGCCTGATTCTCAAGGTCCCCAGATGAGGAGAGAACAAAATCTGGCAGAGTCCCGCGGCCTGTCTCCCAACGTTGCGAAGCCGCCGACGCCCCCTCCCAGCGAGAGCTCGAGAGACTCTACCGACGCCGCCGCAACCTCACGATACGAGTATTTTGAAGCCTTTGACCGGCATGATCGAAAACGAAGGCGCTGGCGCTCAGTGCGAACTGTGGGTCAAGGCACATTTAGCAGAGTCGTATTGGCTACCAGTCAGATGGATCAGCCTAAGCATCTCTCTGCCGATTTAGGAAGTACAACCATGACCGATCCCCCACTTGATCGAAAGACATTGGTTGCCATCAAGGTGTGCGAGCATGGTCCTCAGGGGGGAGCCAGTGAAGAGCGTGTTGAGATGAGTCTCAAGCGAGAGTTGGAAATCATGCAGAGCATTCGACATCCTAGCCTGGTCAACCTCATGGCATGGAGCATAGAACCCACGAGGGCCATTCTTGTCCTGACCTACTGCCCTGGAGGAGACCTGTTTGACGTTGCTACTGCCCACCGAAAGCTCTTGACACCGCCTTTGATGAGACGAATCTTTGCCGAATTGGTCGGTGCTGTGAAATATCTCCATGAGCAAATGATTGTTCATCGCGATATCAAGCTAGAGAGTAAGCTCTTTGAATCGATGAGGGGGAACGGTAGACCTTGCTAACAATCTTTTCAGACGTTCTTGTCAATCTTACGCCCAACGAACTCGCAGATCCATCAGTCGACTGGACCACATACACACATTCAGTAATAGCATTGGCCGACCTAGGCCTATCAAGACGGATTGCAGAGGACGAGAAGCTCGAGACACGCTGCGGATCTGAAGATTACGCTGCTCCAGAGGTTATCATGGGTCAACCTTACGACGGTCGTGCTACCGACGCATGGTCGCTTGGTGTGCTGCTCTATGCCCTCCTCGAATCTCGACTCCCGTTTGATCCTCCTCCGGGGATGAACGACTCTCATAGAATGCGTAGTCGAAAGAGCCACCGGATTGCAAGAGGCGAATGGCGTTGGATCGAGTATGGCGGTGATGACGGCGATCATGAGGCTAACGAAGCCCGTTTCAAGGAGAGAGGTCTACTGGACGCCATGAACATCACAGAGGGTCTTCTCAAGCGTGCACGAAGCCGCTGGACATTACAGCAAGTATTGGCCACGCCGTGGGTGCAAGGCGGCATTGCCGTTGATGGTGGCATCCGCTTCAGAGAAGAAGTTGGAGGGGCTGAAGTGTGCTAAGTGTAAACCATATCAGTGGTTGCTTTATGTCCTCATGTATGCTGGGGACCTTTTTTCTTATTTCTTTTTCGACAAGACACAGCGAGATGAACAACCACCTTTCGTTCTCTTTCACGCTGCCAAAGTCGTTTTCTTGGTTCTTTTGGGCTCACCCACCCGTCAGCCTTTCTTTTTATTATTCTTCTCATCAAATTTTTCAACTTATCTGTCTTTCTTTCTTTTTTCTTTTCAAAACATCAGGACTAAACTGGCGCTAACATTCAATTTACGCGCTATTGCAAAATCAACCACGGAAATGGACAGAAAGCCCATATGATCAGGAGTTATAGGGGCGGTAGAAGGAAGAAAAACACTATCGCATGAAACACACACTTTTGAAGCTCTAAGGCAATGGAGCAATTTGGATGGGAGGACGGGACGAGTTTCAAGTAAGGAGAGACTTATGCGGGACATGTATCACATCACGTATGACTCTTTAACAACAAAGGGGGAGCAGATTGGGGTGTTTGGTTGGAATTATGGCTGTCTTTTTTATGTACTTCGGACTCTTTTTTTGCTGTTGACAATAAACATTACGTGACGTGTCGCTTGTTGTTTGGTAGTTCTGCTTCGACCTGGCCGGAGGGTTTGGTAGGTTGGTTGTATTAGTAGCTTTTTTTTTCTTGTATAGTAGGATTGTTAATTAGGGACGAGGTGTATATGTAATGGGGGATGCTGGTAGTTTGCATTACTTTTTACTTTTTAATATAATATATTTAATTGTTGAGGTTTGAAGGATGAGTGTTGCTGC
Source organism: Trichoderma sp. IMV 00454 (assembly GCA_001931985.1). Taxonomy (NCBI): domain Eukaryota; kingdom Fungi; phylum Ascomycota; class Sordariomycetes; order Hypocreales; family Hypocreaceae; genus Trichoderma; species Trichoderma sp. IMV 00454. The sequence goes on along the minus strand of MSJK01000189.1, from coordinate 413,509 downwards.
TTAATATGGGTGCAACGTGATGTTTTCGGACATGGACGGATGCCTCTCTTTGATCTGGTTGTCGAAACAGCGGACGAAATTCGTACAAACTTGGGTGAAGAGCTATGATATTCGTGTCTCATCGGAGGGTGATTCAAATAATTTGTCAATTTAAGTGAGCAATTGCTCAAGGCACTGCTAGCTATAGTCATGCCGTGGGATCATTAAGGTCAACGAATTATCGACAAATAAACAAGGCAACGCAACCATAGGACCCAAGCTTCTATCGTCAAACCATGTCAAGTATGTGCATGTATTTTGCTTTGGACTTCATCCAGACAATACTTTCTTTACTCACATATGTTCAGGTTGTTCACCTGTGGTCTCACTGACCAATGGCTTCATCAAGTGAAAGCCACATTCCAGGGAAGCTGTCAGCTCGACTAGTTCTCAAGTCTTATTGGAAAGCTTAATACAACCCAGTATATAATGTTTATGAGAGAAGCATACAGTATATACAGCTGAAACAGCTGAAGGACGTTTCAACTGAGTTTAAGCCAATTGTCGCCCACTTGTGAAGCTGAGGAAAGGGAGCCCCCCAACGCGAGGCTATCGTTTTGCCAAGATTTATGTTATAACTCAGGGTGGCATACCTTTATTTACCACGAAAGAAGTAATTTCCACGCTTTAGCAACTAAAGGTAATAAAATGTAGCAATAGCCATCTGTCTTTGACATCATTACATAAGAATTGTGACTCTGGCTAATCATCTGTTACCACTACTTTGTGCATTACGCTTCCAATACAGACATGTCTCTGGAATGCTTCAAAAGTTAATTTTTGTATAAACTGTTCGATGTGACAGGGTTATCAAAAATGCATATAATTATAAAAGACATTAACAGCCTACAACTTCTGCCAAAGAGGCTTACTATAATAGCTACTCACCATGAGGCTACTTTCGAGACTATCCTCTAACACGCCATTATAGTCGAGTATCATATGATGGATCGTTGGCATAATCACAACAACTTCCTCGAAGACTCCGGGAGGATGCGAACAGCTACATCTCATAACAAACGCCAATATTTAGAAAACTATAATACCTATATTGCCCCGAGACTCCATACACTCGAAGGCAACTTTCAAATCTGGGCAAATATCCTAGCAGCTCTTCATCTTCCCGGAACAAACGGCACCCAACACGCAGACATCAACCTAAATCTCAACCCACAACATCCCGAATACGATACCACGTATAGAATCACAGACACGCAAGTATCCGTCCTCGCCGCCGGTTGTGTATGGCATTACCTCGAGCCCGTGAATAATCCCGCCGCCAGAGCAATACTGCTCTTCCGAGGGACCGCAACTCATCCAGCCGAATACCGTGATCGAAAGGGCCGTCTGAATGTTGAACCAGCCGGCGCTTGGGCTGATGGAAACTTTAAAAGCGTCGCATCGTTTAGCTACAGGGTGATCAAGGACAGAGTCTTCAATTGGATGAACGAACAGACTGCCAAAGGAAGGGATATCACTGCGGTAGGATACAGTCTTGGAGGATGTTTAGCGATGCGCGCACTTAAGCATTACGCTGAAGAGAAACGACCTCGATGGGAGAATTCCGAGTTATATGCCTTCAGCGCTCCTGGGCTAGACACAACCGCTGCAGAAGAGTTCACAAAACTGTTTGAGGGTCGTTACACCCAGCTACATACATACTGGCACGTCGACGACCTGGTACCCGTCACCGGGCATTACCCTATAACAACACCAAAAGCATACAGTCGTATTGGTCCATATGGTGTTATTCTTTCCAGAATTGGCGTTTTGCACACACATCTGCTTCTTTATATATCCGTTCAAGAGGGCTGGGATGTGGCTCTTGCGTATCCTACGGCAGAAACTCCTCACGAACCAAACGCTCCGAATATAAAGCGCAAAGTCATTGGTTTTATGAGACGGCTTCCGTGGGGGTTTTCGGAACAAGTCTATTGTCTCCTATTGGAGGAGCTATAGTACTCTTGAGAAAGTATTTCACACGCCGTAATGTAGATGATTGGTGTGGGCATGCACATTAAATATAATCCTGTTGGGATCATTTTCCTTTTACGATTTGAAGCCGTGTACAATAGTAAACTCGATCCAAGTAATCACTTTTTGTGATATCTGTATATACATTTTCACCAAGAAACGATTTGTTTCCCCAAACACCACGTTCTTGAATTGCAAACGCATCCTTTCTCCGGGATCAAACACATGCCAATCTGACCATGAACCAGATAGTCTAGAATTCCAGTAGTGTAATAGTTGATGTCGCCTCTGAAAAGCCCACAGCAAAACTTCTTACGTCACCAACATATCAAGCCTTATAGAGACTCATCTGTATTTGAGTAAGAAACGTCGACTGCTATTCCCATCTTTCATCAATATTTACAAACTACACTCCACCTTGTATCCGTCTACTCACTCATTTCTTCAACCCTCACTCATAAACTTCTTGTCCTGTTCCAATCGAGTCATATTCCATCAAATTGCAAATGCATGGTAAAGTCTACGTAACAATCTACAGCTCTAGAAGAGTCATTTCTACTATTTGATGTTACCTTGAGCCAATACATTTAGTCATAGAATAGTCTCCAATTTGACACGCCCACCTCCACGGCACTTCAAGTCACTCACTTCAATGTAACCCTCCTTCTCTCCAATCTCTGCCGTCCCATCAAAACCATGTTCAGAAACAACCCCCAAGTTCCCATCAATCCAACCCAAACATCACAAGCCATCGATAACTCCAGCAGAAAATTTCTCTCCATGTCGCCATCGTTATCACCATTGACACAATACTAAATCCCTCGGCCCACTAAACCAACTTCCCATGACAACAAAAACACAAATCTCTCAAAAAACACAAATCAACTTCACTATTTCACATCTCTCGAATAAACATTATGCTAGTCATACATCATATACCACAACAGCGCCTCACATTCGCCACGCCCGCCGTGTCATCCATTCATTCACTGTAAAAATAGTTCAAACCACCAGCATAATGACTCGCAACTCCCAACGCGGAATTGCATCCGCCGCTTATCGTCAGCAAGGTGTCTCATCCTACCACCAAAAGGCAAAAGGCAAAAAGTCTACCCAGATGGGACTCGACCGACCCAAAACAAAAAGAGGCTGTGCTGGTGGCATATACGAAATACCCATTGAAGGATGAAACTAATTAATGCAGCTGTGCGTCCTGTTTCCACTTGCCACGATAGTCTAACAGAGCCCGTGCGCGTTTTGCTATGCAGAAATAAAATGAACATCACATGTCAACGCCATCGTATGTCTTTTTTCCCTCTTCTTTCAGGCTGACTTGTGGTCCATCTTTTAGCATGACACATAGCTTCTCTCTCCTTTTGCTCCTTTATCTAACTGAGCCTCCAAATTGAGCCCGCAGTTGCAAGGGATACACCAGTCACTCGGGCGACTCCGACCAGGTGCTTTGTGCAATAGTGCTCGTCCAAACATCACGATAGCGTATTGGGAAAGGTAACACAGGCCGGCGTTTAGAGACACAGGGCTGAACAACAAACAGAATTGCGTGACACAGGCATACTGCAAGGCAACTGCATGTCCCTGCCGAGGACTCTGCTCAGGGGCATGTGACTTCTTCTCTCGTGAGGAGCAGCAAGTTGCTTCTCCTGACTCGAAATCCTGCATACGGCCGCCATTTGCAGCCCAGGCGGCGGCAGCTAACGACCGGATGCTTTAGAGCGGATGGAAGCCGTGACATCTAGAATTTTCCTTGCGAATACGGTTCTGAGACAAGCGCCGTGTTAAGAGACATGTCTTTGCCTCAGCTCAAGAGTCTTCCCGCCCTCTACGAGATTCGGTTCGTCGCCGCCGTGTAACACATGACGCCTTCATTCCAGATCAGCAAGGCATGTCACTTGGGTTCGACGGCGTGGCACCCGCTCGCGCCGTAGCGTCACCGTTCGCCCCCTGAATGAGATTAGAACGATACCAGACGCGGAGAAGAAGGAAAGTCTGCTGCTCATTGGGGAATATGTCCTGGATGGACGGAAACTTTACTGCCTCTCCCACTTTCGAGGCTTTCTATTGCCATTGCAGGATTAAGCGAGCGCCCGCCGCTGGTAAAAGACACGACCTGGGCCCATTGATGGCACGTTGAGCTTCTCCGCACGTTTTTTCGTGTTAGGTAGATTGGCTCTGGGATGGGAATCCCAACATATCGACGCCAAGTTTGGGGAAAGACATTCGACTTTTTGACAGCGACAATAGTTCCTCTCACTCCCATGCTCGTTATCCTTGGCTCCCATGCTTAACGCATCCTTCAGAAACGATGCATGCGGCCCATCTCATCGATCTTGAACGAGGCTGGCCAGCCTTACCCCAGAAAAGGAGGTCGAAAGAATCCCCAGAAACCGCCACAGCGGACCGGCGGCTATCGTCGGGAAGCAGCATGCACTGTCTGGCGTCTGATGGCATGGCATTTCCTGGGGAAATGTCCACTCCGGAGGGCCTCTCCGGAAAATCACTACTAATAGAAATCAAAACCCCGTGTTCTTGGCTGCGGGTGTATTTGAAAGCGGCCTAGGATACGATGCAGCCATGCGTCTTGGGCCTCATCCTTTGGAATATCGTGATATCGTAGTTGGCCGCAAGAGTAGAAAGTAGTGTAGGAGACTGACACCCGCGAGCTCCAAACAGTAGTCGTTATCGGCCAAGCGCAAAGTCAAGCTGGCACCACAGAGCAACCCGACAAAGCCCGAGCCGTCCCCGAAAATTTTTGCGCAGCACGCTGGGCCTCGGCCTCCAAAAAAGGCGTTACGCGCACTTCAAAGTGCTCCAGATTTCTCTTTAGTCATGAGCAACGCACAAACTAACACTTGCCGCAAGGGTCTCCGACAGCCGGTACATGGCTGTTTCAACATCGGTTGATGAACCGGACAACCTTGCGGAAGAGGGAGCTGGAAACACAGCTCGCATTGACACGCTGTCGGCTCGCTCGCGCAACAAAAAGCAACAGGTGGATCGCTCCCAGGCCATCTCGGCAAGGTTCCAGCTTTCGGCGGCAACTTTGAGCTCCGCTTGTCAGTCCCCGCATCCAATATTGGCCATTTGGGCACGAATAGCACGCGCTCCTTTTATGTAATTCGGCAGCCTTCCGGTTAGATCCAAATCTCGACAGCTCTCCTCATCTCCAGGGTCATCTCCATCATACGGCGACGAAGAGACATGGGCTGTCTGAGAGCGTTGAATTCTAGACGTAGTTGTCGAATTTTTCCATTTTAGCAGCTGGCTTGGTTTTCAGGGGAATGTGATGCATGCGGCTTCCTCCCGAACTTAATAAGAGCGCCTCCCCCCGTCAAATCGGGATAACATCCCGGCATCCAGTCAAGGCCATGCGATTCGTAATGCTAAAACAAGCCACTTCGAGCAGCTGGCCTTCGCTTGCCCACCACTCAACGTCATTGGTCTCGGCCTGGAAAGGGCCCTGGCAAACTCGGCTGACAGTACGAGGGACTAGCAGTACGGGCCAGGAGTGTTGCATGCCTCGGAAATCAGCCACGAAATTCATCAGACCTGCTCATAATGGCTATTTGTCGCGTTGCCTGCTCCCGTGGTGCTCCGTACTTGCAGTTGCCGCCCACTTTGACTGGCGCCCTGCCCGCCCGCTCGCTGCCTCAGACAAGAGTAAAAGACTTGCAGATTTTCACAAGCTGAAAATGCTGGACAGACATGACGTCTCTGCTGCAGGACTGTTATGCGAGTGATGAATCCTTTTTTGTCGCTCAAATTAGCTCATCATCTTTAAATGAGCTCCTTATCAGCAGCCGCCCGCGGACAAGGCTCGGTCAGTCATATTTGATGGTCAACCTGGTCAGTGATAAACTAAGGCACGGGAGGATTCTCGTGCTCCGTTGCTCGTACGAAAGAGTTACCTAGGCACATGTATTTCTCCGTCATGTGAAAGTAGCTCGAGTACCGCCTCTAGAGGTACTTGGACCATGTGGCTCGGCGACTGCCGCCATCTCATCGACGCCAAACACGTCGCATTAAAAGTCAATGCTTTGCATGCTAGTACAGTACTGTATGTGCTCTGGAAATTGTCCCCGTCCGGCAGATATTAGCATCATGCTGGTCTAGCTGATTTGGAATTTTCCCTCCGAGAATTTCGCCCTGTCCTCTGCATCAGGGCGACCGACATCAAGGGAGGAAAAAAAATTTGAAAATGGCGTAAACCGCCGGGGCTCTTGCGCTAGGTGGACGCCGCCAGAAGAGATAACGCCAGCTGGATGTAGCACGCACTTCGTAATTGCACGCGATTTTTTTGCCGCAAGCCTTTTTTGCCGCAAAGTCGTTTTTCCCTCGTAGGCAGCGGGTCTGCGATGCTTGGTCAGAGAGGCTCTGCCCACTTGGGGGCAAACCGTTGGCCACTGAAGATACGGCCTCGCTGCTAGCTCCATTCCAGACAGGTTGAAAAAGAGGGCTCTATAATATATGATGTAGGATTTCAAGCGTGCTTATCGACGATAAGGTTCTTTGACGACGGGCCATGGGCGCGAATTGCAGCAGATACGGGAACGCTTTTTGGCACAGGCTGGTGCTGTGAGATCTCGTGAGATGCCACCCACACGAGCAAGCACAGTGCCCAGGGAAACGGATTCAAGGTTGTATCTCGACACCAATCAACCCTTGCTAGTCCCGCAGAAGCTGCTGACACCAAGGTCTCGGCGCGGGTCAGCCCCAGACCCTCGATAGGCTTCGGTTTCGACCCACGGCGGTGGCCGAAGGCGCCAGCAACATGTTGCGCCGTACTCCGTGCTTGTACCACCGCTGCTGAATCGTGTTGCGCCCCACAGTGTCGTCTCCTCACATCCCACGTCCCCCAGCTTGTTCCTTGACTGCGATCCGTCTTTGTCACATACAACAAGCCATCATGGACAAGACATTGTCGGCCCGGCTCCAGTGCTTGGTCACGCCCACCGCCCATGACAGAACGCACGGATAAGGAAGAATGCGATCCGACGGATTTGCGACACGCTTTGGGCGATCCTTTCAGCACAAGGCAGGTCGCGGCAGTGCCGCCAACGGAGCAGTATACCATAAACTGTTCAGAGAGTCGCCGCCGGGCTGGCGAATGGCTGGCTCATGTTGCCAAATCTTGGAAGAGCGTGTGCCCTCCGCTTGGACGTGCTGTACGGATCCTGTTTGGCGCTCTCCCACATTCTGCGCTCATCCATTCTGCTGCCCATATGGGTTTGCGGAGTGGTGCTATAATAGTTAGCGTACGGAGTTGAGACTCGGGGTGACAGCCACATGCACCCAGTACGTACTCCCGTATCTTGAAAGCAGCAATCTGTGTACACCAAGACAAGGCCATTGCAGTAGAACCAGAAAGGAACATCTATTTAGCGAACTTGGCGGCTTTGGTGTGAGCCCTAAGCCTTCCCGCCCGCTGGCTCGGTCACTCCTTTTGAACTGGTATTGGTGGCCCGAGGCAGTCGGTTGTACCGGTGCGAATCGTAGTGGTGGTGGTTCAATCTGTGGCGTTGTCTTGTCCCTCGCCTTGAGTGGTTCGCAAATCTCTCAGCAAGCCTCTCGTCTCTTCGTTCTCACACGACAGCCCACACAGGGTGCGGAATCCTTCTGGAACCGCCTAACAACGGGCACTGTCGAGCTGTGCACCTGAAGACATCGCTGCGAGGCGAAATGCCATCATTGACTGCGTCCGAGCACAGTGTCATTGAGAATATGGCACCAGGGGGTCAGTATCAGAGCGCTGTCATTGGTGGTTTTCCCTTGTGGGTGGTGGCTTGAGGCCATATCACCTTCTTTTTCTGGCCGATGGTGGCATTCCCACACGCCGACCCCCCTGGCTACTCCAGCTCAATGGCCGGCAGCCCTACTTGTTTCCCCGGCCTGATTATTTGCTTCGCCATCGCTGTTGCAATAGTCGTTAGCCACCAGCCTGCATTAGGTTACATCCCCTCCAATCCAACGTTTGGCTCGCCGTGTTGTCTCTTCCATGCTAGCCCCTCTCCACCTGCTCTCGTGCCTAGGCTGTCCCGTCGTTTAATACCATCGTACTAGCGGTAGCAGTGGCATTAGTCCATTAGAGTACACCAGAGCGATTCTTGTCCTTGCTCCAACTTGGGGGATCTCGCTCTCTTATCTCAGCGGGGGCCTTCTAAATTGACCCTTCTCGAAAGACGGCACATGGGATTTCCCTTCTTGGAAACTTAGACGAAGGAACTTTTGCTCGCTCTCTCTTTCACTGGGTGGCTTGGCTGTCTTCCTCCCACGCTTCTGCTGCTGCTCTTGTTGTTTGTCCAAACCACACAACGGCTGTTGCCCTATCAAGGCGGATTCCCACATCAGCCGATATCTGGGGAACGATACCGATATCTGCCCCTAGCCAGCCAGCCAAGCCCTTGTACTGGGCGCAGCGCTCTCGTTCTAGTAGGCCTCGCTACCACTGTGATTTCCCTTCTCTTTACTATTCATCTACACCGGGCGACTATGGGCACCTCTGCCCGCCTCCCATACACGACGACCTTGATTTGATTGAGCAAACACGCTCGCCACTCCAACAGAGTGATGAATCATCGCGCTGGAGACTGATTATTCCAGCCGAGTCTCACGACTTGCCCAGGTCCGTCAGTGACTGACAGACAGACTGCCGGCGGACTGAGCAACAGTGCTCCGTCTGCTCGGTGTGGGCACGTTGACATGTTCCATCAACCGCCAGATAAGCCTCGCGCGACTGGCTTCGATGATGATACGTTTGGGTTTGCCAACCAGGGTTGGGATAGATATGGCTTCGGCAACGTCTCGTCGCCTCCTCCGGCGATGGCTCCGCAGCCCATCCAGAGGACCGGACGGGCCTATTCCACGGCATCGGTAATGGACTGGACGCCCGACATCGACACGACCTTTCACCACCACGGCGATGGGGTGGCCATGTCGCCAGTAGAAAATGTCGAAATGGAAAGCCTAGGTTCGGCTCAAGGAGGGGGAGGGGTTTCCCGCTTGGTCGCGCAATTCGAGAACAAAGGTTATGTCCCGCCATTGCCTCCTCGGCCCATCAACCACCAGCCGTATCAACCGCACCATCTTGGTACTAGCCCTTCAATGTCGTCGCATTTTGGAAGCCTGAATTCTGTAGCCCATACGCATAGGATCTCGAGCCCAGTTACTAGCTCAGGTGAATCCCAATATGGCTCCCTCGGTGTCCATTCGCCCCCAACTCCCAGCCCAATCGGCACCAGCATGGGCCGCTCCGGCAGTGTGCACTATGGCAGTTTCCATGATACTCAGCAGGTGCATAGTCCCGGTATTGGCACGCCATTTGGAGGTATGGATGGGTTCATGAACTCTGCTCGTGTGAATAGTCCGATGGTGTCGACACCAATGGTATCGACGCCCATGGTATCGACGCCCATGGTATCCAGCCCGATGGCTACTCCCGGAGTTCCTGGTACCCCTGGATTCGAAATATGGCGACCTCCTCCTTCGATGACGACCCCCATCATCAAAACCGAACCGATCATCAAACAAGAACCAACCACCAACTCAGCCAATTTTCTCGGCTATTTCAGACCTCCCGTGCCAACAACACCAAAACCGGTTGTAAACGCAGGCAACCAGTTCATCCTGGAATTCAACCCCAGTGCCAAAGCCGCCAAAGGGAAAGCCCCAGCGAAACCTCCCAGGCCACGATTGCCTCCACGGAAACCCAGTATCGCGCAAACACAAATATCAGCACGAGCATCGACACCCGCTCAAGCACCAACACCAGCACCAGCACCAGCACCCACTCCCGCCGCAGCCTCAACTCCAGGCCCAATGTCTCCTCCTCCTAAACCGCCTCGACCTACCGAACCATCATCTTCATCGACACCTCTCGCTGTAAGCTGTCTTGTGATATCCGGGGGCTTTTCTCTAACCGTAGTACTAACTCATTTATTCAGACACAACGGCAGGATTCGATTTCTCTTCGTGCCCAGGCAGGTACTAGGCCGTCACGGGAACAGGTTCCTGCAGAGGCTTGGGAGCAATATAAGTCCACCATCAAAACCCTCTATCTTGAAGAAAGAAAACCATTGAAAGAAGTCATGAGCATCATGGCCGATAAATATGGCTTTCAAGCAACGTGAGTTGGGGATTCTTCTTTCCCTTTTGTTTTTAATTCTCCCTGAAGCAGATCTGACCCTTAACCCAGACCCAAGATGTACAAGACTAGATTTTCTCAATGGGGTTTCGTGAAGAACAACACAGAAGAAGAGGTAAAGCGACTATTGTCGATGAAGTTCCAGCGCGATGCTGAGGGCAAAGTTTCCGAATTTGTCCGAAACGGCAGAGTGGTAAATCTGGGCACTTATTTGAAACGAAAAGGAGTGACGGAGTATGATCTGGTGGACTTTGAGTTGCCTGCCGATCTCCCAGCCCATATCCGATGCAGAACGCCAACACCACCTCCAGCGCTTCGGTCTCCAGATCTCCTTCGCGCACAAGAAGTTGTGGTTGGTAACATGCGCAAAGCATTTTTGCACTGTCGGCAGTTTGAAATGGAGACGGAGACGCAAATTGGCTGGCCGTCGACCATGGTTTGGGGAGCCGGGTCAAGCGAACTATTAGTCGAAGCCAACTTTTATTTCGAAGCTCGCGACGCAGACCAAGGTGGTGACTACCTGATGCGGGCTTTCAAACAGCTTGAGGTGGACCTGAGGAAACTTTCACCGCAAGGCATCATGGAGCTCATCTTGGGCATGATTAATCGCGATCCCGGCATGATGACGGCTTTGTGCAAATACCTGGCGGCATACTCGACAACTAATCTGGAGCGCACACACCCTCTTCGGCAAATCTTCACTTGTTTGTATGAGGTGCAGCAAAAACATGGAGCCCAGACACTATCTGAACTCTTATGGACCAGTATTTCCACCATTGCGGAGGAACTTGAGGCCATTTATGGACGCAAGCATCCGTATGTGGCTCGAACATGGGCCGATCTCGCACTCTTTTATAACCAAGTGAACCCTGAGAGGTTGGAGAAATTGGTTGTTGAGCTCCGCGTCCTGCAGAGGCAGCTCGAGCAGCGTCATGGCCATTCCAGCGTCGAAGTGGTGTCTATCCGATATGCTATACTGCTCCTGGTGTATGCTGCATCTCCTCAGTCAGATGCCGCGAAGCAAGCTGCAAACGATTACTGGAACATGTTGCGAAATATGGGAACCATGCATCTCATGCGCGACTCCCGCCCGAATAGCTATTGTTATCACAGCCCTCTCAAAGTCGACCCATGGACAAAGAGATGTCGAAGGCGGTACGACTCGCTCGTCACCATCATAGAAGAGCACGTGGGAGTGAGAATTCACCCTTATTTCGAGGAGGACTTCCACACAACCGAGCACGCCCAAGAACCACAGAATTCATGGGCCGCCGCTATGCAGATGGGCACGTCGAGCAGATCATGGGGCTTCATCTAGCGAAGCATCCTCGAGGCTTGGACTCGTCCAAGCCAAACTAGCGCAGATAGCAGGTATCGCGATACCTTGTCTCTCATTTACTCATGACGAATTATCTTGTTGAGAAGAAAGAAAAGAAAAGAGTCGGCAACACGCGTTTTGGCGAGCATGACTTGTCGGGATCTTTTTGTCGAATCTCGGCGGACGGTTGATACCCAGCATCAAGGGGGTTTGGGTGCGCATAGCGACGATTTCGGTTCCGTGCCGTTTGCCATCTCATATCGAGCCTGGAGTTATGGACGGCTGATATTTTTCACCCTCGTGGAATTTTCCTTTGTCGTCTAGTTCACGCTGACAAGTCGTTTTTCCTTGGTTTATTTTGTCTCCTTGCGCGCAAGTTGTTGCACCTCGAGCCGGCGTTTTTGGAGGCTTCTTAGCTGGATGCGCGTGCATCCGTGTATAATAGTATGAATGAGCTGTTGTTATTTTTTGTTGTATTTTTGCGTTGTTTTTTTCGTGTTTCCGGAGACCGCAAGGGGAGGACACGATGTTGAGGGTCTGGCATGGCTGAGACAAAAACCCCCAGACTTTTGCAAAGGGCAAACGTTGGAGTTGTTGGAAATTGAGCAGAAAAAATACCTTATCGAGCATTTCCTGCACTATCTGGGAAGGCGGCAGGCTGGAGTTTGGATGGCAGGAACGGACGAGGCAATTGTCATGCAGATGGTAGACCAGATCGTCCTTCTGGGAAGGCACGATAGCACCCTGATTTCTCATCGCACCTTCTTTTCTACTTGACTTGCCGTTAGTATTAAAATCTTGGTAATGAATAAAGACATGATGACATAAATATTTGGCTGGCACTTGTAAACTATTTCATTATAACTACTTTATTGATATATTTATTTATATATTGGTATTTACCAAGTGTTAGAATTATAACAATGAATAGGTAAGGAATCAATCCATCTGGGGAAACCCCATTCCGAGGTATCACCGGCGCAAACCTTTCCGGTGACCTCATCATCACCAGCAGTAACATTTTTTCCCCAACCCACCAAACCGCCGACATGTCGCTATTCCGCGGCCAATTGAGCTCCAGACATCTCCAACAACTACATACCATCAGCAGCAGTAGCAAAGCCCTTCGCCGCTTCTACTCCTCGTCGAATCGCACAATTCAAGGTACGCCTCCGGAGCTTCTCGAACCAGCTTCCCGAACGCAATAAGACACAGACAAACAAACCTCTTCTTTTTTCTCCACAGAGCACGACGTCCTTTTCCTCCGCCAGCATGGAGCCAAACACGCAAAATGGCATCTCTCGGCACCCTTGAAGCCAGAGTCTCGTGTGAGGCTTTCGTATGGCGCTTCCATCCCTGGGTCTGAGCTGATCGGCCGTCGCATTCTCGATGTGGTTCGCGACAGCGCTGGCAATTCTGTGGTTCTGCATGAACCGTCTCTTGCAAGCTACATCATTAACAGCGAGCGCCTTGCCACGCCGGTAAATACTATTACAAAGCCCCAGTACGCTGGTAGATTAGAGAAGCTAAACAATTCCAGATCTATCCCAACGACGCCAACACAATCGTCTCTCTTCTCGACCTCAACCCTTCTCGTCCCGGCGAAGACGACCAAGACGATGAATCCCCTCCCTTCGAAATCTTCGAAGCCGGCACCGGCATGGGTAGCCTCACCCTCCACATCGCTCGTGCCCTCCACGCAGCAAATCCACCTCTACCACCTTCTCTCCGACAAATCCTCATCTCTTCCCCCTTCAAAGCTCGCTACGATTTCGCCACTTCGAGAGGCTGTCTAGAAATCTCTCCAGAGGAACAAGCTGCTCTCGACACATATGCTTCTTCTCGTCGTGCGGTTTTGCATACTCTCGATCGCAACTCGAAGCATGCTCGCGCCGCATACAAGCTCGTTCGCAACTTTCGCCGTGCGCAGTACTTGCCCTCTGTCGATTTCCACGTCACTTCCGTAGACGAGTTTATAAGTCAGAGACTTGAACAAACAGGCGGACAACCTTTCCTCTCTCGCGCCATTCTCGATCTCCCATCAGCGCACGAAAACGCCGAGCGTGTAATCGAGGCCTTGCATCCCAATGGTCTCCTCATCCTCTTCAAGCCCTCCATTAGTCAAATCGCCGATTTCCAAGCTTGGTCCAACGAGACAAAGCAGCCTGTGCGCATGGAAAAAGTTATTGAACTGTATTCTACCACTGCATCAGACGGTGGCGTACACGACAGCTCTGGCGGAAGACACTGGGACGTGAAAACGGTAGTGCCGAGAGCACAGCAGGGCGAGGACGGCAATAATAAGCCGGTACAGGTGATGCGACCAAGAGTAGGCGAGCGTGTTGCTGGCGGAGGATTTGTAGCTGTACTGCGGCGATGGCCTGTTTCTGAGGTGCCCGTCCAAGAAGCCCCTGAAGAACCAGAGGCCCAAGAGTGAAATCGACATCTCGCCTAGGATGATGTGTTGGCAATTTCTTGTATATATTGTATCGTTTACATATTTACTGGATGGATGTTTACGTAGACACTGATAGACTAGATCATAGAAACCATGTATAGTTCATAGCAAAGAGGAAATCTTCCACTCTACAAGAGGGGACAAATCACCTAGATGTGCCTCATAATCACAAACGCCAGTTGTCAAACCAATTTCAAAAGACACAAAACATATCAATCTTCAAAATAGATACAAGTCAAAAAAGCCTTCCGCTCGCTATTTGTGCAAAAAAGTTCAAGTCCCAGCCAAAAACATTCTCTCTCAAATTTCTACCAATCGTTGGCGGGTATCTCTATATACAGCGCTACAAGAAAAAGAAAAAAAAAGGTATTCATGTTTATCGTCATCGTCGTCATAATCGCTTCATAAAAAAGCAGCAGCAAAAAACCAAATCCCACTTTTTCACCTCCCTTATCCTCCCCTAGTGCTCTTCCTCTCGTTTGCAATCTCAGATATGTCGAGAGTTACCCTTTCCAAAGGACACATCCACAGAATGCGCCGGCCTGCCATTGCGTTCTGCTTCAGTGTCTTCCAAAGGGAGCGAGCCATCTCCATTAATATTTAACCCCAAAATGCCATATTTGAAATGAGAAAAAAAATTTCTTCCAGAGTAAATCGGTCTTGTGTCCGGCAACTAGTCCTCCCGTCCGGCGGCGTGATACAAAAGTGAAAAGAGATGGAAAATGAGGAAACGAGCAGTATGACTTAAATGCAGCGCACGCTAAACACAGGCTCAACAGCCATCGTATATATGCTGTTCGCGACTCATTTGTTGAAGGGAGGGTGGCAGTCTCGGATTTGCGTTATTAAGGATCCAACCCTTCAGATACTGAGAAAAAAATATGGAAATAAAGATGAAAAGAAAGAGAGGATAAAAGAAGGTCGAATCATGCTCGTTAAAGATCCAGTCTTGAGGATTGGCTTGCGCCATGTCTTCCAATCTTGAGAAGTTTTTCCAGTATCGTTGCTTCCAAGTACCAGTAGGAAGGTATGAGACAATGAAAGATATAATGAAACAAAAACAGAGTAAGAAATAGATATAAAACAGGCTATAAAGCACCGAGGGGGGCATGATTAGAGTTTGTCGATCGTCTAAAGCGCACGGGCACTGCAGACCATCAGCTTGAGGCTGGTGCCCAGTTCTTCGCATTCCCTGAGCAAGGCCTTATTGTTCCAGATGCTGTCTTTTCCAGAAGAATGGCTGGTTGTGTTTTCATAGCATCGAGAATACCACCAACGCCCAACTCGGGATACCATGTTGGTAATGCCCTCGTCTGCGTTCGGACTTTGATCTCGCATCATTTCCGCCAAGCTGGGCTGGTCTTTGGACAACTTTTTCGCCTTCTTCTCAGCTAAGCCTTTGCCCTTTGAATTGTCGTCGGAGGACGTGATTGAGCTTGCAACCGGAACGCCAACACGGGCAGCCTTGATGGTTGAAAAGCCACTCTTGCCCAGGAGGCGCACGATTAAATCAGCAGTAGACGCCAAGTTAGTCTCTGGCGACGTTTCGTGTATGCGTTCCTTGAGCTGACGAATGGTGCGGCGCCCGCGGTTACCCATATTGTTGAGATCTACATCGAGAATAGACAACTCAAGATATCCGCCCGGCTTGAGAACACGGCGAGCTTCGGAAAGGATATTCTCATAGTGGGATTCCGGAGCAGCCGCCGGAAATCGATAGACAACACAGTTGAAAGTATTCGAAGCAAAGGGAAACTCATCGAGGTGGGAAAGATATTGTACTTGACGATGGTTGGGTGGGCTAAGGGGATAGCGCGATGCCGAGCTTTCTGCATCGGGTGTAGGCAAAGGGGCTCGCGGAGAGAGGTTGAAGAATTGGGCAGCCGAGTATGTTTCTGCGGCATAGAATGACCAATCATCATTACCAAGGCCGTCAATGACGAGAATTGATGGGCGCTCGACAGAGTCTTGGCCCCGGCCCAGTCCATGCCGAATGTCGCTGAAGAGAACTTGGCCAAAGCTAAGCCACTTGGAGACGGTCATGGAACCTACACGAAGGTTCACCTGGGCCAGGGGCGTCCATTCTTCAGAAGAGGTAGACGAGCCAGACTGCCTAGACTTGCGGGAAGAGGCGATGCTGTGACGCATGGTTTCAGCGGCGCTAGGCTTCCTAGAATGCCGGCCATTGCTCTGTTCTGCGACCTCTGGCACAGGTGACGGCACCGTAGGGCTAGGATGGGGCTGAAAGGCCTTTCGAATTCTCTCCGTCATATCGGCACTGAAGGTAGTAGAAGCTGTCGGCGCATCTGAAATGGTTGACAGCTTACGGTTATCAGTGACGATCGTTGGAGACTCGAGAGATTCGAGAGGCTTCTCTCTTGCCAGCCTCACTTGGTAGGTTTCGAGATGGAACGGAATACCCCTGGAAGACGTGGTAGACTGCCGAGCTTTAACAGTGTCTTCTCCCAGAAGATCGTCATATTCATCCCAGACCTCATCATCCGCAGGTGGGTCGTCAGGCTTGGGAATAACAGCAGTTGCCTCTGCATAATTGTATGAAACACAAGATTCAGTCGAGCTCGTCGTACAGTCAGAATCCTTTCGAGGGGGAGAAAAGGCGAGGAACTCTTGCGTAGTCGTAGGCTCGGGAGATAGGCGTGACCTAGGTTCACTGAAGAAGGAAAATTCGGTGCCCGCATCCGTCGTTGAGCCGTCACCACCACTGGGATCTGGGATAGGAGACGGTTTTGAGAAATTGGGCATTCTGGTATTCAAGCCTGGACCGCGTGTTTTGGGTATATGCAGAGAAAGTTGCTCATTTCCCATGAAAGGCCGAGAGAAACTGCGGGGAGAGGGCCCTTCTTGCCGGTTGCTCACCACCTGTGGTATCCTTCCCACCTGTGCCAAGCGACTAGGTCTTCCGGAACTCAGTGTTACTGCTGCAGGAGGTATTCCTTCCATACGAGAAACAGCTGGCTCATCGGCCACAGCAAAGTAGTCTTGTACTGGTGAGAGAGGCTGTGGTAGGATGTTCGCCGAAGGCTGCACTCGTGAAGTGCCAAACGACTGAGCTTCCTCTGCCTGCAACTCAGGAGTAAGTATCTTGGCAGGTGAGCGCGCGTAGGCATCTGCCTCGCGCAAAATCTCCTTGAGGTCTACAGGCTGGGCTGATTCTTGCTCAGGTGAATCCATAATGGTGTAAAAAGCCACTGGCTTCTTCTCCACTGGCTGTACAGTGACGGCAACGGGCTCGCTTGTCTTGTCTGCCTTGGGCTGGTTGTTTGATCTGCTGAAGAAGTTCCATTTCCTTGGAGACCGAGGTTTCTTCTTCAGCTTCTTGGGTGCCGGATGAGGATTGGCAATCTCATGAGAAGGCTGTTGCTGAAGATTGAAGATGGAAGATTCATCAGACATGATGCTAGTATCAAAGCTAGTCATGGGCGATGTAATCACCCCACTGGTGTTGATTGGTCGTGGCAGTTGTAGAGGGTCGTCTGGAAATGACTTCAACCGCTGAACGGATCGTCTAAATGCCAGAGTAGAACCCATAGCCACGCTGCTAGCGTCGCTGTCAGATGGCCTTCGAGCATTCGTGTAATTCTGCCCACGGGGAATAGCCGAGGGCCAGAGTCCTGTCCCAGGCACATCCCTTGAAATAGAAGATGTAGTTGAGTTTGCTATTGAGTCAATGCTTGGGCGTTCGTTGGTTGTGAAGCTCATATTGCTCTCCGTCCTAGTGAGCTCTGCACTGGCGTTTCGATTCTCAACAACAGCTCCTCCAGCAATCACGACAGGATTGATGCGGTCAGCCAGGAAAGAGTCGCCACTGACAAGGCTCTCATTGGATTTTTGAGGATTGGCAATGACTCCGCTTCGCCGCCGAACAGCACCAAGTCGTCCGTACCCTTCATGACCAGTGCCAGCTGCCGGGCCCTTTCGAGATACTTTCTGTTTGTCTTTCTTGTCCTTTTCAGTGGGCGCATTCTCTGAAGAAGCTTTTCTGCGCCCAAAGAACGGGAAACGAGGGCCGGAGCTCTTGATATTTGGGGACGGCGTATTAGCAGTCGGTCGAGATGGGCCAGACACAAGTGGGCCAGACACGCTAAGTTTTCTCCTGCTCGTCAGTTTGCCTGATGAGGCAGGTTGCTCAGACGTGAGTAGATTCGATGTTGATGCACTCTTGTTAGTCTGCATAGTTGAAAGCGGAGGTGGAGGAGACATTGTAGTCTCACTATCACGTCTTTCTGAATTGATTGCCCTGAGTGCCAAGCTACTCTGGATGACTGGAATGGTATACAGCTGGGACTTGAGGTCAGAGGTACCCTCTCGACTGGGTCGGCGCGGTGGCATAGCCTGCGGCGAAGGTGATTGATAGTTGCGAAGCGGGAGTGCAGATTTTGGCGGGGATGAGATATTCATCGGCTGGGCCTCAGGTCTGCGTTTTTGTCTGGGAGATAGCTCTTCTTCATCTTCGCTTGAGAGGAATTTCTGCGATGACTTCCGTGGAGGGGGACTTTGCGGCGGTGCTGCGAAATTCTTTCCACCTCTTCTTTCCTTCTTTGGGTTGATGCCGGCCTTGACAGTAGAGCTTGATGACGAGGAAGTCAACGACTCTCGGACCGCAGCAAGGCCGTGGGGATCAACGCTTATAATATCAACCTCATTTGATATACTCCCCGTCCTTCGTCGGGTAACAGGTGGGCGAGTAAAGGCGGGGCTGTGCTGTCGAATCTTTGCCAATGGGAAGCCGCGGCTGGGAATAACAAGGCTAGGGGATTGAGATGATATTGAGGTTGGCGTTGTGTCTCGGCTGTATGGTCCTGGACCAGGCGATGCGGAAAATCTGGTAGAAGGGCTACCACTGATGGCGCTAACCTGACTGCTGTTGGCAGAGAAGAGCAGGCTCCCAGGAGTTGGCGGCGGAAGATCATGTGTAGCCAAGCGGTAAGGCATGTCTGGGGCCTGTCTGTTCAAAGCATTGTGCGCTCGATCGTAATGACGATAGCGATCTAGCTCAGGGTAGATGACGGGAGACTGACCGACCGGCTTCGAAGCTGGCTCTTCTCTTTGAATGGTGCTTGGGCTGGCCGTTATGTTTCGATTAAACTGAATTCCCAGTGCCGAATCCATCATTACCTGCGATTGACCCTTGGGGGAACTGGGACCTTGAAGACCAGGAGAGCCACTAGGCAGAGTGCCGACATCAGGCGATAGAGAGGGCTTCTTCCGTCTCGGCACATTTTGCCCCAACTTTGAGCTACTATCAAATGACCGGCTGGAAGAGGAGGAACCTGATTCGGTTTGTGTATGGGATCGTGAATAGCCAGAGGAGCTCGTGGCCGAGCCCCATGACTTTGATTGCCGATCTGGAACAATCTTTGGGACGGATTGCTGTGTAGTAGCAGAGGGGCGGCGTGTTGAAGATGGAAGGGGGACTCGACTAGCCGCACGCGGCTGTGATGAGTCTTGTTTTGCCAGTCTCGGGATATCCGTTTCTCTCTCGCTCGTCCGGGTGGTAGATTTGGGAATACCACTCAGTGGTTTCGAGTCTTCGGGCCGCCTTCGCAAGCCATCGGATGGCCTGACTGGTAATCCATATCCCGCCTTGGGGGATGCCATACTGTTCCAACCTCGTGGGATGTTTGTAGTATTCCAAACATGCCTCTTATGATGTATAGAGATGCATACTTTGTTCAAAGGGTATTTCACGTCAAGAATTGGTCTTGCACAGATGTCAGCAGATGCAACGTAACTACTATGTAGTAATTGAGGTGCTTGGAAAGAGCACAGGTAATGATTCGACCCATCAGTAATTAATTAATGGAAAGGAGCCTGCTCACCTTGTTGGCCGCGAACTCAGGTCAAAGCTTGGCTATTAGCAGAGCTGCTGGTACACGATAGGGTACAGCCAAATCCGGTAATGAGGGCAGATTACGAGGGAGTCTTGTCGAAGAGCTCCGGAGCAGGCAAAGAAACTTCCGTCGAGGGGTCCAAAGCGAAGGTAAGTGGCTATTTCAAGAAATAAACGAGGAAGGGAAAAAAGAAATTATTGTGCACGAAAAGGGAACAATGTAACGATGGAGTGCCGGTAGTATAAAAGAACCGGCAGACTGAGAGGACCGGAGGAGTGGGGATGCAGCCCGAGACGGGAATAAGCTGAACTAGGTACGGAGTAGCTTAGTGCTGCTGAGAGAGCGCTTGTGAGTAGGTTAAAATTGACTGAGCCAGGCCGAGAGAGCCCTTGGCTTGGAGCAAACGACAGGGGGATGTCGAGTTGAGAAAGGATTTTGCCAGCTGGGGATCGATTGGTCCCTTTGCGAATACAAGCGTGGCAAAGAAGCACGAGTAGGTGTGGAGTGGCGAAACGAGGCCCGGTGGTCGGGACTGAGAATAAACCAACGAGACTTGGTTATTGACAAAGACTGAGAGAGAGGCGGGGAAAGCAGGTGGATGAGGCTGCTTGGAGTGGAGGGAAGAGCACAGCAGCCTTTGTAGACACGATCATTGGCATCTCGTGGGTGTCATGCTGCTTTAGGCGATGAAGGCCTCCGGTTTGGGCATCGTGAGTGGTTGACACGAGTGCCTGGGAAAGCCTTGGAGTGGTACCTGTGGAGAGGGCATGCTCTGCTGTCACTGTCCACGTCTACTGCAGACGGCAAAGATGCTCAAAGCAGATGATGGCATGCTGTCCTCCTGGCCACTGTACGGCCTTGGGCGGCGGTCAATTGTGGCCGATCGGAGGCAGTGCGATGGCCAGTCTGTGTCCATGCTTGCCATGCTAGGGTCCCGGAAGCTTGGGGAGATCAGTGGCACTGCGCTGCTGCTACTGCAGATGCAGATGCAGCTGCGCCGCCATGCCATGCGCATGAAAAGCACGGCCGTGGTCCTATGGAATCTCGTCAGAGCCAGGCCGGGCAGGGCGAGGCGGCGATTGGGCACGAGGGCTGGCCACAGCGTCTGTTCCTGGCAGTCCAAGCATCACAAATCCCCAGCAAGCGGTGGGGCGGCCGATGGTCTGAGGTCTCCGCTTGGCCTCGCCGTTGAAGATGAAAGGCTGCCATGGTTCCTGGAGGCGCCCAGCGGCGAGGACTAGGCCGAGGGAATCCAGCGTGCGAGGGACTCATTGGCGCGCGATGTCGTCGTCGCTGCCAGGCTAGCCGTCGCGCGCAATTGGCAGCATATTAGACGTACGAGTACGTCCAGGCTGAGGCGGAGTAGGCAGCCAGACGGCCACATGCCCCCATCTCGGTCGCTTTGCTCAAGGCCAAGTGCCGTCGTCGTGGCCGTTGTTGTCGTCGTCGTGCCATCATCATCATCGTCGTCACCGTCATTATCAACATCGAGAGGCGTTGTTGCTATTGTTGTTGGCGGCCACATGTCACCCTTCACTCCCTCTCGCTCTCGCCATCTCCCATGTCTTCCTCCCTCCATATCCCGGCACGCGAGACTGAGAGGCAGCTGGGCGTGGTCGCCGAGCTTACGCCCGTTTAGGAAGAGGCATCAGCCACAGCCGGGTGTCGTCTGCTAGACTGCTAGAGGCTGTATGCATGTCTGAGACATGTCTTGCCTGGCCATGTATGTCTCATTTCTGTCGACTCCGACAGGTCGATCCAGAGGACGAGGTGTCTGCATGTCTCAGCATTCCGCACGATCTGCGCCGTTAGCTTATCCACCTTCTCCTACTGGACGGCATCGGTGGGCGTCAAATTTTGCAGGCCATGGAGGGTGAGAGCCAACGGGGTGGTGTGCAGGCTCCAAAGGGTGCTGCCTGTTAATTTGTTAGTTTGCTCGGTATCTGTAGCTGGCGAAGGAGGGCGTAAGTTAGTTAGCACTGCATCCATCGTATTGATTTGATTTGATGAGAAGGTACATTGGCCCAGGTATTACTCCGCACTTTTTGCTAGTACCAGCATAGCATCGACTCGTCCTTCTCGCTACAGGACACGCACATCAACTTGCACATGTCAAGCTTCAGTCTCTCCATCTGCCCCGCATAGATCCATCTGCCTCCATCTCGCCTCTTCCTGTCATCTCCATGCGCTGGTTGGTATGTAATAATAGCTTCAGGCCTGTCCGCGTACTAACACTAACTACTAGACCTACATACATGCTAACTCTGGCCGTCTGCTAGGCACGAATAGCGCGTATGTCTGTCTGGATCTGGGAGATGAATCCCTTCGTTCAATTGGCGAACAACCAAAAAACACCTGCATCCACGCTCCACGCCTCTCTCACACACTCTTGCATCCACGCACGGGCAACAGTCATCCCGTTGCCCGAGAGACACCAACCAGAGAGGCCTGGATATTGTGCGGTGGTAGCACTGAATCCTACGCCCGTATCCAATGCTCTCCAGATGAACGCCTAGACGGACAGATGTCGGCCGTTATTCAGGTTTGAGAGATGCTCCTGCATGGGCCTCTGATGCATCTTCCGTCTGCATGTAACCAGCTGGGGAGCATTAGCATTACAAGGTATGGCTACTAGCAGATCACCATGCATTTGCGGCCCTATCTGCTTCGTGCTTTTCGACCAGCCCTTCGGCAAAGGGGAATCACTGCTAGCAGAAGTGCAAGATTTTTTCTTCTTCTTTTTTTCCCTTGTCATTTCCGATATTGTCACATATTAGACCGTTGTTGCACTACAGATAATCCCGGAGGCCAGCCGCAAATTGTCGCACCACCACTATCACACCGCGGAAGCAAGGATGACCAGGGTCTTCACTCCAAGTGGGCATCCGGCTTTGGAGGCTCACTTTGTCCACTTTCTCTCATCAAACGCACGGCCTCAGCGAGTGTGTACATATTGTCAAGTACTTTTTGAACCTGGCAAAAGAGGCGATTCGTCAATATTTGAGGAGAAGGGCGGCTGCTTCTGCGCTGCCATTGGCTACTATTTTTGATTTTCTTCCAATCACTCTGCTCGACCCAACTGAATGCTTTCCCGTCCCCTGCTCGCCAGGATACCCCCGATAACCAGAACGCCTCGTTCTCAACATCACTAGCAAACAAGGAACGTACCCCAGCATGCTAATTACACAACATGCCTCAGCCGTTTTGCAACTCAAATTGATTATATCGCCATTGCAAAACCTCAACCAGAATCCTTGAGAAGTCGGGCAGCTTGCCGGGTTGGGTCTCGTGATGACTTCCCGCACCCGTCTTGCTGAGCAAAGCCCGGCAGAGTACGGAGCACTTGATCCATGATGGCCCATACGATGAGCAAATCAAGACGGCGTGGTACAGGATTGACAATAATAGCAACAGGTCTTCCTTTGCTCTCCCTGCAGCCGCACGCCCTGATCCCGAACGCTAAGCATGCGGCAGATGTCGGGACAGTCATTCTCCAAAAGCCGTGCTTTGTGTATGCCTTGGCCCAACAGCTCGGGGTGCACAACGGAGCTGAAAGCTGCATTTGCATTCAGGGCATGGAAAGCTGGTGGCGACCTGGATGAGCTGGCCATGTCTATCAATCAGTCACCGACCGACTGTTTTGTTGGCATTGCATTGCATCTCTTGCATATCTCGAAAACGAAAACGAAATGCAAAAGCCGGCATCAAGATGGGACGGAGGCAACCTGTCTAATAATATCGACACGCATTGACGGTGCTTCGCCACACTTGGCCACAGCTGGAAACAAAGTGAGGCTTGTGACGTGGCACGTCCCGCTGTGGCCGCTTCCGCAGTTGGCCTGGTGGGGCTGGTGGCCTGTGGCTGATGTCAAATCGCCAGATCCAAGGCCGGCGCTTTAGCTGACGATATTTTGGAGGCACAGAATTGCCATCGTATGCAGCCAGTGCATTCTTTGGCCTTCATGACGTGTCTCGCTGTTCTTTTTTTTTTTTTGCCTTTTGTTGCCCAAACATGGATCAATGCATTGCAAGACTCACTCGGGACCGAGACAAGGCATTCTGGACTTGGGCTGACCGGTGTCGGCTTGTCAAGGCATAATAACGTCGGCATTGTTTACTAACACGGCACATTACCGAAGAGGCATATACTACCTGTTTTTGCATGTATCGTATGCTGCTGTTGAAACCACAACTCGCTCACAGCACGGCTAGCGAATCAGGCCACGGCCCCTGCCCTTCCAAACCTTCACACCCCATTTGCCCATCGATCAATATCAAAGTGCGCAAGACGCCAGGCGAGGACCCCATCTCGCTTTAGCTCAGCAAGGGTTTCCGGCATGCCATTGGCTCCCGGATTTCGACGTCTCCAAGTAACGTGACGAGAAGTGCCTCACTGTCCAACACCATCCAACCACTCCTGGCGCCTTCTGCCTCTTCTGCACTGAATCATGGCTGCCGACTGGGTCTACACACGTGGGGAACAAGGCACGGACGTTGGCTCGCCGAGGTGAAATCTCTGCTCTCTGCTCGTCTCACCTTCAAAATCGACGACCGAGCGAGCCGCTAGATTCCTTGGTGTGGTTGGGGCGCTTGATTATCAGTGGAAGCAGCTTTTCTTGCTCGAAATGCGGGATTAGCGCGTTGGTCCCAAACGACTTCTCACGGCGACTTGGGATGGATCTTTTGTTGAACCTCCTGTTGGTCCATCCGTATGACACATCATGTTGGTGGCGGAGTTGAAAGGGCTGCCCAGATGCCGAGTGATTGGCCTCTGTTCACTGATTGACGCAGCAGCTGATATCTGACTACATGTAAACTACCTATTCTTTGCCCCCCTTCTGCATATTTCTGGCACGACTCTTCTCTCTGTTGGATGTCTCGGACAATCAGCTTAGTCTGTTGCCATATTGGCCAACCGCCCCTTGGCCTGCAGATATCTGATATGAGCCCGGGCATGCTCGAGAATGAGCTAGAAAGGGCGCACTCGGGCTTTCTCTCTCATCTCGGTCTAAGTCGAAAGTGGTGTTGACATCTGGGAACGAATCACCATCATGTCGACGATACAACATCATGTCTGTGGCTCAGCTGAGAAGAAACCGAGCAGTCATCCCCCTTTCTCCTCTTTCATATTCCCGTTGGCTGCTCCTAACACTTTTGATGCTTCTCCCCGAGAATATCCTTCTTAGTCTGATAGCGAGGACTAGCATCTTCTAGACCAGATGGCCTCACCAAGATGATTCCTCGCTGCTATTGGTCCTCTGTCAAAACCCACTTCCAGCTGCCAGGGCGACTAGCGACATCCCTCTCTCGCCTGCATTGCCCGGCGCGTAAGCTTGGCCTCTTATTCAGCGAAACGAAAGCCACTACCGTCCAACTGAAACGGGATGTGGGAATAGTAGAAATATGATATCTCGCAAAAAATCTCTGCAAGCTAGCTTCACGGACTAAGATTGACTTCCCGTACCCGTAGTACCCGTACGCAAGTACGAAAGTAGCAGTAGTACCGCCTTGACCCCCTCCTTGGTTATATAACTAGTAGTATTGCTCTTTGATTAGACGATACATCACATTGGAGCGAAATACGGAGTAGATAAGCAGAAAAGGTGGTGGGCTTCAGATGCCGCCGGAGGATCTCTTCTTCCCGTGAGGCCATTTCTGCTTTTTCGGCGAGTGGGGAGTGTGTGATATGTGTGATGGGAGCTAGGATGTAGGCATGGAGCGGAGATCACGGGTTTTAGTATATGTGATTGTGATAGATTTGTTCCCTTGTTCCCTTTTATGTTACGCATAAGGTAGGAGGATAAGGATGTTTTGCAGCTTTTGTGTTGGAGATGTGCGTCTTTTTTTTCTTTCTTGCTGCATGTGAAAAACCCTCTGCACTTGGTTCCTTTGTGAATGTTGTGTGAAAGCTGCGGTGATGAGATGAAGTTATCACTGCTGGGTTCGTTTGGGAGAAGGGCCGTTTATGGATCAAGGGATTTTTGTTCCTTTTCGTTTGAGGAGCGTGCCCTTGGGCCAAAGTAGAAGTGCGTACGAGTATAGGTATCCTGTGAATATGACCAACGTAACCATCGCCATCACCACATACTTCACACAGAGGTCCAAGCAGCAATAGAAGCGACACAGAAGCAGCAGCATCATCACAGCAAATTTACTCCCAAGCATTACAATGTAGCTTTCAAAACCGAACAACGCCGTTTTAGCTTCTTATTAGAAAAAGCGCTCTCATATGATATACATTCCCATTTCATCCCTCCCAAAAAAGACCTTCTCATTACAAAGATAGAATTTCATCTCCAGATATTTCTCTTTTCCCCCCTTTTCCCAAAAATCCCACAACAAAAACGTTGCAGCTGACTTTTTTTCCTTTCTTATGCCGCTGCAAATCTGGCAGCTCGCTTCTCGGCCTTTGCCTTCTCAGCAGGATCCTCTATGATGCTGCTGAACTTGGGCTTGCCGGAGCCCTTGCCGCCCTGGTTCTGGTTCTGATTGCCCTTGTTGCGGCCGCTGCGTCTCTCGTTGCCCGAGGGCTGCTGCTCCCTGCGGTCCTGGCTGCGTCGCTTGCCGGGCCTGTTGCCGTCGCCCTCTTTGCGGTCACGGCCACGCTTCAGCGGCCTCTCGGGCAGCGCGGAGTCGAGCCCCGTAGCCAGCTCCTTATCATCGACGCCGAAGCGCTTCGCCCGCTCGGCCAGCTTCTTGGTCTCGTCGTCGAGCTCGGTGCCGAAGCGCTTCGCCCGCTCGACGCGCTTCCTAAGCTCCTCGTCGGCGGTGGTGGACGAGAGGCCGATGGCGAACGACGGCGCGGGCTCCTTGGCCTCTGCTGGCTCGGCGGCGGGCTCGTCGCCGGCTTCCTCGGCGGGCTTGGCCTCGTCCTTTTCTGCCGGAGCTGCAGCTGCGGCGGCGGGTTCTGCGGCGGGCTTCTCTGCGGGCTTGGCTGCCTGTTCCTTTTCAGGTTTTGAGGCTGCAGAGGGTTCATCGTCGCTGTAGCTGATTTCGTCCTCCTTGGACTCGGCTGTGGGCGGGTCTTTGTTAGCGTTCGCTGTCCCATCCAATGCTCAACGTAGTTTTTCTCCGTTTCGCGCGTTCCAGCCCGACGTGATGGTGATTGTGGTGATGATTCTGCGGCAAGGAAATGGATAGGCGCAACAGCTACATACCAGGCTTGTCAGCTTCGGGTGCTGACGCGGTAGCGTTCTTCTTGTCGTCCTCCTGCAGGCGCGCAATGAGGTCGGCCTTGTTACCCGTCTGCGGCAGCTTCTTCTCCGCAAGGAGCTTCTTCAGCTCCGGCACCTTGAGGGCAGTGTAATCGGCCATTGTGAAGAAAAAAAAGTCGGAGAGTTGAAAAAAGAATGTCGCGGTCGCGGTGGCGGAACGAATTGAAGGCAGAGGGAGCGGAAGAAGAAGAAAAGTCGGTCGTGGTCCAAATGGAATCAAACGAGGTGAATTGCCGGGAAGCGGCGCGGGAAGAAGAGAAAAAGGGCGATGGAGAGAGACGGCGAAGAGGGAGGAGAGAGAAAGTCGAGATGGGAAGAGACGCGATCTGGGCCGCTATTACGGAGACTGAAGGACGGACGAGGCTGGGGATCGTGATTTGCACCAGGAATGCGCACGGACCAGTAAGCTTAAAAGAGCTCTGCAAGCTCCAGGAACTGCTGCCAAAGTGACTTGGACTTATATCTCTAATATATCCCATGAGTTTTTATTCTATTTTTGAAAGATTGATTGCATTAATACCTACGCATCCTCGCTCATGATGGAATTGCTGCCCCCAAATGTTACTATTTCCCCTTTCCATCTCTCCATATAACTTACCCGGGATCTTCCTACCTACTAGGTAGGTATTATTTTCAGCCCCCAAGTGCCAACCAACTCATCCTACCAAGCAATAGCAGCTGCAGCCCAACTCACTTCATTATTACTGTCCACTTACACATCATCGTAATATCCCTCCAGCAATGCCATAATAGTATGACGTTGGATTCCTTCACCGCAAATTCGTCGGTTTTGCTTCTTCGATCCCGTGCCGTGCAACGATGCCTTGCTAGCTGCTAGATCTTGCATTAGTGCCTGGTTGCCTCTGGCGCTGCCGGCTTTTAGGGGCCCCTCCAGCAAACTTACAGGGCCTAGAGCTCCCTACAGCTCCTGTATTCCCCGCTGGAGCCAGGCCGTCTAGAACCTTGCCTGGGGCGGCTTGGCGACTTGGCTTCGGACCAATTGCGGTGGCTCATCTCGCTGTTCCCGGTATTGACCCCTTGACTTGCGTACCTGTATCGAGTTGTGGAATTATGGCCTTATCATCGAAAAGTCGACACCTGCAACGAACCAGATATTCGGCGACAGACCAGAGCTTCAGCGTCCTCCCCTAGAGATCTCGAATTGCTGTATTGCTGTACAAATAGCCATTTGTTACTGGCAGGCGTGTGCGCGCGGCGGCGGCGAATTGCTGAGGTGGCATCTGATCTGATATCCGAATCCCGACTGTGAACACCTCCACGATGCTCGTTTGCATGAAGATGCGATACTAAGCAGATCTTTGCTGCGCGGCGCATCCCCGAGACCCGATCCTACTGTTTGATATCCAGCCTGCAGCCAAGATGACGCGACGTATTGTATGCTGGCCCGTTCTTCTTGCACAGAAGCCTTGAATACTGACAAGCTGCCTCCATCAGGTTCGCACGCTCACGCAGCTGGGCGCCGTTGCATTCATCACCACAATCATCATCTTCTTCCTCGATCGCAACTACAGAGTCCTCCCCAATGCTCTCCACAACTACATGCCCTCCCACCATCCCGGCCTGGTAGTCACCGACATTACCATTGCGACCTGCTCTAGCCTCAAGCCCTTTTCCTCCTGCGAACTGAATCCCAACGAGTGGCACCGCATCGAGAAGGAACTATACCTGGGCAAGACGTGGACATCGAGCGCATACCTCCACGTCCGTCGCAAGCACGAAGAGGAGTTGAGTGCTGAAGATGAGGTTGTCGTCGGCGTCTCTGTCGGATCGCTGAATCCCGGAGACGTCTCTGACGGGAACGAGCACTGGGAACCCCGGCCGGGTGGCATATGGCTGAAGCGCTCCAGAAATAAAAAGTCTAGCGACTCGGATGCTGCTGTGACGGATGTAGATGTGATCTTTGGCGACGACGCAACTGAGGCGCGCAACGGATGGGGCATTGTCGGAAGACCTTTGCATCTTGGCACTGGCGGGAATCTCCTCAGCGCACATCTGACTGTGCGGAGGGGACCTCCACACGAGGTGAAGAAGCCGAAGCCTAGAATTCCCGACAATGGACGGTTTAAAATCATGCAAGTGGGGGACTTGCACCTCAGCACCGGCGTTGGAGAATGTCGAGATGCTGTCCCAGATGGCTACAAGGGGGGCAAATGCGAGGCTGACCCCAGGACCCTCGATTTCCTTACCAAGATGCTTGACGAAGAGAAGCCTGATTTGGTCATCTTGAGCGGCGACCAGGTTAATGGAGATACAGCCCCTGATGCACCTTCGGTATGTTGTCCTGCTTTGTCCCAACTCTGTAGATTCATTAGAGTCAAGATGCTGACTTTGGATTATAGGCCATATATAAATACGCCTCTCTCTTGATTGAGCGTAAAATACCCTATGCCGCCATCTTCGGCAACCATGACGACGAAAAGTCCATGTCGCGCGAAGCCCAAATGGCCCTGATGGAGACGCTGCCATACTCCCTATCTCGAGCCGGGCCCGTAGACGTCGACGGCGTCGGCAACTACTACATCGAAGTCTTGGCCCGTGGCCACAACGACCACTCCGCCTTGACCATCTATCTCCTCGACACTCACTCTTACTCCCCGGATGAGCGTCACTACCCCGGCTATGACTGGGTGAAGCCGAACCAGATTGACTGGTTCAAGAAAACGAGCGCAAGTCTTAAAAAGAACCATGATGGGTACACCCATCGGCATATGGACATTGCCTTTATTCACATTCCCCTTACTGAATACGCGGATTGGGATAAGCCCCGTGTGGGAGAATGGAAAGAAGGCGTCACTGCACCCGTCTTTAACACTGGATTCCACGATGCTCTCATTGCCGAGGGTGTCGTCATGGTCAGCGCCGGACAGTAAGTTAAACTACATAAACTCTTATACTGGCTCCCTTGTTTTTACTAACGTCATATCTCCCTAGTGACCACGTCAACGACTACTGCTCCCTCTCCTCCCACGGCGACGAGACCAAATCCTTCCTCCCCGGCTGGGAAGAGAAACTGCCCCTCCTCTCGGAGAAGAAGCCCGACGACGTCCAAAAGGTGCCCGCCATGTGGATGTGCTACTCCGGCGGCATCGGCTTCGGCGGGTACGCAGGGTACGACGGGTACGTCCGCCGCCTGCGCCTCTTCGAGGTCGACACCGAGGAGGCCCGCATCACGACGTGGAAGAGGGTCGAGTACGGCGATACCCAGTCGCGTATTGATCAGCAGATTCTTGTAGAGGCTGGGAAGGCGTATTTTGCGCCGCCGCCGCCTCCGCCTCCGGAGGAGCAACAGCAACAACAGCAGTGAAGAGTATAAGAGTGCGGCTTATTATATATTATATTATTGTGGGGATGCAAGGGAATTACTGGAAAGTGAAGTGACTATCGGTAACTCTGTCACTCGTTGGGTATGATGAGTATTGCTATCATTGTTTTGGCAGCTATGCAAATGAAGAGATTCAGCTTTCTCTCGAGCCTTATTGGATGGATGCGAATTTTTTATATGAATGGCGCTGGAGAGTTGGGACCGGGTCAGGATGGACATGACTGGAAAACATTTTTATATAAAAACACCAGATATATCCACATATGTCTCTCTATACAATTACTTACCAATGAATACAACTCTAACCGGCTGTATGCGTGAATGGATGAATGGTAGTATTTACTCATGGAAAAAGAAGGTTTCTTAATTCATAGCTCGTTTGTTGTACCGAAAACACCACTGAAACCTAACGACAAAATGACACTGTAAACCACCACATGAAGAGCAAACCTTGTTCCCGAACCCTACCATCCCGCCACACGAACACCACGCGGCCTCATCGTAAATAATAAAACTCAAAACTCCTCGCTCAACCCATCGTTAAAAATTATAACCAGCAGCCAACCAAGCCCGAACAAACAAAAGCATAAAAAAAGAGAAAAGCTAATAAGAGCAGCTAGCGTACAAAGCTGCAAAAAGAGACCAAAAAATTGACCAAAAAATTGACCGAGACAGGGGTCGAACCTGCAACCTCCTGATATACTAATCGTAGTCAGACGCTCTGCCATTGAGCCACACGGCCTGTTTCTTGTTATTGATTTCAACCCCCGAAATCTCAATTATAGCCGGCGCGATGACTTAGACGGCGTTCCATTTCAAAACTCCAAGCCTTGGAGACCAGGAGTCATGTAGTCGAAGAGTGGAGGTTTATAATGTCCCTCTCCTTCTCATCTCTCTCAAAAGGCCCATCAAGGCCAAGACTTTTTCATCTCGGCAGTCGTCGAAAAATGGCTCACTCTCATACATCTCTCGCAACTTGGATCCCGTCTCAAGGGCCTCTCCCTCACGGTACAATTCAGTCGCCGACTTTTTTATAGCAAGCACATCGAGGTAGAGCTTTTCCGCCTCGGCAAACGCCCGACGACGGGAAGCATCCCGAAGCACGGCCTCTTCCTTGGATCTGTTTGAG
Organism: Trichoderma sp. IMV 00454; assembly: GCA_001931985.1. NCBI lineage: Eukaryota > Fungi > Ascomycota > Sordariomycetes > Hypocreales > Hypocreaceae > Trichoderma > Trichoderma sp. IMV 00454. The sequence continues at coordinate 382,024 of MSJK01000189.1, read as the reverse complement.
TGACCTGCCTGAGTGATGGTATTCATCGATTGGAGTGTTAAACGGCGTCGGGCTCGCGAACGAAGAGCTCGTGGCGGGGTATCTGTTCCGGACGAGATAATCGAACCCGTCTCGTCTTCCTCTCCCAATGCGTGGGCTCGCCAGCGAGAGCTTAATGCTAGGTTCTCCATCGTAGCTGTATAAAGAGGGTGGGCTCTGCCCAGTGAAGCGGCCATGATGTCCAGGGCTTTTTGATACTTTGTCTTGGCATCTTCGTAACGACAACGCATATCATCAATAACGGCCAGCTTCTGCATCGCATGAGCTGTGCTAGGGTGCTCGGCTCCAAGGGTCCTGGTTTTGATCTCAAGCGACTTTTTGTAGAGTGCCTCGGCTTCGTCTATCGCGTTGCTCTCCTTGGATACATGGGCAAGCTCATCGAGAGCTTCAACGGTAATGGGGTGGCTCTGTCCAAACATGCTTTGGTAGGAGATGTATACTCGACGATATAACGCTTGCGCCTCCTCCATCTTCCCCAGCTGTTCCAGCGTAGAGGCGAGCTTTTGCACCGTGCTCACAGTCGCCGCATCTGTTGGACCAAGCTCTGCCTCTTGCCTATGCTCGATAATTCCATATTGGTCCTCGACATAATCAAAATCCCCCAAGGCAGCAGCGGCTGATACTTTTGCCAGAGCAACACGGAAGCCAAGAGCTTTGTCGATAGACGCCAAGTCAATATTTGTCAAGACTTCTGCGCTCTTTTCGTGTTGTCCTGCCTGTTGAAGCAACGACGCAAGAGATAGGGAGGTTTGGATCCTCTCCTTGGCGTCCATATTCGATTTTTGTCGTAGCGAAAGTTCAAAGCAGCCAATCGCTTGCTCTATTGCACCTTGTGTCATGCATACGTTTCCCAATACCTCCCATGCGACGTCGTCCTCATCATGTTCTAGAATTCCAGACCAATCATCATAACAAGTCTTTGCGTGGGGAGCCATGATTCTTCCAAAATCGTGAATTTCTGGTAGACTCGATGAAGCTGTCTCTTTTTCCCGAATGCCATCTACGCAAATGTTGCAGGCCAGCCAAGCGTTTTCCTTTTGCTCTCCATCTCTGAGAGTTGCGCGCACATACTCACGGGCCGCAGGGTCTAGTATAAAAGTTTCGAACGATGTTGTTGAGGAATTCGTGTCTTGCGATGCCGAGGGGGAACTGGGCGACGAAGTTGCTGACGGTGATGGTGAATCAGGAGAAGCGGTCTGTATGAAGTTTTGATCAAAAAGGTATTGTAAAACATCATCAAGTCGGCTTGCATCTTGAAATGCTGTTTATCAATTAGAAATACATTCGTGTTGGGATATAGTTGGGAGAACGCACCTCTAATTTCCGCAAAAGCATCCGTAAACCGTGTAGGCGTATGCTTTGGCTCTTTGGGCCGACTGAACAAGGCAACTGGAATGACTGTGTATGAAAGCATGGCGCTAACACGAAGTACTGTTCTCGTGACAGAAGACTGGTCAAGCGTGGAACCTAGTATCCTAAGAGGCATATTGGAATCGAGCTCCTTCTGGTATTGGGAGATTTCGAGTCCCTTCTTGCTGATAGTAGAGGCAGCAATGGCTATGCTCTGAGGGTGACATTTGAGCTGCCGCACTAATCTATATGCTGCCTCGCCTATATGGAATCGTTAGCTGACTTGATGATATGAAAGAAAGAGTTCAAAATACCTTCTGAGTCGGCCCCCAAAGTCTCGACCCCTGCCGCAGAACGAAGCAGTTGCACTGCTTCTTCATCCATCATGGGCCCGATACGCAATTTCTTTCCCCATATACAGTTGCTACTATCCCTTGAAGTCTGGATAATCTTACCAGTGAGTGTGAGGGGAATAAAGTCGGATATATCGAATGATGATTCAACATTGTCGAAAATGAGGAGCCATCGGTCATTTTCAGGTCTCATCAACCAGTCTTTGACGGCTCCGACAACAGCCTTGACTCTTAACGGATCTAATTGTTGAATGCTCTTCACTTTGAGCATCTCTTCGACTCCTGTGAGTCCTAGTTCGTTTTCAACTCGAGTTCGATCAGTGTTCTTGGAGTAGTACTGGACTACGTTATTGGCAAACTCCAGGTAGCTCGCAACGACTGTCTCCCGACTTTCGGCCCAGATCCAGAAGACAAACGAAAGCTCGTTCTTGTTGACCTCGGCGTAGTCTCTAGCAAGAGTAGTCTTGCCAACGCCAGCATCTCCCCATAGGCCGGCGATACTGATATTCAGGGCTTGTCGATCTGGGGATGGTTTGAAGCTCGCCTCGACGAGTTCAAGCAGACTATTTCTGTGTATTATGACGCCCGGGTCACCGGGCAGCCTATATGGAATATCGAAGCCTTCAGACAGGTACTCCAGGTGTTGATCTAGATCCACATTAGTATTATCGACTTGAAAGTGAAACTGCGCGCTCACCTGTCACATGGTCAAATGCTTTTCGCTTCGTCTCCAACAGCCCCGAATCTTTGGCTTTATGTATCATTTCGCGGAACTTTTCTACAAACGCCTTGTAGTTTGCATCGCGACCCTCAAATTGAACCAAGCCCGAATGAGTAGCGGACAAGCCGATTTGCACACCATCTGAGCCAGACATGGAATGCCGCTGTTCGACGACAAACCCATGCTCTGACCGCTTCGTCTCATGAAAGGAAAGCTGCGGCAGGGTCGCTGTGATTGCTTTAAACGCCTCCATCTGACTTTCCAACCATTCAATATCATGCGCCTGCATGGACTGTCCGCGAGTAGAACTTGGATGGTCATCAAACCCTGAAGTCGTCCTTCGAATGACATGTGCAAGTGGTGTTGGCGATAGTGGCCTCCCAGGAGACAAGGTCCCCAAAAATGCAACTCCACAAGTTGACAGCTCAATGTCTTTGAGCTCTGCATCTATAGCCTCGCTGGAGATGATGAGAGCGCGTTTGACGATCCACCCTCCTAAACTATGCGCAATGAAGAATAGTGGTCGTTCGTTTGTCCCATCACGACAGCGTTGGCTCCCTAGCTCTTTAACCAAGTCCAAGGCCCTGCCATAGAGCACGTTGCGTACGAGATACCGGTAGTTGGCTCCATCGGAAATATAGCCATACGTCATGATCCTTGCGTTGGGGATATCCTTTGCGAGAAGGTCCTCCAACCAGGATTTGGACTTGCCGCCTTCCAGCGAGATCCATGCTTTGAAGCCTTGTCCCCCAAGGCCATGAACGGCCACGATGCTGCATTCACTCAGTTAGCTAAAATATCAGGGCATGGGTGTCTGAACATACTCTATTTCTGCATCTTCGGGGTCCTGCACAACCTGCAGGCCACTCCCCTCTGAGCTTCCTTGTCGTGTAAAGGCGCCCCGTACGCGGTGGAACAAGCCCTTGAACGACGACTCTCGCGAGTCCATTTGGTCAAATATTGGGCGTCGAGAATATTGTGGTATGGTTGATCTTTTCACTGGGCATTTCACAACTGATGGATTATAATGCGCAAATGTGAAGCTCACGAGATGCAAAGACAAGATGATGGAAGTGTCAAGTTTGGGAGTGGCACAAAGGAGCTGAAAGGGAGAGATGACGGCCTGACAAGAACGAAGGAAGAAGTGTGGCTGGTGCACAATAAATACAGAAGGTGATTCCCTGTATGAGCTTATGGTTATAGTGGCTGAGGGTGCTAAAAGTCAGCATGTGCCTCCGTGTTTCTTACACAATTTACAGTTCTACTTCTGAATCATACCAAGCCAACATACAGCACCATCCAAGTTAATGCCAGCCCTAAAGTTCATGGCCTGCCATCGCCAGGCAGACTCTGGGATGAACTGGTTGGGTTGCTATTTTGCAGGTTTGGCTCATGGGACCTAGTGGCGCGAGACTCCATGCCGGCCATAGCCATCCCGTGTTAGCCAACATACGAGTACCGAAGCCTCTACAGGCGAGAGTTGGCTGGTGGTGGCGATGAAAAACCAACTGCAAATTATGTAGAGAGTTTGTTGGAATCGACAAGGAAGAACCTAGAATGAGGATTGTCCGAGGAGGCTGCATGCACCTGGCGGAATCAGAGTTATACCTCTTATAAGCGCTTAAAGTGAATCATGTATTGGCACTTGGGTCAAGGCACACACTTGCTACTCTTGCTGCTCTTCGTATTGGGACTTGCTTAACATAAGGCATCTATTGTCAATACCAATAAAATACTCAGCAGGCACGAGCACGCTTCCTCCCCGGCCCTTGAATAGCCGCTGCCTCGTTCTAGAGCCTCGATGACTGGCATCAATCTATATGTGGCGCAGCGAGCACACACCGAATCACAGGGCGAAGTTAGGCCTTGTGGCGCAGCTTAAACCTAGCAAAAGTGGCGGCCTCTTCTCAGGAACAACGACGTCACATGCCACATTTCAAGGCCATCAAACCATATATGACTGATGCGGCGAAAGCCTTTCTGAGAGAACCGCGGCGATTGCAATAAACGTAGGCTAACTAGAAATGATGTCTTGAACTGTAAAATTCGACTAACTATTTATTTTTCACCACCAGCTCGAGATTCATCGACTTCTTTTACACCAATTACTTGCATTACTAGCTCTGCCAGAGAAAGTAAACAAAGTAGCACAGCTGAAATAGCCCTAGCAGATCTCACTGCCGCTATTGCTTCTACCTGCCTATATCCATTGGCTTTAATACTCCAGTCGCCTGCTTCTCTTTTTCCTCCTACAATGTCTACGGCTGGCGTTATAAACCCGCAGCCTCACAGCAGCCACCTGCCTTCAGTCTTTTCACATACACATCTTCACATCGGCAGCAGCAACAGCAGCAACAGCAACAGCAGCAACAGCAACAGCAGCAACAGCAACAGCAGCAACAGCAACAGCAGCTGTAACACTACCGACAGCAACAACAACACCAAACTTGCTGCCGACACGATGCCGCACGCTCACGAGACGAAGCCTCTCTGGCTCATCCAGCCACGCCTCGACGCCGGCGTATATCGCGACAAGCTGATCGGCAGCGTCGTCAAATACCCAGACCTTCCCACCGAACGCCACATCCCCTACCGAACGGGCGCAAAGCTGCCCCGAGACATTGTCCAAGACCTCGACCCCAAGCCCATCCAGGTGCGCAACGTCAAGTTCTGGACCCGTCGCATCAAAGATGCCGGCGTGTCGGCGTCGCTCAACGAGATTCTCGAGGCGTTTGTGGACCGAGCAAAGGAGGACAATAGCGAGAAGATGGCCACGGTAGCGAGGATATGGCACATGGACTCGCCGGGCGAGAAATTCAAGGAGCTTCTCAAGAACAAGGAATATTTTGAGGAGCTATTCGAGTTGCTCCGGAGTAACCACGACCAAGGTTACTTTATCACCGACATCGTCACCCTGACAAATATGGAAATTAATGATTCAACCGGTCGCTTGTCAGGTGTCGGCGCCGAAGTCAAGGTCCCCATCCCAGAGCCTACCTTGAACGTTAATATCGGTGCAGGAGCCCGTCTCCAAGTCCTCCGAGAAAAGGGCTACTCGGCATACTATGAGGAAGAGACCATTGTCTTCCTCGGCTATCGACTGGTGCGGCTTGAGAAGGTTGAGGGCACGAGGGCGAAGCTCGGGCGCCTGTTCCTAGGCTCCAAGGCCGGCTTTACAGTGCGTGATGGATTCGACTATTGGCCAGAATTGGTGGAAAGGGCTGTGGAAGGAAATGCGGAACCATTCCTGTCAGCGGAAACACCCAAGGAAGAGAAGAAGGAGCTTGGAGAGGAAGAGGTTGAGTTTGAAGCCATTGTTGACGAACTGGGGTTTGACTTTGAGGTGGTGGGATAAACTGCACTTTATTCGCATGGCATTGGCGTTACGGTCTTGAATGCATTTACATATAGCAGATCTACTATGTCTGCTTGAGAAACCTGGACCACTAGAGAGGCCGGGTCTAGAGTGCTAGATTATGATAATGAAATAATTGGATGGGTTGGTCTTTTACTTGAATACCTTTACAAAAACTGGAACTGCATAGAGATAGATCTGGAGGGTTGCTGGGAAGATGCTATTTGTAATTCAGCACACCTCTTCGATGGTCACATGAATTTGATCCTACCTAAGTAGATGATAGCCTAGGCATAACATGTTTGTTTTGATGACCCCCCGCAGACGTCAATTAATGTCCGTAAATCGAGTCGATTATTCACACTTCGCAAAGCGCATAAGCGTCCGATGTTGGAGAGATCAGATGAGGTGAGACCCATCCAGACCCATTTTCCACGTTTTCATGATCCCACTGAGCCACTCTCTCGGGTCACACTCTTGGACAATCTTTGGAGCTATCAGATCAGTTGAAATGGACGCATGTGGTATCGAGTTCAGCCGCACACTCTTTCGCTTCACGACCCCTCCCTTCTGCCTTTATCTGTTGGTTCACCCCTGTTCATTCACTTCTGCATAGCCCGCATCCAGCGGAAGCCAATTGGTGTGTCACATTCAGTTAATCAAATTGAAGCAATAAATGATTTCAGCTCCTGCATGTTCATGTTCATATTCCTGGGGGTAGGATATTTAGCGCCCGTGTAGCTAAATCGAGCAACCCACCATATGGCCATTTCAACGCAGCGCTTATAAGGCAGCCTTGTCTGCTTTTCGAGGCTGCATGTAAATCAAGAATTTTGACATTCTAATTATTCCATGTCGTTACCTAGCCATCATTTTGAGCCAGCACAATGGATATGACCTTTTACGAAATCGACCCCAGTGGGGATACGCTTCTCATCCTCCAGAATGCAAATGCACCATTTGCAGTTCTTCCATCATCAGGACCACAGGCAAAACAGAAAGCATCCGACTCAACTCCAGATGACAAAACAGCAAGCAAAGCGCCGGATACAGACAGCAAGCCGAAAGAAGAAGGCAGTAAGCCAAAGGATGCAGACAGCAAGCCGACAGTACAAATGCGCCTCTCGTCAAAGCATCTCACATTAGCATCCAAGTATTTCCAGAAAATGACTGAAAATAATTGGAAAGAGTCCAAGCTATCCACGCCCGAGTATGGCTATTCGTATGTGATAAACGCCAATGACTGGGACGAAAAGGCGCTGCTGCTTCTGATGAATATCATCCATGGGCGGACCTCAAAGGTTCCTCGATATATCGACCTCGAGTTGCTTGCCAAGATAGCCGTTCTGGTCGATTACTACCAATGCCACGAAGCTGTAGCCTTTTACTCACAGACGTGGCTAAGCTCCATATTTATCGTTATTCCGAGGAAGGGAGAAAGAGACTACATGCTCAGGCTCGTCGTATGCTTGGTGTTTTCGGAAGTCTTCAACTTTCAACTATTAACAAAGACGATTATATGGGGGGCCACTGGGCCCATCGATTCGCTTGGCCTACCAATTCAGCAAAAAATCATAGGTATTAAAAAAATTTCCAAAAAAATTTCATGATGCTACGACATCGTAGTCGACATTAGCTGACCTTTGGTTCTAGACGCTCTCAACAAGTCACGGGAGGATGCCATTGAGACCGTTGTAGCTGAATTTTTTGAAGTGAGGCGGCGCTTGTGCGAGGATCAAGCGCACTCGTTCGAATGCTCCTCCATACACTTGGGCGCTCTCCTCAAGGCCATGTCCAAGATGGGCGTCATGGATCATACATCAATTAGCCCATGGCCTGGCCACAGCCTGTTGTCCCTGGAACAGGCCATCCGCGACATCAAGGAACCAACCTGGAAAAGTAACTGCCCGGAGAGTTCTGCGCCTCCAAAGGAATCTACAGAGGAATCTACAAAGACGACTACAAAGTCCAGCAATGACTCTGATGGCGCCCCTCCTACAGACACGAAGAGTCCTCCCGCTCCAGCCGGCACCACTCCAAGATTTGGTTTCCCTGCTACTTCATCTTCTTCATCTGGGGGTCTGTTTGGCAGTGGAACTCCTGCCCCGACTGGGGGATTTGGAACAAATGCTTCATCGGGAGGTCTATTTGGCAACAATGCCAATACCGTTCCAACTGGGGGTCTGTTTGGCAGTGGTAATACCGCTCCGACTGGAGGTTCAGGTTTCCAATTTGGCAAAAAGGCCAATGCCGCTTCGACTGAGAGTTCGGGTTCGAGTTTATTTGGTAACAAAGCCACTCCTGCGCCAACTGGGAGTTCAAGCTTATTCGGCAACGGCACTCCCGCTCCAACCGGGGGTCTATTTGGCAATGGCACTACCGCTCCGTCCGGGGGATTTGGCACAAATGCTTCGTCGGGAGGGCTCTTTGGTAAACCTATTTCATCGTTTCCAACGGGAGGTCTCTTTGGTAAACCCGCTTCATCCGATGCCGAAGACAAAACTAAACCGCCTCCTCCCCGCTGCAGTCTTGCTGCTAGAACAAGCCCAATCATTGAGGAGCTATTTAAAACAGTCAACGGTCTACAGCTTGGTGACTATGTCAAAAAGGAGTGAAGTGTGGCTCGTCATGTTGGTGGTTTGCGGGTCATGGAACACCAGCGATTGTTTCTTCGGAGTAATAATGTCTTTAATGGTATATACATACGATACATCAACGTTTTACTTCAAAGCAATTCGTTCACTAATGTAATAAGCTGTAGGAGCCAATTCAATGAACGGCTATATTTCCATCCTTTGGGTTAAATGACTACCTGACATGTAATAAAATCTAGCAGAGAAAAAAGAAACTGAACTTTCAGGGTTGACCTTCAACATTAGCCCATTACCTGTCCTAAATCCATTTATAATCCTCTTCATCTTGAATATCAACTTTTTGCCAACCATCAACATAGTCCATAACAGCAATAACGTCATACAAGTCTGCCGTCTGGGCAGAAATTCCACCCCCACCAAGACGAGTGTCAGATATCATACGCACCAGATACGATCGCGCCGTCTGAGGAGACGGAGAGCCACTCGATCCCCCTTCAAACGGAATCGTCCTGTGCAAGTGGAAATACTCCCTCCATTGGCGAGACAAATCCGCCACCTCATCATGATGGTACCAGATGCCCCCGGGTATATTGGCGTTGATGATTTTTTGAATCAGTTCCCTCGTTTTCGAAATGAATTGCTCGCGGTCTCTTGCTATACAAGCGTCGACAGACTCCCTGCTCAAATATCCCACTAAATCACTCTATGTTGGCATTGGAATCAGTTCAGTTTCCACTTCTATGACATGCAATATACATACCGTGGGTGGGTTGGGCGGAGGACCGCTTATCCCTCCTAATGCTCCAGGTGAGACTGCTCCAAATCCAGATTCTGTCAGAGAGCCAATAACTTCGATGGTCGACCTTTCAGGTGCAGGAGGCTGGACTTGGATTTCAAGGAGAAGATCCTTCGCATATGCAGCAGCTGCCATTGCTGCATATCCCTGCCACTCCTTGTTCTTATGAGTATCCGAGTAATCGCATATGCCTCGAATAACCAAGCAAGGGAAGTGATTCATCAACCCTGCCGCTTCCATTTCGAAACACAAGACATTCTCCTCCGCGGCAAGCTTATCCCGAAACAGGGCGTCCTTCATAACTTGATTTGCCGATGCAATCAGGCCGTAATGAATCACGGGACTGTCCTTGTATTTATCTTCCCGAGGCTGTCGTTGAACTATTCGTGAGGGGTCATCTCCGCAAAGATCTATGCAGGATGTCTCGTTACCTATAGGATGGGTGATTGTAGATTGATATAATCTGTCACTGCTTGAGGGTGGTCGCTGGAACTTCCTCCGAAGTCGAGGCTTTTCTTTTATGATGCTCTCGATAGTCCTATTAATTTGATGACCTTCTTTCTCATAGCGAGTTCTGAGCCTGTTCACGGCTGTTCTCAGCATTGTAGGAGGCTGGCTGAGGAATCCTGTGATCCGGAATGGCTGATTCTGGATTGTTTTTCCAAAGTCATAGCGCAGCACGCCACTTCTTTCATCAAAAGGATAGCTCACCACAACGTCGCCCAGTCGAATGTCATGCCTCCAGCTCGGCGCACCACCGCCTATACCAACCATCAAGCCAATTTTAATATCAGGGAACGCGCATAGCATAGTCGCAGCAACGGCTGCTGCCGATGCTGTTCCATACTCCCCTTCAGGTAAAACAGTCATAACAACGTTGTGGGATGCAATTTTACCTAGTGTATAGTAGTTACAATCTCCATGGGAGATCTTCGTGGGCTGGTCATGCTGCTCATCCAAAAGGCTTATGGCGGCCACAAATTCCGTGGGTAAAGCGCAGATCCAGCCTACTGTATAAATCTTCGGGTCCGCCATGTCTACAGGGACAGCCTTGGGAAGATTTGGAAGATTGTGAAGCTCTCAACGGTGCTTGTGGCACTGGACCGCCGGAGCACGAGTACTACCTGGTATGTTTTTGATGTCAATAGGAGTAGTCGTATTTCGAGCCTTAGAGAGGGTAAACTATGCACATTCTTTGGAGGAAGGACAATACTCAATGATAAAGAAATCTTCTACCCTAGCGGATAGAGAGGGGTTAGGCAGCTATTCCTGCAACTTCAAGCCACATGCAGGTTACACTACCTTCGGTACATATTGACCACTTACAGCTCAACTATCTATATTTTAATAATTTTCAAATAAGATAAGGGAACAAGCAGTTCATATTTCCTCTTTACTCACAATATCTTGACGGTAATTATTCACGATCTCAAGAGATGTAAGTTATCGAATCCTTCTCTTCCTAACCCTCTAATAGGAAAAGAGTTGTGAAATATCTATCACCCCCATACAAATCTCGAGATAGTTTCAATATTTTGGTGGTCCCATCCATGAAAAGTAGTGGACTCAAGACCAGAACACAACAATCCTAGTAGATAGCACTAGCATTAAAGCTCAAGATTAACTAGGATTAAAGTTGGCTTCTAGATCACCACCACCGCAAACGATCAACGCCAAATCCTCAAGAATGCAGCCCACACATCACAATTACCACGACGAAACACAAATCACACACACACGCCGAACGAAACAATGCCAAATTGAAGCCCTTTTTACTATTTAAACCAACTATCTACACCTCATGCCACCTGAAAGCACTAAAACAAGTCCTTCCAGTCTTCCGCCTCCTCCTCCACAGTTTTAATCAAAAAAGAGAAGAAAAAAGGCAGAAAACAGCAAGAGAGAGGAACAAAAGGAAAATTCAAATAGTCGCAGTTTTTCGCCAGGGCCTTCAAGAGGTGGTATCATGTTTCATAGTTTCCTCCCAGGAAAATTCCATGGGAAAAAAAAGTGTTTCCGTCCATAGCAGAAAGATATATATGTAAAGGGGCGAACCTGTTCTAAGGTGCGGAGAGAGGTTAAGGGCTGCTAACACGTATAAAAAAAACAATCAAGACAAAAAAAAAAGCCCCAAACGATGTGTATCCGTCGTGACGGTAGATCCCAATGCTATTCAAACTCCAAGGCGCCCGTGCGAGATATGTAACAGTGTGCAAAAAGTGTGTGTTTGTGAATGTGATGGCATGCGTGTGTGTATAGAAAGTGCCATTGTTGAGTAGCCTGGCTCCATATGTTCAGTTCAACCCTTGACTCCTTGCTTATGATGTAAATTGGTGGACCGGGTCGATTTGATGACTCTTCTGCAGGGTCTAGACGTTCGGTTTGTTTTCGTGAATTCGTTCGCCAAGTGGGTTGCGTAGGCTGTCTCTTAACAGCCTATTTCAGCTAGATGAGGACCCGCTCTCCGAACTTTGGACTGAGGCTTCGGACTCAGAGCTGTTGCTTCGTTCACGTCGAATTGGGCTCGCTCCCTGTTGTATCGCGTCGCTGTAGCTTGGGACGGGATCTTGGGGGAGAGCGGGTTGGCCATGTCCTGCAGGCCGGATTGTTGCCGAAGATTCACCCCTGCTGCGAGTCACGACATGGATGAGAGGAGCATTTTCATCCTCGCTGTCCGTGCTGTATCGGCGGTTGCGATTCTGGGTATAGGTTGGACTTGAATAATCGGGCGGCGGGTTGGTAGCGTCCTCGAGGTGGAGCTGAAGCGGGTTGCCGTCGAAATGCTGCTCGTGCGCAGGGTGTGTGCTGCTGCTAGCCTCACCACCTTCATCGGATGGCACGAGCTGGGCAAGCGAGATGTCGGTTGGACTCCTGACAGGACCAGGGCTGGTGGGAGGGAGAACCCTGAAATTTCCGCTGCGTGATCGTCCGTGCTGCACGTTGAGATCATTCTCGCCAACTCTAACGCTGTATGGCGTGCCGCTGACCGAGTGTCGATGAGCCCGGCCTTGCGCAGAGGTAAAGCCATCCTTGGTGCCAGTTTCCAGAAGAATGCTGCCTTGCTCAGAGCCGTACGGGGGCGGGGGAGCCAGGCTGCCAGTGACAGGGGCCAGACCCCATTTCTTGACATTTGCCTCAATGAAGACGAAACCAGACTGACCAAAGTTGACGTGAACTGTCGCGGGCCCGTTGGCTCCGATGGCCGGGAAGAAGTTTTGAGACTTTAAGCCATGAACCACTTCCTCGAGCTTCTTGCCGTTTCGTGTGAAGAAGATGACACCCGTTCGCGGTCTGTAGCCAACACCGATAACATCACCAGTGACAATCTGGGGGCCATACGGGGTCCGGCTGAATGGTTGGTTGTAGTGTCGTGAGCCGTTTGAATGGTAGGCAACGGAGTACTTGTGGAAGCCTATCGTGGTTTTGTTAGAATACTCCGTGTCGCAATACAGCGCCATTATTGGAACAGAGAGAAAAACTCACCAGGCAGTCTAAAGAGAGGGTATGGCTTGGTAGCCATACCAATAGCAACAAGTGTGTTCTCGGGCTTTTCGTAGACCTTGGCCTCCCAGTAGTAGACGTCGTTTTGCTTGGGCACGGGTAGGTTGCTCATGACGGTGCACTCGGAATCGAAAAACTCAATCTCGGTTCGGGCCTGGACGAAGCAATTTGCAATTTCCAGCTCGGGCTCAAACTCCCAGGCAGACACGCCCTTTTCCTGGATAGCAAGGTATTGTGAGAGCGAAATATCGGTTTGCGCAGACTCTGGAGGGTTCGCGGTGACGAATGCTACAATTCCACAGTCAGTATGTTGGCTACGGTGCGCGGATGGCTCGGTGTACCTTTGGCCCTCAGGTATTCCGTCCTGGACATGTCGTCCATGTTCTCCAAGGCCTCGGCCTCTTCCCTCGCAAACGCCTGTTCGTCATCGTATTCACCCGGTCGGCCGATGCGGTCGAGAATGATTCGACCGGAGCCAGCGCATCCCGACGCCCAGAAGATGAAGATGACGAGGAAGATGAGGACGATGGAGCCAAAGGACGACGCCAGGCCGATGATGACGCCTGTCAAGGCCGATGATGGTGACGTCGTCATTGTGATGGAGTGCTTTTTAAATCAAGTGCCAGCCGAAGCGATGGAAAGCAAGAATCTAGCATTCGCTCGCAGCGAAAAGAGAAAAAGAGAGACTCCGAGGAGCCAAAGGACGAGACGGCGTCTCCGCCGCGACCGTCGCGGCGCTGCGAGTTGTGGACGGGCGTGTGGTGAGGAGGCTGCGGGGGATGATGCTGCTCACAAGCCGGATCTGCAGTCGAGTGCGCAGGCGAGCGATTCCGCGGAATGTCGAGGTTCGTAGACGTAGCAACCAAAAAGTCTCGAGTCGTCGCTCGTGCGATTCCAGCAAGGAAAGGAAAAAAGAAAAAAGAAAAAAGAAGTTCTCTCGGTCGGACCGTTCCGGAGCAGCCGCTGCCAGAGGGCGAAAATAAAGTAGTGGAGGGTTGATGGAAAGATTGCGTTTGGGCGGACACGGACGGTGGTGCCTCGCCACAGAGGGAGAGAGGCGAACGACTCGGGAGATAACGCAGCCAGGCTGTACTGTAGCGGATTACTCGTGCTAGCGGGCAAGTGTACACACGACTGGAGGCTGCTGGTAGAGCCCAACAGCAGCTAGCAGGGACTAGAGCGGCAGCGAGCAGCGAGTGGCACAGCTAAACAGCCCAACTGGCGCTTGGCTCCCGCAGGGGCCCAGAACCGCTAAAGTGAGAACCCGTGAGGGAATTGAGGAGATGGATGACGATGTGGGAGAGAGACGGGCGTAGGTACGAAGGAAAGAGAAAGAAAAAAAGGGCTGACCAGAAACAAACCGAGTGTGCCGAAAAGGGGAAATTGTGTTTAGACAAAGGAGATTGCGTCAAGTAGAGATCCAAAAAGGAAGAAGAAAAAGAGAAGCACGACAAAAAGACAAAAAGAATGCTGAGGATTGGACGTTCGTGTTCCCTGGTACGATCCCCCAGGCTACAGGTAGAAGGACGAGACGAGAAGAGGATAGAACAGCAGAAAATGTGTCCCAGCTGGGCAAAGGGCCACTGGAGGAGCTGAAGCTAGGCCGGGATCGAAGAGAAACGCAACGACGAGAGGCTGGGTTTGAAGAGGCAAATCTGTGGGGCCGCAGGTGCAGGTTGTGGAATCTGGAATGTCAGGTCATGGAGAAGAGCGGGCATTGTCTGGAGGGAGGTACTCAAGACCCGGGCGAAGCATGTGCACGCAGCAGGGAGGTACTTTCTCTCTTCAATGCGCCAGATAGTGTCTTGCATATACTTATAGTGGATATTTCTATCTGCTTAGCGGGGAAGGATAAGTCCCTTCCGTTGCGGCAGACCCCCGACGAATCGGTATCCAATACCTCCTCCCGCGGTACCTTTAGCATTGGTGCTAGCGGCCTGTGTGACGCAATGCGGATGACAAGCAGGCAGCCTCGTGAGCAACAAAATAGCCGTGCATCAACTGGACACCATTCATTGTCGTCTCATACAAAAACTCATCAATCCTTATCTTCATTCTCATCCCGCATCGTCGCTTCTGAAACCCCAAGCGCAGCGTCTCACAATGCTCATACCAAAACACCCGCATCTCAATCTAAACCGACCTTCAAACTTGTTGACCCCTTCGGGCGACCCGGGCGCCTAATCCAAAGTACCGCCTCACCTAAAAAAAAAAGTCCAGTCGCCGAAGACAAAACCACCCCTGTAGTTTCACCCTCACAGCCCGCGAGTTTCAAGCCCGTGCTGTCTTTATGCTGTCTCGCCCTGTCAATGCACCTCCTGCTCCCCCAGAGGGGTGTTCCACGGGTTGCTTATGCGTGCCATTTTCTCGCTGCCGTGCCGTCTTTATTTTCTTTCTAAATTGATCCGGTCCAGGGATTGCAATTGGCTTGGGTCCGCGCTCCATGGAACATGGTGCTGCTATTCATAGCAATCGTAGCCGCGTCTCCGTCAACAACATTACTAACAATACAACATGGTACATCAATGAAAAGACAAACCCAAACAAATAAATAAATAAGCGCCACCTTATCAAATTCTGTAAATAGCCAAACACGAAAATGTAACCGCCCAACACGTCCATAAAAAAACCCAGACGCGACGAACGCAAGGGTGGGACGGCGGACGGACACTCTGTTCCTGTTCCTGTTCCTGTTCCTGAGCACCAAATCTCCGCGTACACGTAAGACTGGAGTTGTACTCGTAAACACTAGACTAGTACAATACGATACGAATCCATCTATTCCGGTAGGTAAGGTACCAATCACTGTCAAGCAAAATGTTAGTGTAAGCGTCAAGCGTAGTGTGAGAGCGTGAGGTCAAACAAAAAGTGTTCATTCAACGCAATTCAGTGTAAGACATTCATTGTGAAAAGGAATTGAAGGGAACAAACCAACATCTGCTTAGCCGCGCATCTCAAAATGAGTCAAGGGAACAAATAGCACAAGGAATCAAGGGCTCAATATTGAAAAAGTCGAATACCATTATATTCATACGACAAAAAGACTATCGACTATCGCATACTTCATTCATGTCCCATCGCGTAAACTGACTTTCTACACTCAAACCCTCCCCTCATACCGTGCAGCTCATCTCATCGCATCTTCATATCTACGTGCCTGCATAACAAAAGAAAGAACGAAAACAAAAATGCCATTCAATACCGCCTCCATCCCAATCCCTCATCAGAAAACCCAAATAGCCTGCGTAAAAACCCAACGCTTTACAAAAAAGGAAAAAGCGAGTCAGCCCTTCAAGTAAAATCTCATCCCGCCGTCATCAATCCCAGCCCCCCCTTAAGCATCGGTATTCTCATCCGTATTTCCACGTCGGTATCCGCTCTTGCTGCGCCTCGCCCTGCGCTCCTCTCTCTCCCTCCGCCTCTGCTCCTTCAGCTCCGGCATGGGATGGTGATAACTCTTGGTGCCAACTTCACTCTCCTCCTCAGGAATACTACTCTCACCAAGCGTCGTCGAATCGCCGGTACCACTACCCGAGAGCAGACTCTCGCTCAGCTGGCTGTTCGTCACCGCGCCCGCCGCTCTCTGGTATCCAAAGTCCCGCTGAGCAACCCTGTTGGCGGCTCGCAGTCTTCGGGCCTCGGCACGCTCCCGCTCCGCCTCCTTGCTCTCTCTCCGGTCCGCAGTCGAGTACACCTTTCGAATGCCTCCGCTCTTCGCCTTGGGGGGAGCAGACGTCTTGGGAGGCTCCGAGATAGGCGGGGGTTCCTGGTTCGCAAGCAGTTCTGACGTGGCTCCGACGGAAGACTCAGCCGCGTTCGTGGAGCCTTCCCACTCCGAGCCTTCGGCCTCCTTGTTGATTCCGCCAACGCGAGCCGCCTTTTCGTGACGGTAGCTGCGCAGAAGCTTCTTGGCCTCGCGCTCTGCCTTTTCATCCTGGACGCCCTCGAATGCAGTACCCTCAGTCGATTTGCCCTTCTCGCCGCGTCGCTTTCTACGTTCAGCCTCGCGAGCCTCCTTCTTCTTCTTGCGCTTCTCGCGGGCGAAAATATCACTCGCACCCGCAGTAATGCCAGTCAGGTAAGTGCTGTCCGTGATTGCAGTCCTCCGGTCATCATCATCGTGGTCGTCATATCGCTTGTAAACGCTGCCGCCTCCCAGATCAGTCGACTCGGTGGCTCCCGAGAGAACCGTGCCGTTGGGTCCCCTGCGACGCAACACCGTAGACTTGTAGTCGTCCCAATCGTTATCCTTGAAGACAATGCCGCCGTTCTTGGCATAGAAGAAGAACCAGATGCCAGTGGCGACAAAGGCGATGCCGATGAGCGCGAAGAGGAAGAAGAAGCCGACGTTGTTGATGTCGTGAGGGTCGAGAACGCCCTTGGATGGATCATTGGTTCGCTTGGCGAGTCGGGCAAAGACGCGGGCTCCCTGGAGGAGAGGGCCATCTGCCGGGAATTTGTCGGTGTCGATGACATTGACGGTCGCTGTGCCGGTAAGGCCTTGGTCGGCACTCACCACCGCCGGCGCCATGGTGATTGAGAAGTCCTTGGCCGAGTCGAGAGTGTTGGAATGCGGATTGTCTCTCCGGCAAGCACTCGAAAATACGCGATAATGTCGCTCTTATCCAGGCAAAAAAAGGGGGATGCCTCGTCAGTGCACAATGCGCAACTATATCCCACCGATCAAAACCAGTAAACAACTAGAACAAATCGTCAACCCCCAGATCATGAGGTTGAAGAATTGGGAGAAAAAACACTAGCGAAAACAAGAGTGAGTGCAGATGGGCAGAATGGTGCGGCGGAAGAGAGCTTACCGGGGGGGCGCGCTGTTGTTCCTACAGAAACCGCAAAAAATACCGTGGCTGGGGGGTTGGCAGCGCTAAGAACCAATCAAACTCGATCGATGCATGCAATACGGGCTCTCACTAACATCGTAAGCGGCCGGTTTGATGTAAATTGTTTATTTATTTTTTTATTTATTTTTTAAAAAAAAAATCTATTACACCAATAATCAAAAGTTTATGACACCCTTCACATCATCTCCAGCTTTTTTTACTTGACCAGTGTCTTTTGTGTGTTTCCTTACATGTTCCAAATCGGGATGACGCACACCAAGTAAACATCCTAACCCAGCAACGCCCCACCCCCATCGATCGATCCAATCACGCTCTCAGTGGAGAGGCTTGTGGGACTCGAGATCTGAGCTGTTAAAGTGTCACTGCAGTTTGCCTTACACAAGAAGCATCAGAACACGCTAATCGTATTGATTACACAAGAAGCATCAGAACTAGCTCATCGTCGTATTGATACAGTACAGCAGGTTTTCTCACTGCTTTCTTGCTTGCTCGTTATTGTGCTTGTGCTTGTGCTCGTGCTACTACTTGCAGAAACAGCCTCAGCCTCGATGGAAACGTGCATCACAAAAGGATCGTACTGTGATCCACACTGACTACGTGGAGGCTTCTCAGCTCTTCCGCTTTGATTCACCGCCTGCCTGGCTCCCTGCATAAACTTACATGGAGCATTGCTTGATTCATGCCTTTGAATGTCACTGGTGGTGCAAACGCAATTCAGGTAGACGGCCGCCAGAGGCCATTTATTAGATACCTAGGTAGGGAAATAAAAACAAGTACATGCTTCGATAACAAAAAATACATGGTCCATCGTAAAGAAAGAAAAAAAGACAAGAAAATCAACGCTTTTGGTTCGTCATCAGATCGTGAAAGAATCGTCAAGCCAATCCCTCCAGCAGCGCATGCTATCCAACCACCCCCCCGCTTCGTAATCTAAACCACCATACATACCACATCGTCCTTCCCTGCAGCATCGTGTCTATCCATTGTATCACGTCCTCCTCGAGCCATGCGTGCATGCACCTCCCTCCTCGCATTATGCGTGCTAGCCCACAAGGGTAAGCCGTGAGGGGTATCAGAGTCCGGCTCCAGTGCACGTGGCCGCAAATCACAGCTCTCTCTCCCCCAAGGAGGGAGGAAGCAGAAGAGGTTTTTGTCTCGGAGGGAAAAGGAGCCGGAGCACGGGGAGTAAATAGCATGCCAGTTGAGAATCAAAGAGCCCCTCGTGTACGGCAGAGGGAGTGGAGGGGGTGTGAACCCCCATTGCTCGTACATTCTATCGCTTTCGTAACATTGAGAAAAATGAATAAATCAGACGGTTCGATAAAATCCTCCTCTTAACACAAAGAGCCGCTATAGTAGTAGACTGAGAAATTGCCAAACCCACAAAGTAAAAGAAAAGACATTAGCCATAAAGTGCCAGCTCCGAAAAAGGGTGTAGATGGGTAGGGAGACGGCTGCGTTCGAGCATCGTCAAATCCAGGCCCGAGAGAAGAATTAAACACAGCCCTCCTCGGAGATGGCGCCATCTCCCAAACGGCAAGGTTGGGGGAGCCAGACCAGCTTTCTCCCTGCCTGCCAAATCCATCCTCGATTATCTCACCGACACTTATTTGCAGGCTGTGCGGCGCTCAAAGCAAAAGCTGAGTATGCAAAAGGAAAATAAATGGAAAAAGATGAAGAATGAAATGAAATGAAACCCAATACACGTGTACCAAGATCCGCCTAGTAGAAAGCACACAATATCCTTCCCATCGCCAACTTTTTTGGGGGTATCAGAAAGTTTTGCTGCCATGGAATGGCGGCAGGGTATATGAACCACCAAGCCAAGCGCTGGATGTGAGGGAGAAAAGAAGAGAAGAAGAAGAAACGTTGTAAATAATGGAAATGGAAACAGAAATGGAGAAACAGAGATGAGAAAAAAAAATCATTCAGTCGGTCTTCGAAAAAGAAGCAGAACCAGTGACCTCAACATCGTTTGTATGTCGTCAACATTGAGGAAAGACAAAAAAAGCACTTTTCATCATGGCATAAGTCGTGAGTTTAGCTTCATAAATTTTGAGAATGGTTCTTCGTTTTTGGTCGTCAACATTAATAAAAGTTGGAGGCAGCAAGGGATGGGTCGTAGGGAGCATGTTCATAAGTGACGGGCTCATATGGCTCAAAAGCATCGTATGGGCCATGCTCGTATGGGGCTTGCTCGTATGGGGCGTGTTCGTATGGAACATGCTCATACGGGGCATGTTCGTACGGGGCGTGGATCGGAGCGTAGATGCGGCTGTGAACATCGGATTGGCTGGTTGCGCGAGGGCGATGCGGCAGTGCCTTGCGGTCCATGCGAGAGCTGCGTGCATCGTCAAGCTGGTAGACGGTGCTTTCCTTGTCGCTGCCAGCGCGAGAAGCGCCGTGCATTCCTGAACCAGGTCCGGCCCCGGCTCCTCGGTTGCCGCTAAAGGTGATCTCGCCTCCGTCGCACTCGATCTGGGCGCCGGGAAGCTTGACGACCGCTTGGCCGGAGACTTTGATGGTGAAGTCGTCATTGTTGTGGGCGGCCGAGGACTGCGTGGTAAGGCCAGTGGTATGGCTGCTTCGCTTGTAGTCGCTTTCGTCATGGCTGCCGCTGCTCCTGGTGGATCGGCTGCTGGCCAGCTCCCCGCGCTTGGAGGCCTTGCGCAGAGTCTCAGCAGTCAAGGGCATTGGCGCACCTCCGCTCACATCCTCTTGATACCGCAGAGCATCAAAGTACCTGCCATCTTCTTCGAGGCTGACGCCGCCAGACTCCCCAGGGAGAGGTCCGTACATGGACGAGCGGCGGCCTCGGTTGCCAGCGGGAACAATGTCGTAGCCGTATTGATCATAAGCGACGGAGCTGCTGCGTCGAGGTCGAGCGAGGGCAGTACGGCGCTGGTTGGGAGAGACCTCTTGATACAGGTCCACCTCGCCGCCCAGGAAGTCATCCTCGTCAAAGGCCTGCTGGTCCACAAAGCCCACAGACCGGCGGTGGGATGGCGGCGGCCGCTGGTGGCCCTGTCGAGACAGCGGACGCTCTCGGAGCTGGTGGTCTCGCGTGTGCTCCCGTGGTGCCTCGCGCAGTGGCTCGCGCATCTCACGCAGTGGCTCGCGCATCTCACGCATTGGCTCGCGCATTGGCTCGCGGGCAGACGGAGGAGGCTTGTAAGCGGCCGAAGTTGGCCTTGCCGATTGAGTACGCTTGAGAGCAAACTCGGAAGGCGGCAACTTCTTGCGCTCTTCCAATGGTGGCGGCGCCTTCTTGGCACGCGAAGAACGGCGGGCAACCTTCTGATGTTGCTCTTCCTCATAGTCGTCATACTTTTCATTAAAGTAGCCTATGGCCTCGGGTGGAGAGCCAAAGCCCATGGCAGAAGCAGGCCGGCCGCCACCATCGAACCGATGTCTGAGATGCTCTCCCGGAGGCGGCGGTCCCATTGGGCTGGGACCATCGAAGAAGGGAGGCGGGCCCATACCCATGGGAGACTGAGGCGGCGGCATGCCAGGATGCATTGGGGGACCGCCAGGAAACATGTGAGGAGGCGGGGGAAAGTTACCCATACCAAACGCCCCAGGAGGGGGAGGAAGGGGAGCATGAGGCCCAGGCCAGCCCATGTCCAGAGGGGGCCGTGGGGGCTGTCCGGCGTAGTAGCTTGCAGGACGAGATTTGGCGCGAGGCCGGCCAGAGGCAGCAGGCTGCTGGAGCTGCTGAGCCTGCTGAACTCCATATGCGGCGGGATCTTCGAACTGGCCTCTTCGGTAAGCCCCCTGAGAGACGACAGGCTGAGAGGCAGCATGCTTGGGGGGGCCAGGTCGGGTCTTCTTAGGGCCCCTGGGGTCTCTCAGGTCTCTTGGATCTCTTGCGTCTCTGGGGTCTCTATCCTTGGGCTGAGGTCGGGGCGGCCTTCTGTGGTCGTCGTCGTCTTCCCTAGGTCTCCTCTCGCGTCTTTGGCGATCATCTCGAGCAAGGGCTCTGTTGTCGCGAGGGGGACGAGAATCCTGAGGGGGGCGACGGTGGTCTCGTTCCTTGTGGTGCAGTGGGCGTCTATGCTCGACAGGAACGGGCCTTGTCCTGTCCCTTGTGGGTGCGGGCGTGCTGTCAGAGTCGGAGAGGCTGCTGCTGCTCGAGGCCGTCTCGTCATCGGAGTCGGACTCTGGCATTCTGGGCTTGCCGGTGTTGGATCGCTCACGCTCAGGGCTTCTGGCGGCTGCTGATCTGGCGTATCGGCGAGTGCTCTCCACGCCGATGGTGCTGCCAATGTCCTCGTCAACGTCCTCCACGTAGCCTACCATGTTGTCTGTAGGCATTGTGTATGAGTAAGAAATGTGAATGCCCCGAGAGGAGCAGATGAATGATAAATCTTTAGTTGTAAAGAAGTAAAAGAAGCCGCACTAAGGCGGGGGGATTCGAGTTCGTTCGAGTCGCTGTTGCGTGAGAAGCTGTAAGCATCCAAAGTCGGGCGTCTAGGCAGCGACTAGCTCAGTGGGCAATCAGGCGGTGGGCGAGAGACAGTCGGATCGATTAGCGCCAGGCGTAAATGAGTTCGAAGAGCTGTCTGTACGGCGTGAGAAGAGAAGTGTGAGAGTGGTGAAGATGAATGAGAATGAGATGAGATGAGACGCAACCCCTCATTCACAGCGATGGGCCAGGATAATAAGGGATCAATGAAACCCAGCAAACAGAAATTTTTTGTCGTCTTCGCAAAAAACGAGCTTTGTCAACTGCAAGACCAACGGACAGCGCAGTAGCGGCTGCGTCGAGGTTTTAATCGCCCGTCGTCGCTGATCCAATGGCCGCAAAGTGTGTGCAGAGGGCAGGCAGAGCGCTACGAAGACTGTACAAGGGCGGGAATGAGGGGTGCGAAGGTTCGGGTTTGTGTGAGGTGGGCATGGGGGTGGGCAGAGGGGGGTGGCCTAGGGAGGGGTAGCAGGGTAGCAGGGGGGGTGCTGTAGGGGCTAATGCGCTGTCGCTGCACTGGATCTGGCGCTGTGTGTCAGTGTGCGAAGCACTGTGGAAGAAGAAGTGGGTTGGTGATGCGTTGAATCAATATTGGATTGATGCGAATGGAAGATCAATAATTTACGAGCATGTTACGGACTCCGTAAAGGGGGAGGAGAGAGGCCAAGAGAGAGAAAAGACACTTGGCTTTTGGGCAGCGAGCGTCTGTGCGAGGCGAAAGTACGCGACGCGATGCAAGGGAGAGCTGGACTCGATAGACGAAAGGAGGTTTGAAGGATGTCCGTAAGTTGCTGCTATTCATGAGCACTGGGCAAATGGTGGTGTGGTTTTCTGGCGGCTTGGAGTAGCACAACCGGGACACAATATCGCGCGACATTTGACGGCATCACTGGGATGTCCGTCCGCATGCACAGTCGAGCAGATTGACTTGATGCTCCTTTATTACTTTTGACAGTTGAGCAGTCTCCCCTTCATCTATTTGGCTTTGGTGCTATACCCGTCCGTACATGGCCTGGATGTCTCCCGAATGGTCTAGACGGCGGGATATCCCTCTCCCCCACATGATGGATCAAATACTGTAAGCTCCAGACACACTCACACTCGCAGCCCGTTGAGCCAGTCCCAGTCCCGCGAAGCTGCACAGTGCATCGGCAGCTAACGACCGCCTGACCCTCTAGTTAGCTCCTTGGGTCGTCTCAACGACAGGCCGAGGGCGGAGGTGCCGCACCACCGTCGAGAAGGACTGCGATAGCGAACCAGCGAATGGGGGCCGCGAGACGAGGGAAAGACGAGCTTGCAAGGGTATTTTGGGTTTGAGACGGAGCTTGTGAGCAGCTTCGAGGAGGGAGAGAGTTGCGAGAGAGAGTCGAAGGAAGGAAAGGAATCTGCGCGAAGGTCAAAGAACAAGCGAACAGTTGATGTCGTATGTTGCATTTGATGTTGCGTTGATGTCGTAGGGTGATGCGTGATGCCAGAGCGCCGGGGCTGGTGTTACAACAAGCGCTCGCCAAAGGCTGCAGCAGCAGCGACAACAACATTGACAACAATAGTAATAGCCTCCATACCTACCTGTAGGCTCCATGTCTTATGCAATCCATGCAAAATAGAAACAAAGACGTTCGAGCAGGGATCCTAGACGCTGCTGCTGCGTTAGCCGTCTTCAAGACAACAGCCGGGCCTCGCATTCTCGACGGATAAAAATAAAAACATGCATTCCCAATGACGAATCGCCGCCGTTACTCGTCTCATCCATCCGCCTTGGCTCTGGCATTTTTTTGTCGTCGTCAGTCCGTCTGTCAGACTCAGACTCCTTGTCGGAAACCACCTTGTCGGGAATCATCAGCCCAAGCCCAACAGTTCAAACTTGTCAAGCTCAGTTCAAGCAACGACGTCACCATTCCCGCCTGTTCGGACCAGGGTCGCGGGAGACTGGGCCACGGGCTTCCAATTTTCCATTTCCAAATTCCCTTCCCACCCGTGTGGAAACACAAGCAAATCCTAGTGCCAAGTGCGCGCCGGGTAGAGCCGCGGCGAATGGCTGAGAGCCAAAGAATCGCAGGAAAAAAAACATTGATCCAAATTAGCAAGAAAAGCACTCACGCCCAACTGTGGAGATTTGGCGGCTCGTCTCTGCCCGTCGTTGGCGCCCCGCCACCTTTTGGGGAGTCGGGTCAGCCTCTCGACGGGATTGTGAAACACGCGCTGAAACTCTACAGCACAACCAGCGTTGTTTTTTTCTTCTTCGGTGTACAACAAACCTTTTTCACATTTTATCCTGGATCTCGCCACCGTGGGGGGAATTGACAGCTCAACATTCACCGTTGGACAGCAGAACCTGGTCAAAAAACTTGCCAGCGAACGATGAAAATTTTCAACATTCTCCAGCCTCGCCCAGTCCAACGAAACTGGTGACAACCTCTAATGAACTAATGACACACCACGGTCGCAATGACAATGAGCCAAGGTAAAAAGTTGAATATTTGGGGGCTTATAAGAGCCTGAGCAGGGGGTACAAAGTGCGCAGAGCCATATACACATACGCCTCTCCCAACTTCTTGCGAAATTTGCTTGATTACGACTGCTACCACCACCATAAACTGCTACCATTTGCCTACCACATTTTTTTTCTCTTGCTTTACGGTCAGTCTTTCTGCCCAACAAATTCCTCTTAGGGCCTTCATTGGGTATCAACCGCAAAGGACCTGACGATAATTTCCCGTCTTCGCCTCCCGACGCCCGTTGAGACGAATATGAAGATGAAAAAAAAAAGTCTCATCGGTTAGAGAAGATGATCTGCAAAATCCAGCGACGGTTCTTAAAACCCCGTATATGGTTGTGAACTTCCTTCTCTTCAAGGCCAAGGCTGGTGGCCCCGGACTGTTGGTGCGCGGTAAAATATGGACAAGAAGAGACAAGAACAGCAACATGGGGGAGGCAAAAAAGGCGTCCGTCCGGGGGGCGTATGCGGATGCTCCGTTGCGAACTGCCAGCTCACACCGGCCCCAGTTTTGGCATTGAGGCCCAATCGTCGCCGTTTGCCGTCATGCAGGCTGGACGTGCCATCGGCTGTTGATAGGACAGGCTGATGCCTTAGCTCCCCCTCCTCTCGTGCTTCTGCTCCTCCGAGTCATGCCTCTAGAAATATCTCGGGTCAAAGTCTTCTCGTCTTCTCGTCCCAGCCTCTCTGCCTGCCTGCTCAGCCGATGACTCGAAATGCCTCCATCGCTTGCAAAAAGCTCATGCATGATCGACCGGCTGGTGCACGCCCCCCCTCCGTCCACAGTTTGTGAGGCTTCCGAGTCCACACTGCTACTGCTGCTGCCGGCAGACCCTCTCCTTAACCCTTGTTCTTTCTGCTCGTCCCGCAGCTCACAGCCGCGGCCGAATGCTACGGGATCCTTCTCCTGCTGGGTCAGCACAGCCTGCGGTGCTCATCTTCATCCTCGAGCTTGTTCCTCTGCTTGCATCCTCCGTACTCGTATCTGATGGTCCGGCCCCACCCCCGGGCCCCCGTCTTTTGCCTGTCTCGGCTCCCGGCCTCTTCCCGTATTACTTGACCTCCACACCAACCCCGACCGTCTGCTTGGTGCTTGATGCTTTGGATATTGATAGCATCTCTAGCTTTTACGGCTCATTTATCTTGCTCTAGACTTCTGCTTGTAGTACTGTTTTCTTCAGCTCGTATTCATATCCCCAGTACATGTAGCTATGTAGACTTATGGACGCTTGATAAGGTACAGTAAGGTAGTCAACACCGAACATCAAACCGCTCATATAAAAGAAGTAATCGCATTTCTAAAAAAGAAAAACACCGGCGGTGCGAATCATTCACACATGGAGGACCCTTCTCCGCCAAACTACATATCGACCACCACCTCCGCAAACAAGCCAGGAAACCAAACCCGCAACTATCGCACCGTCCCACCGCGGCTGTCTCGCCAGATTTCTCACGATGTAGCGTGCGATATAATACCGCGCCACCCGTGACACACATCCCAAAATCTCGTGATCAAAAAACCCATCAAATCCGTGTCAAAATCGGTAGACCTCGTCACCTTGATTGGTGGAGGACCCTTCCCCCAGCACACAGCCTGCTCGAACACATTTTCTCATTGTTGGGGCGTGGTGTAGCTTCAACCAAGATTTCCAGCTTTTACATTTTCTCTTGTTTTTTTCTCTCTCTTGTTCGGTGTATGGTGTTACACAGCGAGGCGAATTCCAAGACTTTCTTCGACGACGTGGCCCGGAGTGGCAATAACTTGTTCGACTGGGCACAACTTTACCTACCTGCTTTGTCTTGAATTTTTGTTTTTCTTGTCTCACAGTAAGCGGTTGTGAATGGTTGAAATGGCATAGATGCAGTGTAAAAGGAATGCCGGCCTTGCTGCAGCCACTACGGATTAGACACACACCCTCAACTTCTTCTTGTTCTTCTCCTTCTTCTAGGTTATCGGCGGTAGGATGGTGTATGTGTGTGTTTGTAAACTTGGCTGTTTCAGATGACATATAATTTGATAAGCCTGTCCGTGTATGCCGCCATTTGCGCATATCCACCGCCATACATACTGGGGGCCGAAAGAAGCTCTATGAGCGACCGTCCTGATGTTCGGTCGTGCATCTAAGAATACACATTTGAGCTTATATACGCATGTTGGAAGCAGGTAAGCTGCTGCTTGCTTCTTGTCAGACGTACATGTAGCCAGTCGGACATGCGTACAGGATGGAAAAGTGATGCTATGGGGCATATCTGCATGCAGTCACTCTTATCGTATGCCGTCAATTTATTCCAAAGACGGCAGCAAGTCGGTGTATGTCGACGAATTTGATGTGAGTAGCTCGTTTATCACCGAAAGGACGTCAGACTCTGATAGATTATGGAGTACATTTGATCCGCATTACTTCCGTCTCATAGATTCAAGCGTATTGGCTCAAAGATACCGAGCATCATCTCGTTGGCCCGTCAAAACTGTGGCATTCAAACATACTCGTATTTTTGTTGTTGTCAAAGGCATCAAATTCTAGAGACATATTTAGTCCAATCACTGACGCGAGGGCGAAGGATCATGATCACATGCAGATGAGAGCAAACGAGGCGTTTCAATGCCCTGCAAACTTGAATACATGTGGAATAGTATAAAACCCTTGTGAATGCATATTGGTCGTATCCTATATACGATCTATCTGCTGAAGCGAACCAAAGCAAAAAGCTGATTGATGGCAAAGCTTCCAGATGCTGTAAGAGATGCAGTTGATACATACATTACATATCTCAGTCCAGCACCTAACCAACCAGGACAGCTCTTGACCGCCTTTTTGTGCGCGTTCGGTTCCATAATAATTATATAAATCCTGCAATTGTCATGTCCGTTGATGCGCTGCAGATGCATCCAGCCTCTCTCCCTTGAGAAATTTGATGCGTTGGGGACGAGACGCGGTTGGATCCTTGGCTGTGATGCGGTGGCTGTAAAAGAATGGGAGAGGCGGGTTGCTTATCACCGGCATGAGCAAACTGCATCGCTGATGACTTTTCTGTCTGTCTGGAAGCATTCAGGTTGGACGTCAGCATGGCGATGGGATACATGTACAAGGTGCAGAGCATTCAAGTGCAGGTGCTCATATGCAGACAAGCGCCCGTAGCCTATGTTGATAGCATGCATCCACAGGCACTCATTTCTCTCCGTCTTTTCGTTGCATAGGATCTTCAGTAAACAGGATAGGGTTTTTTTTAATTTGGTTTTTAATTTAATTTATTTGTGAATATGCTAGCGATAAATATCCAATCCGAAACTCCCTGTTCGTAACGAGTTGCTTGGAGACGGTGCTACTCGGGAAGCACGCTCCGGGTATCATTATCCTCCGAGATTTTATCCAATGTTGAAAGAGACGTTGATCATAAAGTATCAATACGGCTATTTTTTTCTTTTTCTCAATTTTTTTTAGCCAAGATGGGCCAGTTTCGTCAATTCTCATGATGAGGGGTCCACGGCAATCTCTAGGTCCGACACGACCGGCCTGTGGTCCGACACGCGGATCTGGTCGTCATAGACATTCTCCAGCACGCTAAACGTCTTGACGACTGCGGTGCGAGGCTCCTGAATAAACAAAAAGTCGATGCGCTGCGGCCACTCGTTGGGCTCGCCAAAGCTGGTGTAAGTCAGGCTGTTGCCGTGGTGCTTGTCCGCAGGCAGCAGATCCGATAGGTCGGACATGCCAGACCCCGGCGCCGTCATGAGGCGGTAGGCCACGTCATCGGGCGTGCTGTTGAAGTCGCCGCCGATGAGCACCGCCGCGATGTCGTTGCCCTGGCTCCAGTCGCGGGCGTACTGCATCAGCTGCTCGGCGCTATGCTTGCGCGCCTTTGCGTACTTGTAGTCAAAGTGCGTGCTCATGACGACGACCCGGGTGCCGGTGACCTTGTGCGAGAATTCGCCCATGGTGACGACGCGCTTGTGAGGGGCGCCCCAGCCAAACGACGGCTTCTCGGGGGTTGTGCTCAGCCACCTCGTCTGGGAGCGCTCGAGGAACCAGACGTCGGACCGGTAGAAGACGGGGGAGAACTCGCCCTTTTTCTTGCCGTCCTCGCGGCCCCGGCCAATGTACGCCCATCTGGGGCCTAGGCCGGCCTGGATGTCCTCGAGCTGGTTGTAAAGAGCCTCCTGGAGACAGAGAAAGGCGTTTTCTTGGCCGGCAGTGATGAAGTTGATTTCGTTGACGAGCCTGGGTCCTCTCTCGTCCCACAGCTTCTCGCCCTTGACCGGACTTGAGGTAGCGTATCGGATGTTAAACGTCACCATCCTCAGCGGAATGGTAGGGCTTAGGTTAGTCACATCCATCCTGGTAGGCTCGTAATCCAGATCCTGCGCCTTGTTGCTGAACTCGAGGCCGCTGTCCCGGCGAGCAGCTGCGTCAAACCAAGCCTCGAAAGAATCGCCCTGCAAGAAGAAGAGCGTGGTGCTCCAAGTGACGAGAGCGCAAAGCAGCACG
This sequence comes from Trichoderma sp. IMV 00454, assembly GCA_001931985.1. Lineage (NCBI taxonomy): Eukaryota > Fungi > Ascomycota > Sordariomycetes > Hypocreales > Hypocreaceae > Trichoderma > Trichoderma sp. IMV 00454. The sequence goes on along the minus strand of MSJK01000189.1, from coordinate 353,010 downwards.
AAGCCAACGAGGGCAGAGCGAAGCATCTTGGACGACAGCACTGCTCGAGGGCAGAATTTCAATCTCGAGGTCACCATAAACCTTGAGGCAGGCAAAGAAATTTTGCACCGCCTGGGGCGAGCCTCTTTTTTAAAGCTCTTGTACCGATTTCTCTCTTGCCGTTGCCCTCAACGGATCCGGAAGTTGGGCGATCAATCGGAATTGACTTGTTTGTCACGTGGGGCGAGCTCTTTGAATGTGCGGAATACGCGGAGCAACAAAGGCCGAAAAGGGCAGTCGATGAAGCGAGCGGGCGAGTCACCGGAATTAAGTGAGGAGAACCTCCGCAATTGAGTCAATGACGAGGAATGAAGCTGAGAGGAACTGAGCGCTACGATGCACTTTGAGGATATATCGATAATCAAGAAAGAGAGAGAGAGAGAGATAGAAATGACGGTCAAATGCGGGCTGGTTACTTAAGGTGGAAGTCGGTTGGGTTTATAATCCGGAGATCCGGAGGGTTGTTTTGGCTTTATGTAATGCGCCGCCGCTGACTTGATGCTGCAGACATGCACGATAGCACAATCCCGTGCGGGCCGAAGAAAAACAGGCCACAAGGCCGTCTCTCTTGGCGCCGAAAGCCTTGCAGATTTGGCGACTAGGACTGCGACAGCGACTACGTAGGACGCAAGGATGATATGCTAAGCCCTTGATTCCAGCCAGTCTGGAGATGCCCTTATCGGAGCTTAAGACAGCGAACACCCGATAGGCTATACTTAAGCACTGGGGTAAGGAAACGTGGGTACGCGTATGGCGTATGTACGATACGACCGACCAGCCAGCGATGCCTATGTCGATTCTTACAGGGCCACATCGTTCTCGTTTGCGCGTGCCAAGATGCTAATAGGCTGCGATTCTCCTCTACGGCACGCCTCAAGCCGAGACACACAGGGGATGCACGTGAAGGGAGAGGATGAATGATGTAAGCGGGCAGGAATCCATGGGCTGTGGTGGTTGTACAAACGGTGATGGAATGCAGATGTAAATGTGAATGGAAGTATTACGATGTGGTATGTTCGGTGCAGTAATACAGCGAATGCGACAAGTGACGCTCGGTCTGGATGATGGACAAAGCGACATCGTAGGTAGACACGCAATTGCCGCGCAAGCCCCAATTTACTGAAAAAGAAGCAACGTACTCGTATCCATTCACTGCTCAGACAGGAAAATTCCACGAGACTCCAAGCAAAAAGAGATGAGAAGAAAAAGCTTTGACAGCTGCTTGCCGCATGCAATCTAGTGCATCAGACGAGATTCCGTCCCAGTATATATCCTGCACAGCTACCAGAGCAATGCGATACAAGACCAGAAAAAAAAAGTCGGGACACGGAGATTTTCAAGCTCAACTGCGACTCAGCGGCAGCCGAAAAGGCCGACATGGCGTCATTGGCCCAGGAAAAAGCTGGAGCAAGTTCGGAATTGGGAGCACCGCAGCAAGCGCGGGAAATCGAGCAGGGGTCTGAGCTCCATGGAGAAAAGAGAGCGAGAGGGGAAAAGATGAATAAGAGCCCATGAGGGAATCAAACGAGGGCATCAGGTGCTTAGGTCACGACTTGGGCTTGGCGGGCAGGGATACGGAGCCAGAGACATCGTCTGCCGGGATTTTAGTCTCGATACAATAAGAGGAGAAAATGCAGCAAGGGACCTGGAGGTTGCATGTTTCCTGCTCGATATATTAATTCTGGTCGCCCGAGAGCTGCCAGGTTTTTTCAATATATGAGATGTCTAGTAGTCTAGTAGTCTGATCACGACGACTCATGGCTCGACTGGTGTATTTTTTTTTTCTGGTCATGCTTCCCCATGTTATGCGTTCGCCAGGATGCCAGAAACCGCTCAAACAGAAGAGTGTGGTCTTTGTCGCCCTGTTTCTATGACGCGTAGAGGACCTTTTTTTGAGTGAATTTCTCATGCTGGTCCCTGTCACGCTTTGCTGCTGCGAGCACGGCCTGGAATCACGTATCAGGAACAGAGGGTCTCATGAGAATCAAATTCTTCAATCCTCTCGGAGGGGGTTCTCAGCCATTATAGACGGAAACACTGACAAGACGCAAAGAAGCCGGGCAACCGTTCTATATTGGGATGTGGCACATCTTTTTTTCCAATCTTCTCGAATCAACATTCCATTTTTCCCATAGCTCCAGCACAGGAAACTGGCTTTTTTACGCCTCTCCGTTGCCCGCACTAACTAACTTGCTCGTGAAAGCTGAGCTGACCTGGCCGGGGCGCCAATAATGGAAACGAACAAAGTCCATCGAGCGCCATCGTGCTCAGCTCGACGGCCGCATTCGTCGCCCTGGGGAGGCTTGGAGCAAATCAGCAGACGCAGACGATCCGGCCCACCATAGCTGAGGAGAGCATAGTTTGGCACTGGCGGTGTCTTAGAATCCTAGAGTCTTGTTAGAGTCAATCCGTGTGTCCGGAAATGGCAAGTCTGTGGCTAACGGGACGGCATCTTGAATTACATGTGCCCTCTTCGTATACACGTACTCTCGTACAGTTGCTGGATAGGGTATCCTGACAGATACAGTAACTTCATATCCAGTATGACGACGATGACGAGCCCAGCCGAAGCTCCCGCGCCGCGCCGTAGCCTAGCTTTTGCGGCGTTCCATTTTTATCCTTTGCCCAGCCGTTTTTTGTTGCTAGTACGAGTAAACTGCTATCCAAAAATGGAGAGCCCTTGATCGACGAGGCCAAACTGCAAACGCTTGCCCGTCCTGTCCTTTTTTAGGCGCCACGCGCGGGCAAGCATCCATCATGCAAGGAACCATGCAGTGATCGTTTGCATTCCAGCATGCATCGTTCAAGGAACAAGGAACTCGATCGATGCAAATCATGCAGATGGGAAATTCCACGCTGCTTAAGGTGGGCGTGACCTGGGTTTCAAACCCACCAGATGGCGGGGACAGAGCAAGACGAGATAGCATCATCCTCATCCTATTCACCTTACTCGCCCCAGCAGACGAGTCATCTGGTATCCCTTCTGGTTCGAGATGGTGTGCCCTAGTCTCAGCTTACGAGAACTGCAGAGCAAGCTCCAAAGAGAGGCTCCGAGAATCGAACCCTTGCAGCTTTTCGTTAGTCTCTCTCCCCGCGTCTTTGTTTCTCAGTCATTCGGGTGTGGGCTCTGAACACGGGCCGCTCATTCGCCGCCTTCTAACCACCATCCTGGAATGCTCATGGACACACCATGGCTTGCGACTATTTGCCCATGGCGGGAAATGCCTGATGCGGCAGATATTGGCTCTCTCCTCTATCTCGCGCTCACACCACAAGGCGAGCCTACTGCACGCCCATTTTCAGCCCTCTCTCAATATATTGTCTTCTCATGACTTGGCCCGGGCGAAAGAGCAAGAGCCTCTTGCAATAAACGGCTTTTGTGAGAAATGATACACAACGGCTCTCGGCTGTCACACTTCGGTGGACCCAGCCCCAGACGCCTCTCCCATAGGCCTCCTTCACGTGGGCGCAGCTCTCTCATCTACCGCTTGCTGATGACCATCAAAGCACCTCACAAGGCCAAGCCGGAGCCGTGCGCCCCCCCTTGTCTCTGCCCATCACGGGCTGCATTGGTGACGTTTTAGAACCGCACCAGCTCTTGGCTATCGAGCCCGTTTATTGTCTCTTGCGGCAGAGAAAGAGGGGGGGGGGGTGGTACTGGTAGGGGCGTTGCATTGAATTTCTGTCTTGTCCTTGTCCAGTCGGCATACCCGCTGCCTGCATATATATCTGCGGCTTATCTCGCTGCCTCGCCCAGGCTCACTTGACTGGCCACATTTACCTACATACCCTTGGGCTTCTTTTGATATTCTGGACCAGCTTCTCTGGTCCTCCGTGCAGGAAACCCTTTTTTTCAGCGGCTATTCAGCCTTTTACCGTCGGAGGTGCCGCCAACCCACAGGCCTTCTTTGTTCCCTCTCTTCACTCTTTCTCCTTACTCGTGAACCTTCAGCAGAGGGAACTATTCGTTTACGCTCAGAGATTGGACCTGTCATAATTTCTCTCCCCCGTCTGAGTCATCCAATAAGGTGGCGTTTTGAAGGCATCAGCAAAAAGAGTCCTATCTACCTAGACTTAGTGCTAATCTGCCTGCCTTGCCTTGCCTTGCCTTGCATCCTACTTAAACCCCTGCCATCCACCTTCTTTCTGTCTTCCCCAGACAGAAAAGCAACCTCGAGCCAACAATGCCCATGGAATCCGTCTTCTCCTCTCGCCGAGAATCCTGGCCACCTACCCAGCTCCGCTTGACTCCCACCATGTCATTCAAGAAGAGGTCCGTTATCGAGAGCTTTGAGCCTCGGCCGCTTCTCGAGGACATCGATGACAACCCGCTCACCTACTTCCTCACTCCCATCCCAGCAGAGGATGAGGATGACGAGATGGACATGGACGTCGACATGATGGATTTCGACGCCGGCATCGAGGATGCCAGCTCTCCCCGCGAGGCCGTCCGCAGCGTCAGTCCCTCTTCTCTCGAGGGTCTCCGCAAGCCCGACAGTGCTCGTCCGGCCTCGCCAGACTTTGACTCGGACGCCCTCACCACCGACGACGACGACGATGAGGAATACATTCGCTTCTCCCCCACGTCGTCGTCCTTCTCGCTCACCCCGCTGCGAGACCTTGCCGTCGAGGGCCTCCGCTTCCGGGCCAAGAGCCCCGTCTTCGGCCTCACTGCCAACGCGCTGCTCTCGCCCAACTCCGTGCCGGCGCCGGGCCGCAGGGGCAGAGGTCGTACAAACAGCCGCGGGTCGACTCGCCAGCAGACTCGGAGCCTGTCTGTCCGCGCGAGAGATGACCACTTGTGGAGGGAACCCAGTCCCGATGTGTGGTCCATCGAAGAAGAGACTGAAGAGGAGTTGATGAGCGATGCAGGTGTAGACACCAAGGCTGCAAAGCCGAAGAAGAAGGTACGCTTCGTGCTCCCAGATAAGGAGTAATAATACGAGCGTCATGCATATCCATAATCAACCATATTTTCTTTTTGCATTGGGCGGCGTTTAAGGGCGGATCAATTCATTTTTGGGGGTGGTGGTTGAGGGTTTTTGATTTCATCATTTGGTTCGTGTTATCTGGTATAGCATTTCAAGGCGTTTGGGGCGGCTGGAGTGGTTTCACGCATTTATGATACGTAGCAGCTTCTACGTCTGCAGTTTTTGGTTTTGTTTCTGGGCCGTCGCAAGCTGGGACTTTCGGTGGGGAGGAGGCATAATAAAGGACAGGACGGACGGTGTGCATTTGGTTATTTGTTTGCCTGTTTGTTTGCTTATTGCAATTATACCAACTGGGGAGGGCATCTGTTGGAGTTGGAGGCAACTTTTGATTGACAACAGTACTGTTTGGTACTACTACATATCCTTACTATTTATCATTGAATTGACTCTTCACTTTCATCTACTTTTGAATCAAATACAGTGAAAACAAAAAGAAGCTCTCAGAGGTTTACACAGGTAGGTAGACGGCAGAACAGTGAAAGGGCAAAAAAACAAATCTCCGATACTGGGAATCGAACCCAGGGCTGCTCGGTGCTTCAACCAGAAGTTGAGAGCGAGCGATGTTAGCCACTACACCATATCGGATATGGATGCTTGATGCTATTGTTGGCAGACAATTCCATCCATCAAGCTCCCTCACCGCGAACCTTATCGCCACAATGGAAACATCACTTTCAAAAGCGCTGATCTCCATCCGTAGGGCAGCCGATAAGCGCCTAGCACCCACGACTTGCATATGGATGGACATGACTTGCAGAGCCTAAGATTGGACATGACTTGCAGAGGCTAAGATTGCCCAGAAATCGCATTCCCTTGGCGTGACCTGTCATTTGGGAATTGAATCGCACACTTTGCGCCATTATTGGTTGCGGGTGGTGCTGGTTGTGGAGCTAGTGGGTGAGCGTTGATCAGCTGGACCGGGACAAGAATGGAGGCAATGGCCATGGCGAGCTGAGCGGGTGAGACGCGTGTATGGGCTAGAGGAGGAGGCTGTGAGGGCGGTAATGATGGTGAGAGAGAGAGAGAGGATTCGGGGGTTCCGGTGAGAAGTGATGGGGAGATACGTTTATTTGTTTGAAGAGGGGGAGCTGAGAGGGAGCTGAAGATGTTGTGTGTAGGTTGCATGAATAGTTCTTTGTTGAACAAGTATGGAGTAGATATGAGTGCTGGATAAGACGGAGATGTTGAAGCACGTTGAGACAATGAGTGGGGAAACAAAGAGAGCGTCCGGAGTTGGTGGAGAGTCCGATGCCACCTTGTGACTCGCTCGAGATAATGGCCATCGTGTGTAAGTGGGAAAATGACGGCATGATAAATGGGGTGCTCCAATTTGTCAAAACGAGGGCCGAGTCTCTTTGGGACAGTAGGTGAGAAGAACGTGGGTATGATTTCTGATATGTGAGCGAGCTATAAGCAAATACCTAGTAGAAGGAATTGTTTATGCCCGTTGATGGCGGTGGAGGGCATGCATGTCGTTGTTTTGTCAGTTGACGGCTTGGTGTAGGTGAGATGGTGTGTAAGTTGAAATCCATCGGCGATGAGTTACGTACGATATCGATCCGGCCAACACGTGTTGCAGCCCGCAAAGTACATGTAAGCATACAATAATAGAACTGACAGGGCTCATGATTACTTGAACAAGCAAAAGGCATAGAAACATTTGAAAATATCAAATCCATTGTATTGTAGGGTAGATCGAATAGTTGTAGATATCATGCAGGTGCAGCCGATACAAGCGCTGGCGATCAGCAAAAGCAAACAAGACGATAATCGATAATCTAGAGATCTGGATGCGAAAATCGATGAGCCCGATGCGGTGTCACGATCCTGGTGATCGCCCCTGCTAGGACAATTTCATCTTCACTCAAGCACAGAGGAAGAAAACAACAACAAATCAAGGCAGAGATCCGGCCCATGGATCCATCATCAGCCACAGCAAGGTAGAAGAGCCAGCCACCAGCCCGTCTGGGGCTAGCTGCAACACGATACCGTGGAACTAGCACAACCAAGTAAGATTGATGAAGCAAGTTTTCTTCATGGTGATACTAACCTGACTAGAACGATAATAAGGTCCGTCTCTGATTGGCCGCGGCCCGGGCCTTGAGTGGCTTTTCAGTGACGCTCGAGCTGTTCCAAATTGCACTGCATTGTTTACATACGTTTACAGCGGTTTTGGAGGCGACCCCGCTGGTTACTGCGGCACCCAGCACAAGCACAGCGCAGCAGCTTCAAAGCTTTGATCCATGACCATCCATGCTGCAGCGCCACAAGGCATAAGCGGGATCCGGAGCCTGTAATCAAATCCATCGCAGCGGGCAAGTCAGTCAATCGAAACCCTCGACGTTTGCACTGTACTGTAACACGCATCATTCCCGTCATCATACACTACCGATACCACCTACGAAGACGTCACCAGTTTCGTCCGCTGTCGCTCGTTTTGCCCTATCTTACAGCTACTCTCCTTAATCTGCCGTTTCAAGATCCTCCAGCTCGACTCAGAACCACCAACCCCGTTTGACCACCAGCTCGCGCCATTTCGCTCTTTCTCTCCTTCTTCTTCTGGAGGCCTTTACAAACACGATAGCGTCTGCAGCCGTTTGCGGTGGCCGTATTTTGTTGTTGGTAGCGAGCAAGGATCTGGGCGGCTGGTCTGGGAGCTTCGAGCTCTGTCATGTGCAACGGCCAACGCGACACTGCGAGCAAACACCTTCGAATCCTCGATGCGAACAGCATGCTGCTCAGATGAGGTGAGTAGCACAACAGAAAGTCCACGTTCTGCTTTGTTTGGCTTGCCCCTCGTCTCCGCGACCGGCTACCTGGGACGGGAGCAATTGCGAATAAGCTCGAGCATCTTGGGCAGCTTGGGCCGCTCTGCTTCCGCGCGCCATAGCCTCCACGCATTGTGGTGAATTGTTTTCTCGAAGCGTGTACTACGTCTCTTTGTTCTTGCCTCGGTGGCGGCATTCGGGCTAATAGTGCGATGCGTAGCAGCTCAAAAGACAATGACCACGTCCAAAAGTTCCAAAAGTTCCTCTGGCGATAGCACCGCGCAAGCCAACTCAACGACTCCGACCAAGAATCCCGACACCACCAAAGATGAGACCGCGGCGGACGACAAAAACACTCCCGCAGAGGCCCCCAAGCCTGCGGCGACGGGAAACCGCCCGCGGGCCAACACCACCAAGAAGCCAGAGCCCCCTACTCTGCTCCATGACTTTCTTCTAGGGCGGCCCTCCCCGGCGAGGCTAGAGGCGGAGCGCAAGCGGCGGCAAAGCATGGATACCAGTAAGGCTGAGCTTCGCCATGAGATGAGACAGAACATGGTGCGCAAATTGCAGCCGCCAAGTGGTGTAAAGGACAGGGTGAATAAATGGCAAAAGGCCAATGCGGCTGCCATGGCGGATGCCGATCCGGATGATGCTGCCACGGAGCCGACTGATGTTGCCTTTGCTGGAGAAGAGTTGGAAGACGTAACAGAGGAGGACCGGGTGCGCATCAAGATGAGGCAGAAGAGGAGACCGCCCAAAAAGGCCATTGTGCACAACGGCAATGCGGAGGCCGAGAAAGAGGAAAAGGAGCCTATACCTCCGCCCAAGAAGAGGATCGTGAGCGACGACAATTGGGTCAAGCCCAAAGTCCGAAAGGCGTCTGTTCGAAAGGTCTCGCCTCGCCCGAGAAAAGCGAGCAATCCCACCCCGGCGGCCCCCCGCATTCCTAATGGCTTTGCCTTCCGATCGGTACCTAATCCGACTTTTCAGAGCAAGGTTAAGGCGTGGGCTGAAAAGGTCGTGACTCCACCGCCGAAAAGCCTTAAAGGGTCTTTGTCCTCGGATCTTTCTGGTTCTGAGGATGAGTATGAGGATGTTAGCGACCAGGAGGAGACGGCAACCGAAGTCACTGCGAGAAAGCCTCTCAAGCCCAGCACGGATGACAATGATGGTATACGCGTCCGGCCAGTACGGAAAAAGGAGCCTGAAGACGATGGTATTCGGGTTGCGCCTATGAAGGCACCAAGTGCGGCTAAAAAGGAGCCCGAAGACGATGGCATCCGCGTTGCACCTATGAAGGCCTCACCAGCTACGGCTAAAAAGGAGAAGGAACCCGAAGGCGATGGTATCCGTGTTACACCTATGAAACCCTCACCAGCTACGGCTCAGGACGATGGCATCAGAGTGAAGCCACAGGACGATGGCATCAGAGTGAAGCCACAGGACGATGGCATCAGAGTGAAGCCACAGGACGATGGCATTAGAGTGAAGCCAATGGCTGACTCCAGATCAGAACCAGGAACCCCAAGGCCGACACGACAGCGGAGCAAAACTCTTGGTACTGCCCACAAAAACCCCACGATTCAAGACTTGATAAAGGCCGTTGAGGAGGCGACTCAATTATCAATGTCAGACGACGCAGGCTCCTATGTCGATGCCCAACGGCAGAAACCTCGTTCAGGGGGCGTAAAAAGAAGTGGAACGAAGCATACCAAAACCAGAGCCAAGTCGGCAGACGTCGGCTCCCGCGCCAAACACCCTCCTCATATTCCAGACTCGGATCTGGGCACATCACTGTCAAACAAGTCTCTGGCTGACATCCCAGGAGATATCCCATTTGGACATTCCGCCTTTAGTGAGCTGGATTTGCCTCTGCGGGGTCCTCCTAAGAGTAAACCGAAGCAACAACAAAAGCGTACAAAGCTTGACCGGGCAACGAGCCTCAAGGCCATGCCGAATGTACTAAAGAAGGTGGTGGAGGAGGGCAAGAAGATTATACATGATCTCAATGAGGCTCCCAGGCATGCTGTGCCCAACAACCCCCCCAGCATCGAGAAGTGGCTCAACAACACCGTCGAGCCTTATGATAAGAATAAAAGGCCACATTCACCCACGTCCACGCTATCTGATGAGGACGACAGCGAAGATGACGATGATACCATTGGAGAGGCTGCGCCTAGAGAGAGGACACCAAAAGCGACAACACCAAAGGCAACAACACCGAAGGCAACAACACCGAAGGCCACAACGCCAAAGGAGACGACGCCAAGAAGAGCTGCACCAAAAGAGGCTAAATTAAAAGAGACGGTACAAAGAGACACTGCACCCAGAGAAGCTATGACCAAGGAGAGCACGCACAAAAGAAAGCCATCGGCAGAGACAAAGAGCTCAATGGTTTCTGAGTCTCGTGTCGTCTCCAATGTCACCTCCGACGTCACGTCTTACCTGACAAGCACAACGCGATCGGATGAGACAGCTCAGAGCGCATCTGATGCCACAGGTTCAACCCCAAAAACAGAGTCAAAGTCCAAGGAAACTCTCAGAAAGAAAACGTCATCCTCTTCAAGTCTGAAGAGGAGAAGCGCAACCAGAGACTCTTTGCATTCCAAATCAGGTAGTAAAAGACGACCATTCTTCGGCGCCCTGAAAGAAGCCTTTCAAGGAGAGTCTGCAGGGCTCACAAAACCCATAAAGAGCTACCAGAGCCATGAAGAGCGTCGACTTGAATCAGATGATGACGATCTAACAGACAGTGAAACGGGATCGGAGACGGAAACAGAAACAGAAACAGAGCGTGAAGCCGATTCACAGTACATGCAGTCCAATTCTGAATTGAGCAGTCAATTGAGCAGCTGGGTCACGACAGACACTCGCTCAAGCACTGACCGAGACTCATCGGTACACAGCTCATCAAGAGGGGTACCACATATTGCCGGACCACGTCTCCGCCCCCCTACAAACGGTCATCATGAGCTTTCGACAATTCTCTCCGAGGGCTCTAGTATTAGTCATTCGGAGTCTGAGTCGGATGTGAGCCACTCTACTCTCACTCGCTCAACGACGGCCACAAAATCGAGTGACCCAAAAATCCCACAACGACAGGGTTCAGGGCTGAAAAGGAGGCTGACAAAACACTCTGACCTGGTTTCCGTCCTCTCACTGCCGGACGACACAAATGTTCCCAAAGGAATGATGAATAGCAGATCAAGGCCGAGTCTGCGGAAAGCACGTGGCGGATCTAACGTGACTGCTGAGGAGTTGCTAAAGGAGTTTGCCGACGATGAACACTTGTACCAAAGCGAGCTCAAAACATTGGTCGATGGCGTTGTACCCGTGCTTCTCTCTCATGTAGTGAGCGACCCTACTGCCTCTTCCGACTTCGTCGGGACTGCTTCTCCAAAGATCAAGGTCGATATTACATCCAAGTCGGTCGTCAACATGGGAGTTGCCCTCGAGAAGCTCAAGAGCGCACATGCCAAGGCTCCCTTGACAGATATCCGCCGAATGGCCAACTGGGCCCATGGTGTTGTCCCACTTTACAACAACTACCTGAGTGTCTGGAGACTAGGCTTCCAGGACCTGATAGTCAACCTCGCGCCGCGACGTGGTACCCCTGACGAAGACGACTCTCTCCTCGATTCATTGCCAAGGAACGCTAATGGCGATCTCATCAACGCCCAGGGAGAGCGGGTGGCCGTCGCCTATCTTCTGAAGCGGCCACTATTTCGCATAAAGCAGATGGCCCGTTTGATTGTCTGCGTTGACCAAATGTTCACATCGCCTGATACCAATCAGCTAGTCAAAGATTTCGAAGCCTTGCAGGAAAAGGCTCGTCAGCGCCACAGAGAGGAAGTTGCGAGAATCATTGACGAAGAAGCCGCCAATACGGATACTACTAGAGCCCGAGACCTCAGAACGCTCGGCCCGACCAAGTCCATCAATATCGGTCTCACTCGACAAGTTAGTGCCAAGGACATCTTTTCGCTTGACCTTGCCCACTCCAATGGGCAGAGGCTGGAGTGTCAGGTGGAGCTGGTTCACCGAGACAACCAAAGCCGCCCTGAAGACAGAGGAGATCTTCTCATCCGGGAAGTGGGAGATGGTCGACGATCATATCTTCTCTTTCCGCCCATCTCCATGTCTCTCGTCTCTGCCCGTTCAGGAGATGGAAAGTTGGACATGGTGGTCATGGTCCGTGGAAATCACAATGGGAAGCCATGGCATGAGCTGCTCAATCTCTGGGCCGATGAAGAAGAGCAAATTTTGGACTGGCTCGATATCCTGCCGTCTTCTCCCGTCCCGCCGAGGGAGCCTGAACCGAGTGTCCTTGACGAGTCTGAGCTGGGATCAGATTCTCCTAGATTACCTGATGTTCCCGTGGGAGTTCAGAGCATGGTGAGCGCGGCGTCTCGAAACACCGACGGAGACGACTCTGACAGCAGTCTTTCGGCTCCACCGACTCCTACACGAGCTGCTCCTGGACCTCCCGGCAGAGAAAAGAGCAAGTCTCAGTCTTCAAAGCAGATCCCTACGATATACCACAATGACACGCCACCGCCACGACCGCCAGTTCACCGAACCCTTAGCCCCACGCCTCAGCAGTCACCAAAGTCTCAATCACTGCTTCAACCACCGGTTGATATGCACGCCGTAAGGCGAAGAGGCTCTTCTCCTCTCAAACACGAGTACCTGCCTTCCGAGGTTTCCTCTGCCTCGGGCCTGTCTTCTTCTGCAGTGTCTTCGATAATAGAAGAAGGAGAGTCCTCAGAATCAGAATCAGAGGGAGAAGATGTGTCTGGAAGTGAGAGCGAGTCTGAGTCATCCGATGAGGAGATGGAGAGCATCGACATTCCCCAGACTGAGCTTGGCTATAGCATCAGGGACGAAGGCCAGAGGAGAGGCTCTTATGCACCTTCGTATGCTCCGTCATATGCGCCCGCGTCCGAAGTCAGCTTGACGCCATCCAACTCTGCCTCCCAAGCCGGTCTCCATGGACGGAAGCCATCGGAGGAAGACGGTAGCCTTGCGAGATCAGGACGATGTCTCGCAACCATCTCCAGGTGGTCTGACAAGGGCGCGTGGAAGGATGTGCACCCTGATCACGTTTCAATCGTTGTTTCAGATGGTCTTATTGAGGCGTTTGCTTTCCGAGACAGCAACTACACTCAGCTTGACGATAAGCCCATTGTCGCATTGGATCTTACGCCGATGGTCTTGATTCGACAGAGCACTGCGGTCGACCTCGAAATCAGATCATCAATGCAGCCTCACAGCAAGTTGGCGCCAGTCTACCAGGGCGGCAACTTTCGCTTCCGGTGCTTGAATGGCCCTGACTGCTATACTCTCTACACGGCTGTCCACCACGCTCGCCTCAACAACCAGAAGTTTATCCAGCTGGAGAATGAGGCCCGTTTCAGGAGCTTTGGTGAGCGACCTGCTCCGGCTGATGACGGAGACAAGAGCAGCCGGGCTCGCAGCTGGTTTGGCAGAAAGAACAGCTACCGCAGCTCGGTGAGGGCACCGCAGTCACAACAATTTGATGGCGCCAGCACTACACCCTCGTCGAACCTGTCTGCCTCCAGTTTCCTTAAGAAGCTCACTCTGGTTGGAAACCTGTCTTTCAACCTGGCCCGTTCATCTGTTGACAAGCAGCGTGGTGGCCGAGGTGGAAGCGGCCACAACAGCCTGTATACATCGGGCTCTTCTTCAGGATATGGCTCACCTCGATCACCATCTGTTAGCGTGGATAACGGCGGCGAGACGCCTGTAAATCTTGGCACCGAGAACATTCGCATCCGGCTCCATCTTCTTGTTTCGCCTGCCAAGTGGGAAGACTACGGTAACTGCAGTCTACAAATTCGTCGACCGCCTCCGGGCTGGCGCCAGGCCCTTCGAGCAGACCACGGCCTAGAGAAACGCGTCACAGTTACGACGATACCCAAGAAGAGCTCTGAGAAGCCAATCATTGTACTGGATGCTGTTCTGGGAAGTGGATGTTTCACTCCCATGGGCAGTAGAGGTATCGTGTGTGGTGTCTGGGAAGAAGTCAAGAACGGCGACGGTATTGTCGGCGGCGTTCCGGCGAATGGAGCCACGGGAGGAAACATCAAGAAGTGGTGCTTCCAATTCGCCAGTGTTACGGAAGCTGGTTGGGTTTTGCGGCTGGTGCACCAAGAGGTTGTTACCAACTGAACGACTTGAGGATTCTTGAGCGGCAAAAGCCTTGAGATTTCAGCTTTGAGATTTCAGCTTTGAGATTTCGGCTTGGAGATTTCGGCATTGAGATTTCAGCTTCGAGATTTCAGCTTCGAGATTTCGGCATTGAGATTTCAGCTTCGAGATTTCAGCTTCGAGATTTCAGCTTCGAGATTTCAGCTTCGAGATTTCAGATTTATTTTTACGGGTCGTTCACTTTTACCCCCCATTTTCTTTATTATTTATCTCATTAGAAACACACATACCACATGCCTTTGTATTAGTTATTTGTATCACACCGTGGCTACATTATATCCCCCCCTTGTTTCGCCACACAGCGAGGAGTTTGATATCTGTACATGCGAAGAAACATTTTGTATTTAGAGAAGGGGAGGAAGTATAAAGCATGGGCAGCGGGATAGCGGATCATTGAGGAGATATATTTCTTTTTTTCAAGATGCTCCCAAGTTAGTTTGATAGGTAGCGAGGAAGCGCATCAAGCGTAAGGGGGATTGGCTTAAATAAGGTTAAAATTATGCTATAAGACAGAAGATGTTTATAGTATGGGATGTTTGTCTGAACTGTGCATTATACTTGGGAGGTCACAACGTAAGAGGTTTGGCGTGGTGTAGTCATTATATTTATGTTCACGACGGGGTTGGGAGTAAGAACGATGTATGCTATGAAGTGCAGCTATCTAACACAAGCCACGAGATATTTACTTTACCATAGATAGTTGTAGGAGGTTATGTGCCATACCAGTGCTATTCAGTGAAGTTTGGGAGATTCTTGTATGGGAGGAAGCAATCATGCTTGATACTCGAGTTCATTCATTGTCATGGTCCATACCAGGTGCCCTCTCTCTGTTGTATAGGTATACAAGGTAGTTAACAAACAGACAAACAAACCTTGTATAGGTACTCTGATGTACTCTGATGTACTTCCAAGTCCCCTTACGACCTACAAGTTAGCCACCCCCCATTGAAAGTCCTCAGACGGATGTTTCATGTAAACCCCAGTGGCAAGCACGTCTATAAGCGCCGGGACATAATCCCTCATCTGCTGATTGGGATATTCGAAGGCAAACCTGCCGGAGTGGCTTAGTGGTTGGGACCCCTTTAATGGACCCCCTTCTCGGTGGCGACTATTTACCTCGGGGATATATCCAGCGCTTGGCGGCCGGATGGGAGTCTAGAAGGTGTATAGGTTGAGGGGGGAGTGGGACTTTGGTTTTGTTTAGATGGGACTTTGAAGCTGTAGGCTGTTCTTTCGGCCGAGACGGAGTTTGATATTCTTCGGGGGAAGGGAGAGACGGCATCGTCGTGCTGTTTTGGTGGAACGATAAAGGATCGGGCACAATGATGCGTAGACTCTGAAGATCCTATTTTATTCTCGATAGTCGATGCAGAATATTGGGCCAAGGCGGCTCGTGGATGTAGATCAGGGGAGTCGACGACGACGAAAAGAGCAAGGCTTGAGGGGGAGAGGCACTTTGTTGAGGATCTTCTTTAGCTGGATCGGAAGGGAAATATCTCTAGGCTATTCCGACGGGTGCAGAAGCTGAAGCTGGAAGGGTAGATTAGCTTGTGTTTTGTTTGTATGCATAGACGATGATGGAACGTTGTTTGATGAAGATGACATAAGGGGTGAATCGTGGATGAGGACGTCGAACAAGACCGACAAAGGCTTTGGATATTTCGAGGTTTGATTTTCCGGCGGCAGCATATACAGGCCTATGTCTAACAAAGTTAGCCCAATGTACAAAGAAACAGTATCTCTCCAAAGGACAAGGGAAAAGAGGGAAACAAACTCACGATGAGAGGGCAGAATCGGATATTCTTTCTAACCCCCCTTCCATGACAACCTCAAGCCACAAAACTCATCAAAACAAACAAAAGGAAAAATAAAACCAAAACAAGAGCGTCTTCTATCCCTTTTTTCATTCATTTCATTTCAGGACTGCCCAAAAATCCCGATCAAGTAAAAAACACGCAAAAACCTCGTATTTGGCTCACTATCTCGTGTTCTCTCACGCTCCCAAAATAACGAGAAAAATAGACGCCAGTCTCGTTACCATCACCACATCTTTCACGCTTTTCCCAAACGGTCTAATTATAAACACGAGAAAAATAGCCATTCTATTCCAATAGTCTCTCTACAGTATGTCTCTCCCCCTCATATCACGCCGCATAGAAACACCATCGTCGAATATTATGAGGGGAGGACAGCCTAACTCGGCAACCTGACAAAGACCATCCCATTTCCCCAGCCAAACAGAGAAACAGTGCAAAAAAACAACTCAATCGTTCTCTTTTCCCTAAACAGATGAACCACCCCATGCATACTTTTGTACACTCGTACATAAATAGACCTGTTTGGGTCCCTCCTCTTCTTGGCCCCCCTGCCACCCATTTCTCGTATTCACAAGCGTCCACCCCATGGGCTAGACCTAGAACGGGACGGATATCCGCCATCGCCTAATTCATAGCCACCAAAGAGACAGTCGTCCTTGTTCTCTTTTTTCTCTCTCTCTCAGGGCCCCCGTTTTGCCTCGTGGTACGAGTAACCATTTCCAGCATACCCCGTATACTTACAGGTAGGTATTGGCTCCCTCATTCCCAAGTGCCAGTCCAGTTCATCCCGTCTCTGCAGAGGAGGAGAAACGTTTCCCGTAAGCCAAAATAGACAAACCGACTCGTGTCCGTTTCCCCAGGACCACACAGCCCAGCAACAGCCCAGCCCAGCTTGCCCAGCCCCCATCTCACCGTTTCGTTTTCCCGCAGGGGGTGTGTCAAGTCGATTTGCTAGCACATCTGCAGGAGACGCAAAAACGGACACAAGCCAGGGCGCCTAATGTACGCCAAAAGTTCATAGTTGGGGACCCTGCGTGTTAGCTGGGCACACAGAAAAAAAAAAGTAGCATGGGGGGGCGGCAACGGGGGACCAAGCCGGACAAAAGAACAGACGAAGAGAAAGAGAGAGATAATGCAGAGTCAAGGGGAGGAGGTTGTTTTGCCGCCCCAAGATAGCCCGACAAGACCACCCCCAGCTTGCGGGACTCTTGATTCCGGTTCCAAAATCCCACTTGGGACCGTCTTAGGACCGCTTGAGGCCGCGTGAGACCGCTCGAGACTGGGGTGTATCTGAGCCCACATGGTTCTCGCTGACATCGAGATCGAAGACACCACGCACTTGAGAGTGTCTTTGATCTGACTGAAACGAAGGAGGAAAACTGTCAAGGTAAAGAAGGAGAAAACAAAAAGGAAAAGAAGAAAGGAAGAAAAGGAAAAGAAAAACGAATCGCCAACCAGGGGAGGAGCAAAGGCTCCTTCACAGACACACCGCGTAAGCGGCCAAGCCAAATAAAACCCATACACATTCAGGGATGCGCATCTGCACGTCATGCTTTGGACAAGATGGAACCAATAGTTGAGACTCATGGGGCACACCGAACATAATAGTATTAATCCCAATTCAAGGTGCCTGCTAAAGGCAGAGCTTGAATCATCCACAAGCATCGTCGCTGAAGCATTGTCAATGCAGCTTACAACAGCTATTAACACACACACAAGTCCCGGCACGCTCCCCCCATTTTCTTCGTCGGCACTTTATGCCTTCGCCTTCACACCGAGCGGCCTTTTCCCAAAAATAAATCAAAACATAAATCAAAAGCCAAGTGTTCAAACATAACCAAGATCCAAAACTTCCCCACTATTTGTTCGTTTGAACGCCGGGAAAACGCCATATTTCTATCCACAACAATGTGCCTATTGCAGCACGGAGAAAAACAGTCGCTATGCAGTGTGATATTCAATTCGCCCAGTTACCATTTTTTGTATAACCCAGAAAGGAGTGACTCTATGTCGACCAGATGTTCGTCATAACCGTAATTTCATAAAAGGAGTGTGCGTAGTTTGGGGGTATCTTCGTCTAAAGGATTGTCGATTAAGCTGGAGGGTATCATTTCGAAAGGAGTGTCGCGTATTAGATAATACATTAATAGTTAGTTGGTAATTATTCGTTGTCGTAAAGGATTGTTTCAATCGAGATCAACTCGAGAAGTCTAAAGGAGTGTCGTTCGGGCGTTGGGCTCAGTCAGGCCAGTGTGCTGACAAGAGCAAAAAAGAAGGTGCAAAAACAAGGCCCATTAAATCGTTGTTGTTCATGGTAGTAGCGAGCGTGTTAAGGAATGTTGTACATTTGCGTCTGCGTTGAAATCAAGAGAAGAGGAAGAGGAGGAAAGCAGATCCCAGCTGCCGAGGTGTATCGCGGAGAGGAGGAGAGAGAAGGAAGAGAGCGCCCATCAATCACGTCGCCCGCTGCTTGCCCTTGTCATCAAGCCCCGAAGAGCTTGGAGTCAAAGGCACGCGCGACAGCGGAGACGGAGGGTGCGGCGTAGAAGAGACCGAAACGGTCTGACGGTGTCGGTGATGCGGTGTGCTAGACAGCGGAACCGGAGACTCAGGAAGAGGAAGCATGCCGAGCGTGTCCTGGTAGTGGTACGGAGATTGAGGTTGAGATGGAGCTGGCGGAAAGGGTGGCGCCATCGACGAACCATCCGGAGGCGGGTACGCTGATTGAGTTCTGGAATTCCTGGGTGGCAACGGTCAATCCGATTGTGCTTCCTCGAGCCGGGGTTGGAGAGTCGAGTGTGTGGGAAGTCCATCTAGAGGAAACTAGATCCACACGGACTGCTGGGGAGTAACGAACCCGACGGGGTAGCTGCTGCTGCCGGCGCATTGCGCATCCTCGAATGTGGGCGAATGGCCGGGATGGTAGCCTCGCATGTCATACCCACCGTACTCTTCCGAGTCGCTGTATGCAAGGGACGCCTCAAAGGTTGATGATGCCGGACTGTAGGCGACCCCAAAGGACGGAGACGGCACGTTCAGGTACTGATGGCTCAGATACGGAGACGAGATGACCAGCGGGCTGAGCGACTCATGAGGACCAGGCGCTGTAGGGCTGTTGAGCATTGGCATGCTCTCAGCGCTATAGCTAAAGGCAGGGTTCCCGTATGGCATGTAGGACTCCGTGGCAGGGACCATTGGCACCTCCTCGCGCATATGGAAATTGGGAGGATGGAACGTAGGGAACGAGGGGGTCCTCTGCGGGCTCATCCAACCCATGCGGGACCGGAACTCACTGACGGTGTCAATGGGGAACTCCATGAGCGTCAGCGGCGTCTGGTACGAGTTCTTCACACCAGTGCTCGCGACATTGATGGACATGAGCCGCCGGGCGATTTCCTCAATGGGGGTCATGGACAAGCTGCCAAAGTAGGCCGCGCCAATCTCGGGGAAGAGCCGCTCCATCAGCAGGGCCGCCGTGTACAAGTGGGCAATGGCAACCAGGGAGTTGGGGGAGCACTGGTAGGTCTGAATGTAGCCGACAGGGACCCAGAAAAGCCAAGTCCTCAGGGGCTGGAGGCGCTCAAACTGTTGGGCGATGGGCAGAGTGGGGCTGATCTTGCGAGAGCCCTTGAGGAAGCCGATCAAGTGCTGCATCTGAGTGGTGTCTTCCTTGTAGTGCTTCAGATGAGCCTCAACCTTGATGACTTGCTCCAAGGTTCGCTGGTAGGCCTCAAGGTCGTCCTTCTGGGGTTGGTGAACCCGGCGTTCAGGATCCGGAGAAGCCGGGGCCGTGGGGAACGTGCTGCTCTCCGCGATGAAGTCTGTGAACTCAGACTCGTGCTTCCATGGTTCCATTGCATCAATCACCTGCCGAGAAAAATCAGTCAACGTGCCAAAGGAAAGGGAGGGGAACAGTCAAGGCAAGCCAATGAAATGCTTGGCTCTTCGTCACCAACCAACAACTAACTTACCGTCGAGGTGCCCTGCATGAGCTGGGTCCAGCTGCGCCTGTTTGGAAACTCAGTTAGCCATTGAGCGTCCTTGTGAGGTGGGCAGAGATGTCAAGGGAAGAGCGCTTACCAATCGGTGGCCTGCCACGATAGCACCAGGGATGCCGCCAGGACGGCGTCGGAGGTAGGGCGAGAGAAGGAGCCAATCGCGGTGTGCAAACCGCTCAAGGCCTTGCCTCTATGCTCAAACGCCATGCTACCGACCAGAGGGCAGTCGGTCAAAAAGGCGATGTGCATGGCAGAGAACGCCAACACCGCATGCATCACATAGGGAGTAGTCGCGCCGATCTTGAGCAGACTGGAAACACCAAAGTTAGCGTTGTGTTGGACAATGTGCTACCGCTCGCAGCGGAAGCTTGCCGCCAGAGCAGTGGTATCCAAGGAGAAGGATGGAATAGCCGCTCTCATTGGAAACTTACGTCGGGATATGACGGGTCCACAAGGTGAAGTTGTTGGCTTCATAGGCCGCCAGCTGATAGTACAGGGATGCAACGTGGTAGATCAACCGGAGGTCCTCAAGGGAGAACATGTGCGGCATGGGAGCTGGGAAGATGCGGAGCGTTGGGAAGGGGAACATGCCAGTCCTCTGCCACTCGGCAATAGCAGCCTCGATCTGGGGAGTCCACATGAGATCGGGCTTGTCCGGAGTGGTAGAGCGACCAGCCTCAGGAACCTGCACATCGTTGTACGGACAACGGATCTTGTGCTTGGTGCAGTTGCGGCTGACACCCGTATTAGCAAAAAGAGAAATTCCGAACGGGAAACGGCACCAATAACTTACCATTGAGGGAAGCTCTCATCGCAGCGGATGTGACGACGCTTGCTAGAATCATAGTTAGACCAGTGCTTGCGAGCTTGATCAGGGTCGCCATTCGGCAAACCGTGAATATTGCTACGTACCACGTATCACAGCCTTTGCGAGACTTGGTGTGACTATCATGAGAGAGTTAGCTTGTGCTTCGATGTGACGAAGTGAGTGGGAGTGTAGTTTTGTTGAGTGAAAAGGAGTGAATGTGTGTAAGTGCTGGGTGAGTAAGAGAGACAAACCTGCGACGAGGAGGACCACCGCCAGGGCCAGCCATTGTTGATGATTGAAAAAGCGTGGAAATTTGCGGACGAGCCGCTGGAAGTTGTCAGTAAATGGATCAACTGGAAGACGTCATGAAGGCACATACATGAAAACAAAACACAGCTAGAAATTGCTGTGTTTGGACGACGAGTGAGTGTCGTGCTTATTGACTAATACGGATGTCCCGGTGAATGCGAATGCTTCAATCAAGTGTTGGCTCGAATGCAGCTGGTATGCACAAGACGTTTGTGCTGTGTCCCTCTTGTTCTGTTTCTCTTTTTCCTAAAATGGTTTGATGATATATATACCCGTGGATATATATTCCTCTTCTCTTGAAAAAACGTAGCGATCGAATATGGCGTATTAGTTACCTCTCCCTAACCCTCGAATTAAATAGCAAGTAGTTTTGGTCGTAAAAAACGTTTTCTTTTTTGTAATTTGGTTTTATAAATTTTCTTTGTTGGTAGCGATTGTGGGAAAGCGATTGTGGTGGTGTGAAGATGATGTTCTTTTAGATAGACATTGACGGCGACTTGGATTTCGGTCCTGGATAGACTTGAAACCGTAGCGAAGCTGCTAGTCCTTTCGAATCCTTTGCGCGATTCGAAGCCTCTTGGTTATTGCTTAGCGTGAGGTAGCTATAGCAAGGCGATGTGTTCCGTGCAAAAGGTGGTTGTCGTTGGATCTGTGACTTCGAGATAAATAGAGTTCTGGCGGAGTCGGCGGATGGAAGGTTGCGACGGAGTGGCGGTTGAAGGAGGATCAAAAAGAAAACGAGCACCGGTAAAGCGAATGACAGGAGTCAACGAGGACTTCCTAAGGAGATTTGTTTGGGAGAGCGAATGTGGGAGAGCGAACGTTGAGTGTAGATGATTTGGAGTGTGGACCAGGGGAGAAGGAGAGGGGAGGCAGATGGGGGACTGGGATTTTTAAATACTGGCTGCTGCTGTTGGCAACAGACTGGAGGGCACCAGGGAACATACTGTAAGCCCCTACAGCCACACAGCCAGCCATGCATTTACAGCGCTCCAGGTACCTGCCGGTCACCCAAGGTAGTCTTACCCTGACCCTCGCCGAACCTGTGGTGCTAGATCCTTCCGGTCTGGGTGCTAACGGAGCCCTGTTGGTCCGCCGAGGGGGGCAGCTAGGGGTCCGGCCTAGCCTCGACAGGAGAGCAGGTACCACTGCGGCTACCTGGGGCTACTTTTGCAAAAGGGCCCCTCCAGCGGCCATGTCCCGCGACTGGGGGGTGCAAGGGGGTGCCACGCGCTGTGCGACTCGGCCCTCAGGTCAGTTAGCAGTGTCAGTGGGGGCGCTGTTTGTGCTGCGGTTGTCTTGCAAGTGTCAGTCAGTTTTGGCGGCACAACCTTGATGTGAACCTTCACGCCCTACTCTAAGCTACTACACCTTGATAACCTTGAATTGATCTCCTTGAGGTGAAGAGAAACAAATTTGATGCCATCAAAGAACATGGTAGTCTACTCTCATCCGGTACACTCGTCAAAGAAAAAGATCACCATGGTTTGATACAGCTACGCCATGATATTCCATCCATACAATTTCGACCTCTTGCAAAACAAAACTCGCCCACACACACCAAAGCGCCGAAACCAGACCGAGCCCTGCGGTGCGTCCAAGCCAAACGGGCAACATGCCAAAGGGAACCATGACGAGACCAAACCAAACCACACCAAATCAAACGAGACGACAGCAGACGAGCGGCAGAGGGCGGCAGAGAGGGCTGGGCACAGCACCAGCATAGCACAGCACCGCATAGAGAGAGGCACCGCTGCTGGTGGAGAGGGGGGGCGGGTGATGGATGATTGATGATGATGCCCAGCAGAGCATAGCTCAGCATCTCGGCGCTAGGGGTGTGACGGCTCTGAGGCTTGGCTGCTCAGACACACAGCTCCCAAGAGGCATGACGCACATGGCACGATGCCCGCGCACCAGAAGGAAGTAAAAATAACAACTGGGGCGAGCCGTCGGCTTGGTTGCGACAAGGGTCAAGTGCTTTTTGCGTGTGGGGGACGGCACCAAGCCAGACCAGACAAGCTCGGGCTACCGAGTGCTACCGCAGTAGTTCTGCTGCCAGTGCCAGTCCAGTAGCGACTCGCAGCCGGAACTGAGGGCCTGCTGCCCGTCGTCGTCGCTTTTTCTTACCAGACCCTTGCCTCCTGGGCTATGGCACCGCACCCGACAGCTTTAGGCCCCATGTCTGTCTAGTCAGGGTGAAACAGCTGCGCGGTTCGGAGGCCATCAGGCGAGCGTCAGATGCTTGGTTGGCCGGTGGTCGTGCCAGCACATCGTGGGAAGAGTCGGCGCCGCGGGGCAACGGAATTATCTTATTCACCAGCCAGTTGGCGAGCCGTTGGCTATGGCCCTCAAGGTTTTTGTGCGCCCAGACTCTTCGAAAAGGAGCTGGCAAGTGGCCGCGCTATGCCAATAGTCTTCTACTATCAACGGCCACCAAGCAAGACAGCAAGTCAAAACACAGACGCAACACTCAGACAGCACCCAGAGACGGTACATACCATAAGGTTAGGTAGCACATGCAAGGACAGAGTCAAACGTCAAGCAGTTGATTTGACTTTCACGATATTCGCCTCCCATGATTTTCGCCGAATGGGCAATGGCAAAGAGCTGAAAAAAGCATCTTAGGCACCATCAACCGTAGCCCAGAGTTCATCTACCAGACATGGCGCCATTATCTCGGTGCTAGTACTTGTAGTGCTTAGCCGAAAAGTTTTCGGGAGCTTAAGTCGGCGGCTTCCAAGATGAGATGCACCCACCAGACGCCAGACCAGAGGCTGGGCACCGTCCACCAATGGGCTGTCCGTACTGTGCTGGGCTGGGCGGTGGATTTGTCGTCACGGTCGAGGTTGCTTGTCCCGGGCCCTGCACCTGCCTGCACCTGAACCCGCACCTGCACCTGCACCTGCACCTGCAGCCTCTAGTCTACATAGCACCTGCACTTTGGCCCTTGCAAGCGTGAGAAGTGCAAGAGAACATGGAACCAGGCCCCAATGCTATACCCGTTTGTACCTGGACAAGTTCTCGGCAGGAGGACGGTGTACTCGTACATGTGTTGTGTGCATCTGTGTGCAGCAACCACAGCAAAGTGCAGTGCAAAGAAATGCTCAATGTACAAGCGCGAGCTGTACCTGTACTAATCTTGGCATCGCCCAGACCTGGCCTCTTTCTATGGCCGCTCTGGCAGGCACGACGTCACGCAGCCTCGAATAGCCATTTTGGGAAAGCGCCCATCCACACTGTGCCGCCGGTGCTGCTGCCAAGAGCCCGCATAAGGTCCCAGCATGCCAACTTGGGAGCGAGCAGCATCACCACACAAATGAATTGATATCACCGGCTTCAGTACAATGCATCTGTGCCTCAATCGCATATTTCAGCCTCATCTCATGCCACGTTAGCCTCAGCATTTCATTCTACCACTACTTACTCTACAGCTTCAATACCGTACCTAACATTGCTCACCTCACCGCGGCAGATGCTGCAGAAAACGGCATGTTCCAGCGATTAGCGCTCGACGTATCCACCCAAAGACTGGAGCCATCCCCGAAAGTCAAGTTTCCATTATTTATCGTCAGTACCTTGGCTTCCACGCTTTGCCCCGGCTGCTCAGGCATGGCCGCCACGGAGGCTTCGGCACCGGCTTGGCTGGGCAAACGTTGATGGGCAAGAATCGAGCGACGGAGTATCCGGCTGCATTCCTGTTGCAGACTCCTTTTGCTGCTCCTTTATTCGTATGCCGCCCAATTGATGCATTGAGTGTTCCCTGTCGTCCAAGTTAACACCGAGTTGGGCAATGCGCTCCACGTTTCCACAGCCGGTTCCTAGCAGACAAGACCGGACAGCAGCTGTTTGGCCAGGAGACCCCGGCAGTGGGAGTGGGAGAGGGAGTGAGTGGGAGCTGGGTCCGGGATGGTGCTGGTGCTGGTTGCTGGTCCTGTGTATGAAGTCAAGTGCTGGTAGCGGCTTGCTCGCGCCAAACATCTCCGTCCTGCGGCCACAACCGCTGCTTGAACGCCGGCGCGCCACGCTCGGTCTTACCCAAGCGGCCGGCGTCTGTTTGGCTTGGAGGCGTTGAGGCGAAGCTCGCTCAGCTGCTTCATGACACTTTTGTGATCTCAAACGCCTCTGGTCAGTGCGCTCCTTGCCGGGTTAACGTTACGAAAGTGCCCTCGTGCCCTCGTGCTACGGAGTATTCTCAACTGCCAGGCGCCCACTTGTATCCGTACCGTCCAGTGACGGTGATTATCCTGCGGCCTCGCCTATCTACCTAATCAAACGGGAACCCTGAGCCGGAAAAACTCTCCCGCTTGGATCTCTGCATCAGTTTTTTTCTGCCTGTGCGAGCACTAGCCAGTACGAGTAAGCAGAATTAGAACAGAACCTTGCATCGACATGTGTCCTTTGGCTGACGCTGCTGATCCCCGAATCCTCGTCTTCGAGAAGCCAGTCAGAACTTAGCGGCCGTCTTGCTACTTGTACAGGCATATACAACAATGGAGCAGTGCTACTCCGTACATCCCCTCCAATATGCGAACAGGGCCTGTTGCATGCAGATCCTACCGCGGATATCGGCAGCCGCGCCAGTTGACACTTGTACAGGTACAGCTATCGGCCGAGCGATGCTATGGAGCGGCCGTATGGAGCTCATGTACTCCGTACAAGTACTCTCCGTCCCGAGTCCTGTCAAAGGGTGATCCCCAGCTCCGCGAGCCCCATGCCCACGGCATTGAATGCTTGAGCCTGTACGGTATTCATGCCGGGGCAGCAGAGACAGATGAGCAAGCGGACAAACAAAAGCGGAAGGCATTCGCGCTGGCGGAGCGCGCTTCTCATTGAGTGGCAGGCTGGCCCCTAGGATAAATGACAAAAAACAGCCGCATCGAGTCATTCAGCGACTCCCCCAGCTTGCCATCCTGAATAGGTTACTTACCCGTACGAGCGCCATTGTGGTTGGCTGGCCTTGCTAGCATAATTGCATGACATCTCAGCCACGCTCCTCACCTGGCCCCGCCGTGATCGAGCGCGTTCCTGATCTGCAGGAAATGAGCGACAGCCTTGGGCGCTGTCTAATCGTCTCACTATTCAAAGATACGAGGCCGCACTCTTCCTTCAGCAGTTAGGATGCCTTCTTAGCTTGGCATCGCGCTTGGTCGCGCAAAACTTGTCACGGTATGCCAAGAAGCAGCAACAACCCTGGGCCCTGAAAACACGCTCCGTATGGAGGCTAGGCTGAGAGGCTCGGCTCTTCATCCGCAGCCCCTGCTGAGCAAAGACAGACGCATTAAGGGTCCAGAAAAGAGATTCACGACGGAGGCAGCCAACGATTAGTCCTTGGAATCTTTCTGCAACCAATCTCTCTCATATTCCAAAATTGATATCCCAAGGGAATCTGCTACCGGGGCACGGTGTTAGCCATCGGCGCAAACGCACCAGCCATATGCCCAATGCCGGAGCTCCATTTTTATCAGTCTCGATTTAGACACCGATAGAATACAATCAGGTCAAGAAGATTTCCGGGCCAACATTTCATAACCCAGTCGAGTGGTTAATGATGCATTTCTCAGCTTTTTGTGACGAATATTGTGGGCTGATCTCATTCCTCAAGGTGGCATCCCGGCAGATGGCTTTGCTGGTAAAGGGGGCACGTGGCATCTGATGCACCACTCCATCTGGTACTGTGCACTGCTTTCTACTTCTATGACGTCTGCTGCTACAGTACCATGCAATCTTCAATAGACCAAAAGCAGTACAATCACTCTACAAGCACGTTGGTGAGAGCAACCGCAGGTCCATACTATGGAGTGCACGGCGAGACGCTCCTTGATCTAGCACAAGGCATAACGTTCATGAATGCACGTCGCTGCGCCTTATTCCGTGCAGCAGTGATGAGCTCAACGCTATGCATGGTGTTAATACGGGCTGCTATTATTATCACCACGGCTCTTATTACTATTTCGTACTTTAAAGTATTATTAGACAGCATCCAAGTCATACGATGATACATACACTCGAAACGACTGGATATCCGAGCTTCATGCTTTCAAAGCCACCCCGAGCTGAAAGAAAGGAAAGAAGAAAAAACACGTTTCATGGGCCCACCCGAGTCCCCGAGCAAAGACCCGAGCAAATCCCAGGGGATACCCAGGGTTGCTGCCAAAACGTTCAGGAACAGGTATAGATCTAATTTATAGCGAGATTATCGTGGGCGCGAAGGAGATTCTAAAACCTCGTGTCCTAAAATGGCCTCTGGGGCTGCATCAACCCGTTCTCCGCGCCAGTAACATGGCCGCCCCTATTTGGACCGACCGCTCGGTGTATTCAACCAGTCTCATCAGCCACAGTTTAGTCAGACTGGCGAAAGCTGGGCTGCAAAATGCCCACAAGGATGGAAGGGAGAGGCTCGTGTTATTCGAAACTTGTTGCCCTATTGGATGTTTCCATTATTAGGGATGGTGGCATCTGCAATCTCCCAATTCTGCTGCCGTAATCAATGCAGGAGATTTGTGACGATCTACTCAGGTGCTGCTTCAACCGTATCATTGGATATCATGACAATTACGAATGTTCAAGTCATCTTCACCAACCAGGTCCGCTGGGGAGGCCGCAGCGACCCGCCTTGAGGCCGTACCAGGCAATTCTTTTTTTAGGAGCAAGTCTTTGGCGTAACACGTTTCGCCATCGTTGGCCTCACGATGCGAGCCACCGTTTGATGTTGTCAATCCTACCATCTTCGCCCACTACTCGCAGATGTATAGGGTAATTTGTCCGCCAAGTGGGAGATGCTCATATTTGCACGGCACTAACAGACTCTCCCAATGCTCATTGCCCACCGAATATTTTGCGGCAATATTAACCGCAAAATATCAATTTCAATTGGCATTGGGGGTCAGATGGCAACTCAGCGAGTCAGACGGCAACCAGGCTGTGCAAGTCAAGTAGGTACTTTTGACTGCACCTTTACATACTGCGAGCGTTGCCAAGACCAGCTTTGACGCGCCACAGGATGTATTTCCGGACTGCCGGGCTGCATAACATTTCCCGAAGGAGGCATACGGTACGATAGGGTTGGATTTTGACACTGAGAAGCCATACTCGTTACAACTGGCACAGCCCTACCGCACTATGCATGAAACACTACAGAAGTCCTTTTCACCAGAGGCGTTTACTACTGTCAGATTGAGGGCTACGGAGTAATACTCAGTGTCTTTTATGCGGACAATGGGATAAAGTTTGACTACCGGAGATCAGCTACTCAGCTCGCGCGCGGAAGAGGAAAAAGAAGAAAAAAGAGAAGAAAAAAAGAGGACCACTGGGGCTAGAAAGCGCCGAGGCTCCCAAAACCTATCGAGGGTGCGAGGCTTGTGACAATTTGGAATGACGTCGGCTGGTCGTGCTCCAAATAAGCGTTTGCGACTTTTCCCTTTCCCTCAATGATGAACGCACTATAACGCTGCTAAGAGGAACAATTAAGCACCATGATAAAACTCCGCTGTGCGTGGAATGGTGGCAGTGAGCAAACGGAGTAATACTGGGGTACGGGCTCTGTACCCTGAGACTGTTGAAGGATCGCGGCAAGGGCTAATAGAGGCTAGCGAAAAGCTCCTCATACTTACTTCAGCCAAGGCCAGCGGGCCGAAAGAAGGAAAAAAGAGGCAAAGCCACAGCCGACCCAACGAGGCAGAGGCAAGGGAAATTTGGAGGAGGATTAAGGGCAAAGGGCGAGAGGACAAAGTAGTTTGAAGTCAAAAGAAAAAGAGGAGAACTGCAACGTTTCATGGCTCGCCACCGAGAGAACGACTCGCACATTGTGTCTCGGCAATCCTTCACTTTGCAGCGACACGTGTGCGCTAATGGGCAAAGCGATGTCCAATGAAGAGACACCTATTGGCTTGTTGCTAAAGATATCTCGCTGCATGCTGTACCGAAGCTCACAAAATCGGTACGACAGAGTGACAGGGCGACCGAACGACGACGAGAGAATGGGCAAAGCTCCCCAGCCTGGTTTTGCAGCTTTGGGTAGCCGATATCCGGACGTGGGCTTGTGCTGTTCGAATATGGAAAAGTCTCGCTAGGTATCACGCCGGTCTTTTCCTCTTTCTTCCCTCGAATCAAGTCTATGGGGCTCACATTTTCGCCCTCGACCTAGCAGCATCACGATTTACCCGACTAAGGCTGGGACAAGATTCTAGATCTCCGAAATGAGACTCAAAGTGATACTATAACCATAAGTGCTTATTAAACGCAACATGGACACGTGCCCTCGCTGTCCTACGTTTCTCCTCCCCCCACAGGGAGCACACTGTTCACTTGGAGTGAGGAGGTGGATGTTGAGATTTCAGATTGTGTTGCCGCCCGCGAGCACTTGTACCGTGACAAGGATGTCCCATTACGTACCTGTGCGATAGCCGGAAGGATGGGAATGTGGCCGCTGCAACTAGATCCGCCTCCCCAATCATTTGGCTTGGGGGATGCGGTCATTGTCTGACGACTGGGCGGGAGCGTGCATTTGGAGAATCCTATCAGAAGATGCTTCAGCTCGCTTGGCAACGGTCCACGACATGGAGCGGTGAGAATAGGAAGGGAACCTCACGGAACGCCACAAAAGACGACAAAGTTGTTACTGGTGCTCGCACAGCCTTTTCGATAGTTTGGTTTCTCGCGAGGGCCATGTACTGCTTTTGTCGACGCTGGTTGGCTTATGCTACCCTGCAGGGTTGAAGAAGTAGGTCGATGCAATGCATGATGGTCTACATGCGCATGCACAGTGATCTGTGTGATGTGAGGCCAAGGTGCGGGATATCAATGCGTCAGCCATCATCATTTAGGTATCTCCCGGTCATAGGTCGCATAACGAGAGGCTGCAAGAATGTGCGAGCCCCTTGGCCCGAGTCCGCCGCGCCGCCGCCGGCCCACCAAAGCTCGATTTACATCTGTTCTATTATGCCACCAGCTTGGATACACTTGGTGTACGCTGGGCGGATATACAATGAGATGATATATATCCGGATGTCCAATGCAGCCTTTTAGCGAACCACCGTCTATCATGCACGTACGCCTTGGAGTGGGGGAGGGGGAAGCCGACAAGAAGTTCAGAGCACCAACGAATGGACAGGTGATCACTCACAGACGGTCCGATAGCTCTGGTTTTGGTTCTGACGCGGCTTTGTTTGCTTTGGGCATTGCAGCAAACCCTTACTGTTGGAAGCACTGTGTATGATCGCAGCCTCATGAAAGCCTCTAAGCGACCCGGTACTAACAGCGATGGGTTTGGCATCATGCACATACAGGCGCAGAGCGCCGAACATTCCGCCCGCGCGTTCCTGTTATGTCACTGCAAGGTCAATGTCGGTTCCTGATGAGATCGTCTATGATCGGCCGAGAGCTTCGGCCAACACCAGGCAATCCATTGCCCTTTGCGGGGGAATTGTAAGCCCCCCTGGCCGTCTTTCTTTCTTCTCTTAACTTCTTCGCCGCCGACGTCCACCGAAATGATGGCCGTGCATTGAATGCTGTCACCATGAACAATACTGAAATGCAAAGCGGGGGGAGATGCACCGGCTAGCAAATTCCAAATTTTGACGGAACACCCCTCCGAATGCTGGGGATGAGCTGATTTGCCAGAGGGAAAATGGGCCAACTTGTATGCACTTCCAGCCTGCATGTCTTTTGCCGCAGCGGCGTGTCTGCTCCGCAACTGGCTGAGAGAGCTTCGACAAAACCTTCGGTAGTGCACCTAAATATAGAAATAACCCTAACGTGGTGCCAGTGCAACAATGGTGTGGCACTACTGGGCGGGGCCGCAGAGCACTTTTTTCTCCAAGTCTCCCTTTGGTTCAAGCCCGATTTACTGTTGCTGTGTTACTGATGCTGATGCTGAGGACGTGGTGGTGAAGTTAATCGAGAAGGGTAAGATGCCGGACAAGCCATGAGATGGAGCGTGTCTATATCTCACCCCACACAGAGTCAGGCAGAACCAGAGTCCCGAGACGCAATGATTCAGCAGCGAGTGCGGAGCAGAGCAACTGGGCTTAATACTCGTACTGTATAGATGGCTTTGGTGCTGTTGGGTTGGGTGACAAAAGGTCAAGACCTGGTGGTGGGCATGTGTGAATGGCAAGATTAAGGGAGCGTTTTTTTGCCCATCCGGGGCCCAAACTAACGTACAGGTCACCCGGAGTTTGTGGTATCGCTTATGCACCCCGGTTGACTATCTGGGCTAGATTCCCTGAGAATCCTCTGGTTCTAGACAAGGCTAGCATCGTCACCAGTATCATCATGGGTATCCCCGGGCTTGTTATCAGCAATGCCCCGTCACGCCTCTCTTGCTGTTATATGATATCCTTGTACGG
The DNA here is from genome assembly GCA_001931985.1 of Trichoderma sp. IMV 00454. Taxonomy (NCBI): domain Eukaryota; kingdom Fungi; phylum Ascomycota; class Sordariomycetes; order Hypocreales; family Hypocreaceae; genus Trichoderma; species Trichoderma sp. IMV 00454. Next base: position 321,703 of record MSJK01000189.1, on the reverse strand, counting down.
TGTCAGAGCAAGCACAAGCACAAATTTGGCTTGACAAATGGGTTGCCGCAGGGTATTGCCGTCTGCCATGTTTCAGACGTGGCGTGCCTGGCCACAACCTGCTTGTTGGTCTTGGCAAGACGGCCAAGTTACCATTTGATGATTTCTCCCTTTTTTTCTGTTGCTAGTTTCTCGCCGGCTTGCTTAAACCGGAGCCTTTTGACGGATGGTTAGCGATCTCCTCGTGCTAAGACGGCTATCTCATTAGCCAGAGTCAAGCTAGTCATTTGATCTGCCCAATCGAGCATGGCAGTGATAATACGTCAGCCGCAGCAGCATGAGCAGCAGCATGTCAGTCAGTTCAAGCCGATTTGGTCCGTCTTGCGCACGGAGCGCTCTTAGTACTACGCAGGGGTCGCTGTCAGACAAGACCCCGATTGCATGCACGAAGCAAACGACTCGGCTCAAGACACACATAATAGTGCGATTAGTCGATGTCTTTGGGCTTGAAAAGAGGCCAAGATAGGTCTGAGTGAAGACGACAAGGATGGAAAATTTACGTGGAGTATGCCCACAGCATCTTGGCAGCGACACAGTGCCGAAGCGCGAGGCCCCGAAGCTCCATATCAGCCTTTCAACCCATTGCACGTGTACAGGCAAGAAATGAGGTCGACTGTCTAAAGACTACTTTGATGATGCATGATAGGCGAATAATGTCTTGCGGAAAGATTTGCCCACAAAATCTACCCGCCAAGAGCGTAGCATGTACATGAAATCTGGAACCCTCCCCCACGATGAATGGGGTCAAGGTGCGTCTCTTGTTTATTTTGTTTTTCCCATGGGCTAATCACCTGTAGATTCTATTAGCCGGGTGCCCTGATTCCTAGTATGATGGGGGCGTCTCTGTTCGAAAATGTGCCCCCTTCTCTGCGGCAGTCATCCGCGCCTTGATGTCCTCCGCGCCTTGATGTCCTCCGCGCCTTGATGTCCTCCGCTCCTTGATGTCCTCTGCATTCCGTGTTACTCCTGGCATGCACAGTGGCTGAATCTGACCCCTACACGCTGGACATTGGCGTAACTGCCTAATTTGGCAATACATTTCCCTTGCACTCTGAAACATATACTTGCAAAGAAGTGCTGACAGGTGAGATCGAGTTGCCGGTGCTGTTTCAATCTTGTCAAACATGCTTCAAATGTGAGGGTTTAACCGCCCACAAGCCGGAGTCCATGATACCGACATGCCAAGCAACAGATGGGACTGACTGACTGCCCCCCCCTTTGCCGTGGCCGGGACAAGCCTGTACAGGACTTGTGCCTGTACTTGTGCCTGTGCCTGTACCTGTACCTTTACAGTAGGTCCCGTCGGGATTTTTGATACGGGCATGGATACGGTTTGCTTATGAAGCCTTGGGTGAGAACCGCAACCGCAGCCAGGCTGTGTTTCTGGCCAAACGCAGCCGCCCTCTCCTTCGCCCGCCCTGACGAGATTGAAGATGCCAATAAGGTGCCAGTGTCACCTGTTTCCTTCAGCTTGCATCATGCACATGTGGCTGCCGCCTTCAAGAGCTAAGAATAGCATCGAGCCATCTAGTTTATAGCCATGGCGCATTTCTGCGTGCAGCGAATGGCCTTCTGCGATGCGATGCGATAGCGCGTGAGCCGACAGTGCAACCCTCTTTTTGGCCCGTTCTGCATCTACCCATCTCACCACATTATGCACCCGAGAGGGCCCTACAGGCCTATGAGTACGTACGGCAGTACGTACATTGCCTGTACGTGTCTCCATCGAGCATGCAGCAGCGACCCGAACGCGTGGACAGGTGATGGGATCATGTCTCCGGACTCTACGGGTACTACAGTACATTGAAAGTTGGATGCCCTCGAGGAGAGGCCGTTTGCCATCGGTAGTCTTCCGAAAGGCACCGAGCTTTGCCACCCTGGATTGCATGAGAATATGCATACTTGTAGAATTTTTGACTCGATACCCCCCTACCGTGTAAGTCCGTATGCACATTTCTCGCTTACTATTACAGTATTATATGCTGATAGTAAGAAGGTCAATTGGGTTGCTGGAATGAAGCACTTGGGTTTCGTTTTCGTTTACAGCCTCCGACTAGGGCGGCAAGATACGAAAAGAGGCAACGGGCTAGTCATCTGCACTATCGAGTACCGGATCTCGAACCACGTCTGACTCGGTACTTGGAATAAACTCATTGCGATTGACTGCGCCAAGGGGCAAAAACAGGCACTCGTTTTCTTCGCTTTCGGGTTCGCCTAGTTGCGCCCACTTGATGACCATCAGTGAGCAGCAAGTGGCTCCTGCGGTTCACTCGGAAGTTAAATGTGGTGATGCAGATAGGCTTTTCGCGAGAGCGTTGGGTCTCGTTGTAAGCGTAGCTGTCAGCTGCAGCGCGATTCAAGAGCGGGCCTTTTTTTTTTCTGTCTCTCTTGTTCTTCTTTGTTTTCGTCGCTTTCTAATTCTTATTTGTATTTCTATTTTTGCCCCTGTCTTGCCTTGCACACCTGCATCTCTTCTTGGCAACCCGGTATCTTCCCTGCATGATGTGATACATCTTTCCGAGACGGAGCGGAAAGAGATGGTAGGAAGATTTGGAATGCTTACAGGTACGGGGCAAGACAAGGTTTTTTCTTCGCCCTTCCCGTGTGATGAGCCAGGGGAAGGGGGAAGAAAAAACTTTGTGATAACAAGATCCCGAGAAATTATGTGGGCGATGCTTTTTTACTTCTTTTGGGCAACTCAAACCTCTAAAGCGGATCAGGTAGTTGAAAGGGGGTTTGATGAGGTGTCCTTTCGTCAGATTTGGACCTTGCGCTGACGGAACATGCCGTGGGCTTTTCAGAGCAGATGTCGCGGAGATGAGATTCACTGCCGTAGTTGTATTGCATTGCTGCCTTATCGGCAGTTGAGCGTATTGCTTATGATGGTGGATTGTTGGCGGGCGTCGTTGTTTTGTCTACATTCTTAGGGTCTTGAGTCGTTGATTGTCTGCTCCTTATGTCGATTAAATGAATGCTAATGGCATCGGTTGAAGAATGACTTCATATATAGCAATGATCGGCGCCATGTTGGGCGTATTGTTGTCGTGATGTGTATTTCGATTAGTTGACGCTTATAAGATGATGTATTAACGTGTGGGTTGTTTGTCGGAGCTAATTGAGTCAGGCCCTTGAAGAGTAATCAGGTGTACATGGATCATAATATTAGTGATTTAAATGATGGATGGAGTTGTAAAGTCGATGATGTGCAAAGTATTGTTGTTGCTGTGATGGATTGTGGGCTGTGGAAAGGGTGCATATGGTTACAACTTATATACGTGTGTCTTGATTCAACAGCTCCCTATTGTATATCCTTAGATGCTGGATAGCAACTGTCCTTGTTTTCTCTTGTTAAGTTCAAGTCTAGTTAACAAAGCAACTTTTGTATGCTCTTATTGTGAGGAGACATATTGAAGTTCCGTGTAATTGACATATAAAGACAGATCATGTAGTTACACATCTTTCTTTCAACATTTTCGTTTCTTTCAAAGATGGATATCATAATTCACATTGAAGAGCCAGATTTGAGTCTTTGATGGGATAGAGTCTCTGCGATGTAGAAATGCTCCATCTACCCTGATTGACAGCGTAGGGACATTCCATCTTCCCTGCCTGGGGAGCTCATGGTGAACTTTGACCCCCTTTTACTCCTATACAGCTATAATAGGGACTTTGAATCCTCTTCTACGCGTTATGAGAGACCTATATATTCAGATAACTCGTCTATTATCTTCAATCAAACAAAATTACAAAGATATACGACTCTCCTCCCCCTTAGACCATCATATAACATCAAATCCACACCAAACCTCAACCCCCAATCACTGCCCCAACACCAAAACATCTTCCAAACGCCCATCAGAACACAATCTCCATCCATCTACCGATTCCGATAAATCTCTCCTCTACTTACCCCTAAATACACTCCTCATTTATACACTAAACCCTCCCCTAAACGTCCCATAACCGATTCAAATGCATTGATCCACGGGTAGATGGAGCTTCAAATACTAGATGAAGAAATAAAGTAGATGAAGCCAGTGAAGATGCATGAAAACAGCCACAGTAGAAGCAATGAGCATCCTACAAAAAGGTATATTGAAACTTGTAGCCATTTAGATATAAAAAAACATCGTGTTTGTTTTGATTCTAAACTACTTAAGTAAACTACTATGGAAGCCACCGGGCAACGCATACACGGCGTCTCTTCTCGCCACGCTGTAAGTATGCAGACATGGCCGAAAAGAGGTTTCAAAAAATAGAGTAAAAAAAAAAGAAATATCTATCTATAAAGGTTATGGGTTTTGCAGCCCCCATCCATGGCACCTTCTTCTCCCAAAACGTAAAAAAAAATAATAAGAGATCATGACACCTGTGTTCCCGTAATTTCCTCCGCCATGCAGATTTTAAAAAGCTTTTTCTCTTCTCTTCTTCTTTTTTCCTCTTGCTTTTCCCCTTATCGTCACTTCGTTGCCAAGGTATCTCATCTCTCATCTTGCTCTGCGGGCGCTTTCTCTCCCTCCTTTCTTCCTCCCCTATGCACCCGTGAGCGAGTCAAATCCAATCATACCTACCCTTTTTTTTTCTTCCATGGAATCGACGGGCAGCAAAAGTATCGCTATGAGGGAGTATCTTTTTTTCTTTTTTAAACAGTCCCATTACATTCCTCCCACTAAGCCTCAGGGTTACACATGACCTCTGCATATCAGACTTTGTCAGAGATAACAGCGTCTCAAGGCCGTCCCGACGTTTCCTGCGTCCAGCGCTAACTTTCATTTTTTTTTTCTGTCCTTTCCAGCTGCGACTGTGCGCTTTCCCAACTCCGCTTTCTGCTCTCATATCGCGTAAAGGGTCTTTAGGGCCTGCTGATCTTGTGGCTGCAATTGGTTGATGAAATCGTCAAACGTCGGGATGATTTGCTTGTAGACGTTAAGAACCTGCGTCATGATGGTTAGAATCATAGTACTCTCGCAAAGACGAAGAAAGATGTTGGGGAAGAGGGCTGAGGGTATCCTTACATTTCGGAACGTTTCATGAAGCTCTTGCTTGATTGGGTTCCTCAAGTTCATGTCTTGATAACGAGCAATGGCGACGAAAAACTCCAGCAAGACCTTCTCCAGAGCCTGTGGGTTCTGCCCAACAACCAGAGTGAATCCCTTGAAAGCAGTAGCCTTTTCCTCGGTAGGATCAACTTCCTGCATGGCGGCCAGGAACTCTTCGGCGAACTTTGGAAGTGCCGGCGCCAACTGCTCTGCATTGCCAAGGCCGAGGCGTCCGAGGGCAATTGCAGCATTCTCAACCAGTCCCTTGGGCACTCCCGGGTTGGACATTATCTCAACGAAGCGTTGAAGGAGCTCTGGCAACCAAGGCTGCATACCCTTGAGGTGCTGCATGCTAATCTCGCCAGCCGACCAGCAGGCATTGTTAATGACACCAAATCCGCTCTCGATTTCCTCATCAAGGATGCTATCCATATCAAGCTGCTTCATCAAGATTGGCAGAACAGTTGGAATGTACTGCTGGAGTTCTGGGAAGACATACTTCGCGCAGTCGCCGAGCAGTGCATACGCGGATTGCCGTACTTCATCCGTAGGGTCTTCCATGCAGAAACCAAGGAGCTCAAAGAAGGGGTGCGGAGAGCTCTTTACGAGCTCGGCCGACTTGTCGTTCTCAAGCGCTTGAATAATGGCACTCAAAAGGTCAAGGCTGGTGATGAGGAAATCCTTATCGGGCTGGTCGATGGTGTGGTTGGTGGTTGCGTTAATGCCCTGTTCAAGGTTTGTGTGGATGATGTTGATGCAGCGCAAGAAAATCGTGGGCGCATAGGGGGTAAACGATTGACCAAGGGCCAAAGCAACATAAGAAAGACACTCTAGGAGCGGGAATAGCTCGCGAGACTGGTCCGAGACAGCATTGTATCTCGTAATCAGCACTGGCATCAGCTGGTTAACCAGCTCAGGCCGGGCAATGAAGGGGCCCAGGCGCTCGGCCAGTGTCTGAACACAGTCGTAGAGAATGTACATGTTGCGGTCCTTGTATTTGGCGAAGCACTGGACAAACTGTTGGATGATGGGTCCGCAGTATGGCTCCAATTTCTTTCCAGCCTTCTCCTCCAGATTCGCAAACGCCGAGGCACCCGCCTCTTGGACCTTCTTGTTCTTGTCCAACATCTTGCGAAGGATGCCGTCCATCATTGGAAGGAAAAACTGCTCTCGCTGAGACTGCTCAGCAAGGTTAGCCGCCCAGGAGGAGTATCTTCCCAAGGCCCAGCAAGTGATTTGCCTAACAACCGGCTCCTGATCCTCAAGAAGAGAGATCAAGTATGGCACCAGTTCGGGGAGGTGAGGTGTAACGGTATCCATGCAACCGTCAGCCACCGCGCCGAGAGCCAAGACTGCCGCCTCTCGGTGAGGCCACTCTTCATGCTTAAGGTTCTGGGAGAGATACGGGAAGATGGCTTCGAAGACAGGTCCGCCAAAGTCGCGGGCGAAAACGTCGAGTGCAGCTGCTGAGCACTTCCTGACAGTCCATCTCTCGTCGGGATTCGCGTCATCGCCGTCCTCATCGAGATCATCAACTTCGCCTTCCTCCAGCCCTTCATCCATGGCGGCAAGCTTCTCGTAGGCACCGCCGTTCTGATTGGGATCAGCCGAAAGATTGCCTTCTCCGTTTGCAGTCCTGGCTTGAGACTTCTTGGCAAAGGCTGGTCGGATATCTTCCTCTCGGTCCTCTTCATCCTCATCATCCGAAAGCCCACCGAGAAGGGCAATGTCCTCTCCGCTGTATACCATGCAGTGCAGCAGAACGGGAATGATTTTGTCGAGGTACGGCCGCAGACCGGCCCACAGGTCATCGTGCTCGCCAATGGCCAGCCAAAACTCGGCGGCCTCGCAGGCAAGGTCCTCGTCCTCGTCCTTTTGCTGGGTAATGAGATAGTCTACCAAGCCACCGAGATGGGGCTGTAGCTTGTCCGGTCTTGTCTCGACCAGGTGGACAAAAGCTCTGCACACCTGTCGGCGCACATCGGTGTTCTCGTCCCCTGACAGGACAAAGAGATGCTGCAGCAGGTCATCGATGCTGTTTACCATGGCCTGTGATGCCCTCGGGGTGAAGACGTTGATAGCCGTCAGTGCTCCAATACGGACTTTCGGGAGGGGGCTCTTGGTCGCAGCAATGAGCTGTGGAAGAACAAAGTTTAGTGGTCGTTGGCCATTGACCTCCTTGGTCAGCATCTTGAAGTTGTCCTCGCAGATTTTGGACAGGGCAGACATGGCACCCTCCTGAGCTTCATTGGAGTATTGGCCGTTCGAGTTGCCAATCATTTCGAGGAGCTGAGGGAGCAACTCGGGCCATCCCATCAAACCACCCTTCTTGATGACTTCAGTAGCAATGTTTCCGCCGAAATTCCGAATCTGAGAGTTCTTATCTTGCAAGCTCATGGGCACGGCGAGCTTGACGAGCTGCAGGCTCGATTCTGGGATTGACTTCCAGTCGGTCTTGACATTGTTCTTGAGCATGATACCCGCAGCTGATCGAACAAGATGATAGTCTTGGTCGCTGCACTGCAGGCCCTCGGGCGTCTGGGGGCTGGAGAGGATGTAAGCTAGATAATTGTTGATATCAGGCGAGTTTTTAGCTTGCTGAAGCATCTGGTTGCTCAATACTCGGTCAGCATTCGATCAAGCAAGTCCGTCTCTGGGTTGACACTGACCTGCTCAGCCTGCTTCTGGGCGGCCTTGTCGAAGCCGCTGAGGGAGTCTTTGAGACATGCTGCAAGCTGGCTCAACGACTCTGGGGCTGGTTGCCACGACATGATGGGCGGTAGTGGTGGCAGCAGTTCGCTGCGCGCTGGAGGAGCAATGCGATGCGCTTGGTGGCGGGCTTGTTGATTGGCGATGCTCTAGGACATGAAGCGGCAGCTATAGACTTTGCAAAGGCAAGGCGAATTAGCATCCTACATGGCTTCCCATGGCGTAGTAACAGGGCGTACAAGTCAAGAGCAAGGAACCGGAACAAAGGACCCCTGATGTTCGAGGAACTTGGTGGCGGTTGGAGGTTTTTGGAGGCGGGTCCGAGGATTCAAGGCGTTGGCCGAGACGGCACTTGGTGTCGACTCTGGTTCTGACTCTGGGGATCGAGAAGCCAGGCGCTCGAGGTCGTTTCGGGGAAGGCGGAGGCTCGAATGTTTGCAGCACGCAAACTGAGCAGATTCTCCTCGTGGCCGAAAGAGAGACGATGCGCCAAACCTTGTGCGCCCTCGAGCGGTTTGGTTTGATTTGGCGGGGAGCAAACCCACCTCTTTTTTGGCGGCCAAATTTCGTAGCGGGGTGCGATAACGATAACCCGTGGGCAATGGGCGAGGCGAAACGGGAATAGGAGGGACCATGGGCAAATTTTTAGGGGAGAAAAAAATCGTACGTATGGAGTCTATGCTAATGCTCTGCTCTGTTTAGCGTGCTGCTAAACCATTGACAGTGTGCATGTATGCACTGCAAAAGTCAGGTGACTGTGATGAAGAAGAATCGGAGTGGTTCCGGCTTGGTATCTGCAGTGCAGAATGTACCTGTTCATAGTGGGTTTACGGGTATCTGACAGATAACATGGAAGTGTATCAGTAAAAGCAATATTTCCTGTTATCATCACTGCTACCATCCAGGTATCCAGATTTTCTCTATTATAGTACTATTACCTTCATCTAGTCTCTGAAAATGGGGACATCTTGGAGTCATCTTTTCACAAGCATGTAGCCAGTGCGTCTCGATACCCCGAGTGCTACTAACCTTATACGCCATCATATCAAGTACCCGTTACACGCAGTGGAAAAAAAGGTGGCTGGCAGCGCTTATTGCTTTATCCTCTGTGACATACTCGTACTCCGTACCTTAGTAGCACTCAACAAAATATTTGATTAAAGCATGTCCCAGGCAATGTCGGAATTTGTGGCGGCCGTACCGGCATCTCCGTGACAGAGGGGTAGCTCACATGCTAATAATTCGATCAATCAGACGCCGGGCAATTGCAGCATTGTCAAACTCGTGCTGTTTATTAGCGACCTGCCGCTATTGTGATAGCACCCGTACCTTACAGGCTCTCCCCCTCACCACGAGGCCTGATCTCATGGTACAAGAATATGTAATGTATGTAACATGAAAGACCCCATCTCATGACTGAAGATTTCTCGGCCCGTTATCTTCCATCTAGGCTATCTACATTTCTTCAATGCATTTTTAAACAATAACGCTCAACGTGAACTGGCCGAAAACAGTGACTCTTGGGTGAAGTGGTATTTCAGATGTGACTCGCCCAGCAGACTAGACTGATGCTCTCACGAATATGGCCTAGTTGATATGCTGTTGCAGATCCCTTCGTTCTGGAAGGCTTCTCGAGCCAGTCAGCAAGGGTGCAGCGTGCTGCAAGATTAGCACATCTCCCCTTGATAGGCAGGGCAGATCATGCCTCCCATCATAGGCATGCAAGCACGTGAGGCCTTGCTCTGTCGCGACCATGAATTTGCTTCGTAAACTATCATCTACACACCGGGGGGGACTGCCGCTAGCTTGGGAGCGCTGTCTTGGGGAGGAGGCTCAAGATTGCCTCGGCCACGCTCTTGAAGGCCTCCATTTCCTCCTCGACTGTGCCGCCCATGCCCATGCTCTCTAAGCTGATGGAATTTGTCACGTAGACTGGGAGCTCAGTCTTTCGGGCGACGAGCTTCGCCACTCGTGTTGTAAACTCCAGAGATGACTCTGCGGAGAAGAGTGTAGTGGCGATTGCCTGCTGGTGATTGAATCTCTGGTATTGGCGTCAGTTTATACGTCTCTTAAGCCGTCATATACATATATATTCAGAACATACGTCGGGGAGCGCATAAACAAATGAGCCCATTGGTCTGGGGGCAGCAGCATCTTCCTGAGACACTGTTGTTAAGGATAGCAGAATGGCCTTGGCCTGGGTTGTGATGCGGATGAAAATGCGGGTATCCAAAGACCGCGGCAGCGGAATGGAGGCCTCAATGACTCTGTTTGAATCGGTGGCCATGATGAGTATTGAGTATTGTGCAGATGGAGTATAATAACTCCGAAACTGAGGAGTGAAGCGTCAATAGCAGCGATGAGAAAGACTCAATGAAATCACATGATTCACGTTTGGTGAGAGTGAACCAAAGCTCACTATTACTAGCGCTGCTAAAAAAAAAGATAACACACCACCTAAACCATATTCCCCCACTAAGCAACTCGGTTACAAATTCAAAAAGGGCTCCAGAAAAACACCCGATTGCGGCGGGCCGGCAAAAAAGTAAAAGCAAAAATAGAAACCTTGTTTGATAGACTCTTAACCTTGTTACTTCCCGGCCTCAATCTCATCTCATCTCACCAACTCTCCTTCTCACCACCATGATCGCAGGACATCGTCGTTGAAGCAGGCTGAAGATGGATCACGACGGCGGGGCTACTTTGGCTGTGGCCGAGGAGAGCGCATGGGCCAGTGTGGATGGCGGCATGGACGACCCTGAAGAGATTCGGGTCATCTTTTGCGCGCTGGATTCGTTTGCGTGAGTACATTGAGCTGCTTGTCTTGTGTTTGTTTTATGCGGATTAAATTTACCTGTCTGAATGGCTTCATGATTGTTGGAATGGGCAGAAGTATCTATCTGAGGGTCTTGTTGATAAGCTGCATTTCATCTCATACGACAACATTCATCCTCATTGCAACGTCACATCACATCACATCAATCGCCCTCATATGAAGAAAGAATCATGGCCTAACACCTTATCCAGACAATATGCCAAAGTCGCCCACTTCAACGTCACTCATCTTCGCCGCCGGTCCTTCTACGCCCTCCCTCAGGCTCACTGGAAGCTCCTCGCCGCGCCTCCCTTCAACTTCCTTGACACGCTGGACAAGGTCGATGAGGCGATTGACACCAACGCCGTTCTGGCTCGGGCCATTCTCAAGTCAGGATTGACTTCGTTCAATGCCCTCCCTCCCAGCGCATCAGAGTCTGATCCGCCGGTCATGCCGCATGAGTGGGCTGGAGTAGCCAAGCATGCAGACATAGACAAGGCGAGAAGCACTCTCCGCCAGTTCTATCGCGACTGGACTGAAGCTGGCGCAGAGGAAAGGGCCGCATCATACGGCCCCGTGATGAAGGCTCTTGAAAAAGAGACCAAGGCGTCGGAGGGCAGGCGTTTGAAAGTCTTGGTTCCAGGCGCGGGCTTGGGACGACTCGTGTTTGAACTGTGCCGGGATGGCTATGAGGCTGAAGGAAATGAAATATCTTACCACCAGCTGTTGGCATCGTCGTACATTCTCAACGAATGCGCAAAAGCCGGAGAGCACACCATCTACCCTTGGATACACACATTTTCCAACCACCAAACCCGAGAGAACCATCTCCGCAGCTACGCCGTGCCCGACATCCACCCTGGCACCACCCTTCTCAACGCCCCCAACTTAGGCTCCATGTCCATGTGCGCCGCCGACTTCCTATGTCTATACGGCGACGAAGACCACGAGGCCTCCTACGATGCCGTCGCCAGCGTCTTCTTCCTCGACACGGCGCCCAATCTCATTCGATATCTCGAGGTCATCTACCACTGCCTCCGCCCCGGCGGTGTCCTCATCAACGTCGGCCCTTTACTGTGGCACTTTGAAAACAACGCGCCGGGCAATCATGGCCACGACGATGACGGCGATGGCGAGCACGACTTTAACAACTCGTCTGGCATTGCCGATCCTGGGAGCTTCGAGCTGAGCAACGATGAGGTTATGGCGCTGGTGGAGAAGCTGGGGTTTGTGGTAGAGTCGATGGAGATGGGGCTCAGAGCGCCGTACATTCAGGATTCGGATAGCATGCTGCAGACGGTGTACAATGTGACGACGTGGGTGGCTCGCAAGCCGCTGGAGAAGGAAACGAGCGACGTGAAGAAGACAGACGAGACATGACAAATAGAGGAACAAATGAATTACAAATGCCCTATAATGCGCGCCACTATAAGATTTATATTATACGGAGAAAAAAGAAAGTAAAAAAAGACGGTGAATTTGTGCAGCCGGTCTGATGCGGTATTCATGCGGCACTATATACAGCCATTATATCATACAAGTCTCTGGATATCCCCCATGCATGCGTGTCCTACTCTTTCTCTTGCTCATTCACTCAAGCTCTAGCAATTTCAAACGAAAAATCACAAGATTACAGCTTTGACTGTTCCTCAACCAGCATCTCTCCACGAGACCACAAAGCACCACCGTCAATAGCAATAGCCTCACCGTTTACATGCGATCCAGCCCGACTCGTCAAATACACCACAATACCAGCGATATCCTCCGGCCGTCCCAACCGACGCATGGGGTTCGCCTTGGCAATCTTGTCCGCGCCGCCCGACAGCGCCAGCAAGCCGTTGGCCATCTTGCTAGGGAAGAAGCCCGGGCAGATGGAGTTCACGGTGATGCCGCGCGGGCCCAGCTCGAGCGCCAGGTTGCGGCCCAGGTGCAGCACAGCGGCCTTACTAGCCGAGTAGCCGTACGTGCCCTGCTTGCCGAGTGTGCCGACGCCCAAGCCCGCGACGCTGGCGGTGATGAGCACGCGGCTGGGGTCGTCGAGCGAGGCCTGCTTCTGCAGTAATGGGGTGAAGACGCGGACCGTGTTGAAGACGGCTTTGACGTTGAGGTCCATGACTTTGGCAAAGGCTTGATCGGGGTGCGTGTCAAAGGCCTCGCCCCAGGTCGCGCCGGCGTTGGCAAACAGGATGTCGACGTGGTCGGTGTGCTTGCTGACTTCGGCGAGCAGGCTGTTGACGCCGTCCATGGTGGCCGAGTCGGCGGGCACGGAGATTGCCGTGGCGTCGGCGGCCTTGCCGGGCAGTGCGTTGAGGACTTTGCATGCTTCCTCGCAGGCGGCGGCCTTGCGGGAGGAGATGAAGACCTTGGAGCAGCCGGCCTGCATGAAGCTGTTTTCGGCGGGTTAGCTGGGGATTTTTCGGCTTGCTATAAGAGATATGGAGGTTCTTACGCTGATGCTGCGTGCAGGCCGAGGCCGCGAGAGCCGCCAGTTACGACGGCGACTTTGCCCTTGAGGGAGAAGAGCGAAGGGAAGTCCTCCAGAGTGGCTTCTACGGCGGCAGACATTGTGGTAGATGGATGGTTAGGAAGTGATGTGGTTATTCTAGTTGACGCGTATTTGGAAAAAAAGGATGCAATTGATCAACCAAAAAGCGGTATATCCACGTAAAAGGAAGAAAAAAGGGCAAACAGGGTATATAATTCAAAACGAGAAATGCAAAGAAAAGAAGAGGATTTTATCTTTCCCCATACATGGCCACTGCAAGACGGATTTAAACGTCAAAAAGTGTTGCCCCCCTTGTCCCTAGATCCTCGGTGTAGATGGAAGTGGACACCGCCCAAAACCAGAAAAGAAGATAGGGCACCAAGTACCACCACCGCAAATTTTCGCAGAGGAGGTACTTGTGAGCCCAGTAATTGCGGGGGAAGATGCCGAGGCACAGGAAGAGACGGCCCGGGGGAAGGGGCTTACATATCAAGATCTGCTTTGGTTTTTTTTTCCCCCTTCTTTTTTTTTCTGGGGTATTTTAGATCTGGCACTACCGACGACTAATCTTCGATGGCGGTATGCTTTTTTTGGGTGAGAGTGGTTGGTGATAAAATGTGCGGGGATTGCTTATGAGGGATTGATTTGATGTTTGGAGTTGTTTTGGTGAGAGATTGTTTGGCTGGGAAGAGGTGGGAAGAGCTGGATGTCTTGGAAACTGAGACTTGATTGCGCGCGAGGGATCAGCCGATGAGGGAGGTGGTGTATAGGGCTATTAATAGAGATATGGCTCAGAATACTCTGTGCTACATCTTGTATGGTCGAGATAAGCTTTCAATACTATGTTCCTTAACAGCGACCCTTGGATTGTTACTATACAATGAACCCAAGACAAGTTGTAGTGATGATCAGCTCTAGCGAGAAGAATCCGACGCAGGCGAAAATGTTAGCCAAAAAGCTCTACTATTACTATTAATTCCTGCAAAAAGAGGCAGCTTTCTAGAAAGAATATTGCTATCCTCTTTCCCCCCATGGTGCCTGAGCTGACACGCCGATCCTCCTTCACTCTGGTCTAGCTCACCAGGTTGGATGGCAGCCTTCAATGGCATCAAATTCCTTTCCAGCTGTGTCATAGTGTACCACATGTAGTTTTCTATTTCAATACTTACAATTGGAAAAAGCCATGCTATAGCAACGATTTGGTATCTCATATTCTGACTCATGTCAAGCAGCAGTTAAATACATCATCTCCTCCAAAGCACTCAGCAGCAACATCAAGCTTTCGACAATATGCATTGAGACTGTACATCAAAATATATGCCGTGAAGAAAAAAAAAAAGGACACATAAAAACATGTCAATATACCCAATGTATAGAATAATAAGGAGAAATCATGCATCCTGATGATATCCAGCCGGCCCGGATAGCCGAGCAATAAATGTGTGTGTCCTGTTTCCACCACATGGGCCAAAGCAAGCGAATGCAATCTACCCCCCGTAAGCGCGGCTGAAACTCTACGCTTCCAGTCAAGCCTTCACGGCTTTAAATGGAAGACTGATTAGGCACTGCAAAGCAACGAGACGCCGAAGAAGAAAAAAATATGCTTGCCGGTTGTGGCCGTAATGCTGTGCGTAAAAAAAGGGCATCTCGAAGATGCCAGGGGGGATACCCATGCTGTAATACCAGCTCAAGATTGCCAGGCACAGGTTTTGCAGGAATCTTGTGACATCGTGGGATATCTGTTTCCGAGGAACGTATTTTGTGGATGGGTACACTGCCATTGGTGAGGCGGCTCCATCGAATGCGATGCGCTCGAGGTGTGCGCAACCGCTTGAGATGATAAAAACGTGTCTGTGCCAGCCATCAGCTTTCCCCCGGGGTCTTACCGATGCCGCTGCTTCTGGTGGTTCTTTTTGTTCCAGCAGTGGTTTACGGCATCGCTAACAAGTTCCCAGTCATTGTACACAATTGATCCGATGAAAAACACCTTGACGTTGTGTTCTACCGTGACCAGCTTTGAGTAGTTGACGCGGGATTCTTTTGAGAGCTTCTCGCCCTCTTCTTTCATCTCGACCCGAACGGGGGGAAAGCCTAGCTTTGGCTCCTTATCAAGTAGTCGTGGCTTGCTGCCGCGCTCATGAATGATGCCATGTTTGTCTGCCTTGACACCTTTCTTTTTGCAGGCTTTGCCACCGTACGTGAGAATAGGTCTGTTAACCGTTAGAATGACCACTTGAAATGGGCGGAGCTTGATATGAACATACACGCAGGTGCAGTGGCCCTGATCGTTTGCTATTACGATAAAGCGCCGGAAACCAACAAAAAACTTTGTTCCAAACCGGTTCTGGATTTCATGTTTACCGGACACGCTTGGGGCGCCTTCAGAGCTGGCGCCTTGCGGTTCCGACCAATGAACTTTAAATATCTGTTCAGCGTTGCTGTTAGCAGACTCATTCTATCTCTAGATGTCAGGGAAGGAGCTTTGTTGCAGTACACACCTCGCCTGGTTGAAACTTGCTGGACGGCTCAACTCGATAACCTAGTCTTAAGCATCAGCTCTACTGGTGCGTGTCATGCAGGAAGAATTACAAGGACCTACGTGGATCTAGCTCTTCCAATGGCTCCTCGAGTGCCGCAATGTGATAACTGCCTGCTCCTGATTGAGCCTTTGGCGTAGGCGGGCCCTCGTCTTCGTCGTCGTCATATTGAGCTGCATAACGCAATTAGCTTCAGCGTGGTGTAAAAAATAGTGGAAGAGCATCGTACCATAAGCGGATGCTGATGACTCTCCAGCATTCGCATATGCGTATGCATTGTAATCCTGGCTTTCCGCTATAGTGTTTGCCAGCTCGTCGTCTTCGTGATCTTGGTCAGGGCTGTGCTTTCGCTCGTCGTAATGGTTCCGCTCGTCGTACCCATGTAGTGGTCGGTCTGGCTACAAGTTTCAGCATTGAACCAAGGAAATGAATGACTGGAAAAATTGAAATAAATTGACGGAAAAAATAGGAAGATAAGAAATAAAGCAACTCAGGACGAGGGGTCGAGATAGAGCATTTGTGGGCGCACTCACCAGCTGCGTGATTCTCAGCTGATCGGTCTTCTCTTGCACCGTACACGGGAGCCGATTGAGAGTCTACCCCGCCAACAAAATCTTGTCAGTCAGTCAATCGCCGACAACGGTGGGATATTGGCCATTGGCTATATACCTGATGTCGACGGCTGGTAGTACTGCGCTTCGGATGATCCGTGGACGTCTAGTTATGAGATATACTGTGAATGACTGGGACATTATTTCGCTGCAGCTGCGACAACTTACATTGGCTTGCCCTGTAATCGTACTGCCCCGCCTGGGACACATGTAACGATTCCGCCGTCGAGGTTCTGTAGGCGCCTTGTGCCGAGTCTTCATCGTGGGAGCCTGTGCGGTGCCTGTGCTTGCTCTTGGGCCGGCCGGATTTCGAGTTTGACAAATGATCTTCGGATACTGCAAAGGCACTCTCCAACGTCAGTCACCCAATTATCACGTATACGCATGCCGATCGTGGCCCGCCACACAAGCTCCAGAGAGCTTGTCACGGCGCAACCAGTGCGACTTGGTAGGTAGGTGGATAAAACGCACTTGAGCCATCATAGTCGGTGTTGAGGCCTTTGAGGCCTTCGGTTATGTCGTTAATCGTTGTGTCTCGCGGAGTTTGCGCATGAGCGGCGGCGGCCGAGTCGTGCTGGTCCCAGTCATAGTCGTAATTCCCTAGCAAGTATCACACAGGTGTTGGCGGTGATGAGAAATGTCAAGCGCGGGGAGGGTCTTTCGCACCTTCAGAATCCTGGCGAAAACGATAGTAGCGGTGGTGGTTCTCATCCAAAACCCAGTCGGACCAGCTGCCCCATTGATGGGATTTTGACTTGGACCCGTGGTACATTGTGGCATTTTGCGCCCAGAGCAGCGCGGGAAAGCTACAAGATCATCCGGCGCTTTGTGCTGGACGGCGCAAAGGACCGGGTGAAGCCCGAATGGTCTGAGCACAGGCACAGGCGCAAAAGCACCTCTGGTCGAGGCAGGCGGACGGAGGGGACGGGTTGCAAGGCCGGACGCAATGCGGGTTCCAAGGCCTTTTAAGAATGATTGCAAGCGGCAGCAGACGCAGAAGAAGCAAAAATGCAAACCAGCTCCAGCTCCAGCTCCAGTACCAGCGCGAGATGATAAACAGCGACGGGCGGGAGGGGAACGTTTGGGCCTGTTCCTATGGCCCAGATTGGCGCGAGCCTCCGTGGGTCGTCCACTTGCTTCCTGGCCCGAGTGCTCCCCGGGCCTGTTGGTATGCTTGTATTGGGTGGTGCCGCAAGGTTGAGTGAGTGGATTGCTGCGAGCTGCTGCTAGCAAAGCAAGCTGCGGCGCTGGCGGATAGGATTATGGAGACATCTGGCATGCATCGCTGGGCGCTTGTTTAGCTACATTACTTCGAGCTGCCGCCGCCGCTGCTGGGCAGATCAAGTCAATGGCCATGGCGTGGCGTCCCTGTATAAGAGAGCACATCACACAAGGTCGACGGCGCAGACAAGGGTCGCTCCGGCTAATGGGCAGCTGTTCTGCGCGCAAAATGCATCCTGACGTTGGCCAGCAGTCGCATTGCGCTATGGGACGATCTCTGAGGCCCGTGGAGGCGGCCCCGATTCGGAGGTGGTGTGCGGCTTTGTGCGGTTTTCGCTGAGCTGGGTTTCTCTTGTGTCTGGTCTTCAATGTTGCCTGCATATTGCCAGCTGGATTTCGCCCCAGCCAGCTAAGCCAAGCCAACATCGGGTGTCAGCGAGCTATTACCTTGGCTGCTCGTACATCAATACTGAGACATGATGAGACAGCGGCCAGTCAAGTCCGTCCGTCACAAAACCAGCAGACAATGACGACGAGACCCCATTCCCACCATGCAGCACTCACTCAATAGACGCAAAGCACTGCTGGGGATCGCCCATCTCCGCCATGCACCTTGGCCTGCAGCCCTTCGGTCCATGGCCCTGTCAGGTGGCTCGGCCGCAGGAGCCCCAGCGCTGAGCGACGGCCAGGTGTTTTGCTCTCGTATCCTCGCAGATGCAGGCCGTATGGTGGAAAAGACTAGTCGATTTTGCCATGCGGGTCGAAGGTCGATGGTGATGATGTCGAGGTAGAGTGACATGCCCGGTTGGGGCTGGCCACAGACCGTGGGCGCCGCTAGGGACGGAAAGCCCCGCGCGCGGTGGAGCTTCAGCGCTGCTAACCCACTGTCTAGTGGCCGGACTGTGCTCGCCGACGCTCTGTAGGGCTAGCGGGTTAGCGGGCTGGTGCTACGCTGTGGGTGACGCTTGATACGCTGCAGAACCGCTAGCGCGCCGGGGAGGCGTCAACGACAGTGCTAGCACCTGCTGCCACGGGGGAGCCACAGGGGATTCAGCCAACCGCTGGCGCGCTGGGCCATGCTCTGGCTGGCGCTATTCGATGCCAGTCAGATGGATGCTGAGCCGGGCAGCTTGAGCTCTCCACGCAAGCAAACATACGACCCACGTTTACTCTCGCAGTTTCACGACAAGACACACTTGCCTGCTCACTCATATGTGGCCGCAAACCAGAAGCTGTCCTGGCTCATCCTGCTCGTCTGAAGCGACGTGTGTTTTGCCACTGTGGACGCCCGATTTTCATTTGCTCGCAGATACACATTGGATGCAGCTAGATGAGCCGCGTCGGTCCCGCTGCTCGTCATCTCTAGGTCCAGCCCACAGAGCCTCGTCTGGCCGCGATCCGACACCTCTCGCATCCTGTCACGCCTCACCGACGTTGGATGTTATCGAGACGGAAAGATGATCAGCGATGGGCAATGCTGAGCGTTGAGCCACAGCCAGCATACTCGAGCCGCCTCCATGGACGCCGCCGTACAGGGACCGGCCAGCCCAGGCAACGCATCGCTGGGCGATCCCATCAGCACCGGCAGCATGGACGGCTCTGCGGACGTGTCACTCGTCACGTTTGCTGCCGCCGCATCATCTCACGAAGACGAGGACTTTAAAGAGAGCGACCGCTGGAGGCTCCATAGCGACACGTCGACGATATCCAGCAGGGTTACCACGCCCGATCCCGTCGTGTCAAGCCCGCCGCTGACTCCCTTCGCCTCGGCTGGCAGTCGGACGCCTCTTCCCGGCAGGATTTCCAATGTCTTCTCTCCTCTTCCTCTTCTACCCCCCGCATTTCCTCCTCGGCGAGGGACGGAACGGGGTCGCGGGAGAGGACGTGGCGGAGCACGGGGAGCCAGTCGACTTCTGCCGAGGAGCCCGAACGAGGCTGCCCGATCCCATCAGCCCAACCCGGCAGAATCATCTCGATACGGACCTATTCGACCCCTGTTGCCTACCAGCAGTGCTGGCATGGCCCAGCCATTGTCACCTTTTCCATTGCTTGTCGAGCAGGACAGAGGCGATGATAGTCACAGATCTCGCCGCCTTGGTGTCCCTCCTCACCCGCCGCCACCACCTCCGCCGCCGCTCAACTCTCCTCCACTTACCTCCTCCTCTTACTTTTCTAACCTTCCGACGATGAGTAGGCCAGACCTTAGCCTGGCAAACAACAATTACGCACCACCACCTTCATCTCAGGCATCCGTCAGCACGCAGCAGTTGATCCAGTCTGCTCCTGGTTTTTCAATCAATAATTATGTGCGACCACGACCATCCCGAGGTAAACGGAACTCGGGACGGTCCTATCGTCGGCGGAGTAATGGCCCTGAAGATGAAGCACTGACTTTCTCACTGACCAGACTTGAAGATGATGAGACTTGGAGTTCTTCATCTTCATCTAATGAAGATCCAATCGCCTATCGTAATGCTAGGCAGTTCCCTCCCCAGCTTCCCGCTGGGCCGTCCTATGGACCATCTGCCCCTCGGAGTAGATCCTCTGCGGCAAATCAAATCACGGCATGGGTATCACAATACGAAAAGTCGAGGAGCCCAACCAGATCTCGATCGAGATTGGGTGACATTTCTGCAGTTTTACATCCCACTGACACCGAGTCACACCTGGATGGCTCTTTGCATTCCAATGATTCATCCCATGGTGAAATAGAAATGCTGTGGCAGCAATTGAAAGAGAAGAGAGCTAAACTAAGTGGCACAAGGGCAGAGATGCGGTCCAGGAGAAAGGCGCTGCGGCAAAAGAGGCGTGAGAAGGATGCAGCCGACAATGCCTTTATGAGCGTCGTGCGGCCTGTGTTGATCAGCCGAGGAGAGATATTCCAGGCCACACCTAGCCTTTTTGAATCGCGGCTGGAGAAGATGCAGCAGTTGAGAGATGACTACCAAGTTCTGGAATCCAGCTATGAGACGCTCGAGGCCATGTTGGACGAGGAAGAGCGTGATCTCAGCATCCTTGAAACGCGCTTCTTCAGCATCTTGGCGGCTGGCCAAACCAAGGAAGAGCGTCAGCTCGACGTCTCCAGCGATTCAGGTGCTGCCAACTTCAACATTGATCAGGTGGAAATACCATATGAGCTCAGAGGCATATCTCCGTTCGGCCCCGTCGAAGACCCACATCCCTTGTATGTCGATTTAACATCAACGGTGGGATATCTGGGGAATGCTCGGGATGAATATGCAGACCTCCTCTCCACCAAAGAGCAATACGAGGAAGAACAGCTGCTGAAAAAGACGACTAATCAGAAGACCCCGGATGAGCTAGACGTGAAGGAATTCTTTGATGAGTTCCCATCCGAAGAGGAGCGGATGGTTGGCGTAATAACCAACCTGGAATCCCAAGTGAGCCGTCTCAGAAAGATCTGTGAAGACAGGGGAATCATGAAGAAGCACATGTCTGTCAAGATGGAGTACGCACTGGATCCACAAATCAAGTATGAAGATCTGGATCTAGACGACGAGCAGACAATTCTGAGCAGTCGCAAGACATTGGGCCATACCGAGTTCAATGAATTACTGTCTCAGCCAGACCATGTGCTGGCTGATGAGCCACTCACCCCGCTGGGAGCTCTCAAAGCAGCCATTCGACTCCCGAACCACCATCCCGAGAAGGGTGTGAAGAAGAGATTGGCGTCCAAGGAGTATGCCATTGACAATCTCATGCGAGAATGCGACGGCGGGAAGAAAGCCGACTATGTGAACCGGTGGCTGCTTCACCAACTGCGACTGTCCCCGCTCAATGCCGTGCTTCTGCGGTCCACTTTCCAAGCAAGCCGCTCTCTCAAGATTCGAGACATGTGGCGCTGGCAGTGCGACGTAATGCATTATTGGTGGCGTGATAACACCATGTCTCTAACAGATGGCTTCTTTAAGCCCATAACCAGCGACAATTCGGAATATTCGACTCGCCAAGGATCGCCTCAGCTGTCGCGGGCCGCATCTGACGGTGGTCCTAGGCATGTCTATCAACAACATGAGCCAATTGATAACAGCGATGCCATGACTGAATATGGCGAAAGCTTCCAAATGAGCTCCTTGTTATAATTTTCTTTCTTTTCTCCCTTTTCTCCTGTTCTTTACCTATTTAGCTCGTTCTTGCGGAGGCCTTGTTCTTTTTTATTTCTTTTATTTTCCCTTATCAACAGCGGTTTTTTGAGCTGATTTGCCAGATAGGTCCAGTTTTTGTTTTTGCTTTTTGCCCTTTTGCTTTTGGAAAGTTGGTGTTTTAGGCATGATGTTCAAGACATGGTGAAGCAATTTTGGATTGGATAGATGGAAAACGTACCCTAGGTTGGCCTTTTGCACACTCAGGCACATTTAGCTTGAGCTCTAGACGGAGGCAGAAAAAAAGTGATACCCCTTCCCCGTTTACCCCTTTTCTCTCTCTTTCAAAAATCTCCTCCTTCATCTTCTCTCCGTCTTCCCCTCCGTCGTCCATCTATTCTGACGTCTTCCGTTTTCTTGTCTGTCTCCACTTGAGATCAGCGATTATGAGCGTATTGCATTTTCTCTATGTGTGGTATTGGTTGCGGTGAGCGCCAAGTATGATCTTCTTCTTTCTTCTTTGTGCACCTGGCAAGCCAGCTGTTGAAATAAACTCTCTGTCCCTTTCTTCATTTCCCAACCTCTCAACCTATTCCAATCCCATCAGGTCAACATTTTTTCTTATTTTTTTTTTTCTCAGCTCTCTTTTCTTTTGGGAGGGACTCAAATAAAACCGAACCACCGGATGGCGATGTGTGCTTTTACAGGATGATGAACCTGCTGGTGTTTCTTTCGATTCCGTCTGTCCTGCCTTTTCTCTATCCTCCATACATAACCTTCGTCGCCCTTGACAAATGACTAGCTCCCGTGAAGCCAAACCGGACCGATCCTCGTCTGCTCAAGAATATGGAGCCCAGTCTCCACCTCGCGAAGCCGTGGTGAGACAAGCTTCTCTTTTTGTCGAGCGGCAGTGTGGAGCAGAAGCTGGCGCAAAGTACCAGTACACCACGGCCAACATGGTGGTTTAACTAGTCCGAGTGGCCGCAGAAGGTCGCATCACGTTTATTCACGGGATATGCAGATGCTCGGCTTCGGGCTGTTGGTGCTAACGATTCAATTCGCATGCAGCTTAGGCCTTCTGCACTCATGTCCGCAAGTCGCATAGTGACAATGCATGTGATGCCTTTTTGCGACCCTACGTGGTGCCATTTGAGCCATGCATGAGCGCTGCAGCATGCGAGAGTGCTTTAGACGGCATGTTGTTCTTTCTTTTCCGCTGCTGTTACGATGACAGGTAATAATAAGAATAATGATAGCGCGAGAGGGGCTTGCGAGGATTTCATGCTTGTTTCTCAGCTGCCAATACCGCCATGTGCCTGGTCCCGGTAAGATTTGTTCAGCTCAAAGTACCAAGACGCCGCCTTGATTTCATGCATTTCTGCTTCATATCACGCCGAGACCAGCTCCGTGCAATCGTAACGGCTGTTACAAGCGGTTTTGCTTGATGCGGCTTATCAAAGGCAGATGAGAGGTTTTTATAACCGAGATGCGATCTGTCACATTGATGCCATAATGGAGCCCATTGCCCGTGAAAACAGAAGGACCTGTCACAAAAAGCAAGTAAGCACTCACCATTTTTCGCATTCCGCCCAGAATGAAACCTCAGCCAAAAGTTCGAACCGTAAAAGACGACGGATTTTTTCTCCACGGCTCACGGTGTTAGCGCAGTCAGTACAGTAGCCTTGCCTTACGCTCGCAGATTGCGCGCACAACGCACACGTATATAACTTGCAGTAGATGATGGTGCGGATTACTTACTGGCTGACGTACATGAGAGCGGCTTATTGCTCGTATGTTGGCCAGTAGCTTCAAAGGTGCTTATTTGCTCGTATGGTGAGCCAGTAGCCTTTGACGGTGGTCAGAATTTGGTCTGGCGTTTTGCATGAGTGAATTGACACGTGTTGTTTGGACGGATAGCCAGCGCAGTCGCAGAGTATCTTTTGCCTTGCCAGCTGTTCGAAGATGATGGGTGAGGTGAGGTGTCGTAGGATCGGTGTACGTTGCCGTGCTTATTTTGTGGGTGAGGAGGATTTGATGAGATGACGGGAGCCCAACGAAGTGATTTAGTGGAAAATGTGACTATGAATGCATGCCTACGTTAATGAAAACTTTTGTAATTTGGTGATGGGAGAGGGTGAAGGATGCCGTGATGTGATGCTGAGGATGGGAGTGGCTAAGAGCTGTCTGGTTTGTTCAAGACTTTGTTGAGGGAGATGTCTGACGGTGAATTGGAATGGTCTGATGGTTTACATAAAACAAGTTTGATATGAGAATTGCATATATCAAGATGAATTTTTAAACTTGCACAGTCGATGCCATCTTGAGATCAACTTTGTTGGTATGATGTGCTTGGTTAGTGGAAGATGGACTGGCTTCCTAACGTCGCTCTCTACCTACAATAATATTAGGAGGCATGGTCATAGTTATATTTACTTGGTATCACGATTCGTTAAGAAAAATGCATGTTCTGTGAATACGCATCAGGTATAGGACTCAATGATCTAGGGGGCCGAAGGTAAGCTCTTGATGAGCTCACTATTTTAAGTCTGGCTTTGAATGTATTGTTACATCTGGACACTGATTTACACATTATAGCCATCATGAAGCACATCCAACAGAAGCCCCCGACAGGAGATGTGGTTGTCAACGTGGCTTCCATTGTACAGGTGGTACCTAATCATCTGCCTGTATCCGAGCACAGGTAGCAAAGATGAATTAGTGAAAGATCGACAATTATTTGTAATGAAAGAAAAGCATCTAATGCCACTTGGAATTCTTTCCAATAAAATTATACCTTAGTGCCACATCTTTAAACGAGGATATGTGGATGAATCGCCAAGGAACGCCCGATTGTTTCACGCCCACAGACTTCAATCCCGAGAATTATGCCGCGAGAAGAGAGATTAAAGAGCGTTTGACGTGATTTCTCGCCTGCCGATAGACATTGGTTTTATGCGGATATGTCGTATCGAGGCATGTCCTGGAGACACCATTCCCCTGAATTTTGGTGTAAACGAGAAGCAGGGGTTGGCATGAACCGTTGGCGGAGCATGATGAGGTCTGGGGTAAGGACATGCAGATTGCACCTGAATTGATGAGCTGCCGGAGATTCCGTACTGCTTTGCCTTACACTTATTAAATCTGAGTAAGAGATACAATTGTGCCAAGCATGGGTATCAATGCGACTGATTTCGGCTAGAGGTTCGTTACATGCAATCCATGCATACAGCATTGACATCGACGGTGCAAGAATTCGTGGCTGCTACGGGTATTTACGAAAGTCCGATTAACTGGGAGGAACTACGAACCAATTATAATATTGAAGCTTATAGAAAGTGTCGATACGGTACTGCTTTGCTGTTTAGTGACGACGTGTGACCGCCTTTAGTGATCTGACATATGAAAGTCGGAAGTAATATCTCCAAGGGACAAGGATACACTCGAATAAGACATAATTTTCTTTTGGCGGTCATGTTGATTAGTTGTTACAACAAGTAAAATATGTCCAAACTCACTTCGAAGACATAGAATGCGGCAAGTCTCTGATATTTTGATTGGGGGGTTACCCGTGAATGGTAATATGCCAGATGCCTCGGGGAGTGAAGTATTTAAACAACAACCATAGAAAATGAATACTATGTAGGTAGATATTATTTTTAAGGTTATCTACCTAGTAATGCTATTACCCATCAATTAGTAGTCGAATCTATATCGACTTAGTTACATTGTTACGTGCCAATAGGTAGCTTCGAAAGGCACAGTTGATCGATAAAACAAATCGATAAATTGTAACCACTCAGCTCAGGCAAATCAGTCACAAGTCTCTGAAAGAGCTTATACCATTAATCAAAACTTATCTTTTGCTTCTATAAAAAAGGAAATCTTCAAAAGAACATTGTCGTCTTTCCCTTCTCGACACAGCGGGCATACACACAAAATTCTTCATGACAGAGGCACCTCTGGATACAAAGTCACGAGACACCAGCAGCGGAAGGGTCTCCCGGGTGGATATCAAATCCCCTCGGGCTTCGCGGCACTTTTTTCTTGGCAAAGGTGAGAGGCCGGTCCTTGAAAAGGAAAGATATGTCGGTCTTCCATGCGATATGCTGGTCACCAGAACCTTGAACACTGACCGAAAGATACACCTCACTTCGGCGCTGTCAGTATTCAAGTTTTTTTCTTTAATGCCGACATGTAGCCTATCACGTCTGCTCTGATATGCTGGGACTTTTTCCCATTTTTCACACCGTTTAGCCGCTTCACGGTTGCAAATGTCCAGTCCACCATGATGTAGTTCTGCATGGCGACAAGTCGAATTTTACCCCTGAGTCAGGGATGGAGATAATACGGGTGCACAGACTACGTTATTTACCTTACAATCTTGCATTTCTCCATGATAGGTGCCATGCCCTTCCATTCTGATGCCCTCATCATCGCTGAAGAGAAATTTGATGGGTGGGCGAGTGGATTGAGTTTGGGGGCGCAGAATACGAGAGGCAGTCCAGGAACTTGGCACGTAGCAGCCAAAAATATCTGCTCTTGGTGGAGCGAGTGTCCAGCAACTGGCCGAAGCTACCTCCTCGGACATATAAAATCGTGTCAGCATCTTAATGAGGCGCATTGGTTCACCGTTTCAAGCCGCGCGCCAGATATTCTAGAACAAAACCGGCATTTGTAGGACTCCGTAATGTACCGGTGAAGAAAAAAGAAGAAAGGGCTAGCAAATCACGAGCCGGCATATCTCACTAGAACACTAAGACATCGATTTTTAAAACCCGGACCTACAACTGCAAAGGGCGTAGCACAGCCTGCAAAGAGACATCTATGTGGAAAACGAAGTTTGAGTTAACCACTCTAGGAGAGTACTTTTCTCAAAAAAGAAAAAGTATCCGTGCTCCCTGGTACTTACTCGTGCTGGTGATTTGCAATCCCGGGGTAACCCAATGCGTACCAACGTTGCGAAACGGCGATTGTCGAAAAGGCTTGAACTTCAGAGGCGATCAGCGAGATACAAACGTGTCTTCGCCTTAGCGATGGTCGTCGAACCAAACGCAAACGGGGCTGAGTCTGAAACTTAGAGCTATTGCTATCTAATAGCATCTAATAGCATAATAGCTCTGCGGAGGGACGGAGCCGTCAGGGCCCGGACTGCTCAGCTAACAAGACCGTATCCACAGAAGCATACTCCATATTCTGAGGAGGGAGTTGGCCGCGCGAATGACATACTGTCTCCGCAAAAAGGCCGTCTTGGAACCGATGTCTGGCTCTCATTCGTGGTCGATTATGATATGCAAGAATGCTGGACAAGGCTGACATGGAAGACCTTGATATGCCGCAGGAGGCGACGCAGAACTGAGACGAACCTGATCGTCACTAAGAGATATCATGCATCGTCGCAGACTGACCCCCATCTAGAGACCAGTATGAGCATGAAACTTCGTTTGTCTTTGAAATGAGGCCCCTAGCCTCGTGACACTTTCGTTTCCTTTGCTCCGTGAAGCCGTCACAGCCTGCCTGTAAGACAAAATTGGGTAGAGGAAAGGAGCCCGTTGAAATTTTCTTCGATGCCGTGCCGTGCGGCCGCCGGCCGGTGATAGGTGCGGCGCTGCCCGGTCCCACAGCCATGACTCCTGCGTTGGAGAGCAAAGGCATGACTCGCTGGCGTGTTAGCTATAAATTGCAGCTTGAACTCAAAAAGGAAGAAGACTCGCAAACACGTGGCAAACGCTCCCAGTGGCTGCAGCGGCTTGTTTGATAGAGTAGCAGCATGAACTGGCGGTATATCGACTGGACCAGCTCTATCAAACCCCGACCCCTTATTGCTCGCCCTTTTCAAGATTCCCGGTGCTGCTGCCGTTTGGGATTCGCGGGTGGGGGCGCTAGGTCGGCGGTCGACTGGTGCAAACGCTTCAGACGCCGGATCTAAGAGATTATCGATCCTGGAAGGGCTGGCGACAAGGATCTGGACGAGCTAACACGACGACGCTTCCAAGTCCGGCCCTTAGAGGCGCTGATCATGGGCAGTGAATCTCCCAGCAAGCCTCGGCTGGCGCCCATCCTTGAGCCGACTTGCTGACGCTGGAGAATTTGGATCGTCGGCAATTAGTCGATGGCCGTTGCGGTATTGATTATCTTTGTCCGCCACTGGCTTGCCCGGATGAAGTTGGACTGGAGCGGATGGAATTGCAATGGCGGCGTGGCAGCATGGATTGCAATGACGTCCTGGTACAGGGGATAAGTTAGTGGCCAGCAGTTCCCTGTGCCGTCTGCATTATCAGACACAAGGTATTAGAGGCGAGTTTGTCGTGATTGATCCTTTGCACTACCAAGGTACCTGGCCTAGTAGGTGCTAGAGTAAGGAGAATAAGGTACTGTAGATAGGCGGTGTTATAGAGGTACTACAGGTACAAACAGAGCCGGGCGAAGGCTAGCAGCGGCCATTCCATGTGCTACTATGGCGGCAGAGTTGAGGAAGGCACGGGACTAGGTAATAGGCGGTCCGAGAGATGTGCTGCAGGAACGAACGGCGGTCGCGTATCAAGCTATCAATCGCTCATCTTTTGCGGAAATCGAGATTCTCCATTCTCCATTCTTCAGCCAGATGAATTGCGGGAGCTGAGAGTCATTAAACATTGAACCAACAGAATCATCGACACCAGACCCTTTGCTTCTTTTCAACCAACTAATAAGACATGCAATTTCCATCCCGCTAGTCATGTTGAGTGACAGCTCTAGCTCTCCCGCCGGGAGATGTCAACGGAGTTTTCGGTTTCTTAGGCTGAATACGCTGGATGACCCGCTGCGGGCTGTTGGCTGCGCTCACCGTGGGAACCCAACCACACAGATGTCTTACAATGATGAGGAAAATAGGACCAAAAAAAGGAGAAGATGAGAAAGCGGGCAAATCTTGCTTTCCAATCAAACGGATCTGGGGTTAGCACCACTGACATAATGCCCATAGCAGACACGCCGATGCAACGTATACTCGGCGAGGGGCAGGGTCTTGCTTGACCGCACAGGAGATTAATCGTTCTGCAGGTACAGGCCCGCTATCAATTCTCAAGAATCCCAAGCAAACGGTTTCCATCCTCAAAGTCGCCACTGTTGATCTTCTAGAACCAATATGGCTCGCTTGGCAAGATTCGATCAGGTCGAGTGCCTGAAGATGATGCCAATGCTCCGTGTTCTTGGCCACGCCATACCCCGCGCCTTGGTATCGCGGATCCCCATGTCGATATATCAGTTGACCTCATAAGATGACCCGATCTCTTTCCAATGTTACTTGGGTACAAGTACATACAGCTCCATGATTTGTCGATTTGTCGGCTTTAGCCTGGAACCTAACGGCCGTGTCTCAGAGCAATCTTCCAGCAAATCTTCCTCGTCTAGGCTCAGCCATGCTTTGCAGATCAGACACCAAAGGGGACATCTAATATCGTCAATATGCGATATCCTCGACAATTAGGCAACAACCATGTAGCCCTACGCGAAACTACATTGGGTCTGTGGAGTCGACAACGAGATGCTTGTCCAGAGGCTTCATGTTTTTCTTCCAGGTTTCAGGGTTCATGACTCCTTCGCTCGCGCTAGCCATAGCCCCGGCCCAATGAGGATAATATGGGGGACTTCCCGGAGGCACCTCCGCCAAGCCGGTCTATTTACTACAGCGTAACGCTCCGTACGCAGCCGCTCAAACGAAATATCCATTGCCTGCAAACCGGTTGGGCCAACTCGTTGTTTTGACAAAAGGATATCAAACGAATACTACCCTCAACATCGGGGCACCTATCGACTTGTTTCGTTCGGATTGCTTATGATGTTTTTGATATGCATGAGGGCTTCAACGAGGTTGCCCTTGACATCTGATTATACAATTCCCCAGATGGCGAGCACATGAAAACAGCCCCAGTGTGGGGACACCACCGTTTTTTTTCTTTGATGCCAAGAGCTGTCTGCTCCTGACAGCTGCTTGGAGGCGTTTTCTTGATGCTCATGCGTACACAAACGACTATCTAGTAATGTTCCATGTCAGTCCAGGCCAACCACTTTGCCGCGTTTGTACGTATATTTCGCAAGCTCGCCGACCAGCGAGCACGGCTCAACGGGCTAATTGGGTACTACCTTGCCTAGCTGTTGATCCAGTCAATAGCCTTGTACCTCGCTTCGGCATGGATACATATCGCATCTCCACCTACGTCCGCCGCCCCAATCCACTCACACTATGCATGATACTGGACTCAATCTCCGACCTCTCAATGATATTCCCCATACAACTGTTGTTGATTCGGTTCCATCGTCTCGGCCTCCCCTGCTCCTAGTCTAGCCACGATGTCGTTAGCCTTCTCACCATGGGCCGCTCAAAGCAGGTTCGCCTTGGCCGTTACTTCGTATTACTACCGCAATAAGAGACTGCCGCTTGGATTTTACCCCGTTATACTTGACGCCCTAACGACTTCTGACATTCATCCCACCCAGCGGCAGGCATTCTGAGACGCAGGCGCCACCACTGACCGTTTGTCCACTTTGCTTCCAAAGCATCGTTGAGTCTCGCCCGTGCTTCTGGCGCCGGCACCTGGTCCGTGGGCCTTGAGGCGAACTACTGAGTCTGCGTCGATCAGATACTGGATTCAGAGGGTTAGCCCATTTGTAGTATTAGTACGGGAGCGCACTCCCACGTTCTCCATATTCATGTTTATCTATCCTCTTCTACCCTTCCGTGCTATGATTTGCAAATTTCATGTTTGGCAGTACCGGTAGTGCTGCTGGACTCACGCACCCTCTTCGTCGACCCCCTGCCATCTGCTGTTGGACCTACACGCACCATCAGCGCGATCCCTGATTCACTCCTCCCCATAACTGCACATATAATACCAGGTTTCCCCTTCTGGAGAAATCTCACAAGGACGGTCAAATTCTCCAACTGGGAATCAACAGACTCTTACTTCGACGGCGAGGACCGGAGCTGCCGGCACGTCTTACAAAACGACTTGAGGCTCACAACAGCCCACGAATCGCCTCTCTTTTCTTTTTACGACACTTGATTGCTGGATGTTGACGATTGCCCAACATGTCTGACGGTCTCACTCAGCGGCAGCTGAACATTATCAGCGACATAGAACGAGCGTGTTCAGTGATTTCTCTGTTGGGATGTGTTTTCATCATTGTCACATTCTGCTTTTCAAGCTCGTTCCACAAGCCCATCAACAGACTTGTGTTTTATGCCTCGTTTGGTAACATGATGACCAACGTAGGCACACTCATGTCTCGAAGTTATCTCAGTTCACCGAACTCTCCCGGTTGCCAATTGCAAGGGTTCCTGATTCAGATGTATGCGTCTTCGCATCTGACCTTGTTGCCACCACGCCGCTGACGAATTTTTAGGTTCATGCCTGCTGATGCATTCTGGACATTGGCCATGGCCTTTAATGTCTATCTTACTTTTTATCACAAATACGACGCTAGAAAGCTACGACGAATGGAGATACCCTATCTATTATGCTGCTACGGCATTCCCTTTATTCCTGCTTTTGTATACATCTTCCTCAAGAACCACGAGGGCTACCGCGCATATGGCAATGCCACCCTGTGGTGCTGGATCACCACCGAGTGGGACATTTTCCGTATTGCAACATTTTATGGCCCTGTCTGGTGAGTTGACTTGGAGAGCTTTGAAGACGGGAAGGGGGATTAGTTTTATTGACACAAGTTTAGGGTCGTCATCTTTGCCACCTTTTTCATCTACATCCGCGCAGGACGAACAATCTATGAGAAGCACAAGCAGCTCAACGACTTTCACTCATCCGAAGGCCTATCATCCGTGGACGTCATCACTACCCTCAGGACCACTGAAGTGACGGTCACTACTTCGGAAGCCGTGGCAGACCCTGGAGCTTTCCGCACTCATCCCTCTCCTGGCCGCCACCCATCTATTACAGATCCAGAAGGGCAGAACCCCAACTACTCGGTGCATATCTCAGCTGCCCAGGCTCCCGCGGACGACAAGATTGAACCTGTTAAGCCTGCCAACACGGAGACTACGAAGAAGTCGAGACTGGGAAGATCAACACGACCGCCGACGGCCCGACGACGAAACTACGAAATCAACAACGCAGCATGGGCTTATGCCAAGTGTTCCCTTCTATTCTTTACGGCACTTCTTGTTACATGGATCCCATCGAGCGCCAACCGAGTCTACTCCGTTGTCAAGAGCCAGGAAATCAACGCACCACTTGAGATTATGAGTGCATTTGTGCTACCGCTTCAGGGATTCTGGAACGCCCTCATCTACGCCGTCACATCGTGGGGCGCATGCAAGAGCTTCTGGGAGGACATTCGAACGGGCAAACGGCCAGAGGTGATGGAGCTAGTTGGAGGAATTGGCGCAACCGACGAAAATAGCCGGCACAGTCGGCGCATCAGCCAGTTTAGGCCAGGCAACCGGTCAAAGGGACTCGACTCGGAGAGTATGACAGAGCTGGCTAATACACGAACGCATTCAGCAGATGCGTCGGCAGACAACCACTCAACTTATGGACATTCAAGCACTTGATGACGATATGAAGAGATGTGTTGCTACTACTCGAGTATAATATTTAATCGTCCAGCGAGCGTGCTGCTCTGGTTGACTTCCTTTCTTCACTTCTTCCAACGATGCATCTTTTCATCTTTTCATTTTTCTTTCCTCTTGGTATTTTTTTTTTTTGGTCTGAACGCTTATGACGGCAAAGGATGATGAGTTCTGGGGGTATTCAGGGACAGCGGCGCCTCTCGCCGCTTGGGAAAAAAAGAGGGCAGGAAGATACCCAGGACTTTACTATGACTATCAAAACACATTGACGCTGAACTGCGCTACATTCACCGCTGCCTTTTTTCCCCCTTCTCGTCTTGCTGTGATTATGTCGCCCAGGGCTTGTGTCATCCCAGTCATTGTATCCCAAGAGCCATGTTTTAATATGTATTAGCGGTAGCTGGCAGAGCTAGATGTCCTTACGGCGGACTATTCGCTTGGCCGTCTTTTGATGAAGCCTCTCATACATATGAGCACTTACTATACAGGACCTACGAAGCGCCTTTCGCGCCACGGTTATACGGGGCAGCTAGCGTCTCTCGGTGAGGTTCTGCCTCTTCTGTCTTGGCCGTTTTGCAATCTAGATCCATGGAGAGACTTGTTTTCTTTCCCAGGGGTAGTGATTCGGGGAAGAGGAGGGGCTCGTAAAAGGGCCTCCAAGGGTGCGAACCAAAAAACCGCGTGGCAGTTCGGGGTAACATTTTCAGGAACCAGGGCCTAACAATCTCCGCACCACAGGGAATGCTCTAGGTGAGGGGCAAGGCAAGGTATAAACCCTGTGCTTGCGAGATCCTTTCGAAATCCTGCCCCAGTTCGATAATGCACTTTGTGATCACAATCACACTGAAGACTTTTAGCTGGATTTTTCGTGTCAGCGCCCGGTAAGGCAAGGTTTGGTCCGACCTATTGTAGGCAGCGAGAGTCATTCTCCTGTAGATTGACCCTGTTTTTCTCTCCCAACGAATGAACAGTTCCGGATGTTCGGTTTAATACATTGGGATAGGATTGGCGACCCTTTTTTTTTTTTTTCTTTTGGTGGCCCGGGAGAGACGGGAAGAACGGGGAAGACGGGAGGCGCAGGATGGGGCGCACATACGTAACGGATGGAAAAGCCACAAGAAGATGAAGAAGAGGAAAAGGTAAAAATAAACATTGAGGGCAAATTAGTTCAGTGTATAGTCCGTATTTGAAGCTATTTTTCTTTGCCGTTTTTTTTTTTTTTTTTGAGGGGTGTTCCCCTGCATACTGGACCACCGCTGGTTCCCGTGTCCAACGTCAGTCACTAAGGAAAGAAAAAAAAAAGACATGGAATCTTTACCAAAAGAGCGAAATTTACCTTGTAAAGAAGGCATCAGAGCGTGAGAATGCAGGCTTACTTCCAATGGCTCAGCTGAGCAAAAGGCAAGAGTAGGCCTATCTACGACATGTAATACTGTTCCCTACCTTAGGAGAGCATACAGATGTAAGCAGTGAGTGGCCCCTTGGACGCGGTGAGAGTGAGCTAACCAAGCCCGTTCGTTTTGTTCTTATTCGATATAGGGCTGAGCTCCGTCTAGACGGGGGATTTTGGTGCTGACAGCTTTTTTTGATAGCGCCTTTCGGCCGGTTTATCCTATCTTTTCTCTCTTCCATTTTTTTATTTTGTCTGGACTAGAGCCCGTCATTCCCGTGTACGAGTATTGGCTAGCTCGCTACCTATCTGGACACAAACTCCGGATAGATACAACTAGTTTGTAGTGCCCGTTGTCTGTTGCTGCTGTTGTTATTCCCCTATTTTGCATCCTGTCGGTCGCCGTTATCTTTTGGGATATTCTCGCAGCTGCTGGCCGTGTCTCTCAAGGGTCTAACCAACACTGCCTCTCCAAATACGGGAGGACGCAGGAATCACATGGAACCTGGCGTTGGTTCAAAAGTCGCCGTTTTGGACTCCATCCATTGGGTAAGCAGTACCACGTTCTTGGCTACTAATCGTACGTCCAACACCAAAAACAGCACAATAGAGAGACACGGGAAAACGGAGAAGCCCTTTCACACGTTCAAGACCCCTCCCCTTCTTCCGTTCGGCGCAGCGGCAGAGCCCCCAAACCAGGACAGGCCCCAGGGAAACACAAAACGGGCCAGCGCCTCGAAAGCGGCATAGCTTACGAGCAAGACGAAACAATGGCGTTGACAATTTAGGCACAAATGGAAAGAAAAAAGATGGGACGAGAGAAAGGATATTCTTCCCTCATCCTTGCTGGCCCTTGCTTCCAGGGCCCGGAAACGCGCGGGTTCAACGGTCGCCGGCGTTTGGGGCTAACGGTGTGGGATGAAGATGAGCGATGATGACAATTGCTGGGTTTTTCTTTGCTTTTGCGGCTTTATTCTCCGAGGAGAAATGAAGCACATGTCTCTAACTGGCGCTAAGACTAAACAGCAAGAAGAAGAAAAACGAAGAAGGAAACCCCATCAGCCAACAACAACTCGCCCGTTGTGTGGCCCCTTGCATGACTGCGTTGCAGCAGGATTCCGTTCGCAGCTTAAAGAGGGAGGTTAAATCCTCGTGGCTGCATAACGCAACGCAACCCAAGCGGTGCTGCTCTTCTCCGGGGCGTTGGTGATGTGAATGTCGTTTACTCGTTTAAAGTGTTCCATTTGCTGCGCTGCCTGATTGATGCTTGTAACAAAGTTCATACGGCGACCCAGTTCGCCCCCCTTGTTGACGTCGCATCAGATCCAAGTTTTCCTCCTGCTGCGACTCTAGCAATCCAGCCCCCCTGCTCAACGCTTTCTCTCGACCTTGAATTTTGCAGCATCGCCAGCTGATCGCCAGCACCGCACGAGCCTTCTTCTTTGTTCCGCTTCTCCACATGTAACCCTGGATCGTCATGCGATGCTACCAAACACGTTGCAGTACGGAGTACGGAGTAATGCCGGTGGCAATTGCACCGAGCATGTCCGTTACCAATCTCACAAGGCATCCTGCACAACACATGTCAGGACTGAGCCGTCCATTCGATAAGTCCGAGACTACCCTACTTGACCCCCGGTGAATTCGTAATATTCCCGGCCGCAGAAACGCCTCCTCCAGAAACAATACCGCCCTCCCTTGTATATAGAGAACTAGCTCAGCGCCACAACTGCCAAACGTAAGAAGGGTAAGAGAGAGAAGAGAAAAATCAAACAAAGTGAGACATCAGGGGACACCGGGGAGGTTCCGTGCCAAAGTAACGCAACCCGAATCATGTCAACACCATCTTCACCGAGCTAGTCAGGCATTTCCCCAAAGAGGCAAAGGAGCATCTTGGTCTTGAAAGAGACCAACATCTTGAGCTACTCGCCGATGCCGGTGGACTTTTGCACTGTCTTGACTTTATAGTCTTCCTTGACTCCTTTGACGGTGTGATATTCCCAAAAAGTGCCCAATTCGAGGCACTCGGCGACGCATGCAGGGTCATCCCACCACCATTTAGAAGCAGTGACATGTGAACCCCATGCTTCGATCCACAGCATGCGTCCAACCAGACTTCTAACCTGGGCCTTTGCTTCGTTCTCTGCTTGCATCACATTCTTGATCATATCCGGATCTGTGTCCGTTGCACTGCTGGGGATGGCATAAAACTTTGTTGTCGTGAGAGTGCTTCCATCTCCGCGAAGACCAGCCTCCGCCAGCAGGGGAGGGAAAGCTGTACTGGGACTCATACACTTGGCTTGTTTTGCTAGGTTTCGAAGAAGATGCTCTTCTATCCACGTCTTCAATTTCCTACCCATGGTCCCCGCACGGGGAAGCGGATCGATGAGCACCAGTCGAAGGAAGCCTTTCTTCTTAAGACATTTGTAGACATTATTGAGTATCCCGGGTAAATAGGCTGAGGGACACAGAGACGGCAACGTCAGAGAATGAACTGATTCATAAACGCGAGGTGCTACTGGAAAGTCTGTAGGTGAGACTTGGGAAACAGATATCACATGAACATTTGCAAACAACTCCCTCTTTGGTATAGAGAGCTGCGAGACGTGATATATCTGCTTCTGGTGTTCTAACGCGGCGAGGTAGGCGACAGTGGCTACAGCAATACAGCCCATCATTAGCAACTTGGCATTCAACTAGGGATGAAGACGCAATTACCTGCTGAATCGTAGATAGACAATATCATGCGAGCCGTCAAGGGAGTCTCTTGGCGTGGTTGCAACGGTCCATTAATCGCTGGAACTTGATCCATATGGATCATGGTCGAGAGCATCCACCTTCGCTGTTCCTCAACCTCAGGACTATTAGTCAAGAGAAAGGAAACATCTTTCTTTGCAACACCCTTCCAAAATGACTGCAGTCGAGATAGAATATCCGGCACGCTGGTGTTTGCCATTTCGACGACAGCCAAGCGGAGCCAGCGGAAGCTCTTGTTCATACCAACGCCATTCTGGGGTAGCCGGCTGTAGTCAATCTCGTCGACGGTGGAATCGGGTGATTCCCGTAGAAGAGGACATGGGCTGGACGCGTCACTCGGCTTAGGAGTAGGTCGCTCCCAGCCCTCAACGAGTGTCCATGCTTCGGGATTATTAGGCGTGATGGGCATTTCGACGCTGGAATCTACCGGACGGAGGAGTGAGTTGACAAGTGGGATGGGAATAGCTGGAGATCGAGGTGTTGGCCTGGCTGTTGGCGATGATGAAAGTGATAAAGGCCTTGAAGATATGTATCAGTTTCAAGAAAGGATGTTTATTGATGCATCTGCAGATGAGGTGAAATACGCAGAGTTGGACAAGAAAAAAAAGTGCTACTGACTGTTTCTGTTTCTCAGAGGCCAAAAGCGGTGTCAGTGGCCTATCGGCAGAAGTGTCAGGAGCGACTGGAGCTTTTTTGGGCAGGAAAGAGCCGTCGTCAGCTGTCTCTGTCATTTTTGGACTTTGACCGAATATCTGCATCAAAGACTTCATCTTTTCCGACTCTGTCAAGTCATCAGATGCCGAGCCACCAATTGATATATGTTCGATCGTCAGGGGTGAGAAGAGGGAATCTGCGTTGGAGGTGAGCCGTCAACTATGAACAACATACAACTTGTACCATTCCAACTCACCCTCAGTTGCAAGATGCAGCGGCAGCTTTCCCCCGTCATCGATAGATCTCTCGGGAAACAACGGACTGGTATTCAAAGGACTGTCGATGCCATTGAGCCGGCCCAAGAAGCTGGTAGATATACGACCGGAACTGCGGCGGCTCCCTTGATCAAACATGTTTGATATGGGCGACCGATTGGGAGACGCAATGATGGGAGACTCGACTCCTGACGACGCAGACGACGCCATCTGCGCATTGGACGACGATGTGTTTGCCTTCTTTGCGCCTCTGCTACGGAAGATGGCAAACGGAGAGTCAGTTGACCAGCGTGAGCTGGCTGTGGATGCCGAACGCCGTCTCGGCTGACTCTTGACTTCTTTTTGGTGGGCTTCCTTTTTCTCTTTTCGTGCTCTGTGCTCTCCCACCAGTTTTATATCAGGGTCTGTCCAGATGACATCCCACATGGCAGCGGTGCCCCTCGCAATCAAGAGAGAGAAGAGAAGCAGAGGAGAAGAGAGCTTATTCGCTGTTGTTCAAGCAGCAAACCTATCTCATGAGAGTTCCGCCCAAATGGGCTGATGAAGCAGCCTGATCTGGTGCAGCGGCAGTAACGTAACCAATAAGTCTTGGTGTCACAGCAGCAAACGAGCCCCAAGGGGGGTCATGGAAGACGCTGCTTGCCTGACTTGTCAAGTCACGTCCCTTGAATGACACTGATCGAGGCCTATACAGAAGCTAAAAGATGACTGGGTATGTGAAATGTGTGTGGTATTGGCTTGGAACACTTTGGGTTTTGAGTTGCGAAGGGTAATGAAGCAGAAGATAGAGTAAGCGGCTATGGCAGATTCAGTCGCGATCCGACACTACAATCTCCACGCTATGAATCAGATCAGAAGCCGAGGCAAGCGAGAGAGCACAAAGGACTCAGCAAAAAAGGAACCAATAATCAAGTTATAGCTGATCATCGGCCGAATGCCAAATCGCCGAGGGGACGCTGATGGCAATATGGAGGGACAAAGCAAACAAACCTGGGACAAAGAAGCTAGAAGCACCAGAACCCAGGCCATGAGATGCGCTTAGTGGCCTCGCAGCCTCGCAGCCGCAATCTGGACGCCCTCGAGTGAGAGAAAGGCCAGCTGCAGGAACTGTGAACACAGCAATGCAAGTTCCCGTGCCGTGGCGTCGAGGTTGGGAGAGGACAGCAGCTGTATATGTTTGCTGAGCAGCGAGTTGCGGGCGCAACAGTCACGATGCCTCTTAAACGGTGTGAAATTGTTCAACTGAAGAGCATCCACTTTGGAACACCTCTTGACTTCACGACCTCATTCGCCAACAAAGGAGCCGCAGTCGATACCACTTTCTGCTAGCCATGTGCTTAGATGTCAGTATCGAGGATCCTTCGCTTCGTGCGACTCTCCTACGGCGACGCTACAATAGGATCTGACCCATCACGAGATTTGAAGACGAGGGTTCGTGTGTTGGACATTATGCCTTGCTCCCTTGGTTGCGTGAAATGTTCCTTGTCTATTACGGCCCTTTTGAAGCTCTCCAAGGTGATGTCCTGGTTGTCTCACCAAGTTGAGAAATACGAACAAGTTGAGCGTCATCTTGCGTTTTTGCTTTTGACTCGGAGCGGGTGTTCTTTGGCCTCAGTCGCCTAGAGCAGTGTCATAGTCACCGGCTGCCTCTCGATACTTGATTGTGCAATCATGACCCTATATTGGGTATTTGAAGCTCGGCCACTCCGCCATTTAAGAGGATCAGCCAGCCATGGTGCTTCTGTCCAGCAATCGATGTCCAATGACCACCGGCGCATTCCAACGTCCACGTGCGCATCCCATTTAACATTGTTTCCATATTTGCCACTGAAAGACGGTGAGACATCGGCAGCAGCTACCGACAGCACTTGTTTCACTCGCTCCTTTGCAATCTGAGTCAACTTGTCGAGTCAGCTGGTGAAGAATCCTTCCTCCTTGTTGTACTAATAGTGTGTATATCAATCTGGACTAAGCTCATGCTTAGATCATCCAAACTTGTCGCAGATATGAATCGACCTTGGGTATGGTCAATCACCAGCCCTCACCTTGATACTTCTAACTTTTGACTTGCAGGTGACAATTTTGACGCTTGGTCTCTCTCATCTGCTTCATCTTTTTGATCCACCTCCATGATCTGTGCGAGTGCGAACACGCGCTATCATCCACTGTGTAACGAGTTTTAACGATTCCCATATCAGCACAGACATCTCTCGTACAACGGCCGGTGCTCTCGGCTACTTGCCAGATCAGACATGGACTGGCCAAAGCGCAAGATGCCGAGCCGGCACACCCTCGCCATCCCCAGCATGCCATGGTTGTCTATGTCTCTCATTGGAACCTGTGGCTACGAGTGCAACCAAAGACAAGACAAGGCCGCATAACAGCACGGGTCGGCCGGTACCAAGCAGCAAGATAATATTTGTACGACGGGAAGGGAGATGATATGCAACGGCAAGTCGTTGCTTCTCGACTTTAGGTTCCTCTCCATATCGTACAACTACGGTGCGGATAGGCGGACTTGAAACGCTAATGAAAGGGTCTTGTGGTAGCATGAGATGCGGATGGCCCGTACGGAAGTGCTGGAAATTAATTGTTGGCTCGTCAGTAAGGCCATGTACAGCTGGATTGGGCTTATCAGCTTGCATTGTTTTCATAAACCAGGCCACCATAATTTCGGACTCAATGTCGATGCGCTGCCAGCCGCCAACCAGCTGCCATATTATCAACCACACCAGACGGGCCGTACGGTTGGTTGGTTTTCACTCTATGCTCACTTGAGAGAGGGGTTGGCGGTCCTTAAATATTTCTTTTCCTCAAGCTCAACGAATTCTAGGCCTTGGCAAATCTCATCACCGGCGTCTGTTTACCCACTCTCTTCCATCCAGTTCCTACAAGAACCAATCCTTTTTCTTCGTTATCGTTGCTTGCAATTGAGACAATCTTCTCTTTACCTACATATCAATTTTGACCCCTATATTCGTACTTTTCTTCTAGTGAAACTTGTCTCCATCAAGACGGTCACAGTTTCCTTTGTTTACACTACAGGGTCTCATGGAATCTCCCACCGTCCAGCCCAAAGAGGGCCAAGAATCTGAAGCAGCCGACCCGGGAATCTTCTCTCCTAGGCTTCCTTCACCCCCAGTGGTTGGTCGATCCAGGTTCTGCGGATTTCGAGACTTTGCCGATCTTATGGACAATTGGCTAAGCACCAGTCTCCTCGGACGAATATTTCATCTTGCTGGTTCGGGACATGTAAGTTTGATCCAGTGTCTCTATTTTCGAAACGGAAGAGAAATTGGGAACTTGGTGGGCAATGAGAGTTGTATGAGGAAACTGACTTTGTTGATAGCCTGATGCAATCGAAGGGACAAGCTTTTTCAGGGAGATTCGCGCTGGGTTGACGACGTTTGCGACAATGGCATACATTATTGCCGTCAATGTATGTGGTGTTTGTCGAATCCATACCTGCATGACTGAAATTGGCTGACTGGTGAACAAATTTTGAAGGCTTCGGTCCTGTCCCAAACTGGTGGAACTTGCGAGTGCAATCTGGCAGACAAATTCCAATGCGATACTATCTCTGACTTTGTGGACTGCAAAGAAGGTATGTTTTATCTAATCTTTCATATGACATTTATCTAACCCGTCCTAGAGGTTCGCAGAGACTTGATTACAGCTACGGCAGCCCTGGCCGGCCTCTCGACTTTGTCATTTGGCTTGTTTACCAACCTTCCCGTCGCTCTTGCGTAAGTCATGACATAAATCCCCAATAATTGCACGGCTACTAATCTGGATCCGTAGTCCAGGCATGGGGCTCAACGCCTATTTTGCTTTTCAGGTACGCTGAGCCACCCATAAATACCCTTTGTCTATAGCCAGTTGCTAACTGTATGGCAAGGTCGTTGGCTACAATGGCAGTGGTGCCATCTCCTACCGTACCGCCCTGACTGCCGTCTTCTTCGAAGGTATTATCTTCATGTTGCTCGCCCTGACGGGCATGCGTCAGTGGCTCGTCAGGCTCATCCCAGCTACCATCAAGACTGCCACCGGAGTTGGAATCGGCTTCTTTCTCACTGAAATTGGACTTTCTTACACGTCTGGTATTGGTGCCATCACGGGTGGCGCCACAGCGACCCCTCTTAGCTTGGGAGGTTGCCCTCCTGATATGCTTGACGCAGTGACAGGAGCATGCAATGGAGGCCAGATGACGAATCCAACTGTGAGTAGCCCGGGCTTCTCTACCTTTATCCAATAGAAGAGCGACCGCTGACCCGTATGAATGCAGATGTGGCTCGCCATCTTTTGTGGTGGCATCGTCACAGCCTTTCTTATGGCTTTTAGGGTCAAGTATGCCCTGGTCATTGGCATTGCCCTTGTTTCCATCATCTCATGGCCGTAGGTTTTACTCTCTATGCCCTCTCAAAACCCTTACTGATCTTTTCACCTCATCGCAGTCGCAATACTCCTGTGACCTATTTTCCCAACACCCCCGAGGGTGACTCTCGCTTCTCCTTTTTCAAACAAATCGTTGCATGGCACCCTCTATCCAAGACGCTCAACCAGCTTGACTGGGGCTTCGATACCGCCAGCACAACGCACTTTGTTCTTGGTCTCTTTACGTTCCTCTATGTCGACATAATCGACGCCACTGCCACATTATACTCCATGGTCCGTTTCTGCGGCGTTGTCGACCCCAAAGATGGCGACTTCCCTCGCTCAACCATCGCTTACTGCACCGACGCGGCATTCATATCCATCGGATCCCTGTTTGGATGCTCCCCCATCACGGCCTTCATCGAGAGTGGTGCGGGTATCGCTGAGGGTGGACGTACCGGCCTCACGGCTGTGGTTGCGGGACTGTGCTTTATCATCTCAATCTTCTTTGCTCCTATATTTGCTTCTATCCCTCCGTGGGCTACGGGATGTACTCTCATCTTGGTCGGGTGCATGATGGCTCGCCAGATTACGCAAGTCAATTGGCGTTATATTGGCGATGTTTTGCCTTCTTTCGTCGTCATGACGTTTATTCCGTTTAGCTACAGCGTTGCTTATGGGCTTATTGCGTAAGATTCTCTCTATGAACCGCTCTTTCCATAACTTTTCCCCTTTCATCGGAAGCTAATCTATGATCTCTTTAGTGGTCTTTTTGTCTACACTACCCTCAACGGCCTCATTGGCTTAGTTGTCCTCCTTTCGGG
Source organism: Trichoderma sp. IMV 00454 (assembly GCA_001931985.1). NCBI lineage: Eukaryota > Fungi > Ascomycota > Sordariomycetes > Hypocreales > Hypocreaceae > Trichoderma > Trichoderma sp. IMV 00454. Next base: position 279,303 of record MSJK01000189.1, on the reverse strand, counting down.
CCATCGTATCGAGCCTCGTGAATACGATCTCAAAGAGTACTGGACCTGGAGAGGTACTGGCCGTGCACCGTGGTTCGTCCGAGCCATGAGAAGGGGCAAGAGTCTTAGTTCGCCTACTTCAGAGGATGACCACAACAACCACAGTGACACTACTGCCACGTCATCTGTTCCTAGTGAAGAGGAAAGCCAGCGGGGATTCAACGTCCAACACAATTGCACTAAGGGTGATTCTGCAGCGACGGAAGCCCATTCTAGGGTGCATTTTAATCATGATGAAGATTACGACCATTATCATCATGGACATTCTTCGCCTATGAGGGGTATAGCTCGTTGATTGTGTACTCGATCGTTCTTATCGACTGGCTTACTTTGATGAGTTTCCGCTTGATGGGTCAAGAATATGCAGTAACGTGGACATGAATAGGGGCTGATGTGATGATGGGTAATGTGACAACGACATCACTTGTCTGGATTTGCTGAACTGTGGCATTCGAATGCAAAAGCTCGCTGTTGTTAAATCGGGATGGGTAATTAGCTTTCTAGATAAATACTATGTGTATAAAAATGAGTTTTCTCGTCAATGGCTTCTAAGTTCCGTCCCATGCATGCATCTTTCCCGCAATAGATAATGTGCGAGTGTAATTAACAAGTCTCGAGGGCATATTTTCTGTTGGAAAGAACGGTATGACACACGTAGAAGGATGTTCGGAAGTTTATTCTTTAGTGGATCTATGTAAACAATAACAGACGTACTATGTACAGTAGTTATTAGAATCTAGATTAATCAACAATTCGTTCCCTACGTGTTACAACATTTTCTTACCCAGATTCTCATTATATCCTCAATATCTATAGCAAATGACGATCGAATTGCTGCGAATGACGATCGAATTGCTGCGAATGATAATCGCATTGCTGCCGTTGAGCTCCGCATGTGGGCGACGTTTGTTCACTGCTATCTACCAGTCAGATTTATCAAGCTACCGACACAGCCCCATCGATATGCCGAATATGTCGTGGAGATTGAAGAATATGGATCGTCGAACGCAGAATGCAATCCATTATCACTTCTAAGTCTCCAGAGACGCATCTCGTCCCGTTATTCGACCTCAGAACTGGAAACGAGATTGATGGGTTTCCAAATTCAGTGGTAAAGTCGTCTGAAATCGATGGTAAGTCTCCATTCTTTGTTCTTCAAATTACAAAAAACTCATTCTCAATAGAAGTTACGGCAAGAAACATCCTAGACGCCCTCGAAATCAATCACTAGGGTTACAATGGGGATAGTGTACGGGAGCTTGTACGGTTCCATGTTTATTATGCATGAGTTGGAGAAGCAAAATGGTAATCTATATCATTCGAATTCATGTTATACTGCAGCGTTTGAAGCCGAATGCTCTCTGTTAATCGGAATGGGTATTAGCTTTCCACATAAATGTCATGTGTACGAAAATGAGTCTTCTCATCAATCGCTCCCCTTTCCGTATCATGCCTGTATAACTCTCTCAATGAATGACATGCCAGTGTAATTAAACAGCCTCAAGGGTATATTTCCTTGCCCAGATTCTCATCATATCGTCAACATCTACAGTTTCCTTTTCATCAGCTCATGTCTACATCTCCGCCTCCTCCCCTCGCCCCCATGGCCCTCTCGGCAGCTTTCCTCCTCTCCAGGCCTTCGTCCACCCACTTTTGCACGGCCTCGTCGCCACCCGCATCAAGTTTCTTCTCGACAACATTCTTCAGAACCTCACCGGCGAAGCCCACAAAGTTGTGCCTCCGCAACGCGTTCTCAAAGAGCCAGTCCTTGCGCTTGCGCTGCTCCCGCTCCAGCAGCTCCTCGTCGCCAAACTCCTGTGCGCGGATCCGCAGGTCGCGGCACATAGCCAGCAGGTTGAACCGAATTTCCGTAGCATCGTAGCGCGAGACGCGGCGCTGCAGCACATCGACGACCTTGAGGGGGAAGTCCTCGGACGTGCAGGCGCCGTGGGAGATTGGCGCGGGCTGGAGGCCGTCGAGCTCGTAGAGGACTCCGTTTATGGGGGTGTAGGCGATGAAGTGGAAGACGTCCTCGGAGGGTTCGCCGGTGCGGGCGGTCTCGTCGGCGAAGGGGCTGCTGCGGGCGAAGCTGTTGTGCACCTCGCGGATGAGATCCGAGTTGCTAAGGGCCTCGCCGCGGAACTCTGGCGGGAGGACCATTGTGAAGTCGCGAAAGTCGTGCATCTGGGGCCCAATGTCTACGTCCTGCGTCTTGTTCATGAGGACGCTGAGAAGGGCCTGCGTCGCGCAGGCGTTCTGGATCGTCTGGGCGGCGAAGAAGATGCTCTCGGAGGCATCGTGGTCGAAGCTGCCATCGAGGGGCCCGTCGGGTGTGGCGTAAGGTCTGTCGGTCGGGTATTTGAAGAGAAAGATTACGCCGTAGAGGGGCTGGAGGGCGAGGAGCTCCGAGGGGTCGAGGGTGAGGAGTTCTTCGAACTGAACATTTTTGACGCCGAGGTTTTCGATGAGGGATGTGAAGACGCCCTTGTACATGTTAGCCGGGCATTCCGTCTATAGAGAGATAGATTGGAGTAGAGCAAAGAATAGGGAGAAGGACATACTGCATCAGACTCAACTACAATGCAAAGCAAGAGAATGCGTCAGTTTATAAACAAGCTTCCTATCATGTCGATTTCAAAGCCATGAGCTTGCTTACTTGTGTTCCAGCCACCGCTCATGATGTCACGCTATGCGCCGTCCAAACGACAGCCCAACCAAACAAATAGAAGATAGAACAGGCAATGAATCAAACTGTCGTAGCTCAACCAGAGTTTCTCGAGCAAATTGTGCAGGTAATGGCGGTGTTTGTGGTAGTTGGTACAAGGCAGTTCAGTTTGTGACGACAGCTCGACTTGGGCATGTCAAATTGCCGATAAGATAAGAGGTCCGCAGGCACCCCACGAGTACGTACCTGTCAAGCCTGTATGACATCCGTCAGCTAAGATCACTTCGCCTACTTGTGTCTAGAATAGTATAAAGTCCAGAACTCGTGAGACGCCTCCATCATATTCACAGATTCATTGATGCTCTAGCTCTCGTCTTTTATAGGTACATGAAAAGGCCTGAGCCTGCAAGCCTTTGTTTTCTTTTATTTTCATTTTTTTCTTCTTCTCCGCTTTTGTTCGTATTCAAGGGCTTCATGTGAGAAACACCAGTTTCAACGCCCCTGCTCCTAACAGAATCTACAATCGCTAAACCCGCAGTATTAAATCATGTTCATGTCCTGTCCCTTTTATGCAATTGCTAAGCTCCCGCCACCCATATACGCTTTACACGGCAGTAATTTCTTCTCGAACGGCTTTCTCTCTCTCCATCTCCTCGCGGCTGTTCTGCCCATCTTGCTGTGACGTCTCACCTCCATCCGTCTCAGGCGCAGTCTCTCCATCGTGGTTTGCATTGCTCTCTGCGGCGGCCGCTTCAGCTGCTGCCGCTGCCGCTGCCGCCTCGGCCTCCCTGCGTCGAGCTTCTTGGGCTCTTGCCTCTGCTTCTAGATTTGCAATGTGACGTTCTGCAACGCCGGGCGCAATACTAGCAAGGAACAGGAGGCCAGCTCGCTCTAGCCGTCTCAGCTGTCCTGCGAGCCAAGATTCTTGACCACGACGCTCGGCAACCAGCCTGGCAGCCATCTGGGCTGGGTTAGGGCTTCCATTCTGATCTGCTCCAGGGGCGCCATCACGACCCGCAGCTCCTCCTTGTCCAACATGAGCAGGGTCTACTGCAGGGAACACATTTTCGAGATGTCGTCCTAGTGGCCGCCAAGCCTGTTCAGCAACACCAGCCAACAATCCAGTGCTGAGAATGAATACGAAGAAGGCGAGAGCGATTATAGTCAACCATCTCGACCAGGAGGCGTTGGGAGACATGAAGAACCACACAAACAAGGCAAGGCGAATTATGAGCCAGATATGAGGAGCAGCCTGTACTAGCAGATTGGGCAAACCCACAGGAGGGTTGCCAGCGTGCAGAGGAACTATCCGAGGCTGCTGGTCATCTTGTTGTTGCTGCTGCTGCTGCTGTTGGCGTGGTGGCTGTTGCTGTTGTTGCTGCGGTGCTGGAGCTTGGTAGTTTTGAGCAGGCTGCCTTACGTCGAAGCGGGATGTTTGGTGCAAAGCATCATCTCTGCTTTGCGCCTGCATCGTGTGGATCAAGCTTGGGAAGCTGGTCCTGGTTCGGAGCTGTTGATGGTGACCGGCTGGCAAATACATCCTAGGCGTATAGTAGGCTTCGGCCACGGCACTGTTGAAAACCAGGGCGCGGGGACCATCTGGAGAGGAGAGAATGTACACCTCAACGCCTTGCCGCGACTGAGGTGTGACAAGTGATGGTGCCGACATAGAGGCGGCATTGAACGTGCCAGAAACCGATCTGAGCCCCAAATCCGGCGTGGCTCGACCACTGCTAGCTCGAGAGCCACTGTTGGCAAAGACTGAAGTAGTAATACTTGGCTGTGTGAGCGGGCGATTGTGAAGCGAGGCACTAGATGCACTTCGACGCAAGCCGCTTTGGTGTAGTGCGTTTGCCATGGACATCGGAGTCTGGTTCGCATCCGCCCCTCGCAGAATACCGTGAACGTCAGTAGGAGTCAGTGCGCCGTGGGTTGGCGCCGAAGCCGCTGACGGGCCGCCAGCCGCATTTCGAACAACAGTCTCTACATGATAGCTGTGACCGTTGGGTCCAATGGTCTCGCGGTAGATTGTATGCGTCGGGGCCGGGCTTGCCCTTCCACTATTCGACTCTGAACCATAACCCCCATAAGCCCCTTGATTCGCACCAGCGTTATCGCCAATGCCGCGCATGCCCATGTAAGCTCTGCCACGCTGGTTCTGGTTGACCATGCGAGCCATGGCTTCTCTCTGGATCTGGGTCAACCATTGCGTCATACTCTGATGCTGCTGCTGAAAAGCCGCTGCCTGTTCAGGAGTATGAGCCGGAGAGTGCGAGCGAGCTGGTGATGGCATCCGAGCTTGAGCAGTAGTCGGAGTCGGCTGCAGCACTGATCTTCTTGTCATTCCAGGCGGAGGCGGTGGTCCCATAAAAGCAGCGTGCGGAGGTGTCTGTCGCTGAAGATTGGGAGGCTGGTTTCCCAAAGCCGGGCTCTGGGTCCCAGACAAGAAAGCTGGCGTTGAGGATACGCTATCGGAAGCATCTCTTATGACAAGATGGATTGTCTGTTGATCGGGGCTGCGGAGCTGTAAGGCGATGGTTGTGTTAGCGCTTTCTTGCTTCATAAGTACATCAGATCGAAGAAAAAGCCAACTCACAGCGTCTGCGCCGAATACATCTAGTAGACTATCAGTCTCGCGCAAAAGCGCTCGACCACGGTAGATGAGCCGTTGGTTTTCGTCAGACGGCCGCAAAGGGAGAGTCTGTCGGATCTTCTCCTTGAGCTGCTTGATGGTGGTGGCGGCCGCAAGTCCAGGGAAGAGCAAAGGGCGATTCACGCCCACGGACGGCGACACTACTTGGAGGTTGACGACGGGCTGGTCGGACGATGCAGGGTCTGCGCCCTGGGCCGCTTGGTTGAATAGCTCCGAAGCCATATCCGGGAGACAGCTTGCATGCTACCAGGCTATGGATGGCCGGCTTCGGTAGAGGGACGTTGTCTAGTTGTCGCGTAGCAGAGAGAAGAGAAAAATAAAAGTGCCGAGTAGGTATTAGGAAGCGTGCGCTTGTGTCATGTCAGACAGGGCTCTAGGTAGGGATGGCAACTTTTTCGGTTTCGGATGCGAGAAGGCGCACGCAACGCTCGAATCGAGGCACAGCGGTTAATGCTGAGGCGCCAAGTGCCTATAGCAGGTCGAACAAGGGCGCTGCCTGTTGGAAGGCACGCCAAACAAGGGGAGCGAGGAAAAGGAGTGGAAGGCCAAGCGCTTCAGTTCCAGGGAGGTGATGCAAGAAGATGGACAATCGATGGCTTCAAAGGACTGAGCTGACAGATTGCAGTCGGCCAGGTACGTACCGCACCTGCCGGTTGCGCGACACCTGAGGATAGGCCCCATGTGGCTTAGCGCCATGCAGACTCGAAGGGTGTCACGTTTGTAAGCGAATTCCGCTCTCTGACCGTCTTCTTGATTACCACGTATGGAGTACTTGGAAAGAAAGCTCTGCATAATGGCAGCTTTGTGCGTGATGCCAGAGACTGGGAGTACCGAGTACAAAACGATCAAGTACCTTATTGCTTCTCTTTAATCAATTACGAGACCTGACACATCTTTACTGGTACAAGTACTTTATATGAAGCTACGGCGAGCTTCCAAGTAGAAAAAGAGAAGAAGACATCATGCAGGGGCGGTTTAATTGACGGCTCTCCGGGTGCAGGTGGATATTGCAGGTCAAGGAGCGCGTTTGCCGTTGGATTTAGGGCAAAGGGATTGGATGAAGCTGGTGATTGGACCCAATAGTGGGAGTTTGTGCATACGCATATGTACCTGCTTTAGGTACAGCACAGTACAGCACCTACAGGGACAGCTTTACACCTGATTTATGCCCTTTTTTCTTCTTTCTTCCATTATTTGTTCTATCCAAAGACTGGCTGTTTGATGTTGTAGCCTGATAGGCATGTAAAGATAAATATCCGTATTGCCTAATACCAGACTATTGTATTCAAAATGCGGATGATATTCCCACAATATCGACATCAGTACTAAAGTAACCTCACGATTCCATCTGTGTAGTGGGCGGTAGCATCAGGAAGCAAAGGACATCTGGCTTCTTTACCCATGCTCCCGACCATCGGAACAATGGCATCACATCATTCACTCAATGCCCCATTTAGGCAGTTTAAGTAATCGTGCAGGTGATATTCCGTAAACATGTGTAGTGGTTTATCCCAAAGGTACAAAGCACAAGTACACATCAAGCTGTCAAAAGAGCTGCTCGGCCTCGGCAGATGTTTGCGCCGCACGCACCAACCATCCCACAAATCAAAGCCATGTATATGCACCTCCATACGTCATTCGATAACCCGCAAAGCCTCAAATTCAACCTCAAGCGCATCTCCGTCGCCTACATCCAATCAATGTCTGTCCGAATTGCCTAATTGAGCCCCGTCGCCGAGTGCACAGCTTTGGTCAGAGGCGCATTCCATCATGGCGACGCTGGGAATTGGCTCCGGCCGCCTGTTATATGGTGGCGGGGGAGGAGCCTGCTCTCATCCGTTCTCAGCATCCTTGCGCGCAAGATGCTCTACACGAGCTGCTGCTGGCCGACGGACAGGCCCAATTGCTGCTAATGCCAGGTCTATCCGACGCATCCCATCTTCACAGCGCGGGTTTTCATCGCACGACTCTGGCAAACGACCTAAGTTCTCCCAGCGGCTCGGCGAAGCCCTTCGCAACAGCAAAATCACATGGTATCAGATCCCAGTGGGACTGGGCATAGGTTTCTTGGGACTGGTTCAGTTTTACAAGGTCTCGTCTAGGGAAAGGGAGAGGCAACGACAGGAGCAAGAGGGAACTGGTACACCAAGGCCACGGCCAAAAGTACGCCCCGAAGGACCATGGTAAATACTTCCCTTGTTGAATAAATGATATGTGCAAAGCTGATGAAGTGTATTATAGGCAAGTCCAGATCATGTCCACTCTTCCTCTCAAGGCCATCTCTCGAGTATGGGGCTGGTTCAATGAATTGACAATCCCGTACTACCTGCGTGTTCCTGGTTTTAAGCTATATTCGTTCATCTTTGGAGTCAAGTGAGTTGGCCCCCGCTGAGATCCAAAAAGAAGATAGAGACAAACCGCAGTAGTCTTCTTCCTTTGCTAACTATTCCTGGTGTTCTACAGTCTTGACGAAGTGTCCGAACCTGATCTCCATGTCTACCCCAACCTCGCTGCCTTCTTCTATCGAACACTCAAACCTGGTGCTCGCCCATTGGATCCAGATAATCATGTGCTCCTCTCTCCGTCCGACGGCAAGGTTCTCCAGTTTGGTCAGATTGAAAGTGGTGATATCGAGCAAGTCAAAGGCATGACCTACAGCATCGACGCGCTGCTCGGCAAGCACACACCTACATCTAGCATCTACAGTGGACTGTCCGACCAAGCACGAGAGCGCCCCCAACGGAGCCATGGCGGACCTGTTGGCGATGAGGAAATCATCAAGCAGGAAGAGGAATTTGCTAGGGTCAACGGCATCTCGTACACGCTTCCCGATCTCATGTCAGGAGCCAAAGACGCCCGGCCTAAACATCCTGTTACCGACGAATCGCTCAAGGAGTCATCCCCCCGTGCTGTCTCTGAAGTTCGCGCCGAGCTTGCTCTCGGCGAGAAGCCTTGGTATGATCTGCTTTCCCCCGACAAGACCACTTCTTTGTACTACGCCGTCATCTATCTCGCCCCAGGAGACTACCACCGCTTTCACTCGCCCACCAACTGGGTCGTCGAGAGCAGACGCCACTTTGCAGGAGAACTGTTCAGCGTTTCACCCTATCTGCAGCGCACGCTACCTGGCCTTTTTACCCTCAACGAACGTGTCGTCCTCCTTGGTCGCTGGCGCTGGGGTTTCTTCAGCTACGTCCCCGTGGGCGCCACCAACGTCGGCTCCATCAAGATCAACTTTGACCGCGAGCTCCGCACCAACAGCCTTTTGACGGACACCGCCGCCGACCTTGCCGCTGAGGAAGCTGCAAAGCGCGGCGAGCCTTATCTCGGTTTCGCGGAGGCGACCTATGAGGGTGCCAGCTCGGTGCTACACGGCCATGCGCTCAGAAGGGGTGAAGAGATGGGCGGTTTTCAGCTTGGCAGCACGATTGTGCTGGTGTTTGAGGCGCCGGCTACTTTGAAGACTGCAGATGGAGTGGAGAAGAAGGGATGGGAGTGGGCGGTTGAAAAGGGACAGAAGCTGAAGATGGGACAGGCGCTGGGTCGGGTGCTTGAAGAGTAATGGGTTTTAGATGAAATGCGACTGAAATCTTGTATAAAACAGAACAAAGAGAATACATATCCAAAAGAGGAGGAAGAAAACAAAACAAAAAATGCATTATACGTAGTATACATCACTCATCACCAGCATAGGAGTAGATAATCATCTCATTATCGCTACCCATCAAAACCAAATAAAAATATTGCATATTTTCTTCCAAGGCTATGTAGCAAAGACAAAAACGCTCACACATCCACCACCCCCTCGCACCTCTTCAACACGCAAACCACAAGCCACCTCTTCCTCTCCGTAATGTCATCCTCACGCTCACTATCCCACTCCCTCTCCACGCCATCACAATCCCTCTCCCACATCCTCTCCACCTCCACGCCGCCCTCCTCCCGCAGCGCCTTCGCATCGAAAAAGGGCGCCATCTTGGCCCTCCCCGTATGAAAACCCGCGACGACCCATGCTCGCGCCTCCGCTGTCTTCTTGAGGAAGTACCCGATGGACCGGCGAAGGTTCTCGTGCTGCCAGGGCATCCAGAGACAGTCTGCGACGAAGAGCCGGTCCGAAAGATGAGCGTGAGAGGAAGGGAACGCTGAGGAGGAGTCAAAGACACCCCATTCGTGGCCCTCGACGAGGATGGAAGTTGTGACGAGGGAGGATTTGCCTACGGGGGCGAGGTCCGGCTTGATGTTGCGGGCGATGTTTTCGCGGAGCGTCTTCATGACCGCCGGGGCGGGATAGTCCGTCACAACGACGCCCGCGGCGCCGAGCAAACCGGCCATGATACTAGGCAGCGCCGTACCCGCTCCCAATTCAAGAGTGTGCAAGCCTCTAGTATCAAAACTAATGTCTCCCCCGAGACCCCTATCCTGCTCCTCGTCGTCCAGCGAGTCCCTCTCAATGAGCTCTGCCAGCAACAACGATGCATTCCACAAGTAATGGCTAAACAGACGCCGGTCAGTCTCGCCCTCTGGGTCAGCGAGTTCTATGAGGAGCGTCTTGGGCAGTTTTGGCGAGGCGTAGAGGAGGGAGTGCTCTGCGTCGCCGTGCTGGTTGACGATGTCGTCGGGGAAGATGACGCCGAGGGATGTGGAGAGGTAGTCTTCCGGGCCGTCGGGCTCATCGCCTTTGAGGCTGATGCGGGCGGTGAGCGTTGCCATTGCTGATTTGATGAAAGCTTTGCGAGCTTTCTTTGTTCTGGCGTTGAGGAGATTGATTGGTGTGGTTGAGGAAAAGATGATTTGAGATATGTGTGTTGTCTCAAGGTTCTTCCTTCAGGAAGATCTGACCGATCTGCTTCTCAGATTATCCACCGTCTCAAAACCAGAAACGAGAAAAATCCGAAATATATCTTCTTTTACCCCGGGTTTATGAGAGACCAGACCCAACGTTCGTCTTAGGTAGATGCCACCTCAAATCTCAGATGAAATCCTCAAATTCTCGAATCCCCCCACACAACCCCGCTCTCCTTGGCGATAAGTAAAGATGAAAGGCTCTAGTAAGGCCAAGAGATGTTATATATCTTTTTAAATTCCGTTTCTAGTCTCGAGCGTCTTTGTTTCACAGCTGGCGTTCTTGAAGTTGGTGATTCCCAGGTCGTTGGGCGGAAAAGATATATCAAAGTGGGGGTGCAGAGGTTAGTAGCACCTAGCAGAGAAATTTGCCAATCCCGCGTCCACCCACACAAAAACTCCAAGTGACATTCTCATAAACAGTACAAACAAGCAGTCTAGATATCTTCAGAAACGACTTCACAATTTAAAGAACCTTGATCAAGTAATTTTTATATCTTTAGATATTTTCATTATAATATTTTTTTTGTAAAAAATATTTTGCTTCATGTCGTATGACATCAAATAATATTACATAACAAGCCATCTTGTCATGAGATGCCCGTGCCTCATACATCTTGATCCATACAAATGAAATATCCCTCCCAAATTCGTGCAAACAAATGAAATGATAATTATACATGGAACCACATGCAGAAGCGGTTAAAGATGTGTTGCAAAAACAAAACAAAGCTTCATGCTTTAAGTGCCCGAGGGAGGTAAGATGGATATACCTTTGAGTCCCTGCTGTAAGTCCTCCTTGTCCCATCCGATGTCCCATCTGCGCCATCATTGCCCAACATGTAGTAGTTGTATATCAAAACAGGGTATCAAATCCAAAATTACCCGCTTCTTCCCAGCGTTATAATATTTCCCATCCCAAGAATAGCCCAATATACCCTGGTGCCCAGTAGAGATCCCATGCGCCGTCTGCCATGCTTTATAAAAGTCATGTATTCAAGTATTGATTCAATTCGAGTTTCTTCTTTTCTCTCAGGCGAGAGTAGCCCTTCCAACTTACAAGTCAGAAGCACCGGTGTCCAGCATCCGCTGCATCTCCTTGAGCTGCTCCTCGGTGGGGTCATCGGAGATCCAAGGGCCCTTCTCGTCATCGGAGGCGTTGTGGAAGCCCTCGGCACGCTTCAAGGTCTGGACATCAAGATCGGTGACATAAGACTTACCATCCGAGAGCTTGATGCGGACCTCGTGGTCGGTGGAGAGCATCATGTCATCCTTGGCCAGGCGTCGAGGGCCGTCAAAGACAGCCAGGACGCGCTTCTTCATCGTCATCTGTCCCTTGTTGAAACCCCAAGAGGAAGGGTAGTCGCGGCGCTTGTTGCGACCACGCGACTTGGTAGACAAGGGAACACCACCTCGGGAGTGGGTCATGCCGCGAGACTTGGAGACGCGGTTGAGAGAGTTCTTCTTCTTCAAAGACGAGTACGACTTGGCGACATCGTCCGCCTCGTCGTCATCAGCCATGTCGTCGTCATCCTCATCATCCTCGGTCACAGAAGTCTGGGTGGTGGCGGGCAGGTTGTTCTTCTCCAAAGTCTGGTGAACGTCCTTGTCGTCAGCAACCTTGGACAGGTGCTTTGCGTTGATGGCCTCGGCGGGGTCCTCCTGCTGAACAATGCGCAGAACACAGTCGTCCAAGTGCTCGTAAAAGTCTTGAGCATTGGTAAAGGTCTGCGAGCAGGTGCTGCACTTGCCAGTGGCGTCGGGGGCATAGCCGGCGAGCGTCTTGGGCGCGACAGCACCGGAAGCTCTTCTGCGGCTGTTGGGGGGAGTCTGCTCAACGCCGTGGACGGCAGTCAGGTGTCTCTTGAAGACATCTGCGCGGTTGAACGACTTCTCAGCCGCGGAGCCAGATCCGGGACAGAAGCCACAGACCATGGTGCCCTTGTAGTGGGTCAAGGTGTGGCGGTTCTTGTCATACTTGCGAGCAAACCCCTTGACGTGGTATTCACACGTCATGATGGGGCACTTCTCAGGTCGCTCAGTCTGGTGAGTGAGCATGTGCGCCTTGAGATCCTTGAAGGTCTTGCCGCACTCGGGATAGGTGCACATGTGCTTCTCCTTGATCTCATCGCCGCTGGGGTAGTCGGCGGAGACGGGGGAGATGAAGTTGCTGCCGCTGTTGCTAGCCTTGCTCATGCTCAGGCGACGAGGTCCAACGCCGGCTCCGGGAGTCATGGTGGTTGATGTCGCATACGGGCTGGTGTTGTAGTTTGTGGCTGGCTGAAAGGATCCGTTCTGCAGGTATGGCGAAGAGCTGCCAGTGCGAATCATATGAGGCTGGGGAGAGGATGAGAGAGCAGAAGGAGAAGTGGGATACTGAGGGGCGGCAGGCTGGTAGTGAGTCTCATAAGAGGGAATGGCCATTGGCCGGCTGGAGATTTCCGGATGGATCAGAGAAGGATCTGTAAGCGCGAGTGGTCAGTAAGCAGCATGATAAGCAGCGCGGGAAAACAAATGCAGAAAGGCTGCCGCAGAGGGTCCAATGAATAGCGAAAACGAACGGGGAATTTGGGTGTTGATGAACTCTCATCAGGCGCGGTTGCAGTAAGTCAAGGGAGGCCAGGCCAATTTGAGGGTTTCTGAAGATGGCTGGCTGAGCTGAAAACTGACTTGCCGTCGCTCTTGGCGGGGACAAGTCAGCCAGCCGAGATGGGGACCACCAACCAGATGTCTCAGCCAGACAACCAACCAGCACAGTAGCAATGATGCGCGTGATTGACAAGGGGAAAAGGAGAGAAGAAGGTTAAAGCGCGGCGATTGTGATTGTGATGGTTGTGATTGTGGAGATACACAAGACGGAATAAGTAAGAAACAAGCGGAGATAAAAAGGAAAAAACGAAAAAGAGGGTAATGGTAAAAAAGGGCAAAAATAGCAGCGGACGGTGATGCCGAAGCGTGGTGTTGACAGGAATGACGACAGTGTCGATTGCCGTCAACCGCTAGGGCCAGCCGAACAGAGGCCGCCGGCTTGTAATTGCAGCGTGCAGCGCCGCGCAGTGCATCTGCATAGTGGGCTCGGGCACCGCCTGGCTGGCTATGCCAGTGGGTTTGCGGTGCGAGTGCAGCGCTGAAGCAGGGATGCGGCTTTGGTTCGGGGGGGCCCTCCGGGCCTCTCAGAAGCCAGAGAGGGCCTGAGGGGCAATCTGGCGGGGGTGGCCATGGCACAAGGGGGGGAAAAAACTATTGGCCGCCCAAAGAGGAAATGCCCCCGGGCAGGCTGCCACCTTGGACATTTTTTCCATTGGGTTTTGGAGGGGGAAATTGAGTGAAGTGAGAGGGACGCGCAGAAGCGCAGGAAGAGTGATTGCAAAAGGCAGAAGGCAGAAGGTAGCAGTCGATGGGTGTGTAAAGCTGGTGAAAATAGGGAGTACCTAGTAGATAAAACAACTTACTAACAAAGCCCTTGGGGTGCGCCAGGCTGGCAAACTCAAAGGCCGACATGTCGTCCAATCCGTCGGGGCCAAAGGCTGAGAACTCGACAAAGTCGCCGTTGGCGATGCCCGGCTGGATACCGAGGCCTTGCACAGTCCAGTCTCCCATGATCTGGCCGTGGTTCGACAAGGGAGATCCGACAGCGGACGAAGGAGCAGAGGGCGCGGAGGCAGTAGACAGGCCGGACGAGGGCAAGTAATCGTCGCCGTACATTCCAGGAGAGGTAGGACCGTTCATGATGTAGGTGTTGTCGGCAGTGTATAATGAGGGCTCGTAGCTAATGGTGCTGGGGCTGGTATAGAGCTCTTGGCTGGGCGCGCGCTGGACATATGAGCCGTAGGCATCGGCGGCGATGCTCAGATCCATGGGCGCAGAGGAGTAGACGGGGATGTGGGATGATTCGAAGTGGGTGTATTCATCCTGCTGCTGGGGGAACATGCTGAAGCTTTGCTCGGCCAGAGAGGCCATTGTGAAAGGCTGTTTAGACTCGTGGCGGAAAGCTGGTTTTGACTGGTTGCTTCGCGCGCAGCCTTGGTGAAGCGCGGCGCGAGTGCTGGACTCTTTGTCTTTCAGCGAGAGATGGCTGTGATCTCTTGCGCTTGGAACCTGGAGTCGCGAGTGGGTTCAATGGAGCTTAAAAGAGGTGGTTTGCGATGTTGCTGTAGTCTCTCTCAAGGTTGGCGCAAAGGTGAATGAGAGGGAGGTGGTGGTGACGGTGTTGTGGTAAGAGGCGACGGCGGTGGTGAGAAGCAGGCAGCAAACGAGGGTCCGTTGTAAGTGAGTATAAGGTCGTGAAAGGCAATTGGATCTTGTAGATAAGAGTAGACAAGATATGAGATTATGCCGGAGGTGAAGTTATACTTGTATGGCTGGAGATGGTCTGTCACCAGAAGTTCGGTTGAACATGTTGGGGGCTGCCGACGAAGATATAGCCCACCGAATGCATCGTGGTAACAGGGACCCAGTCTTTGGATCGCCCATCAAACACAGATTCGACACGCCGCGGTAAAAGACCAGATACATGTACCGCCCGTTCCTACATGGTACCTAGAGGTAGGGCTCTCGCTCTGGCGCAGCCTCATCCGGGGTGGGGTGGCAGCATACGGCACAACCATCATCGATGGACATTAGCAAGTAGCAGTGCCCCCAAGCCGCCTCTCCGAAGGATAGTGTGTATAGAGTATTATTCCAGTAGGCAACGGGGGGGCGTGTGAAGACAGAAGCCAAGACAGAACGGCATGGCATGGGTCAAGAATGAAAGGGGTGGATGCCGGCTTGGTGGGATGGGATGGGGATGGGGATGGGATGCTGTGATGAGGAAAGGATGAAGAGACGCCAGAGGGAGTGGCTGTAGCCCAGCCCAGAGCGGTGGGAGTGTGCACTACCCCCGTGGCGTGCAATTAGATCAAAGCCCGATACCCTTGCAAGACTCAAGCAGGCGTGAGGGGCATCAACCCAGACAGGCATGGCGCCTTTCCTCAGGCCTGGGAATCACCTCCAAGCTCCAGCCCTGGCCTGCCATGGCCTGCCACAGACACATTCGGACACCTCGGCTTGGGCTTTGGACCGTCCTCCGGGTCGCTTCCCTGTCCTGTCAGAAGCTTGAAGAGAGCGCCTAAAGGAGCCCGGTAGCCGCTACTTTTTGTGCCCCCAAGATTGCGTGGCGCGGCAGGTATGGGGTACTGCGAGGGACGGAGTCATCCCCTGGGCCTGGTTGGTCTTTTTCATCACGCACACGCTTTTTCTTTGCTTTTTCTTATTGCGTCGAGAGTGTGTCAGTGTGTGTGTCTGGGTTGTTGATTGTGAGCTGGCATGGCATTAATCTTGTCAGCTTCAGTTCCAAGTACACGGTTGCTGTTCCAGGGGGCCCGCGACCAGGGTTTACATGCTACCGCAGCGCTGAGTTGAAAAACGTGGAAATTAATCTAGTACCTGACCTATATGATGATGTCTAGGTAGTTTGAGGAAGCCTCTACTTCCGTGCGAGGCTGAACCAAGTGCCCATCACTTTATCAACACCGGGAGATGACTGCATAGACGTCGTCTTCCGGGCTGAACTAGGGGAGTGCCGCAAGCCCAGCAAGGGCGCGTGTTGCAGTGCCGAAGGCCAGCCAGCAAGGGAGATGTTCGCTAAGCGAAGCCATGAGGACGTCCAGAGACGAGACGAGAAGACGCAAGCTCTGAATGCTGCCTTTGGCCCCCACAGACCCTGCAAGCAGCAAGAAAGAAAAGAAGGCGGTCCGCGCTTGAAGCTGTGCCTGCCCGGGTGCCTACGCTTGCATTGCCCATCTGAGATGGCTTGGTCTCGTTGCGTGCTGTGAGGCTTTTCGGCGGCACGCGCAGAGTCAATCATTGATGCATGTGGCTCGTACGCCATTCCGGTCCGGGGCCCCGGCTACAACCGCGTGCTGCCAAAGGGGAGGAGGCGAGACAAGCACAGATAGATGGAAGCATTCACTAAAGCCAACATGAGCTTGCAGGTTCCTGTATGATACATACGAACTATCTAATAGTCTAGCCCGATGAGACTTATCAGTTTGGTTTGCATGCCATTGCCATTGCCACGCGGTGAGATGGTGCAAGCGGTCATTACCGTTGCTGGGCCTGGGCCATCATCTTACACAGATAGATCGAAGGGTTCACAGAAGGAGGCAACGGAGAATTACGGGTTCGTATTTCAGACCTATAACAACAGACGAAGGAATCGATTACACGGCGACAAGTGCGGAAATCTAGCTTGTTGACCCAGCGGATCGACCCCGATCCTTGACTCGTCGCAAGCACCTGTAATATTATCTGGCTGGCAATCATAGATGAAGAGCTAGCAGCAAGGCAAGGCAGATAACATAACATGTGGAGTTGGTTCGAAGCCCCATGACTAACTCTGCCTACAAGTCTGTGTTTTCTTCTTTATATCGTACGAGTTACGAGTACCGCCCTAAAAGCTAGCACTTGGGATGAGCACTATACACCCTACAACAAAGTGGATAAAACCCTCCGCTTCAACGTCAGGACAAGGCCCGCGGACTTTGAGAGCACAGGTCTGAGATGGCGCGCCTTCCAGTAATTGTCCCTGGTATTATCCCGGACCGCACACAGGTCCTGAAGCATAGTTGCACGTAACTCGTACGAATACAGGTTTGATAGTGGGTAAAAGAAACAGCCAGGGTTGCGGTGCCTACTACGGAGTACGGAGTACATAGTGTGGGCCAAACAAAAAAGAGGAGGAACACGCACCAACATTATGCATGTCTCGCCCACCACGCATTTCGTTGCCGTATTTTGTGAAACCCATCCAATGGTGACCGATTGACTCACTGCTATTTCTGGATGCTAGGCAATAGAGATACGAGCAGAGCACAAGACATGAACCAGAGAAGGGAGAAGAGTTTGTTCTTTTCTTGCTGCTGCACCCCTGCATGTACACGCCCGCATCGCAACTCGGCCAATGACAGCGCCGGGTCCGACAAGGAAAGCCGCTGTAGGTCCCGGCTCCGACGGATGCGCGCATCGTCCGTCAGCGAGATTTCCCTTTTTAATTCCTTTCTGCCGTTATTCCTCACTGCCTTTGGCTGCGCCGGGGGGCGTGAAGTGACCCAACGAGAAGACGGCCAAGAAACGGATAGGGAAGGATACCATATCAAAAGAGCAGCAAAGAAGGATTCTGTTAGGTGGTACAGGGTGACTTTGTGTGGGATATTGGACCAGGGGGTGGGAAATGCGGGACTACGGAGGGGCCCTTTCCCAAAGGCTGCCGCAGATAGACCTTCCAACCAGACAATGACGTGCAGGCCCAATCCGGCAATTCGTCTTGTCCGGTGCGAAAGCGCGGAATATAGAATATAGTACGGAATGTTGACGGAACACCAACAACCACGCAAACGCAACGCAACGCACGATGGAAGCCGGTGACATGTTTTGATGAGCATCCGCGCATCTCAGCCAGGGCTCACAAGGCATTGCGTCGTGCAAAGCAAAAGTTACACGTGGTCCAGAGTTTTCGCCTGGTTTTTCTCATTCCGCGGTGCCGGCCGGGCATGCATGTACACTGCACACTGTTACCCCGTACATATCAACTACACGAACACATGCACTCAGGCAAGGCAAACTGGAGTTTACCCGCGTGTACATCAATGCCTATTGTCGAAACTCGTCTGGTTAAAGCTACGGTTCGTTTAGTTGCCGGCACCACAATTCCACATTTGCATCCACCGCAGTAAAAAGACGCAAGACAAAATAAACGGTTTACTCGTTTAGTCAGACATTCAACGGCTCGTCTTTCGCATAAGGCCACAGGTGAGGCCCGTTTCGGTAACAGGTGGTCAACTAACACCGGAAGCCATGACCATGACGCGACGCAGAAGAGAGCAATAAAAATGGAGGAATTAATTAAAATGCTCGGCGACCTCAAACCCGAGTAGGCCCAACAGTTTCCGAGACCTACATGAATGCTGTTTTTTTGCAGGGAATAAAACAAGAAAATGGGATTGCGCGAAGAGTGCTCATGACTCTCTCTCTCGCCTGTTGTTGGTTCGAGTGCGTTCCCCAAGTACAGGTGCTATGCCCAGAGGGTAAAAAGGTACATGGCCAAGTACCTCCCCATAGAAATCGATACGACGAGATACGACACGAACGGAAGAGAGCGAGATCCATCGGTTGCCATTCCGCTCCAGGCAATGCAAAGTTTCCGCACTAGCATCGACGGTAGATGGACTGGATAAATTAAAGGGGACAGGGATATAGGGCAGGCGATTGAGTTGGATGGGGAAGGGCTTGGGTGCGACTCAGCGCTCCGGTACTCCGTACACGCGGTCCGTACCTGTGTGCTATGCGCGGCACAGGTACTCATACACCTCCAGGGCTTGTACCTACAGTTACCGCTCAGGTTTTAGGGCGCATGCATCTCAAACTTCAATTTTGACTGCAGTAGTTCAAGTATCAACTGACAGCATATTAATAAAACAAAACAACGGCTTGGCTCCGAAGATACTTTCCGGCAAGCAGAAGAAGCCTCCGTGAAAGCGGCCCCCTCCAAAAAAGCAACAAACCAGACAGAGCCAGAGAGAAACGTATCCGTTGCCACCAGCAATCTCTCCCCCCTCCCTCGAAACTATCGACGGACGTCAAATCTATTCTTGTCTGCCTTCCGTGCCCCCATCCAACAGGCAGCAGACAAGGTCATCGGCCCTTGGCAGGGTGAACTTGAAAGGAAGCAGGAGGAAAGAAGACATCAATCAAGCCGGCTTACCAGGGTGTGTGTCTAAGTTGTGCTCAGTTGTACTCGTAGTATCTGATCTGGCCGGCTGCTCCACGGTCTCCTGGATCGCGAGAGAGAGCCCAGCAATCAATCACGAATCTCCACAGACAAAAAACACACGAGGGAATCGACGAGGCTCTGCGGCCCACAAAATATGCACCACGTTTGGCGTCAACCCCCGTCTCTCTCACTCTCGTTCTCATCTTGTCTCTCACAAGGGCCCCCGATTTTCACCAGGGTCTTTGATTTGTTTCGCTCGTTCCATGGCGTCCGCCCCACTAAGAATTAGCGCCTTTTTTTTCCTTTCTTAACCCTGATCCATCATCATCTTCTTTTTTTTTCGCCTAAGAAGGAGCAGGAAATAAGAACGAAGGGTGGGGCAAAACGTGACGCTGGAATAGGGCAGGGATGCGGCGCGAATTGAAGACTGATTAGGAAAAGCGCGAATCGACAATCCCAACTCCCGCAGGCTCCCGAAGCGGAATGGCCGCATATTCTTGGTTCGAAAAAAAAAAAAAGCTTGGCTCCACTACCCTTGTCGAGAACAGGCCAAGCTTTCTTTTTCTTTTGCTTCTCCTCCTAAGGCCCTGTGCAACGACTTTGTCTCGGCCTCCTTGTGATAAGACGTGCTGCAAGCGCAAAACCACCCCCTTGGCAGCCCGTCTATTCCCAAACGGTCCATTGGGTTGTATGTTTCTGTTCATTCCACTTCAGAAATCAGCCTCGTGCATGCTCTCTTTCGCAATGCCAATATATTGATTGCTTTTTCAGCGCGCGAAATGGACCGTAAAGAAGAAAGCTTCCCGGGATGCGATGCGACGGGAGGCTCATCCATTCCAGCCCCCCGTGTGACTCGACCCGGGCCAGAAACTCATCATGATACCACTGATGAATAGTCCAGGCAATAATACTACCCTATGGCTTTTAATTCTCACCTTGTTTTTTACTCTCTTTCACATCACCCCCCTCCCCCCCGTCGTTGCAGAGAAAAACGTGTCCCATGGTGCTAAGTAGTACGAGTATATTTCGTCAAGAGCTTGTAATGGCCATTTGAGCATATGACTTGATACTACGTCCCATTCCAAGTTTGATAGCGGGGTGTATTCCAACTCTAGACCCCTCCTTTTCCGCGAATGTCTCAAAGCCACCGCATTTTCAATGGGCGGCTTGATGAGCCCCTCCTCTTCCCTTGCCTCTATGGCTTCATGTGGCGCAACGGTTATGGTTGATTTTTAGCCTTTCTGCCCACATGTACTCTTTCTTTACTCCCACGCGGTGCAAGCGACAACCGGGTAACCCGAGACGGCGGGCAATGGCGCTTCTCGCTCCAGGAAAGCATAATACGATACCTAACCTATGCAGATTGAGTTTTTTCTCCAGTTTGTATTTCTCCATCGCGGGAAATTGAGATGAGCCGAGTTTCGGATCTGCTGTTTCAAGATTTTTTCTGCATTCCTCAATTCCTAATGCTTCTTTCTAACTTCTTGCGTGTTGGTTGTTTCTCCGACACGAAGAGCACGGCCTTTTCTAGAGTAGAAGAGTTGCTGACGTGCATATACACTCAATGAGCCAACCGACCCCCTCCTCGTGGCTCAAAGTGCGAAGCGACGAGCCGATGGGTGTCGCTGTGAAGCATAATCATATTGTGCTACGTGTCATTCTTTCCTACACATACTTTCTATAATTTGTGCAGGCCTTTTCTCATGTCCAATAGAAGTCTATCTCTTCTCTTTTTTCTTTTTTGTCTTGTCTTATCTTGTC
Source organism: Trichoderma sp. IMV 00454 (assembly GCA_001931985.1). Lineage (NCBI taxonomy): Eukaryota > Fungi > Ascomycota > Sordariomycetes > Hypocreales > Hypocreaceae > Trichoderma > Trichoderma sp. IMV 00454. The sequence goes on along the minus strand of MSJK01000189.1, from coordinate 258,594 downwards.
TTTCATCAGCTGCAATGATTTGTTTGATGTGCGGTATCGGGCTGCCGTTCACATCTCTCATTGGTAATGCCTTTTTGGGACGAAAACGCAGCATACTGCCCGCTGATTGGCCAGAAACCTCCGCCACCGCCTCGAGTCGATGGCGGTGCAATGCATATCTACAACATATGCATGCTAATGCAGCGGCACAACAGAAAAAAAGCAACTTGCCAGTAAAAGTGTGTGATGCTCAAAGGTAGTCACTATTTCGTATCTGTAAAAAGCTGCAGACTAAGAGACACCAAGAGGCGGTGCCTATGCCGGTACCATGTTCTTCGTCCCATGTACATCTTTTGCCCCCCTTCGCTCGCTTCAATCTTCTTCTACCTCGACACCCCCAGGCTTCTCTCTCATTCGGTTTCCCATCTTGGCGACACATGGCTTGAAGTGGAGCGGTCAAAGGGCTTGCTTGCTAGTTGCCTACGCCAGGCGCCAATGCTCCTCGCCCAGAGGAGAGGCCCCCAAACTTCGTCTGTGCAACACCGGATTGCTGGGTAAATCATCCGCGCCCCCGTGCGAGAAGCCACAGCGCAAGCATGCCTCGCGCCAGGTCAGATGCGGCAATGGCTGAAAGCACCTGGCGACAGCCGGATGGCATGGCATGGGGGATGAGATATGATGGGATAGGATTCGCAGCCCTCCGACACTATTGTCGCATCCCGCCCCCGCCAGTCTCCTGTTTTTTTTTCTGAGACACAAGAAACACACAGACACACACAAAAAACGGTGCTGTGCCGCGTGCCGTTGAAGGAGGATGATGATGAGACACGGCGAGCGCCTACGAGATTTGCCGTGCCGTTGTTGCCATCATCCTCTCCACGGGCGTGTAAGCCGCCGCGTGGTTCCTCGGAGATCAAACCAGCTGGTCGGGACCGAAAGGGCTCGCATCAACATTGTTCCAGCGCGAGTGAGTGTGAGGGTGTGAAGAGAAAAACTCGAACTAACCAAGCAGAGCAAGTGCAATCCTTCGAGGTGTGGATTGATTTGGCGTCAAGGATTCACAAGTTACAAGTTACAGATCAGTTGCTCCGTGGCCCCGAACAGGTACTCCAGAGCTCGCCATCTCATAAGTGACAAAACCTGGGTGACCCCCCGGTGGGCTGGAATGGCAGCTGGCAGTTGAGCAAGACAGATTCGCGGTTGTCTTTGCGCCTTGCCGCTACCCCGTGGTGGATTTCCCGCCTCACTTTGCTTTGCTCTCGGTGAGCGAAACGAACCCCCTATGATGTCTATCCCTCCCTCCATTGGAATGCACTGCACTCTGCCGAATCAGCCATCGGTGTCAAGGTTCGCTCAAGCGCCAGTGGCGCTGCCGTTTGGAGGCTCGCATCCGCCCCTTTGGGCTCCTTTTAGCGGCATGCGTCGAGCGAGAACCGAAGTGCTTAGCAGTATCAGGACGGGGCTGGAGGAATTCACTCGCACCCGCTCAGCCCTATGAAGTCTGGACTTGGTGCACAGCAAAAATAATTCCTCATTCCAAAGCAGCACATGGCATTTGTCCCAGCACCGCGGGACCGTTGAACGGCTTTCACCGCCATCTTGGGTAAAACATTTGGGAGTTAAAAAAAGAATGGCCTGGGACAAAAGGGAGAGATATTCGTTAGACTTTGAAGCTCCCGTACTTAGCCGAGACCATCTCTGGGATTGGGGCAAAAACGCTATCAATCATGGTTATTCGCAAGAGCCAGCATCCTTGCTGCATAGAGGGCGCTTCGTACGGCAGGTCGTTCTTGTTTCTCTCTGGTAGAGAGCTCGTCTCTGAGCTCTGAGCCAGCAATGGATGTCTTTGCCAGCCGCCCCCGTCGCAAATTCATCAAACCCCCCTCCTTTGGCCATTGGCCCATCTCGTTGGTTTTTAGCGCGCCGTTGGATCACAATTCGAGGCATACTCGAGACACTAGTACTAATTATATCGACGCCAAAGAGATGGCTGCCGTTGGTTGGCTGCTATTCTCCTCCTTGGATACTCGTAAAGAAAAAAGTGAGGCTCCGGGAAGGCGTCGTTCCCCTCAAATTTACGAACAAGTGCATGTACAAGTTCAAGTGTAGTAAATGCTTTATGTAAGCACGGAGCAGTTCTGTGACGTGATGTTTATCCGATGTCCGAAGCCAAAACCAACAAAGTTGGAGATGGTTCTCCTCTTTCCTTCCCCCATGCCAGTAAGCACGGGAGCGTAAAACAAAAACCTTGTCATCCGTGCTACTCGGACTTGTCGAAGAACACACGATTACGATGCAGCCAATCGAGGCGCCCGGTTGGCTGATGGGAAGGAATAAGCGCACATCACGTCCGACCGGGGTGCCACGCCCGCTAATTGGAACTGACCCGGGATCATGGACTCGACTCAACTCAAGTCGTCGCCCTCTGACCCATCCTCCTGGGATTTCCAGGGGCACAGGGCGACTACTAAGACGACTTCGAGGGAATGCAGCTCAGGGGCGGAAAGGCGCAACGCAAGGGCGCACGCGCGCACAACGCAAACGCACGGTCTTGGGTCTTGGTCTTATTCTTGGTCTTGGACGGGCTAGAGGTCTTGGATATTCGGGGCCCTAGCCAGCCAGTGAACGAACGAGCGCCTCCCCCCGCCCGTCAAAATTGTCAACATTCACGCACGCTTCGGGGACTGCAAACCGAACAAGCTATGGAGACTGGCTGCAACTGAATTTCGGGCTGCATCGCTTCGCCCTCAAATCGGTATTGTGGCTGCGTCGAACACGGCACTTGGACCTCAAGCCCCTTCGCCGGCGCCGCCGCCAGGAAACCCTATTCGGGAAGTGGCTTAGGCATATTTGCTGCTTTGTGCTTGGATGGGCGACCGACGAGTGCTGTGCCCAGGAAAGCGTGCTCGGTAGGGCTGAGCAAATGCACGCTTGCTTTGTGCTGTCAATTCTGCTCACCACATCCGAGTCCAAAAGCACGTTAGCCTGGTGCTACGGGGTGGATCAAGCTCCTCGCGGGCGTGAGGCTATAGCCGTCGACGACGTGGTCGCGATACTCGCACCCCCTCACCATCTTTGCTCCCCCTTCTGCTGCCAAATCCCTGACGTTCATCCTCAGTCCCGTCCATGGTCCATCTTGCCGACACGCCAATCTTGTCAGGGTCCTGGCCACACAGCGTCCCATCCGCAATCTCTGTCCACGAGGCCTGTCATGTCTATCCCACCCATGGATGTGAATCCCCCTGCTGCTTGCGCTTATTGGCGTTCCATTCTTTCGAACAAGCAACCCAGTGCGCGGCTCAAGGGTACGTATCGCGTCTGATCCAATGCGGTAATCAGTGCGATCGCATCCTCTCCCGGAATTCTTTCTGAACAGTACCGTACCGGACAGGTCAGGATGTCCCCACCCTTGCCTGCCTGCAGCTGGGGTGAATCATGAATCATACCGGCCAAGCCTAAACCTCCGCTCTCCTTGCTTCATCAAGGCATTTACATTTCCCGTACGGGCATGTTGCTGCGTGTATCACAGGATTGCCTGGTAACTTGCACAGGCATGCTGCTCAACCCTAGGAGAAACCTGCCATGGGATATGTCTCTATCCCTTGCACCTTGATGTAACAAAGGAAAAAAGAAGGAAAGAAAAAAAGATGCTCCTTTCTCATGTTGTGTTCGGCGTGACCTACTTCATCCGGACCGCGATTGCATCAATATTACAAAAACCTTGGCCGAGATGCCCTGCTGCACAGGTACATACGTCAGAGTTGTATCTGCAGTTCAGCTGGTTTCACTGCAGGCAATCTATTGTCCATGGAACAGTATGCTGCTTTGATTTGCTCCCCCCTTTCCAATAGAGGCCGCACAATTGAGGCCTCTCTGCTGTGCCACTACGCCTTTCGTGCGAGTTGATGAGAGGTGCGAGTGTACCGAGTTGCAGCGTGTACTTCCAGAGACTACGGAAAGGGTACCCAACGTCAAATATTATAAGTCAAAGCCGTCACGGACCGTCTTGATAGGCTGCCATTACGGCGCGGCAAGGGAAAGCTTCTCAATAAGGTTTTGTGCAGGAGCCGGGACGACCGAGCAGAACAGCGTTTGTGTGCCACCTCTCGGATAGGCTAGCCTATCCCGTGTGTAGAACACTATGCCTCTATCGTGGCCGTAATAGCTCTGTATGACCTCTTTTATCATCATTTTCTGACAAAGTACGCCGACTTACAAATATTACGGATATTGGGCTTCATATCCTTGCACAATCCCATCATGCTGGTATACGTACTTGCATCACAACACCGTACAAGTACGGAATGTCCAACGCGGTGATGAACCCCGTTCAGGAAATACGGACCCTGTACAAGAAGACATACGTGTACGGATGCTTGCACGCATTACAATCCTACGAAAATACGGAAAATGTGCCACGAATAGAATACTCTGTACTCGTACTCTTTAATACGGAGTACAGTACAATAGCAGAGCCATGTGACTGCTCCGTATTGTCTTCACACTTGCATCACCTTCATAGCGTCCCACATTTCCGGGTCTATGACCAGACATGTATAAACGCTTATAAGCCTTCCGCAACGGGAATCAACAACGCTCATCGTTTTATGTTTCAAGGTGCTTTATCAACCCCCCTTTTGACTCCACTCATCAGATTATACGACATATACGACCAACCTTGAATTCCAAGCTTCGACAGTGAGTCTCTGTAGCATTTGGGCCTGTTCTTGTTGTACTCGTAAAATGGAATCTTTTTGCACTCAGGGGCAGCCCTCGCTGGATACTCTGCTTCTGCTGACTTAATCATATGGCTGCCAATCAAAGTAGGTGTCGCAAGGCATCCCCATATGTGGTAATGGAATGGTCCATCGATCTCGGTCTATTCTCAAGCAGGAAGCGAAGTCGCGAAATCGTCTTAATGTCAGCGTTCTGCACCTCGTACACTAGTCCCCCTTTAGTCAAGGGCAGCCTCTTTTTATTTCTGAGAAATAACATTCTGAGACATGTTCCCTGGTATGATTGGCCGAACGGTGCAGAAGCTTCGTAATTACGCAGCAGCCACAGCAGCGTTCTGCCGCAGTACGTACCTGGCCCACAAGGCAAAACCGCGGGCAACAGTCAGATTGGCCTGTGCCCTCGATGTGTTCAAAAACCTCGGACTCTGACCAATCGCAGCTGGTCCTTAAAGCCCCGGTCACATGTCTCTTCGCCTAGCTTCGCCACTCTCAGTTAGTTGAATGGGCTTCCATTTCCAGCATTCCCCATCGCCAGCCGTCCATTTGCCAGAACCCTAGCCGCCTCGTCTTCCGAGCTTGATCCCGTCTTTTCGATCTCGGGGCGCGACTCGCTTTTCTCCATGCGGATGAGCTCACTAGCCACTGAGACGCTCTCCGGGACAGGCCTTTCCCGAGAGCCCTCTCGGCTCCAGTCGCACAGGCATCGACGACAGTGTGCCACAAACGGCAGCGCTAGCAGCCAAGGGGAATGTGATGTGCCTGCATCGCTGCCTTCTGGAGATCTTGGGGTCTTACAGCAGAAAAGGCGGGCGACGATGCCGACCGTCGCCTACGTAGCCCCAAACGTCTACCGGTTGTCAATTGGGGTAAAATCTGGAGAGAGAAGCTAGCCAAACTGCTCTACCGACAGACACGAGGCGCGCGTCACCAGATGGAAGAGACAAGACTCGCCCTGCTTTCGGGATGGAACGAGGCGTCCTTGCGGCTCTTGCAGGTTGTAAAAATAGATTCCCGCACAGTTAGCGGACAGATTCTCGCGAGCTTGCGCCTTCTAGCCCATCTACAGCACGTCGAGAGCCCGGAGTGCACAACTACACTACGCTATACACTCTGGAACCTGCAAAGCAGCATCCTCCGATGGCTCGCAGGTGCAAAAAGACAAAGCCGGACGCGGTGCGACGACGCCACACCCACATGTCGGACCTCTCTTCCTCTGTCTCGACCAACAGGTGTCCAGTGCACATGGGGAAATCTGATGCAGCCTTTGCCCCCCTTCTCGTCGGCCAACATGCCCATACCCACCCTTCCGCGCTTCTTCTCGATCCTACATAACGTGCCCGTCGGATCTCGAGTTTGAGCTGCCTTGTTGTCTCAGTCCGAAGGGGAGGCAAGGTAAGAAACGTGGTGGCATGGTTAGGCTGCATCGTGTCCGAGAATGAAGGTTGCGGAATTATCGCTGTCTGTGGCAATCCGGATTTCAAGTTAGACACAAACTTGCATGTGTGTATCGGAATGTGGTCTTATTGCTTTACAGTATGTACACCTTGAGCCTCAAGGTGGCCGGCGGGAGGGAAGTTGTGGGCGCCGAGAGAACACTAGCCCTGGTGTTGTTGGCTGGGCGGGCTTTTCAACATACGACCTGTCAACAACACACGAGGACGAATAGCCAGCTTGCAGCAGCCATATTGCTACATCCTGCGGATGGCGGCTCTCGAAGTACGCTCTCTGGCTACCTACCTACCCTGAACTGTGAAGTCATTACGTTGTTTACCGCGGAGCTCTTTGGCCCCCAAAAAGCCACCGTTTATCTTCTGTTTGCTTTTGTCGACATGCAGTGAATACGGAACCTCTAGCTATCTGATACAAAGCCTCCATGCAGGGGCTCTTGAAGATCATGCGTGCTGCGAGTCGTGAAGTCTGGTCCAATATGGAGGGGTTGGCCACTTTGGGAGGGCAGCAGAACCCGCCATCACACGCTTTACATCCTCTGGTTACTGCGCGTTAGACAGGCCAACACTATCAATATTATCATGCATATCAAAAGGAATATCAATAGCGCTTGACGTTCAACCAAGGTTGGCGAAATTTGAACCAAAGCTATCTACACTCACTATGGCCGAATGAGGCTTCATGGAGCGATATATTGAAGGGCTTAGCTTGCATCACTGGCACAGGCGCCAAAAGGAAGCGGTCCCCGTTAAGCATGTCGCGCAAAGGCACAGGGGTGCCAAGGAAAGTGGGAGGCGGTCGGGACGCGACAGGGAGGCCAGGAAAGGGGGGCGTGTAGACGTTCTGCAGCGCTGGGATGAGGGCAGCTCCCAGCAGCCAGGGTGGTGGTGGAGGGATGGCGTTTCGAAGCTCTGTTTGCCGAGCCCATACTTCTTTGTTCCCACACCCCAGCAGCCCCGGCAATTCGGTAGCCCAAGGACTCGGTTCGCCGTGTGACTCGCACTGACTAACTGCAAGCAGAAGCGACAGGATCAAGGGCCAGGACGGGCGAGATCGACAACAATGTCACCGACGATTGCCAGGGCCCGAGAGCGACAAAAAATGATATTTGATTGCTGGACACAGGACCAGCTCATCAAAGTACGCAATACGGCAACGATTATCAAGTTGAGATCATGTCAACGGGCAAACAAGCCACACCGCAAATACCGCTCTGTAGTGTATTTTCCTGGTTTGCGATAGATTGCATGGCCACATTTGGATCGTGATCAGGATCGTCAACTAGCAGTGCATACACCTTCATGCCGACATTAAGCTAACACCAGACGCCGATCAACTTCGCACCGCTTCGCGCCCCTTTCGACGGTGCGATGCTTTTGAGTATTGGAGGGTGAAACTAAACTTCAGCCATTCCGGCTGTCGGGCAAGCCGAATGATTTCGCTTCCGATCGTGTCAGTCTCTGGGCTGAGGAGATGTTGCGACAAAGCGCAGAGCAAGTCACATCGCATGAATGAATTGAGATTTGATTTGGCTCGATTTGGTTTGCCTGAGAGGGGTGGGTTTGGATGTGTTACGAATAGACACCTCGGCCTCTCATTGGCCAGTCCGTATTTTTCTTCTCAACCCCACGATGTTCTTACAGGGCTTGCCTGTCGTAGGCATGTGAATAGTGGAGACACTGCCGGCAGTGGGCTTGTACCAAGAAAACAGACCGGTTCTCGTCGTGGTCAAAGTATGCAGAGGTGGAAGTCGCCATGGTCTCGAACTGTATGGGCGAAATCTCCAATGATGGCGCCTGATTTGATTTGCCCTTCCTGTGTTGCTGGTGCCTCTGCATTGGCCACCGCCTGGTCATATGCTCGAAATTGCTTTTGAAGGGATACCTACTAGGCAAGCCTACCTCGAGCGGTGGTGGCTGTAAAAGCAACTTAGAAGCTTGGAGCCACTGCGGGAGAGCTCCCAAAGCTATCCCTCATCCATTCTAGACCTCAAGCCTTCGCGTCGACAGCCACCACCGGCAGACTGTTGCAGCGCCACGACAACCGGCACGTATAACGAGACCCGGCAATCTGGGGGCCGCTACCCCTGCTTCATTCCAGGCAACTCCAAGAAGCTGGAAAACAACAGGAAAGAAAGAGTTATGTGACAAGTCATGAGTGTCAAACGAGCAAATAGGCAGACGCCGCCGGGCTGGAAATGACGCCAATGTCGATATAGCTGCATATGAATGGGAATGCTTGGCGTTGATCAGATGAGCACCAATTTAAGCTTACACTTGATCCTTTGGCAGATGGCTTGGCTTGGACACTGCCGCCTAGATGTGCACTGGATATGCAGTCAAATTCGTCTTGGGAAGTGCAATTTGCATCATCGCTACCAAGTTCCGCTAGCACAGGAGTGCATGGCTATGACTTCGATCCCTTGCAGCGGCAGTTATGGTGGCCACTTGAGGGAGATCCTCCCGCTGGTTCTGTCAGACCTCCGAGGAGACGGTATAATCTCACTCAATCTAGCATCGTTACTAGGCGCTCTTAACTAGGTGCTCACTGCATTTGCGCTCAGGAGGTGGCTCGGGATGAACAGCAAGCTTGCTGCTCAAGAGCGCCTTATTACTAGGCACCACGACCAAGCCCTTGTAAGGCTGGCACTAACCATGTTGTAGCTACACCCATTAGTCGTGACACGGCAAGGCGTGCTATGAAGTGGCCTGTTTTGCGAGTAGCCAAAAAGCCACAAGAAGGAGGCTTGCAGCGGACATCTCCTTCACCTCAATTTTATGATGCAGGCCAGATCCAAGCGCTCTTTGCTGCTGTTCGAGACCGGTCTGCGAAAAGTCGAGGCGTCCAATCTGCCGATGCACTATGATCAAGAAAGCTACGACTAATCACCTGTGTCTGTCGTGGCGCGTATCCGTCCCAGCCCGCCGGAAAGGCTTAGCTTCGTAGGGCTTGTGGTCGACAACCGAAACATCGGGCTCCTATCTCATATGGCTGCTTTTTGGTGTGCATTAGGCTTGACGGTTTAGAGGGGGGGGTTTGCTTGAAGCGCAATTGATGCTGACCGATTGATTCTAGACTTCCTCTTGGCTGGCGACAAGTTGAGCTCAACGAAAATCGAAAATGCATGGGCGGTGTTTGTACTAACAATTCGAGAATGAACAAGTACGAAGCACAAAGCTCGAAACATAATCTGTTTATTCATTATCATGTGCGCAGATGCGAATGCTACGCTCACAATGCCCCTCTCTATTGAACCCCTGGTCTTCCGATACCCTTGACACTGGGACTCTGTATGTTTGTGTGGCTCAATGTAACCCAATATCGACGCTTGAACAACAGCCTTTCAGCTATTGTAACGGATTTATTGATCATCTTTATGCATGCATACCAGCCGAATAGGAAACAGAAGGTAATACTACGGCATGCTCAACCGAGGGGCTCTTGAACACATTGGTGTAAATGGGCTCACTATGGCAGAAGCAAAATCTGACGTACAAATGACAGGTAGGATTGCGGAGAAGCACAAGTTGCATGGCTAGACAAGTCTTGTTGGTGAACTTGTGGGCAAAGACGGGTGATCGCCTTGTCGTTCGGGTTATTGGTCATTGGTAACTGGGCGTTTGGCATTTCGCTGCATTGATTGGAGTCGATTTGTGAGCGCCCGTCGAAAACGAAATTTGGTGGCTTGTTAATGGGGAGTATAGGGAGGGGGGGTGTTTCAGTGCCAAACATTCGAATTCATGCGCTGCTTCAACGGAGCTCTTCTACTCGTCGCCCATCTATTTTTGCAACTCGGGTTTGGGGGCCATCTGGCCTAGCGCGGTTGCGGGACATATGAGACGGCAATCGGCGTGATATCCTGCCAGGGATGTTGCTTCTGACATCCTCTAGTCGGGTCCCGTCTCCCGGCTAGCTCCAACGCTTAACTACGGGGAATTGTGGCGTTCGCTTGATTTAGTGGTCGCCGACCACTCTTATTAGCGTGGAGATGTTGTCAGTTTTGGACAGGCTTTGGGGCCCCTCATAGGGCAGGCGAATTGCCTGCGAGAACCCCCCTCCCTGGTCGACGGTGACGAGGCGATTCGTGCGCAGAGACAGACGCTTCAAACGCCAGCATTCCGTGTGAGCTACAGACGCAGAAGAAAGGGGTGGACGAGAGATGGCGCTGGCTGAGTTGATGCTGCTGCTGTTGCTGTCTTTACCTATGCAGAGTCCCGATGCTTTGGATAGCCTCATGGCTCGCGTGGCGTCGAACGCCTCCCCGAAGTCTTACGTTTTGGGGCAGAGGCCTCTCACGGAGAAACCCAACTCGTCAATGTCTGGAAACTTTGAAACTTAGTTTCTCGTCACTGTTTAGTGGGCAACGCTGTTTGTCCTTCCCCAGAAAGGGGGGTGTCGCCGTCATTATGAGTTGACCTGAAGCCATAGTTTTGTTTTTTCTTCTCTCTAACTGCTTTCCCCTCCCGCTTTATTTTCTCTCCCAGTGGGTAAGTTTCTCTGGGCTCAAGGAAAGCCAAAAAAGAAAGCCAAAAACGGGTGGGGGTGGAGGGCGTGGCGCTCTGGCTCGAGATGCTGGTCGCATCTTGGGATAAGCAAGGCCACGTGTAACCGTCAAGCCGGTCAGCAGCAAGGTGAACCTAGCCCAGCAACGCGCGCCTCACTTGAGATTCCCAATCTACCCTGCTTTAGTCATAGGCGCTCGCTTCCGCCCGCGATTCTCTAGAGGACGATGACAAGTCGAAAAAAGAGCGCTTGACCTAAATGGGCTTGAATTCGCGATATGACACGGGGCGGCTGGCCGAATCGAGACATCTCATGGGGGGGCCCTTGATGATGGCGGAGAGCAGGAAGGTGAGAGCTTGGGAAGCCAGTAGAGGCATGTTCGCGTGCCAATGGTTCGATGCGTTATGCATTACTTTGGTGCCATCTCGCCGAAAACATGTTGATAGACGAGGACCGAACGGAGGGGCGATTTGAGCGAGGGCGAAAGGGGGGCGAAAGCGAAACTCCGCATGGGGGACACAGACGGGCTCTCATTTGACACAGCGTATTTGCGTGCTTGCCCGTCTTGTATATACCGTTTGCCGTTTGTGGATGACGGATGACGCCGTATTATTACACTCTGCGGGCAAAAATCATCACTCTGGAGTCGTCTCGCGACAACAAGTGGGATGAAGCTCACTCTCACTCGGCCAAGGGAATGAATGGGGAGGGGCGAGAAGCTTGGCCTGGGCCAGCCTGGGCCTCGTCTTTCGGAATACACCGTCGTACGAGGATTTGTCGACGGCCCGTCTTCAGGTATGATGAATTGGTGGAGGCTGTCATGTTTGATTTCCTATTTGGATTGAATATGCAAAATGTGCAGCTCATCGCCATCCGATACAACAGCAACAGCGCCCGATTGGGGTCCCACTGCACACACCACTCTCACGGCGATAATCAATCCATTCACACACACACGCACATACACACGCATACGATATTAAACTATTACTCCGGTTGCTTGGGGCTGCTCTGCTTGGGCACGCACATATGCCTCTAAATTAGCCCACATTGGCAGCATGCAAGATGTATGTGAGTACAGACGGTAGTGGTACATGCATCTTGCACGGGCGCACCGGCAGACGCTCTCGTACACAGGCACACAAACACGGGTTTCGATGGGGATGCCGCGGCAGCCAGTGGTATCCAGTGGTATCCATCTGCGTGTCTCTATTTGTGTGCTCCGTCTCATCCTTTCAGCAGGTCAAGGGTCAGTGGTCTTGGTGTCTGACCAATGGCACGGCCCGGCCGACTACTTTTGGCCAACCTCCCTTTACCAACTGGGACGGACTTGGACGGACTTGGATGTTCTGATTTATCCCTAAATCCAATCCCAATCTCAAGGCCCAATCCCCATCCCACGAGGCCCAAAGATGAATGACGATCGGGCCTTGTGTGTGTTGGTTTCTCGTCGTTGATGTCGTACTCTTGGAGGAGGTGACCGAACCGCTGCCGAGGAGGCCCATCACCTTGCCGGCATCTCCTACAGCCGGGCGGGAGCGCTCGATTGTTTCTCTTCTAGGAACTCTCTCTCCACCATTTTTATATAAGCGGAGTCTTCGGCCAATGGCCAACTCTGACTTGGGACTGCCCCCCCTCAGTTTTTGCATCGCCAAACTCTTTTCACCGTACGCACTACATGCAGCGTGCAGCAAGCATGCAGTAAACTGGGCTCCACACCTAGGCGTTTTTCTCTCTTTCTGGCCATTACCAACCAGCCCTCAAATACGGAGTACGATTTGCACCGACAGCCCTTTTTTCCTGTATGATTCGCTTCACAGGGCTCGATAACTTCTTCTTTTGGCGGGGCGAGTTTGTTCCTCCATCTGGCCGACAGGGATTGCCCGGGGTTTTCGTTTTCGGCAAACCTATTGCCCTCTCCTATCTCGGGGCAGCAGATTTCTTACCCTCGTTTGTGTGCCAATCATTGGCTGTAGATGAAGAAATTTCCTTTCGGAGATGCTAACCATCTGGACTAGCCGTATCCCTGTTGTCAAGTTCAAGCCCTTGCCCATGCCTTATTCTGTGGATAAGTTACGGAGAACTCGTAGGGGGAGTTTACACATACTCGTACGAAATACCTAGGCAAATGACAAATGACCCAGATGCTAGCTTCTCCAGTTTGCATCATCTTTTTCTCTCTAGAACAATGGATTGCGAAGGCCCCCATGCCAACGGATGATCCGTGCCAACAACTTGTGGTGCCTTGTCCTGTAACCCGTGTATACCAGGGGGGGAAGAGGATGGAGAAGTCGAACGATGCGGAAGAGTTTCCGCCATCCCATATACGATGACACGAATGTGCATATTGAGGCATCCGAGTTGAGTTGCATGTCATGCACCGCGGATCTTTGGGACACGACAACAAGGCGTATTTCGCTTCATTTTCTTTTGCTGCGACCTGGCCCACTTTGGTCACCTCGGGGGGGAAACGATATGCCTGTCTGTGATGTGTTTTTGTCTCGCTTTTACTTTGTTGCGACATTGAACCGAGTGACGCAGGCGATGCGCAACTCTTGTCTCTGCTCCCTCTTGATCGGGGCATTTCGGTGCCCTGTCGACCGAAGGGTTGACTGAGTGACGAAGTGACTGTCTTTCCGTGTCATAGACTTTTTGCTGTTCCTGCTCCACTTGGTGGTAACTCCGTCGTTTTCTCTGTGATAATGTTCCGCCTTTTGTGATGCCGATCACCGTGGTTAAGCGGATGTTACTGCTACAGTAGTACCGCTTGTATGTACTCGTACATGTATACTACTTTGCTGGTGTGAAAACCCTGGTGTCGTTTAGACCATGATTGACTTGAGATCGTCTCCCACTTCCCTATGGCGTCAAAGGGGTGGAAGAAAAGAATACACGGGACTGATGTTTTTGACATAGTATGCAGATTTAGTCCGGCGTTTTTCTTTCCTTGGGTGGGCTGATTTTGATACGTTTAGCATGGAGATCAGTCCGGTGTTTTCTTTTCACCGCATGGGCGTTTTTCTCGTAGTAGCAGCTTGATCTATCTAGTTGACTGGAGACTTTTGTTTCAGGCTATGGAATATGGGACACACGAACTACGTAGTTACTAGCACTGCCTAATAGTAGCCCTACTGCTTTCTTATTTTTCTCTTGTGTGTAGTCGCTTGGCTCACGTCATTTCACGAGATTCCTAGCCGTAGTAAATCTATCTATAGCCTCACTTTGTTTAAGATAGTTAGTTAGCAGTTGGGTTTTTTACCACTTGGGCATTTTATCATCTTGGCACTCGGACCGGTCTTCAAGTAAGGCGAGCCGAGCTCCTGGTAACGTAGCGTAGCCGTTCGTCGTTCTCTGTACGATAGCAAAACCCCCGTGGAGAATGAACTACGGAGTAACCAGCCTTTTGGCGTAATGTATCGTAATCGAGAGAACTAGATGGGGGTCCCACGAGAGGGAAAAGGCACCCCCCGTCGTTGGGCATGATGGGATCAGGTAGTTCCTTGCTTTATGTGCTTCGGCAAAGCACCTTGTCATGTGGCATTTCATCCGTTGAATGTTACCTGAGAGGGTTTTTTTCTCTCACCCCCCGGGAGATCTCTTTGATAGGGCTTCGGGTTTGTGGGCTTCCCGCATCAGGGCATTCGTTTGCCGGTTACAGACAGGTACAGGTATCGTGATGAAGGGGTTATGGAGCACCGGAGGAATGATCTGATCTGGTGTCCCCCTTGACTGAATTCAGAAGGGGGGGAAACAATGACAGGGAAGGGCAGGGCTGGGGGCTTGTGTTCGCATTTGGGGGAGGTGGACTGGCTAGCTGTTTTTGTTCTTTTGTGCTTGGCGGAGCAGGGCAAGGCCTATGTGTGAGATTTACGAGAGCCTAGACGATACGATACAGGGTGGTGTTTTTGATCTTGGTTCGGATCAGAGAGATGTGATAAGTGAGTGCTGCCTGGCCTGGCCCTGGGTTGAGATCGTTGGGGGCGACTTGTTGCGGTAAGCTGCACGATCTGGCTGAGAGTACGAGGACATGGTTTAGGTTTGTAAGTGGTGAAGGGTATTGTTGCCTGGTTTCAGTGACTGTATGTGTCGATGTGCGTGGTGGAGTGTTTAAAGGCCTGTTGATGAGGTTTACAATTGATCAATGTGGTGTTTCGGTGTTGAACGAGAAGCCACAATGCGTTTCAGGACATCGTTTTCGTTTTCGGTAGGCTAATATATGGATCTTTGCGCTATCTACGAGTTTTTATCATTTGCGATAAATTGTCAAACTTAGAGTTCTCCTGAATGTTGAATCAGTATTGTTGTAGCTGAGTTATGCAAATGTGCTTCTATGGTGAGACGGGAATCTCTCTTGTGGGAATGGTTACAATATGAGAGTGTTATGGAAGCTGACTGCATACTGCACCCCTTTTATACGGTGCGAGTTGTAATTCGTGTAGGGTATGTAGTACTATACCAATTGCATAAGTGTTGGTCGAAAAGAAGTAGGAAAGTTGCTGCCGAAGTTGCTCGTGTCACAACCAGACATTGTCATTGACGGTGAGCGTGCCCTGGACAAATTACCTATAGCTTTTATGAAAATTTACCGCCTTGGATTCTGGTTCTACTATGCAGTTATTCTTCATTTACATCCGCAGCACTTTGATTCGAGGAAAAAGGCATGCTTTTTGATGTTAGGGAGTTCACGATGTTTGAAAGGTGAGCTAAACTCGGCCGAATTGGGCGTGGTCGTACCCTTTCGCTTCCTGGACAATTGCATAGATTTCTTAAAATACACCTTCAATAAACCATATACAAAATCACATCAGCACATATAGAATACAAGAGACTTACTCTCTAAATCATAATGAAACGACCTCTCGCGACGCAATTCCGCCGGAGCGCCACGGGAGTGATAAGCTAAAAGCGGGAGTCAGCGCGGAGCCGGCTAAGCCGCGGAACAGGCCGAGAGGCCAATCACGTGCCAATCTTCAACGACGTGCGTCATCGGGAGCTTACCTGTATCAATAACGTGGCATCAAGCATCGAAATCGGATTGTTAAGCAAACCGGCGACTTGCAACCGGCGAAAGCGATTCACGGGCTCGACGATGGAAATGTAGGCATCTGGAACCTCGCCATTCAACCACAAGTCAAGTCTTGGTTCGCAATGTTTAAGCTGCGGCTGGGCTGGTACGCCGGGGTACGTTCATGTTTAATCTTTAAGCTTGTTGGCAAGCTCTCGGCCACATCAAGCCAACCCGTCCCACCAACTCAACTCTCTCCATCCAAGCCTCTCGTGCTAATGCGCTTCATGCAATCCAGGTATCGACTGCCCTGGCGGGTGCCGTCGTCCTGTCGGCATTCCACCAGCGCGCCAACTTTTATTCGGCCATGGTATACCTTGCGCAGAGCAACTTCTGTCTGCTGGTGCGTTGATCACGACCCGCTTTCGTTTCGTGGGAGCTTTACAGCTAAGCTATCATTATAGGTCCTGGTCAACTTCACATTGCTATTGTACAGTAGCTTTATATATGCCTTGACGCAGCTGTGTTTCGGCACGTTGCGTGCGATCGAGGTCGAGCAGCTCACCGAGCGAGCATGGTTCGCCATCACCGAGACGTGCCTTGCCATGACCATCTTCCGGGAAGAGATTGGGGCTTGGTTCCTCGTCATGTTCACGGCATTGGTCACGGGCAAGGTATGGGGCTGGATTGGAGACGGGCGTGTCGAATTTCTCGAGCAACAACCCCCTGCGAACCCCCGGCTCTTCCATCTGCGACTCAGCATCTCTCTTGCTGCTAGCTTTATCTACGATATCTGGATACTCCGTTATGCGATCTATACCGTCATTCAACAAGCTAGGCCCAATATGATGGTTATGTTTCTCTTCGAGTTCGCTGTTCTGGCTACCTGTTCCTGGAGAACGGGGGCTCGGTACTTGGTGTCGCTCACGGAGCAGCGCATCGTCCATTTGCAGACGAGAACACGCTTGGCAGAGCGGAGGGCAGAAGTCAGCCAGCAACGCGAGGCCATCATTCGTCAGCGAGAGCAGGCCGCAGCTGCTGGAGAGCCAGCTCCTGAAACCGAGGAGCCTTTACCCAACCCTGACGACATTGATGAGATGGATATTGAAGTTCCTGGCTGGGCGGCAAAGGGCGAGCTCGTTCTTTGGCTAGATCTGGTTACTGGTGAGAAGAAATTCCTATCGTTTGAAGCGTATTCATCTCGATTTTCTAACATTTACCAATAGATATGGTCAAGCTGGGCATCTACGTCTCGTTCTTCATGATGCTTCTCGTATTCTATGGACTTCCTATTCATATCATGAGGGACCTGTTCATGACAACACGCGACTTCCTCAAGAGGCTCAATGCGCTTTTGCGGTACAGACGGGCAATTCAGGAGATGAATAAGTACCCCGATGCTACTGAGCGCGACCTTGCGCAAGAAAATACGTGCATCATCTGTCGTGAAGAGATGCATCTGTGGGATCCTGCAAACAACGTGGGCACCATCGACCGTGTGCGTCCCAAGAAACTCCCCTGTGGTCACATTCTGCATCTTGGCTGCCTCAAGAGCTGGCTGGAACGGCAGCAGGTATGCCCAACGTGTAGAAGGCCTGTGACGGGTGAGCGACCTCGATCTGCCAACGACGCCCGTCGCGCTGCTCTTCGGATACAATTCGGACCACAACGGGGTCAGGACCAGCATGCTGATGGCAACGACAACGCAAACAATAATAACAATAACGATAACAATAACGTACGCCGTGATGGACAGAATGCCGCGGCAGCTCCTCGACAAGCTCAAGGAGCAGGGCGGCCTCGTGTCTTCCAATTTGGACCTATCAGACTCGGATTTGGAGCCAATGACCAACAAGTCCGTGAGCTCGCCCAAGAGTTTGGCATGCCACAAATTGCTCCCGATCAAGGCCAGAATGCTTCCACGGCTACTGCTCAAACCCAGATTCAGCTACCTCCAAACAGTGAGACTTATCAGAATTTTCTTAATCAGGCTCTTAACCAGCCTCCATCGGGTGATGCTTATAACCATGCGCTTATTGGAAGCCTCCTACAGCAGGCGGAGCAGCTGCTGCAACGCCAATTGGCCAGCTTGCAGAACACGCAGCAAGAGCTACAGATTGCCAATCTTCTCAATACCGAGATGCAGCGACTTCGTCAACGACGACTACAGCCACAGGATGCCGCACAGAATGGCCAAGTGCAGCCGCCTACATCTTTCAATCAGCCAACCGGCTTACCTCCAGTAGGGTTGCCGCCTCTGCCTGTTGCTCTACCTCCTCTTGGTACCTTTGACTCTGCCTTTTCGAGAATACCGCCTAGAATGAATAGCCCGCTGATGACTCGACACGGAGCTGGCCCGTTCACGACAGCGATCCCTGCTGGCAGCCCCGATTTGCCAGAAGGAGTAGTGCTGCCTCCAGGGTGGTCCTTGACGCCTCTGCAGAGACTTGATAACCCTCAAACTGTGCCTCCTTACTCTCCCCAGACTGCTGGTGTGCCTTCACATGGGGATCCTACCAACGGAGGCCACATCGCACCAACCTCTGTACAGCCAACTCCAACAACGTCACACAGTCAAGACACAGTTCCGGCAGAATCCTCGTCAATTCCTGCTCCAGTAGCTCACGTGTCGACACCGCGAGCAGATACACTACCTGTTCCCAGTGTTTTGTCTGATCCTCCGCCCGTGGTGTCACCTAGTCCGATGTTGCCAAACTGGGGCGGATCCAATCAGCTTTTCGGCGGTAGCTCTCGTCTGGAACAAGGAGACACGGCAAGCCAAGCTAGTACACAGGCCGCTCCATCAACGGAAATTGACAATGCGCCTGAACATAGCAGCGCTCACGAGTCTCTGCCGGCGGCGGATCTGAAACGGGAGCCGAGTATCCTTGAGCTTGAGCAGCAGAACGAGGAGAGCCATGCTGAAGATGATCCTTCTGAGAAAGGAAAGGGTAGGGCCGTCACTGTGGAAGAGGCTGAGGACGAGGAGGACTGATGAGGGAGGTTTTGTGCATAGGATTATCATATTATCAGACTGGGTCTGCCTGTTAGAGCGGACCTGGTGCAGTGTTTCCTGTTGATGGCTAGCTCTGTTTTTCTTTTTCATTCTTACTGACTTGGAGTGGGCATTGATACGTGTGCCATCCGTATATGCAGGTTTAGGCGTTTAGGGTAGGTAGCAGATGACATTCAATCAATCCAACAGCGCTTTTATATATCCTCTTTTCGGAGTCACTACTTGATGATCAATCATTTCTAATGGCTCGACTATCTGTGCCTGTGGTTAATTGTTGTTCTTGAGAGGGAGTGGGTTACTCCAAAAGCGTATGTAATACATTGTGAATACGTTGCTATTTTTCGCTCTATACAGATATATAATATATATTCATGCACATATATTTCATTCATTCATATAGACAATCACCTCAATAATCTCACACCCCCAACACAACGCCATCAAATCGCTCTTCATAAATAAAAGCACGCTCTTCATCCCGTCAAAAAACATCCTACTCCTGCTCCGACGCCTCCTGGCCCAAAGCCTCCTCTTGAATCGTCGGCCCCTTTTCTTCCATCTTGACAACGAAGTCATAGTTAACCCTCAAGTTCTCCGTGCCGCTCAGAGCCCTAGTCATCATAGCCTCTTTCTTCTCCTGTACCAACCTTCGCAGAGCCCCGATGAGGAATCCTGCAATAATGTCAACTGACCATCGGTCTGGGATGAGGGCCAGCACATCGTCAATGTCGAACCACCCACTGAAGCGGTCGAGTAAGGCACTCGTTTGTTGAACTCGGTCGCTGACATCATCAATGGCTAAAAACTCTCTGAGGACGACTTGGAAGAGGCGGCGTTGCTGCTCTATTTCGGGGATGCTGTCGCGGCGGCCCTGGATGGGGGAGTATATGGTCGCACCACCTCGGAGGCAGTAGGAGACGGCGGTATCATAGTCACCCAGTTTATGAACCAGGAGACGCAGAGCATCTTCATGTTTGCGCTCTCGGCCAGCAATAATGATGGTCTCGGGAACGAGCAAATCGTCTGATAGCTTGTCTGTGCGCTCCCTGATGGCGGCAATGTCGTACTCATGAGGCCCCCCTAGGAGTTGAAGAAGCCGAAGGCGGCTTTGCCAAACCTCATCATCCTCGGGAGCATTTTCCGTCAAAAAGTGCCTGTACGTTGGCTTGGGACTTTGTAGAGCTTTATAAGCAGAATACGCGGCCAAGACGCGATCTTGGCTCTCAGGCGATTGAAGATCGTCAATGACAATCTCCAAATAGTACGAGATGAGCTCGTTGACGTAGGTTTCGTAGCCTTTGTCGAACACGAGGTGTTCCAGATAGTATTTGACTGCACCGGGAGCCTCCGCACGCAACAGCTCTACGGCTTTGGTGGGCTCAAACTTTGATTTGCCTTTATCTTCCGCAAAGACTTGCACACCGAGTTTGGGGTTTCGATTGGCCAGCCACAGACCATACTCTTGTACAAGCGCTTGGTTGCTGATCTTGGTAAGGTACTCTCGTACCCTCTGTTCACCGTCCGTCAGCTCTTGAGCGTCGTCTTCTTCTCCCTCAAGAACGCGCTTCCAAGTGGCTAGCACCTCAGCAGACATCTTGCGGCTTTGGTATAGTCTGCTCAGGGCAAAGAACCTGTGGTACGACTCTAAGAGACCAACGGCCCGGTCGAAGCAATCCATGCCACCGTCTACCAGCGCACCGAGCTCCGCCCTGACAGCGCCTCCCTTTCCCAGGCCCTTGGGAGAGTGCCTATCAAGCTCCAGTAGGACGAGTAGCAATGCTGCATCTACAGTTCGGAATACTTCAGCCTCGACTGACACACTACCGAAGCCCTTCATCTTTCTCCAAGCCTGGAGATAGCGCCTGAGGAAATGCAGAGTCTTGAGCTGAAGACTCCTTATGCCTCCTTGATATAGCGTTTGGAATGCTGGACTTGCCAGAAACGCTTCAGGCAACTCCTTTACGCCGCCATATATCCAAATGCCTCGACGGCCCTCTATAATTTCATTTCTTACTCCTGGAATCAGAGACAAGACAACTCGCGGGTCAAGTTTGCTTTCCACAAGAACCTCTTGTAGAGCGTTTAGCTCCTCATCAGAGAATTCTCTATCTGGCGTGGAAAGGAGGAGGTTGATCAAGAGAATTACTCCCGCCTTTTGTTGTATATAGCCAAATGTGGTGAACTCAAGCTCTGTACTTGGGTCACGATCTCGAATGGCTGACAGTACCATAATGATTGCGCGCTTGTCAATTTCCTGCGTTTCGTTTTGTCCTGCTAAGTGGGCAGCTTCTAATCTCTTGTCGAGTTGTACTATCAGGGGATTTCGTGCGGCCCACCAAATGCGGTTGCCACGCCATACAGCGACGCGCGTTTTGGATTTCGACAGCCGGCGAGCAAACTCTTCTCCTTCTACCGTTCGTGAGGCTTCCCACCCCTCTGGGAGCGGTTCTCCATCCTGTGAGTCGAGATCGCGTTCAAAAAGCTCTTGCTCCTTTGACAGCTGCTCTATTGAGAGATCAGCTCGAGAGCCTGAGGGCTTGAGGGCAGATGCTGTTGGGGGGGATAATTCAGCCGAGCTTGGAAATGGTATGAATTTTCTCAAGCTTAGTTTCTCGATAACATCATTGGACTGAGTTTCCTGACTGCTGACGACGGCACGAATGCCGTATGGCCCGGAAAGTTCTGGATCACTGGCTTCTAACCACTGTTTTTCGGGATGCGCTTCATTGCCAGCACTCCAGCGTTGGATTTCTACGCCACTGTGAGAAGCGCCATTGATATCCTTTGTCATGGCGGCAAAGACATAACCATCCTCGTCTTCTGTTGAGGCGGAGTCATCTGTTAAATCGCTGTCAACCACGACTTGTTCTGGATAAATGTCAAATGTGATTGTTGGTCGTGTAGGATCGCCGTCAAGGTTAATAAACATGCCAACGCCAGGATCTGACGGACTGGTGCCCATAACAAGAAGAAACTCTTCTGGGGTCGGCGAAGCAATGTGTGGCTTCAGTAAAGCTGTCACGAGTCGTGGAGCCGGACTGGAGGATGGAGGGGGTGCAGGCAGGGGTTTATCAACGGGCGGCGGTGTCGAGCTCTGTTCTTCCGGAGGCCGAGGACTTGATGGCTGCCCGGGGGGAGATAGCGTTTGAGAGGCAGGGAGACGCGGGCTTGCTGCTTGCGACTCGGGCTTCGGTGAGTCTACTCTGGTAGTTCCCAGGCTGGCACTTCGGTTATGGCCTTGTGAAGTGCTTTGCGGCCGATTCTGGTTTGAAGAGGCACTTCGAGCAATGCTGCTGCCTACATCTTTGCCAATGTTTTGAATATGTCCGAATTCTGCAGAAGAAGAGTCCTCTTCCAATGATGAGATATTCATGAGAGGAATCTTTAACTGGCGATTAACATCGATGAGGGCGTAGGTCTTTGAATCCGCAACGCAGGCAATGGAGTCACGCCGGACAGAGAGGGTGCTACCGAGGAAATCGATGTTCTAGGGCATGTGAGCCATGAGCTCTCCAACTATGAAGGTAGTCAGATGACGCGGGCTACAGAACATACCTTGACGGCGCGAACGTCCTCGTCGATTTTAACCACCTGGATCTTTCTATTAAGCGACAAAAGGATTGCGACAGTCTCGCCAGTGTTTGTGACGCCATCGCCCTGTCCCGCCTCATTCAAATCGATACCACCGATCCAGCCGCAGTTCTTGACCTGCTTGGCACCAAATACCGGGCTCAGCTCCGGAAGGGAATAGAAAGTGACTGTTCCGTTGCACAATATACACGCCTTGCCAACTCGAGGCAATAGGAGGATCTGCTGTACACCAGGTCGTGAAGTGGTGTTCTCGGCGAATGCGGGCGAAAGCCTGGAGGCCGGGATGAAGACCGGGCGCCCGGAGGTGTCGGAGGGATCAGGCGGGATGCTGAAGAAATGGAGAAGCTCTGAGGCAGAAGTTCCAACGTAAAGATTACCGTCTGCGCCAGATACCGTTAGCATTTGGCATAATATAAGTGGCGTGATCGACACCAAAGAGGTGACCAACCGAAATACTCGACGCAGTTGATCTTGACATCGTCCTCAGAGCCATCTGCAGACAGAGGAACCGAATCTACCCACGGCTGCAGCACATATGGCCCATCTTGTCGATCCGCGTTGATGCTGGGCGAGGCCATGGTGGATGCCGATGATGCCCCTCCACCAGGGCCATTGGATGTCATGACAGAGTATCGTTTGCTGGCGGTGTCATCTGGACACCAGGTTCATATTGTCCGGAGTCTAGAGGCCCCAAGACGGAGGATCCGGCGAGCTCAGCGTCTTTGGTGTTGAAGAGGGGAGAGAGTCTTAAAGAGCTCGTGTTGGTGACGAATGCGCCAGCCTTCCGTCCAAGCTGGAAACTGCCGAGCTTAGTGCAGGCGAGGCTGAGGTGGGGCACTGCCAACCCCCTGTGACGAGCCGTTAGCAGTACAAAGAGGCACTGTTTGCACTGTAATTACGGGGCACTGCGCCTGAAAGCTGGCGCAAGCAGTTGCAGCTCCGGCTACGTCAATCGTTTCACAACACGCTTCAAGCCCGATCCTCTACAGCCATTGGAGCGCTAGCCTTTGCTCCTCGAAGAACACAGCACGAACTCTATACCTCAATGCATGGACGGCTGATCGGCCTCACTCTTCGGTAGCTGCGGAATCAACAAAGACAGCAGCTCAGACATCATGTCCAACGACGCAGAAGGGGCTGCAGCTGTCTCGGCTGTGGCGCAGAGTAGCGGCCCTGAAGCTGATGCTGGGGGAGGAAACAAGTTCTCTCATGCCATTTCGGCATGGCGAAGTATGTGAGCTATGGCGAGCCTCAAACGGAGCTGTGTAGTCTGACCTTGATGCGCAGATGTCGACCTGACTACCTTGATATCCAATCTGGACAACACGGCGTCGGAAATCGTCACGTACCAGCGAGACTCGACAGTGCAGCGCAAGGAGCTGGCACAAAAGACAAAGGACTTTAGGAAATCAGATGACGCTACAAAGTTGACGGAGATCAAAGGGCTCCTCAAAGGTGTGTTTGCTCCTTGGCTGACAGCTCATGCGCTTCAAGGATGAATGAATGACAACTAACCCGGTTCGACCATAGCATACCAAACCTTTATCGATCTCCTCACGAACCACTCCAAATCAGTCAACTCGGCGTTTCTAAAGGCCTACAGCTCGCTGTCGGAAGCTCCCGATCCATACCCATTGCTGGAAGCCTCGGTTGACTCGATGCTGGTATCCGAAGATACTCTGCCAAAGATCACAGAGGAAAACCAGCACCTACAAAAAAGCGTCTCGAAGCTCACAGCGCAGCTGGAAGAATCCGAGTCCCGGCTTCAAACCGAGCGCGCCGCTCGCAAGGATCTGGAGGATAATTTGGAAGGCAAGGTGAAGGAAGTGGAAACGTCGTGGACCGCTGTACTCGACGAGAAGACGGATAATTGGGAGGCCAAGGAGAAGACGCTGGAAGACAAGATTGCGAACCAAGAGCGTTTACTGAGCGAACTAAAGGCCAACTACGAAGTCAACCAGCGGCTAGGGAAGGCAAGCGGCGATGACCAAGATGGCCAGCGCAACCAGGCCTCGAGCGCAGAGCTGGAGATGCTCCACGCGGATTTGGAGAGGACCAGCTCTCGGCTGGCCGAGATTGAAGCACGGAATGAGCAGATGAGACTTGAGCTTGCCCAGGCCAAATCAACAAGGCAACAGACCTCAACATCCCTGGAAGATGACCCTGGATACATGCGAATGCGCTCAGAGAATTCGTCTCTAGTACGCAAGCTGGAAGCAGCGAGGGTAGAGAAGGAAGGGTTCAAACGAGACATTGATGGCAAGCTACGATCGGTAGAACGGGAGGTAGCCCTATTGAAAGAGGAAAAAGAGTCTCTCAAAGCAAAGGTTGACAAATGGGCCGACTACGAGGAAGTCAAACAGGAGCTCGAGGTTCTCAAGAGCATCGAATTCTCGACTGGCGACGATGATGAGGCACCACAAGACCTGGAAGGGGTCCCTAGCAAGGGAGACACGCTAGAGAAGCTCTTACTGGCGCGAAACAAGAAACTCAATGATGAGCTTACAATTCTTCGGGTATCTCATCAAGATCTCCAGCGCAGATTAGAAGATCTACAAGAGGAGCTCTCGAGAACCAATGCCGAGCTGGAGAAGGCCCAGAACTTGAACGAGAAGCTGGAGAGTGACCTGGAGAATCTTCAGGCAGAGGGCGCGAACGCATTCCCGTCTGGCGCATCTGTTGCCGGCACCTACATCACCCGGGCCCAGGGGCGCAAGGGGGGGAGGATCTCACCAACATCTTCCATTATCAGCGGAATAGATCCCCGGACATCATTGGGAGAGCGCGAGCCAATGGGAGGAGGATCAGGCATCCTCCCTATGGTGACGGCACAGAGAGACCGCTTCAAGAAGAGGAACGCTCAGTTGGAGCAGGAGCTTTCAGAGAGCCACCGTGCGGTGCAGCAGCTCCGACAAGAGGTGGCCGCTCTACAAAAGGACAACCTCAACCTTTACGAAAAGACGAGATACGTCTCGACGTACAGTCGAGGGGGCGCTACGACGTCATCCTCATCGGCCTATGCGACGAATCCTAACCCATCAACGGTTACCATTGGCGGGACAGGAAACCCCGGCATGGAGCTGGATCGGTACAGAAAGGCGTACGAGTCCAACATATCGCCGTTCGCGGCGTTCCGTGGCAGAGAATCGGCCAGAGCATACCGCCGCATGAGTCTTCCTGAGAGGGTGGTCTATTCAATCACGCGCATGGTATTAGCGTCGCGCACAAGCAGAAACTTGTTTGCCGCGTATTGCGTGGCACTCCACATCCTTGTCTTCTTCTCGTTGTATTGGATGGGCACAGCGGATATTGAGAGGCACGCCAGCAACTTTGGCTCATCGGCGGCGGCGGCAGCAGCAGGAGCTGCGTCTGGTGGAGGGGGAGTAAGTGGAGGAGGAGGAGCAAGTCATGGGGAATGGCAAGAGGATGGGTTTGATGGTAAATAATTGGTGTTCATTCGATTACGGTAGTCGAGCGTTGACTGGGTTGGGAGGTGGATTCTTTTTTTTGGATATAGTATGTACTATGTATGATATACACGGCGCGGTGTTTTCCTCCATTTGCTTTTGTTGGAGCAGTGTGCCTTTGAAAAGATGACAGATATTGTCGCTGAGGGATAGACAGTGGCTAGAGCATGAGGAGATTACGATGTGTGCGCGTGCTGCTGTATGGAACGTGTGACACCCAACACGCGTATCTATCTCATCAACCACTGGATACTGTAATATGAAAGGAGCATCATTCTATATGAGCCAAGCAAGCATACGTGGTACTATTCATAATAGACGCCGGCCGTTGAAGGCGGCCCAAAGAGGGGAACAAAGGTGGGATATATCCATTCTACAGATTGGTGGTGTAAGTAATCCATGCCTACCTATTGGACCGAGAAGGGAATAGCCAAGCCTCGTCGTGTTCTTTGCATAACGCGATAGTCAAGGTCGTAGCGCTAAGGAACTTTTTACTTTTAATCATTGCCTACTACAGTAGATAGGTCAGATAAAAAAAGATTTACAGAGATGTCGCGTGGGTGGGCGATTAAAGAGATCGGAGAAAAGAGGGAGGGAAGAGGCTTGATTGGCCTGAAGCGAGATCTACGAGGGTTCTATTTCTGGATGGTGGGTGGATTGATTGGATGCGGGCAGAAAAAAAGAAACCTGGAAGAAAGAAATGGTTCGATTTTTTGGTTTAAGGTGTTGGTTTAACCGCCGCGTTTTGGGAGCCGGCGGGCCGAAGGAAGAAAAGGTGTGGGTGCTATTTTGGTGGTGGGGGGATGGATGGATGGATTTCTTTGCGGAGGGAGGTTTATTGGTGGTTGATAGGTTTGAATGAGAGCTGAATGATGATGGAGATGGAGATGAAGGTGTAGATCGAGATCAAGATGACGATGGATGGGTTGTCTGTGTGGGATTGTGATGTAAAGCTGAATCAAATGTGTGAAGCAGATCATATTGGTATGGAGATGTCTGGCTTGTCTTAGACTCTCGTGTACAGTACTTACACAAGCTCTGGATGACCATGCAATAGATTACATTATGCTGAACGCTTTCTCAAAATAAATGTCAATAAATTACGCCAAGATGGCTATTCGTATATTTCATCTATATTATATTGCTCCCACGGTATCATTCACCCATATCTCCAGAGCAAAAATACTCTAGCATCAATATCAATCAATATCAATGCCTGCATCTTGACCAGCCTGGGCGCCTAAACCGCCGCCCTCGAGCCAATCGCATCCCTCCCCTCCCATCATCCCTGTCCAGCGCGCCTCATCCATCGACATGTCTCGTCCAATCAACCTCCTCGGCGGCAAAACAACAAACCCTGTTACCGTTACCTTTTGCAAAACTCTCTTGTCGCCTTTCCCATTCCCGGCCATTCTTCTAATTTCCCGCCATCTCTTTTTATCTATTCATTTTTTGGCGCCGGATCGGAATGGCGGCAAGCGAGCCCAGAATAAACACGCTTGTACGCAACCGTCCGAAAATGGCATCATGTGTAAAATAAGTGTCCCGCGTTAATGTAGATTTGCGTGAGACATGGGGGTGGGTGGGATGGGAGGGGGGAATGTGTGTTGGCTTATAAGAGAGGTTGGGTGGCCGCATTGTTTCGGGGGATTTCTGGCACAAACACATCACAGCTTGAATATCTTCTTGCATATCACCATTTCCTTTTTTGTCTTTTCCTTTTGTCAGGGTTATTTCCTTATTTCCTAAGTGCGAATTCATATTCATTTCCATTTCCTTGCTCGTTCGATTATTCGGTATTGCAATCAATTGTATTTCTTCGACATCCGAAAGCAACAGAATTACTTACTACCCTCGTCGGCTGGTCCTTGTTACGATTGTCTCGCTATCTTCCCCCAATCTGGTTATTGGAATTGAATCTCGTCTGGATTAAAGACAAAGAAAAAACAAAAACATCTCACCTTCCTCCTTCTACGCACACACACACACACATTCACAATGCGTTCATCAACCTTCCTGGTATCATCGCTGGCCGTCTTTGGAGCTCACGCTGCTCCGGCCCTCCCTAAGCTTGATCTCGACAGCATAAAGAACCCGGCGGTTGCGTTGGACGCTGTATCAAGCTACTTCAATCTCCTTGCATCAAAGGTTCAGCTTTCCAAGGTTCAATCGGTAGCACCAGTATGCGACCTGTCCAAGGCCCAGATGCCCACAAGTAAGTCTCGACATTTCTGATCCCATCTCGGCCCTGTATAACCGATATGATGACTGACAAATGACGCTCAGTTGACGGACTGCTCCCTCCATCTGCAGGCTTGACCGTCCACCATGTCGCCGTTGGTCGTGGCACTCAGAACTACACCTGCGATGCCAGCAACCCCGATGCCGCTCCTGTTGCTGCCGGCGCCGTGGCCACTCTTTTCAACGTCAGCTGCATTGCGTCCATCAGCCAGGATCTGCTCCAAAAGGTGCCCAACATGGCCGTTAACTTCAACTACGACGCAGCCACTGCTGGCCCGCTCGGCCCAATGACGCTGCCCGTCTCTGGCCACCACTTCTTCGTCGACGCCACAACGCCCTTCTTCAACCTCGACACTACCACTTTGGACCTTGGTACGGTGCCTTGTGCGAAGAACGGCAGCGCGCCTGCACCGGCCACTGGAGCTCCAGGACCATCAGGCTCAACTGCGGTTCCGTGGCTGAAGCTCACAGCCAAGGATGGCGCCACTGGCAGCATCAAGGAGGTTTACCGGGTCAACACGGCTGGAGGCAACCCGCCGGCTACATGCCAGGGCCAGCCAGCCAACATTCAAGTGCAATACTCAGCAGTGTAAGTCACCATCTTGTCCCTGATTCTCGATTTGACCATTGCAGTACTAACATGACTTGCCTTTAGATACTGGTTCTGGGGAAGCAACTAAGAAAACAAGCAGTGAGACGGTCGAGAATGGACACGGCGAGTAGAG
Source organism: Trichoderma sp. IMV 00454 (assembly GCA_001931985.1). NCBI lineage: Eukaryota > Fungi > Ascomycota > Sordariomycetes > Hypocreales > Hypocreaceae > Trichoderma > Trichoderma sp. IMV 00454. The sequence continues at coordinate 229,882 of MSJK01000189.1, read as the reverse complement.
GGCGGTCATCTTTTTGGATGTTTGGGTTTCAATACACTTGTTATTATTGCGCAGGCGTCATATATGAGCCTAGTAGCATATTTCATTAATTATCTGGGGGTTGGTTAGCGTTTCATTCTTCAAGGAAAATTGATCGAGGGTCTTGCTGGATGTATATACGAATACATGTCAATACCTAGCTTGCAGCACTGAACAAATTGAGTACCAAAATCATGACTCAAAGCGCGTAATCTCGGTGAAAATGTGTGTAGGGTCAATGTGATGCATCGGGGAAATGAGATGTAATTGGCCATTCTTCATGACTAAGACGGCAGAGGGAATGAGGCAGATAATGGGCTGCAGAGCCTCACCCGCTGTGCGAATTGGCTCATGCCACCGCTGTAATCTGTACCTGGACCATTAAAAGAATAGGTTTAAGGTTATATAATTAAGCCTGCAGTGATAGACAGGCTTGTAATTGGTAGTATAAATCTTGACTGGAGATGAAGCTCCGAATTGACGCCGCTTGGAGCTGACGTTTGATGAGCTCAGGTGGCTTCGGCGTCGTAGTTGGCGTTTGCTGCTATCGTATTCCTTTCCTGAGTTTGCCTTAATCGAATCCTGCGAGAAGGCAAGAAAAGAAAAGAGATTTAGGAAGAGTCTAGACCGGCGGAAAACGAGGCTGCCAATCCACTAAAGAGGGACTCAAACATGAGTAAAATCCCCGTATGGTTGATCAATTCCGTGATGGTGTTGAAGCAAGCAGCTTGCCGACCTCATCGAGGCTAGCGTGGCTTGTGTTGGTCGAGATGTGCCTGTACCTTGGCCCGCACACTCGCCAACCAACGACCACCGCAATTGCCGTCCAGACTGGAGTACCTGTACGAGCACGGCCGCGCCCAACAATGCTTGGCATGCCAGAGGCCACTTCGGCCCTGGTCCGCGGCCCCTAGCGGAGCCACTAAGCGGGTGCTCTAGCGGCAGTCGAGGCTCTATTTTCCAGGGCGAGGTCCCTCTGTAGAGAGTTGAGAGGCTGCTAGCACAGGGGCTTGAGGGGCTTGCTAGCATGGACGGGCTCCGCCTCCGCGATGCGGTGAACCCGGATGATCACTAGTGCCGGGGCCCGCCTTGGCCTTGCCAGTCTTAGTCGATGCACAAGTAATATCGGGGCCATCACAGTAATCAGGCGATCCGATCTCGTCATATTTGAAGGGATCTGTGGACGTTATCGGGACTGACTGATGCCTGGAGCAATGCGCGGACCAGATACGAGTAAAAACTCTGGCGTGTTTGGCTGAAAAGTGAGAGGCTCTGCCACGCTGGTGAAAGGTGATCTGCAGTCTCCCCCTTGTTGCAAAGTCTAATCTGATGTCAAGTTTTGGCCACTCCTGATAGTAGCACGAACCTAGTTAAGGGATGGATTGATGAGATGGAATTCAATTCATCGGGGGCGCCTTGAAAAATAAAAAATAAAAAGATATTCTGACGCAATACACGTGTTGACTTGTGTTAATACAGCGCCGCAGTGAACGCATCTATCTCATAGATCTATTGGCTTCTCAACAGGCAACCTTGGCTGCCTTGCAAGATTTTGATATGTTTGATCCTTTGCTCTGCTCCCTGCCACCTCTCTCGCCTGCATGTACAGTACTCGTATGTTGAACTCACTCGTTTGCTCCGTGTCCAGCCGCAGCTCAGGTCAACAACTGAGACTGTGGAGCTTGCCGACACCCATTCATTCACTGAGAGGCCTGGTGTTTGTCTCAGAGAAGAGAACCAACGGATAATGCTCCGTACTGTACGTAACGAAGCCTGCCTGGCTGAGGCGAGTGTCTCACATCTGATATTACTACTGCTCCGGTGCAGGCATTTTGGTGGCATTAGTAAAGTTATGTCAAATGAATTTGGTCGCCTCTCAGAAGAAAAAAAAAAGGGAGGATCCAAGTTTACCAAGCCCCCATCCGGTGATCCTAGACTAGATTTCTTTTTTCTCTTTAAACTCTCCCTTGTAACATCACTCCTTCAACTCTGTTCCAATACAATCACTGGGTCGATCGCGGGCAAACAAGATCAATGCCTCTGGTTGGCACGGCCCTGTCCATCGATAGGCTGCTGGGGCTGCACCTATTCGACAGCGCATTCAGCGTGGCTGGCCAGAAGGTCCGGCCGCCCATTAGCGCAAACAGGGCCGCCAGCACAGCTACAAATCGCCCCGCAACACCATCTGCCTTACCCACCTCTTCTTCTTCTTCCGCATCATCTTTCTATTCATCGAGAACAAGTTCATCATCTCACTCATTATCATCAGCTTTAACGCTTCTCGGCTTCATCGCCCGCAACGCAGAACCATCTTCAACTGTCCCCTCCCCGCCCGGTTCGACGGCCTCGCCGCTGTCGTCCCCCATCGCAACCTGGCCAATGGCGCAGCTACCGGTCGAGATTTTTGAAATCATCACCCGGTATCTGAGCCGGGCTGATATCCAGGCACTTCGTCTGGTGTGTCGAGAGTTTGAGGCCAAGGTCTCAGCCCAGTATTTCCGCAATGTTGTCGTGCCCTTCCGCTCGGAGCTCTACACCAATCTCGACCGTGATGAGAACAACGTCATCGCGTCCCGCCTCTTTTCCAGCGGCATGCGCATCTTTGAATCGTTTGGCCCTCACATCCTTCGCTTTGCCCTGTCGCTCGAGCTAGATGAGTTCACGCTCGCCTATCCTCCCGTCAAGCCCGCCCAAGAGGCTGTGGCCGCCTTCTGGGGCATCTATCGATGGCCCCATGAGACCTATCATCGCTACACGGATCTCGAGGGCCTTGAGCAGACCGCTGATGAGACTGAAAGCATGAAAAAGGCCCTCCGCTGCCTGACCAAGGTGACCAACCTTGGCCTCTGCTGTGATGCCGGTCTAGGCTTTCTTGTCGGCCCTGATCAAGCTCAACGAAAGATCAGCAATCCTGACCCCGTCTTTGGTACCCAAGACTGGCGTCCAGATAGTCGCTCCAGGAATCACGAGGCAACGGTTACGGTATCTGACTTTAACGGCGTGCCCCGGGATCTCACCAATGCCACCGCTCAGCATGACAACTTCAAGCGTCGAATTCTGGAAAAGATGATTGCCGATGCTGGCTTCGCTGGCTTCTATATCCACGAGGCTATTGACTTGCTGCTCGAAACAGAAGGCGTCACAATCTCCAACATCGACTTTGATGAGCGTGAGGCCATCGTCGTCGAGGAGCAGCCGCCTCAGCCACAGCAGGCAACAGATCGAGATCGACGTCACACCCGTCGGGGCGCGCATCGACTCTTTAACCCACAGCTCGCTGCACAGCAACAGATAATGCCAACACTCCATGCTGCACCAGTTCTGCAGCACCCGCAGCCACCTAATAACCATCACCTCCATCAGCTCCAGCAGATTCATCCTCCGCAGCTCCAATTCCACGTGCCCAATCCCATGGGCATGGGCTTCCAGTGGGCTGCAAATCATCATGCAAATCTGCCTCCTATACCTGCCCGCCATCGCCGAACTGCTGACACCTTGGCTCAGCAGGAGCGGGAGCGGGAGCAGGCGGCGGCGCAGGAGGCCACTAGCCGCCAGCCTCTTATCCCGACTAACCTCACGCGGGCCCAGAAAGAGCTGCTTCTTGAGTTGGAGTGGGCGCATCGTGCCATGATCCAGTCCTATGTCATCAGCATCATCGACAATGCTGGAGATGGCTGCTTCAGAAACCTGACCAACGTGACCATTGCCAAGATTCCCAGCGCTCACATCCATATTTTCTGCCGCAAGGAGCTCTGGGAGAGTTTGCCCTGTGTTAAGAACGTCTCCATTGCCGTTATTGCTGACTGGAGAAAGATTTCAAAGCCTTCTCCAGGTGTTGTCGCCGATACACACATGTCTCCTGTCGAGGCTGTTCCTAAGGCCTACAAGCTTCTCAATGACTACATTGGACGGCGGGACACCATTGAAAACGTTCACTTTGAGTGGATATGTGGCGGTGAGTTTGCTCGGGGCCCGTACCAGCGCGGCCAGTATATCCTGCCGGCTCCTTTCGTTGAGTCTGCAGACATGATGAGTGCCCCCGATGGCGCCAAAGATACGGATAAGCTTCTGGCTATGCCCTTTGTCAAGCACTTCTCCTTGAAGAACTGCTGGGTCTCGCCCCATGTTCTTATGCAAACCATCCGTTCCATGGCGCTGCGGTCCCTTGACAAGCTGGAATTTGAGTCCGTATCTCTTTCCGGGCCGCCCGTTTATCCTCTTCAGCCGGGCAACGTCCCCCAACCTGCTCTCGACGATGGCGGCATTCCGCCCGCATTGTTCCAGGGCCTTGTTGGCCCCATGGCTGGAGGCCCCGTTGCACCACCCCCCATATTCCCTCCAGTTGGAATGCCAGTGCAGATGCTCTTGCCTGAGGAACAGCAACCCGAGAGGCTTGCGATGCCAGACCTCTTCACATGGTCTGGTTTCTGCGAGCACTTTAGCCCCAGCATCAAAATGCGCTACCTTCCCCGTTTTCGCGAATCGGCCGATGTGGATGGTGATACAACCGTCAGGCCAGAGGAGCTTTCTCTACCACACCCCAACAAGGATTCTTTCCTGCCATATGCCGACCAGCTGAATGCCGATGAGGCTCAGTACAACCTCAGTTCGATCTCTTTCAAGTCTTGTGGCTATGTGTTTATAGACCTGCGCACTCTCGAGATTCGGGCTCTCCTGCCACCAGAAGGCCAAGCTGCTCATGCCTTTGCGAACAGCCTTCGTCATGATATGTTTCACTCTATGCAATACTGCAAGGATAAGCTCCTCGGCCGTATTTTGCCATATATGCTGACGTCTGAGGTGAAGACGCTTGAGCAAATTTTCCTCATGGATCATGGCTGGAGCAAAGTGTATCCCAGTCACGTTTGCGATGATGCTATTGCTGATGGTTTCGAAATGCCGGGCTTGGGGCGCTTTTCCGGCAAGCTCGCCAAGGTTGCTGACAACCAGGTTGAGATGATTGGATGATTCTCTGGTGCACTATTTCTTCTTCTTTTTTCTTCTTGTTTGTTTAAACAGGTGGCTTGCTTATTACCCTATGTCTTTTTAATTGGCTATTATCTATTGATACGAGCTCATGATGGATACAAAGTCTCAGAAAGAGGAGAAGAGAAAACCTTTCAAGCATCTCCTTCTTTTCAATATTCGACAAAGTTGCCCTTCTTTTCTCTCCTCTTTATCGATTTCTCTTTCTCTCTCTTTCTCTCTCTCTCTCTCTCTCTCTCTCTCTCTCTCTCTCTCTCTCTTTTTTTT